>OY829329.1:49727535-50445078 GCA_963691655.1 Toxonevra muliebris
GGGACTCAGTCATATTTCACTTTCTTTCGCAATTACTACCTTTTAGAGCTTTATTGATCTCTAGTCCGCACAATCGGATCAATTTTTAAATTTCAAAATACTGACATCCGATTCTAATCAGTATACTTTCGTCTCTTTCGTTAAAAAATACGATTTCAAAAGTTGAAAATTGACGAATAGCTCAAGACAACAGAAGGAGAACATTCTAAAGAAGTACAGCGAGAAAAAAGGCCCAAACAGAGCATCTAAATATGTTAACAGAACTTGAAGACCTTCAGTATGCACCAGGGTTGGCTGACTAAAAGTAATTTGCATAATCCATTTCATTTTTTCAAGTTTTAAACGTAAAAATTTATTAAAAAACTGGCAACGCGTTTTTCTCAAAATGATGTTTTTTTGAACTGGTAGGACTGATATCTCGAGTTCTACTAAACTGACTTTTAAAAGCCAAAATGAGTTTGATTTACCATCATTATGTTCATAAGGGAAACCTTGAAAATTGGAATTCTCCCTCTTCACTTTTTCTCTATAAGAGAAGTTCTTTGTAAAAAAATGTGTTTTTTCGTTTTTTTTTTTTTTTGAGAAAAAAAGACCCTAAAAAATGGGAATTGGAAAGTTTCACTTATGAGTGGTTACACTTATAGAGAAATTTCTAGCAAATAAAATCTTTTTTAGCTAACGTCTCTATCTTTTAAGAAGCTCGGAATCTTGGATTAAAATTGGTAAAAAAAAAATTTGTTTTTGTTCTTTAGTAAAATGCCTATAACATCTCTAAGCAATTTTGTAATAAAAGGCTAGAAATTAAAAAAAAAGCAAATTTTTTCCAATTTTAAACTGGAATGTCCCCTTAAGAAATGTATAATTTGCAAATATCAAAAAATATGAGCTAGATGCACTGGTCGACCGCTATCGCCAAAAAACAAAATCATTTCAAAAGTAAAATATTGGTGTCCACATAAGGGCTAAGCATCTGCTGAAGGGTTGGCCTCAGATCCAACAGAGGTATTAGTTGTTGGCATAGCTCTATAAAAACGGCATTTGACGTTCACTCTCGTGTTTCTGCTCTCATTTTTAATATGGCGGCATGTTTTGATACTAACAATAATGATGAGATTAAGACGATAGAAATTGAGAAAGATTTATTTTAAAAAGTTATTCAAAGAACGAATGACAACTGAACCATTTGAACATGGGTAATGTCAGTATCCGTTAAACTTTGTTATTAATCTATGGTTGTTGGTACCTTCAACGTCTTTTTCATTCGCTCTCAACTTTATTTTCCCCTCGCATCTTTTTTCATCATGAAGGTTTTGGTTTTTTTTATTACTAATCCGAAGGAGTTGGTTGTTTGTTTTTTTTTCTTCTTTTTTTTTTTGTATTCGTTCTGATTCGTTTTGGTTTATATAATAAAATTTTCAACTTCAACAAGCACTAAAGAGTATTTGACTCTACAATACAAAGCTTTGTTAATAGCTCACAAATTAAATGCATATGTTTATGCAAGTGAAAGCTTTAATTTTCAAAATGTGCCTACACTCCATTGAACATGTTGTTCTGTATTAAATTAAATTTAATATACCTCAAGCGACTACTCTCCATAGTTACAAAGTCAGAATAAAGTCTTCGCCTACCTACTCTTTGAAATGAAGAGATTTACACAATTAAGGTAAATTTTAAATATATCTGCATATAACCCTTTTGTTATTTCGCAAAGCTGCAATAAATATTAAAATAAATATTATCATTTTATAAACACAAAAACACACACACACACACACATACAGACATCAAATTTAACACATCCACACACCAGAAATTGGCGCGAACAAAAGAAAATTTGCTGCCAACGCATTTTCACTAGAGGATAAATATTCGAGAATGTTATATATGTGCGCAAATAGTATATATGGATATAGATATGTGTGTGTACATGTAGATATTTGTAAGTTGTATTTATACGACAGCAAACAACAACAATAACATGAAAACAACACAAAATATCCAACACTTATCAGATGTTAAATGATTCATTGTTGATTCTTAATGTATACATACATATCTATGTATGTATGTATGTATGTGTATAAATGTATTTATGTATATTACTTAATGAAATGGAAAATTCAACAAGTCTGTCGTTGCCAATATATACGGGCCAATATCCTTTTTATCAGTAGTTTACATAATATTTTTGGTTTGATTTTTGGCTGCATATGGTTTCATTGACTTCTTAAAGACGCCATTTTATATACACCCGCATGTATGCATGAGAGTCGTCAGCATTTCCGTTGTTTCCCTTCAAATGTGTACGTCATTTTTAAGATAAATACACACACACACAGATACATACACTCATATAAATATGTTTCTTGCACAGCTACGATTTAACATTCGCCATTTCAAGTAGGAGTTTATTGTACATTTATTGTTTTGATTTATATGCGGCATAATTTTAGGCGTTATTTATTTTTACATTATTTAGATACTACGCTACATGTATGTATGTTTGATATCAATAAGTGATGACGTCAGCATGTTCAATATAAACATTTTATATAACATGGTCTTGGTGAAAACAGGAAACCACACAAATAGTCATACCCCCATGTTATTAAAAAGCTATGTCGCATGTAACTAATAACGAATAAAATTTTTTAGCTGAAAAAAGTGCATTTCAATGCATTTATTAATTAAAATAATATGTCAAAAGTCAAAGTCACTAGTTTATGTACATACATACAACAAATGACATTCATTCATTATAGCAGCTAAACACAACCAGTTTTAATTTCCGTTTTGAGTTTTTGAGTCTGCCAAACTTAAAAATAAACCTTCAATGGATGAATGAATAAATGAAATGAATGAAATGTGGATGCTTATAAATATGTAAGTGTTTTCATTAAATAGCAAATAGATTATTTTTCTCTTCTCTTTAAATGTGTCAAAGAGGTAAGCACACACACACACACACACACTCAGCTTAGCACCAAAATGCCAGAGCCAGTAAATAACAGAAGCCAATCACACTGATACCCATACACATTTATACACTTTATCGATTTCATAGTTGAGTTCTAGTTGAGTTGAATTTATTTTTATGTAATTTTAACGAAAAACTACACATTTTTATTTGAAGTCAACTTAAAGTTGAAAGCAATACAAACCAAACTTAACAGGAAAAATATTATTAAATACTATTTATTCAAATTCTTTCACACATTTTCATTTATTTGTAGAATTATTACGTGCATTGAATGCTGAAATTGCTTCTAACGGTCAAGACTTGGGTACTATGCCAGAGGAGCCAGATTATGCTGATACCGTTTTCAATGAATTGGAAGTTGCTAATAAATATGAAATGTTACGTAAGCTGGAGAATGATTTGCGTGAAGAACAGGAAATTGTTAGCAAATCAGCGATGTTGATGAAGTTATTAGAGGTGAGTTGGTAAAGCACGGGGAAAGCACATTTCTATTAATTTTTTATAAGTACAATATTTTCCCTCCAAAGAACTGTAGTTATGCCATAAAAATTAATATTATTTTAGAGCGATTTTATTTAATGAATATGTAACCAATGATATTTTTAAAAGGAGAAGAGCTGCATAAATTTGTGGTCAGCGGCCTGAAATTAATCTTAAATACTTATTGAACTTCTGAGAGTTGTTGATTTTTGTTGTTACGTCAAAACTATTGTCAATTTTCTATAAAATTTGTAAAGTAATGCCAAGTTTTCAGCAGAAAAATTATTCAAATTTTATATTTGTGATTTTTGTACACATAAATTTGAATTTTATAATCTCAAAACAATTAAAATCATGATTGTGTGCGATTCTCTTGCAGTGTTGCCAGAAATTTTTGAAAAACGTCCAAAACAATTTTGAAAAGCGTCATTTTAAGAAACTTGAGGTGAAATTATTAAGTAACATGATGTGAGGTATTTTTAATAATTTTGAAATTTAATAATGTAACAAAATAATTTATTTAATTTTTTTGCTGTTGCTGCCAGTTTTCAATTTATCTTTTATATATAGTTGAATAAGAATGGAGCGCGCACTTTGTACATGCCTCTCGGTTTTGGTTACGGTTTCGGCCAAAAATACGGTTTCGGCTAAGTTTCGGTTTCGGCAAAAAATATGGCCGAATATTTGGCCGAAACCGAAACTTTATAAATTTTACTGTAAATTGCATTTCAGAACGCAAAGAACTGTTTTTATTTTTAGCATATAACATAAAGTTATTCAATTTTGAATATTAAAATAGAAATGTGAATTTCATTTGTACCTATACCACAAAATGTATTTTTTTTTAGTGCCTTTAATATGTATTTTCTTTATTGTTAAAATAATATTTTTGTTATTTTATATATATATATATATATAAGTATGTATATTAGGTTATACCAATTTGTATGGATGAATTTTTTTCGGAGTACCGACAGACGAGTTCCATATTCTAAGACAAAAAATGGAGCTTACCCCCCGTAAAATTCGTAGAAGTTAAAGTAATATTAAAAGTAATCGATTTTTATTCAAACAACTACAGTACGTAATACTGAAACTTCTTCGAATTTTACGGGAGGGGAGGGGGGGGGAGGTAGAATCCATTTTTTTGCCATACTTTTTTCAGCAAAGTTGATCAGAATCGAATATAGAATTTTTCTGTTAACGTACTTTTCAAAAAAAAAAAAATAAAAATTGATACACCCTAATGTACATGGATTGCTTTTTTTAAGTTTTAATTAAAAAAAATTAAAATGAATCATAATTTGAATCTTCATACCCGTTTTCATATTTTTTCAGAATTTTATGACTATCGGTTCAGTGGTTTACGAGATATTAGGGCGGAAAAATAGCACAACTCAACCTGATTACTCTTAGCACTTGAACCTTTGATTTGCTCTCCTGTAAAATACAAAAAACACACTTATGCTGTTATGCCTTGTGGCCACAGATATATACATATATATTAAAAAGTTTCGGTTTCGGTTTTGGCCGAATATTAGAGAAATGACCGAAATTCGGTTTCGGTTTCGGCCGAAAAAGTCGGTTTCGGTCGGACACTACTCTTGACTCTCGACATGCTATATCGGACTAGATTGTCTTTACCTTAAAGATAGGTTGCATATTTTGCAAAAACCATCATCCATTGCATCCGTTTTTATTTTATTTTTTGCAACCGTGTTTTCATCGTGTTGCGAACACGTTTTTTAGGCTCTTATACCACATTTTAAATTTCCGTATTCTACCAAGTCTACTTTATCAGCACATTCTACTTCAGCTGTCCATTCAACTTCATCTGCCAATTCTGTGCCTGTTTCTTTTGCTATATTTTTTTTGCCTGAAATAAGTCATAAGAAAGTTAAATAAAACAAAATACGGCCAGTATTTAAATTTATTTAATTGTATTACAAATTTATCCATTTTTTAATTTTAGCACATTTGGCTGCTTTTTTATTTTCTTTTATTTAAAAAAAACATACACTGTACTAAACGTACAGTGTCACATATTTATATTCTTGTCAAGATTACTCTTTTCGAAGTTAAATTAAATCGTCCAATCGTCATTTGGCTCTGAAATCGTCTAAATGACGCATCGGCCGTCCATCTGGCAACGCTGCTTTCTTGCAGTAAGCAGCTCACTTCTAGTGAGCAGCAGTGCTGCCATTTGGGTTTCGTTTGGACCAAAATTGGTAGTTTCATTTTTAGAAAAATTTTTTTTGGCAGGTTAGTCTAGATTTTTGGTAGATTTTAATAAAATGGAAATATTTAAATTTAAAGAAAAAAATAGTGTGCAAACCGGTTCCAGAGAAGATTAAAAGATTAAGATTGAAAGCGGTTGCTGCATACCTAGCTATGCTTCAGACTTAGCTCAGGGAAAATGGGAGTGGGCTTGCTTCGCCGTCATGCTACAAGGAGGATCACATAAATTAAACGTATGCAGCAGATAAAAAGACAAACTGAGCCAACCAGAAGATTGACCTCAGTTAACTGACGTACAAATGTTTACTACTGGGCATATGAAACTATAGAAGTGAGGGAGGAAAGCTGAATATTTCCCTCTAGGTCTCTACCCACCCAACCTGTTAATGAAGAATATTTGTTGTTTCATTAACCCAAAGAGATACTTCTGCTCACACTACTAAAATGTTTACCTTACATTTCATCAATTACAAAAGAAAGTTAATTCATCTTCAAATTCATTTGAATATAACAAAAACCAAGAAATATTTAAATTAATTTCGAACAATATGATGTTCATTTTATAAATTTATCCATAGTATACTTAACTTAAAATATATCCAAAAGAAGTTAAATTTAAGAAACCGAAAAAAATTAGTAGTAGAAAATCGTATTGTAAACAATAGAAAAACATTATTGATATTCAAGAGAGAAAAATAAACAGTATTATTTGTAAAATTGTTCTATACTGTAAAGATACCGATACGAAAAAAAAGAGAGTGTAAGTAAAGTAAGTAAAGAGAGATAAATGAATGGTGTTATTTTCTCTTTGACTTAACGCTTTCTTCAATATACTCAAACAAAATCATTAGTATAAAAAAATTAATAATAATAATGCCAAACTATCTTTAAGGTTTATAATATAAAATTTTTGTTGTTTTAACTTACGTACATAAATTGACGCTCCATCGAAGTTACGTTGGGCCCAGCGACGACGATGATGCTTTTAATGAACATGTTTAATTTATGTTGGATAAAATAGTGTGGCACCTTAACATTATTTTACGCTACTTATTTATCGCATTACACTTGAATTCATATGTGCAAATTCACTTTTTTTTTTTGTTCTTTTTCTTAATTTAACTTAAATCTACCTTATAAAATATAGCACTTAAGATATTCGCATGTTACTAATTTTTAATATTTACCACATTTTAAATTTTTTCTTTAATTTAATATTTAACTAATTAATTTTTAAGGAAATTTAAGGTTTAGATTTTAAGATGAACTCATGTTTTTTCTTTTTTTTTTTTCTAGCACTATGTATGTATAGCTAGGTTAAGGTTAGATTTAAGCTAGCATGTATTTCAATAGTTGTAAGGTTGGTTTAGGTATATTTAATTGTAGATTTCACTTAAGGCTCCATGAGGGCTTTCGCTGAATTGTAGATAATGTTTAAAATTTAATTTGCTTCTAGAAGATTTCCATGTGAGTTTTCGTAAATGAGGTTAGGTCCGTTAGGTAGAACTGTTAGGTAGGTCCGTTAGGTGACCCCATATTAACCAAAATGGAGGTGCCTCCTATTAAATTAATAGGATTATCTTAAGTTTCTGAATTTCGTACAAACAAATTTTGAGTTTTACTCACCTAATGGAGGCATGCAACCCACTATTGAGGTTGTGACTAACAATTCCCATCCGAGAAGAAAATTGTATGTATGTAGGTAGGTTGTAGAAATACCTGTGGTGACTGTACCAAAAAGTACTTAGTTACTATTTTCACTAATTTTTAATTTAATGTTTAACTTACGTTTTATTTCTTTTTATTATACTTCACTGATTTTATACTAGTTTTAACATTAAATTAATAAATTTTTATTAACTTTAATGTGGAACAAATTTAATAAAAGCTTTTACCGATATTCAAGAAAAAATTTATGAAAAATTAAGTTTCTTATTCAAGCTCCTGCTAGAACTTGTGTCTTCTACGGTTGCAAAGGAATTGAGCAAATTTTCAGAAGCAGAAATATAGCTAACTAGCTTAACTGTCCCTATCTCTAAGTAGTAGTAATAGCTATTAGCTAAAATATGCGTTCGCAACGATCGTCATTCACTCTATTTTCTATACACCTACATGTGAGTAATAAGTACCATTTATGCACTAATGTTTTCATACATTGATGCGCATGCGTAGCGTAGAGTGATATGCGCTCACACAAACAGCTAAATCTCACACTCTTACTAGATGACACTTGCGGTTAAGATTTAATGTGCAGGTGTGACCATTATGCGACTGCGTGCCTACGAAAAATGATTGCGCATTCAGTTATGCATGAGCAAATATTTTTATACGCAGTTTTAACAATAACATATTTTAAATTAATTTTTCGTATCTCTACACCATTTTGGTTGGACATTACACACCCCCACCACAAGACAGATGCTAGACGAAGGACTGATGGATAGCATCTGAACAAATGCTATGATATTCGATAAAGACAATCTTTGTATATTACGACCATATATCTTTGGCGTGATATGTACCACGATTCTTGCTGTCTACATCTTCTAGCAGATAATACGCATTACCCAGTTTCTTCACTACACTTGACTTTATACCTGTGGGTGCAAGTTTTGCATTGAAATGCTTGAGTAAATTGCTTTGTGTAAAATTTCTTCGTATGACTTTTTGTCCTACTGCAAACTGTCGAGATCTAGAACGCAGGTTGTAAGTGCGTGTATTTTTATCATATGAAGCTTTAATTTTTGCTCTTATCTCTTCTCTAATAACTCCAAATTGATCTTCTCTGTTCAACCTTGTTGAACCTTCAGATAAAAGATTTAAATTTCGTAAAGTGGTATAATCATTACCATGGACAATCATATGTTGGCCGAAAACAATGTAATAGGGCGATTGGCCAATTGACTGGTGTAAACTATTTCTAAGTGAACAATTGATGCTACTTAAATACATATCCCAAGTACGTTGATCTTTGCGTATATATGTTCGCAAGGCTGCGTTGATAGAGCGATTAACGCGTTCTGAAGCATTGGATTGCGGTGAATACACTGCAGTTCGCGTATGACTAATTCCATACTTGGTGAGAAAACTAGAAAAATCTTTGCTTACGAATTGGCTACCATTATCAGAAACAACGGTCTCAGGCACACCAAAACAATCAAAAACGTATTCTTTAAGGTAATCAATTATCAATTTGGTAGTAAACTTCTTTATAGGTTTCAAAAATGTAAATTTGCTAAAATGATCTAAGACTATGAATATACCAATGTTACCAGTTTTAGACCTGGGAAAAGGTCCTATTAAATCTACATAAAGTCTCTGAAAAGGTCGGTCAGATTCTACCATTTGTCCCATTGGTGGACGTAAAGCATAAGTTGGTGTTTTTGATGTTTTACACATCTCGCAAGCTAATACATATTGCCGAATTTGGACAACCATGCCTGGCCAATAAAAATGTCTTCTTATCCGGTCCAATGTTTTTGAAATTCCTCCATGAGCTGAGGCAGGTGCATCGTGTGCAGCATAAATAACTTCCTTGCGTAACTCTACTGGCACAAACAACTTCCAGACATCTACATGACCATCATCATTTTCAAAAGCGGTTCGATGGTAAATATATTTGTCAATCACCTTATAATCTGGCAAATCAACTTTAGAAAATCTATTTCGTAATTCAGTATATTCTTCTGAATCAAAATATTTCGAGTTAATATCAATCTCTGGACAAACTTCAACATTAATCTCAGCTACACTAATGTCTTCTTCAAATGCACGAGATAACGCGTCAGCGACTTTGTTTTCACTACCTTTACGGTGTTCTACCACGAAATTATAGCCTTGCAGTTTTAGAGCCCATCGTGCTAATCTTCCACTTAAATCCTTTTGCCTCATCAACCATTTCAGGCTGGCGTGGTCGGTTATCACTTTGAATTCATGTCCCTCAATATATGCGCGAAACTTTTTTATAGCTAATACTACAGCTAAGCACTCTAATTCCGTGACTGTGTAATTTCTTTGAGCTTGGTTCAGTTTGTGCGACATGAAAGCAATTGGTCGTTCTTCACCATTTTCATCTACTTGTGCTAGGAGACCACCTACACCACACTGACTAGCGTCGCATTGAACTATAAAAGGCATATCATAATTTGGATGAATAAGAAACGGAGCGGTAGTTAATTTTTCTTTGATCGAATCAAACGCAGTTTGAGCCGACGGATTCCATGCAAAGGTTTTCTTTTTAGTTAATAGCTCGGTAAGAGGAAACGTAATGGCCGCATAATCTTCTACGAATCGTCTATACCATCCGGTCATTCCTAAAAATTGACGCAATTGGCGGACTGTTTTAGGTATAGGGTATTCAGTAATTGCTTTAATTTTGTCGTTGTCTACTGAAAGTGCACCATTGCCAACAATATATCCCAAATACTTAACTCTACTCAAACCGAAATGGCTTTTTCTGACATTGATGGTAAGACCAGCTTTTCTGAGCAGCGAGGCTACTTCGAGCAAATGTGCAATATGCTCTTCTAGTGACTGTGAAACTACCAAAAGATCGTCTAAATACACAAAGACATGTGTTTTTAGGTTGTATGGAATAACTTTGTCCATCAATCGACACATCGTTTGAGGAGCGTTGCATAAACCAAATGGCATACGCGTAAATTGGTATAGCGGTCGATTGGGTACTGTGAATGCGGTTTTAGGACGTGAGTCTTTTGACAAACTAATTTGCCAAAAGGCGTCTTTTAGATCAATCTTGGAAATACAGTACACTGGAGGCAAACGAGAAAGTAGACCATCAATGTTCGGAATTGGATAAGCATCTTTTACAGTGACTTCATTCACTTTTCTAGAGTCGAGGCAGAATCGAATTTTATCGGGTTTAACTATTAAAACTCCTGGAGATGACCATGGAGAACCTTCAGCTACTTCAATAACACCTAAGTCTAGCATTCTGTCTATCTCTTGGCATAACAGTTTTTCCCTTGCAGGTGATATAGGGTAATATCTTTGTTTTACCGGACTAGCTAGCCCTGTGTCAATATTATGTTCTACTAATGTAGTGCTACCAAGGCCATCTTTTTCAAAAGAGGGGAAAACAGCAATAGCTTCTTCCAGCTGTCGTCGTTGTGAAAACGTTAATGGTAAAGTGTCAGTATCCTTTTCGTCGATAGATATTTCGTTTATATTTATTGCCGACGTAATTCTTATGTTATACAATTTCCAAAAATCCATTCCACAGATCACATCATGCGTGAGTGATGGAACAATGACAAATTCCACTGATTTGCTTTGTTTATCAAACATAACATCAAATTTTATTACACCATGTATCTTTTGCTTTTTACCGTCAGCTGTCTTCACATTCGCGTACACCTTTTCCACTGGGTATTGGGAATCTGATAATATATGTTTCGCTAAGCTACCACCTATACAACTCTGATTAGCCCCACTATCTAACAAGGCTAAATAGCTTTTACTATTAATTTGTATGCTGGCATAAGGACGAATATCATTACCAGTATAAACTAAAGATGAAATACAATAATTACGAAATTTCTTTATTCGCTTCCAAAAACTGTGCAAGCGATGAGCAGATCGAGTGCGTTGATGCAAAACAGGGTGTTCGGAAAATATTCGAGAACGTATTTTATTATACTCCTCCAAGCGTTTGTGATATGGATGAATCAGTGAATTATGTTTACTAGGTAAATCAACAGCAATAGAATTTTTATGAATGTCAAGGTTAATTTTAGGTACTTCAGTGTTTTTAAGACAAATATCTATATTTGGTTCTAATTTCGAGGACGAGTTATTGGACGTCCGCTCGTGTTTGGACGAACGTCCGGCTTCGGGTTTTCCGTTCTAGCTATACATTTCGGACATGTGGGTTTATATGTATCTAAGGCACCACAGCCATAACAAAATATACGTCTAGGTTTAATGCAATATTGGTACGAATGTCCCATGACATCGCAATTCCAACATTTTATTTGGGATAGATCAATCGCGTCTACTTCATTTTCTAAACTAATATTGTTATCATCTTCTTGAGAGTCCTGGAATAATTCAAAAACTTGTTTGCGCGAAGCATTTACTCTTAACGCATTACTACCATGTATGTCTTTAAAGAACTTTTCATGTTTTCGAACTTCACGTCGCAAGGTGCTAATTTCAGTAATATCTAAATGTAATAATTCATGACGCAAATCTGGTTTTAAGTTTCGAATAAGTGTTTCTACGAGTTCAGATTCCTGTAGTTGGAATCGTAATTTGTCGCAAAGGTTCATTACAGCATCTACAAACTCATCAAAGGATTCCGAAGGCTTTTGTCTTCTTCTTCTAATATCATCTTTAATCTCTGAATCAGTGACATGATCTTTAAATTGACGTCGCATAGCTTCACATAACTCAAACCATTCTAAATCATTAGAATGTCTGTGATAGCGCCAGAACCATTGTTTGGCTTTTCCTTCGAAAAAGCAATGCAAATGCTGACACAATATATTGAAATTACCATTCAATTGAGTTGTTGTAAGAGTATTTACACGATATATGAATTCATCGACAGTAATGTCATTGGAGGATGCCGTAAATTTAATTTGCCAATTTTTAATAAGGTTTGACCATCGCTCATTAGCTCGTGCACTAGATTCTCTTGGAAACAGAGGATCAGGTTGTTGCCGAACAGGGGATACACGATTGGAATGTCGATCATCATGTAACGCTTGGGGATTATTAATACGTGGTACTTGAGGATTACCTCCAATATTCAAATTTTGGAATAAGGATTGAATTTCACTAGAAATTGAAGCAACTACTTCATTGCGTAAAACATTCAATGACTCCGAAATCATTTCCTGAACTCTATGCTCATTCATGCTTTCTGCATGCGATGTGCTAGGTCTATGCCGGGGACTTGAAATTTGTTCCAGTGATAAATTTGATGGTAAATTTTGTTGTGAATACAGTCTGGTGTGAGGTCGATCACGTGGGATTGATCCTCCTCTTCCACGGTAGGTTTGTGAGCGAGATGGGGGATTGTTGTCAGGGACTTGTAGCTGGTTTGTTTTTAAGTCTGTAGTAGCACAAGTGTTTCTACAAACAGGACACGTTTGATTTGTTTCTAACCAAGCCTTAATACAATTCAGATGAAAATGATGTTTGCACGAAGTTTCAACTTTATCTACATTATTCAGAAAAACTTCGCTACATTATTCAGAAAAACTTCGCTACATATAGAGCAAATTGTATTATTAAGGGGATCGTTCTCTATTGCTACAGCAAGGTTTTCAGTACTTCTTGTAATTGGCATTATAAAAAAAATATATATGCAACTAGTAAAAAAAATTATTTATTTTTATATACGATAAATATATATGGATTGTAGTTTGTTTGACTACTCTGTAAGGCGAATAATAAATAGTGTATAATTGAGCAAAAAAAAAAAATATAGAATCATTAGCTTTGTAGTAAACAAAAATAGTTTTGGGGTGATATAAATATGGAATAATCTGAATTGCATGATCTTGAGTATATCTCCGAAGTAATCCAAAGATAAATGTCTCGAAAGATTACACAACCAAACGAGTGAATAAGTGTTAAATATTGCCTAGTAATGGTAAGAAAATCGTATCTAACAATTTATACAAAAATCCAAAAAGATTCAATATTAAACGAATGAAATGCTACATTAAATTGAACATAAGCCAATTTAACAAAGTTAAAGCAAGTTTCATAGTTGTGTGGTCAGTATTCGAAATCATCCAAACACTGCAATCCTACTACAACACAAAAACTGCGAAAATAATATTTTTATGGGGAGACCAAAAATTGAGTTTTGTTTTTTTTTTTTTTTCTAACTAGAAATTAGTAATAATTTCCGTCAATATCTTTCCTATGTTGGTTAGGCCTAGCCCCACGTTGGGCGCCATTATTTTTATGTAACGAACCTTTACCTTCTTGCATATATGATGGTCTGAAATGCGTGGCACATGACTTGAAAGCGGTTGCTGCATACCTAGCTATGCTTCAGACTTAGCTCAGGGAAAATGGGAGTGGGCTTGCTTCGCCGTCATGCTACAAGGAGGATCACATAAATTAAACGTATGCAGCAGATAAAAAGACAAACTGAGCCAACCAGAAGATTGACCTCAGTTAACTGACGTACAAATGTTTACTACTGGGCATATGAAACTATAGAAGTGAGGGAGGAAAGCTGAATATTTCCCTCTAGGTCTCTACCCACCCAACCTGTTAATGAAGAATATTTGTTGTTTCATTAACCCAAAGAGATACTTCTGCTCACACTACTAAAATGTTTACCTTACATTTCATCAATTACAAAAGAAAGTTAATTCATCTTCAAATTCATTTGAATATAACAAAAACCAAGAAATATTTAAATTAATTTCGAACAATATGATGTTCATTTTATAAATTTATCCATAGTATACTTAACTTAAAATATATCCAAAAGAAGTTAAATTTAAGAAACCGAAAAAAATTAGTAGTAGAAAATCGTATTGTAAACAATAGAAAAACATTATTGATATTCAAGAGAGAAAAATAAACAGTATTATTTGTAAAATTGTTCTATACTGTAAAGATACCGATACGAAAAAAAAGAGAGTGTAAGTAAAGTAAGTAAAGAGAGATAAATGAATGGTGTTATTTTCTCTTTGACTTAACGCTTTCTTCAATATACTCAAACAAAATCATTAGTATAAAAAAATTAATAATAATAATGCCAAACTATCTTTAAGGTTTATAATATAAAATTTTTGTTGTTTTAACTTACGTACATAAATTGACGCTCCATCGAAGTTACGTTGGGCCCAGCGACGACGATGATGCTTTTAATGAACATGTTTAATTTATGTTGGATAAAATAGTGTGGCACCTTAACATTATTTTACGCTACTTATTTATCGCATTACACTTGAATTCATATGTGCAAATTCACTTTTTTTTTTTGTTCTTTTTCTTAATTTAACTTAAATCTACCTTATAAAATATAGCACTTAAGATATTCGCATGTTACTAATTTTTAATATTTACCACATTTTAAATTTTTTCTTTAATTTAATATTTAACTAATTAATTTTTAAGGAAATTTAAGGTTTAGATTTTAAGATGAACTCATGTTTTTTCTTTTTTTTTTTCTAGCACTATGTATGTATAGCTAGGTTAAGGTTAGATTTAAGCTAGCATGTATTTCAATAGTTGTAAGGTTGGTTTAGGTATATTTAATTGTAGATTTCACTTAAGGCTCCATGAGGGCTTTCGCTGAATTGTAGATAATGTTTAAAATTTAATTTGCTTCTAGAAGATTTCCATGTGAGTTTTCGTAAATGAGGTTAGGTCCGTTAGGTAGAACTGTTAGGTAGGTCCGTTAGGTGACCCCATATTAACCAAAATGGAGGTGCCTCCTATTAAATTAATAGGATTATCTTAAGTCTCTGAATTTCGTACAAACAAATTTTGAGTTTTACTCACCTAATGGAGGCATGCAACCCACTATTGAGGTTGTGACTAACAATTCCCATCCGAGAAGAAAATTGTATGTATGTAGGTAGGTTGTAGAAATACCTGTGGTGACTGTACCAAAAAGTACTTAGTTACTATTTTCACTAATTTTTAATTTAATGTTTAACTTACGTTTTATTTCTTTTTATTATACTTCACTGATTTTATACTAGTTTTAACATTAAATTAATAAATTTTTATTAACTTTAATGTGGAACAAATTTAATAAAAGCTTTTACCGATATTCAAGAAAAAATTTATGAAAAATTAAGTTTCTTATTCAAGCTCCTGCTAGAACTTGTGTCTTCTACGGTTGCAAAGGAATTGAGCAAATTTTCAGAAGCAGAAATATAGCTAACTAGCTTAACTGTCCCTATCTCTAAGTAGTAGTAATAGCTATTAGCTAAAATATGCGTTCGCAACGATCGTCATTCACTCTATTTTCTATACACCTACATGTGAGTAATAAGTACCATTTATGCACTAATGTTTTCATACATTGATGCGCATGCGTAGCGTAGAGTGATATGCGCTCACACAAACAGCTAAATCTCACACTCTTACTAGATGACACTTGCGGTTAAGATTTAATGTGCAGGTGTGACCATTATGCGACTGCGTGCCTACGAAAAATGATTGCGCATTCAGTTATGCATGAGCAAATATTTTTATACGCAGTTTTAACAATAACATATTTTAAATTAATTTTTCGTATCTCTACACCATTTTGGTTGGACATTACAAAATGTCTGTGGAACACGCGAAATTCCTTGCATGAAAATGCAAATGGATCATTGATAAGTAATTTATAAAGGTTAGGTTGGAGTGGCTGTCGAGAGACACACTTAGGCCTGAACGGCCCATTGTGATACCACATAGCCAATTTTTTATCGGCTTGGTGGTTTTGCCATTACCAACCAATGTGTGTACTTGTACACTATCTTATAATTCTCATACACTCCATATTGATAGTGAATATAAGAAAGTTATGAAAATTAACCACCGTATATTGGTTTAAAACAAACAAAAAAGCAAAAGAAAAGAATAAGATCAAATGGCACAGCAATGAAAAATTATGAATGTATGAATCGATACTCGATATTTTTTCTCTCTCCTCTCTTTCTCAACTAAAGTAAGCACGAAACTGCGAATGAATGAGCAGAAGTGCTTATCTAACGCATTCTTTCTTGCGCTTGTTTAGCGCTAAAAGTTCTGCACTCAACAAGTGCTTGTCTCCTAGGACATGCAATGTTAAAATTTATATGGAACACATGTGCTTGCATTGCACTTAAATGCTTGCAATCAAGCACTTTTTTAGCGCTATTCTAGTGATTCCATTTACCGCTGGGATATTACATAACGTGCGAGGGTGGAGGAGGGGGAGGGTCGGACAATTTGTTACAAAGTATTACATGGCAAAGGGAAGGGTCATCAACTCGTTACGTATACGATTAAATACAGATGTGTTTAAAATTACACTTGCTTATAAAATGCAATTTTTTTGGATCGGTTTTAGAGATATTGTAATTTTTAATTTTTCCAACTATTTTTTCACTTTAATATATGTCCATAAATGTCCGGTCGTTCTTGATACCAAAAAAAAGGTATTGAGATGGCAAACATATATCTTTAATTGGGTAGCCGATTCTAAAAACATCGATGAAAATAGGTCAGATTATGAAAAAAATAAATTTTACTGCTGGTTCTATTGCCACGGAAAAATAATGAAAAACGATAAAAAAAAAAGTCGAATTTCTCTTTATCTACATAAAACTGATACTTTAACGGAAAAAAATAAAACCAACCTGAAGAAAATAGACCACAAAATGACAACGTTGTGTTACGACCAGGGGGTCAAAAATTGTGTTACGTAATATGTGAAAGGCCTTTATAAAAGAATTTGTAAAAATGAATTTATGAGTTCTTTTTAGTAAGAAGCATTAAATGTTGTAAAAATATTTGTTTTGAGTTTAAAAAAAAATTTTTGGTAGGTTGAGAGTTGGTTTGGTACGTTTCTAGTAAAAATTTGGTAGGAAAAAATGTTCTTTCGTGGCAACACTGGTGAGCGGCTCTCTTGTAGTGAGTGGCAGCGCTGTCGCTGTGACTTCAATTGAAGTAATTTACTTTACTTTCAAGCCTGATACTTCGTCACTTCCTCTTTCAAAAAAACACTTCGGTTTTCCAGTTTCAATGAAAAACTAAAATCGATAAAAAAAATCTAAGTCTGCTCATCTCTGTAATATGCTCCGACTGTGTTTGAATTTATATTCCATATAAAAAGTAAAAAGATACCATTTAGCATACATCCTTTATTTTTCGTATAATTTCATGTGAATATCAGATTTTTGCAAAAAAGTCTCAAAATTTGCAAAGATTCTTAAAAAAGTCTCAAATTTCGGGTATTTTCAAAAAATCGTGTCACAGTCTCCAAGCAGTCAAAGAGGTTGCAAATTGCAACTTTAGTCTAATAACGGCCACGTTGCCAGCAATGCAGCTCAGTCAGTCTCATTCTCTCTTCATTTCTGCACTTACTCTCCTTCGCTCTTTTTCCGTTTTTATCTAAAATTATATTTTTGTTGTTGTTTTCTTTTAAAATAGGATCCCGCAGTTGAAACTTTACCTGTTGTTTATGTTGAAGAAACTCCAGCTGAATTGAATAATAATAATAATATGTTGTATCCAAGTGATACTGGGATATCAAAACGTTCACGGTATTATCGTCGTTATCCATGGAAGCGACATAATAGAAATCGCAGGTAAATAAAAGAAAAATTAACAGAAACAACCTGCTATAGCTCACTGTTTTTCTTTTCTCTTCTACTTCTAGTTCTTATGAGCCTGAATTACGTTATGCTTGTACACCGACCAAAGAGGATGTCTTCAAACTGTTGATGAATTTACATGAGAATCGCAAAGGAAATCATAGTAAGACAGTGACCTTTTGCAATCGTAAACGTCCTGCCAAGGCTATTTTTACAAATATACGATTTTTGGGTTAGGTAATTGTTATGAAGAAGTTAAGTAATATATACATATATGTATATATTTAAAAGAAATAAAACATTTAAGTAGTAGTATTGGAAAAAAGAAGCACTAACGTAAACTTGAAGAAACTGATTTTAAATTCATAATTTATTTACTTATATAAATAGAAAAGTAAATGAAAACTTAAAACTATAATTAAAACATTATGCAAATGTATACTAAAGTTCCCAATCCCAAATTAAAAAGAAATTTAAGGAGAAATACAAGTACTACGTTAAAAAAAAAAAAAAAAAAAAAACCATCTTAAAATTAAAAGAATTTTAATAATGGCAGCCCTTCGTGCGTGCAACTAACTATGGATGTATTTAAAAAAAAAAATAACAAAAACGAGTTTATCTAATTAAATATATATGTGTGTATAAAAAAAACATACAGCAATAACCAATTCTTTAAAATTAATAATTATGCAAAATTTTCTTAGTCTTAATTAATTTTGTTTTTCCAAATTTCTCCTCCGTTGTCGTAGAGTGCATAGAGTAAATGTATGTAATATGAGACTTACTTATATTCTGAAATACATTTACAAACCTACATATTATATACATACATGTAAATATTATATTTCTATTCCAATAAAAAAAAAAAGAATATAAAAAAACAAGAAATATTAAATTACTGATTTATGAAATTTAATATTTTGAAGAATTTTACTAAGACAAAAATTAA
Source organism: Toxonevra muliebris (assembly GCA_963691655.1). Classification (NCBI taxonomy): domain Eukaryota; kingdom Metazoa; phylum Arthropoda; class Insecta; order Diptera; family Pallopteridae; genus Toxonevra; species Toxonevra muliebris. The sequence continues at coordinate 49,746,476 of OY829329.1, forward strand.
TATATATATATATATATATATATATATATATACAACACATGTAACCGTGTCATATCAATAATATTAAATAAAATTTAATATACACATACATAATTATTGAAATAAAAAACAAACAAAAATTAAGTTTAATTCAATGTGTTTTTCTAAAACGTTATTTAAAGAAATTTTGAAATGTTAATTTATGTTTGTAAATAAATATTATATACATATAAATGTACTAAAAATATATATATATAAAAATAAATAAAAAAAAACATAAAAAAACTTTAAAAAATATCTACATGATTATCAAAATATAAGTAAATGCAAAGCAAAAAATATAAAACTGAAGTATGCAATAATTTTCTTTTACTGGATTATTTTTGATGTGATAACATCCCAACTCGGGGCTGAAGGGAAATTTATAGTGGAGTGAATTAATAGAAATTAAAATTGAATGTCAAGTCGGTGTCGTGTGAGTTTTCATAATCAGGCATGCTCCAGAATCCGAGTGAAAGTGAATTCGAAAGTGAATTTGAAATCGAGTGAAATTGTGTTTGGTGCTCTAGAAACCGAGTGAATTCAAATTCACTATTTTTTTTTAATTCGTTGTAATGTTTGCAACTCGCTGTAATTTTCGATCAGCTGGTTATTGGCGCAAGGAAAAAAAAAACAAAAAGAGGTTGTGAAATTAAAAAATATGAGTGTTTTATTTGAATATGCGCTAAATATTGAAAAAAAAAACCAATATGCTAGCAAAACAATTTAAAGGCATTTGAAGAAGCAGCAGTAGAAGTAACATTAACAGCGGCAGCGTTGGCAACAGTGGAAGATGCGGTGGTACTACGGGCAGCAAAAGAAGCAGCAGCGACCACAGCAGTATTTCTTCAACGGAGCATGTGCTGTCTACATTTCCGAAAGTGGAAGGGGGGCCAAACTATGAAGTGCCAATTACACCTTCAATTACTGTGTTAAACGATATAGAGGGGCTGCTCCCGGTCGCCCTAGTCCCGGAATTGTTGTTATTTTTCCTATTTTCTTCCTTTTTGTGGTGGGCCATTGCTCTTAAGGTTCGTCGCCAATTATTGCCAGTGCTTCTACTTTTACTTTATTGTCCATAAATTGAGGAATAAAGCATCCTGGGAGAAGCTTTTATGCTTTCTCCTTGAAATTTTCATTTTCATTCATATTTTTTATACTTGATTAATTTTTTGTTAAATTTACCTACATTTTTGAGCCGGTTGTTCAATTTCACTTGTTGCTACTAAAGTGACTTCAAACCACTTTTTTTTTTAGTGAATTCGGTTCCTAGAGCATGCGAATTCCTTCGAAATTCACTTTTAATAACGAGTAAGAAAAGAAAAATGAAAGTGAATCATAGAGCACCAACGAGTGAAATGCTAGTGATTTCATTTCACAAAGTGAATTTTAGAGTACCAAATAGTGAAATTGAAGTGATTTCAATTCACTTTCACTCGAAAGTGAATTCTGGAGCATGCCATATATTCAGTGTGAGTTTCTAAGTGTGTGTTTGTTTTATTATATATTTTACTTTAAGCCCAAAAATATGCAATACATAATTTCTAGTTGTGGAATATATTTACATATCAATGGAATAGTGGAACATATTGCAAATTAATTTTATTTATTGTGATGTTTTATTGCATAGTTTATTTAGTTTATTCTTTCCTAATTGAAATTGTAAAATAATGTCAACACTGAAAAGAGAAAATAAAAAATTTAAAAACCCACGGTTGCACTTTTGAGAAAATAAAAACGGAAACTATCATAATGAAGTAAACAACAATGTGTAAAGTAAGTTATCACATCATGTGACGAGTGAAGAAGTGACTCATTTTAGTTTTTCCTTATTACTTTATAGTTTTAAATGTGTACTATGCTGAAATAAAAGGACATCATTCCATAATCGCATATCTACATATACCATAAGTATCGTCGTCTTTGCAAAATGACACCGACCGACACCACCAGCGCAGTGAAAATTGGGAGAAATCTCACCGAACCATTTGATACCAAAAGAGATTTCAGACAAGGCGATTCTCTATAGTGCGACTTCTTCAACCTTATGCTGGAGAAAATAATTCGAGCAGAAAATATCGACATCTCTGGCACTACGCTGATGATATTGATACCATTGGCACCAACACGCGAGCCGGTAATGCAGCATTCTCCAGTGTCTCGTCGAGTGGGTCTAGTGGTGAATGAAGACAAAACGAAATATCCTGTGCCAACAAATAAGGAGCCACGGCGTCTTGGACAAAATTTCACTGTTGCCTTGAAGTCGGCAAGGATTTCGTCTATTTAGGATCCAGCATCAACAACAATAATAATGTCAGCTTTGAGATCAAAACTCTTACCAACAAGTGTTACTACTGGCTCAGTAGGCAATTGAGAAGCAGAGCCCTCTCTCGACGCACAAAAAAAAAAGCTCCACAAGTCTCTTAACCTCCCCTTGCCATCCCAATATATGGCATTAAGACGTGCACATTGACCACCAGTGATGAGAGGCTGTAAGGCGCGTTCAAGAGGAAGATACTCCGCAAGATCTATTGTTCAATATGCGTGGACGACGTGTACCGAATAAGATGGTACCATGAGCTGTATGAGCTGAACGCCTACATTGACATAGTCTAGCGCATAAAAATCCAGCCGCTTTACAGGCTAGGCGAGCGAACGTGTTTTATTCGAGCCACGGTGGGGAAACACGCGGAAAAGGACGGCCGAATCTCCGTTGGAAAGGCCAGGTACTGCACTAGGCCTTATAAACTGGCGGCAGTGCGCGCATAGCAAAAGCGACTGGTGAAGCTTCATTAAGGCGGCTAAGACCGATCACCGATCCGATTGTAGTGCTAACGAAGTAAGTAAGTAAGTACAAATCATTATAAGAAAATTGCAGTCAAAAATAAATTAAATGATAATTTCTGCAAAGTCATCAAACTCAACATCAAAATCTCTGAATCACATTCTTCTCTTGTTCTTATCGCACATTTAAAATTGCATATAAAAATGTATAATGCAATGAAAACAGGAAGGAAGTAAGTATGACAACGCGTAATTATAATCACAAGCTCAATGGCACTTCATTATAATTGCTATTGCTACTGCTACCCTCTCAACCTGCTACTTTTCTCAACCTGCTACTACAAATGACCAATGTCATGGCGTAGCAAGCACAAATCACTGTGCATACATAAGTAATCGTATTCCTCACTCCTCGCCTGTATTTGAAACAAACAATTGAATCACATATTTGCACTACACGCACGCAATCATCAAAGATGATTCTCTGAAATATACTAAAAAGAAGTTATTTGTTAAGCAACACGTACGCGTAGAGCTAACTAATTTTAGGGGCCAACGAGTGAGTTACTATATATGTAGTACTTTTAACTAGGTATGTACATATTCTAACAGATTATACCTGTATAGTATAGTATAGTATACATAGTTAGACAAATGAATAGAATAGTCACCAGATATCATTTGGTTTGAGTTTATTATGATGCTGCATTAGTTATTATTTTTTTCACACGGAGGTGCTAAATATCTCTTCGTATGTATTAAGTTTGCCATTGTCCAACAAACTTGTCTGTCATCTAGTTTATTTACATGGCGTTATAAATTGTTTCGATTCATTGATAAATAAATTAGTAAAATCACCAAATGTTTTTTGTGTGCTTGCTTGTTTGTTTGTTCAGAATAATTGCATCACTTTTCATCGTCTAGTATTTCTCGTTGTGATTTGAAGATAATTTGAATAGAGTGAGGAAGTTCTTTAAAAATGTAGTAAAAATTAATACATAGTTGCTAAACTACTTAAAAGATTTTATCGAAACAAATAATTAAAAAATGATAAAGAAACGCCGGACAGTAGTAAATATATATGTCTTTTATTAATCTAAACTATAGTACATAGTATAATATAATATAACATACTATAATAATATATAAGTAATTAGAGAAATTGTTCAATCTAAACATAGGGCGTCAACAAACTCCTTTCATCCGGTTCTATCTCTAGCAAAGGTTTTTACGTGAAGCCAAGTTACTCGAGCGTTTTGATGTTCTTTTTTCATGCCGCGAATCCAGGCGTTTCTCGGTCGGCCTTGTCGTCATTGTCCCTGGGGGTTCCACTCAATGACCATTTTCGGCGACGAATGTCTAGTTCGACTGGGGAGCAGCACTTAAGCGTATACAATTCATTGTTAGAGTTGGAGGGTAACTGTTATACGTTAGGAGAAATATAGAATTTCGAAAAGTTTTAGGCTGAAAATAGTAAAAACTTAAGCTAGATACAAATTTTAAATTGACTCTTTTAGAATCCTATACCAAACATGATTTTACGATGTTTCGACTCAAGTTATTTACGCGAAGTGATAAAGAAATTTGAAAAAGTGATAAAGAAATCGAAAACCTCAAACTGCAAGGAAAGCAAAGTTGCCTAGTTTAGCCATTTCGGGACCGTAAAGAAAACAGAAGAGATATTGCAAAACCAAATCTGGATTCGTTAAAATTTTTCACTAAAATATAACTTTTTTGCATCTGAGGGTCTGAACTTTCACGGGCCTTGGAAACTCTGTGGTCTTCAATGAACATTTCTTAAGAACTTTTTTAGGACATTTTTGTAAGACTTTTTTTTTTAGAGATAAACAAAGTTTTTTAACATTACCTCTTCAGTTAACCCTTTTTCGATAAGGAAGCCATATGCGATACAGCGAAACTGAGTCTAAACAAAAATTTATAAACTTAAGAAATTTTTTGAGTAAATAATTTTTACATTAAAATATATTGCAAATTTAAAAAATTGTTTTAAAAAAAATATATATATTTTTTTTTTTTAATTTTGGTCACTCTGGTACCGTAATTAGAATTAATATAACAATTCTAAAACGTTTTTTTTTAAATAACTAAGACTGCATTAATTCTTTTTTAAATAAATGAAAATTTGTTGAAACCGGTACAATAATTTTTTGAAAAAACTGAATAATATATTTTGGGTCATCAGTGATCAGAAATTGGAAACTGGAGAGGGAAGGTTATTTGAGACCACACCTCTCATTAGTTGACTAAATAATTGAAGAATTTGCCACTTTTTCCTCACATCACAGTCGATACTATGGTATATGTACACCACACAAGCTATCCGAGTAGACTTAACCTATAATTGCTGTGAAAAAATAGATTACCTAGTTTCTAGAACCTCTTCTCTTTTAAAAATCTTTCTACAACGAAGCTTTGTTGCACACTTGGTTGGTTGGTTGAAGTGCCGCCTGAATTACAAAACCCCAGACTAAATTAGCGCCTAGGAGCCATTTTGGTACACCACTAATAAATCCACTGATCTGTGGTTTATTCAAACCATCTTGATTTGTTGATAAACCTGTTGATGTCATCTATTTTTATTTTAGCAACCTCGCTTAGGTTGTTCATTACGAAATTTCCCATCGATCTGTGTCTCAGTGCGCCTAAACTTGGGCACTCACATAGGTAATGGAAAACCGTTTCCTTGGAACCGGTCTTGGTTACAGTTACGGCATCTGTCGTTATGGGGCCATCTCATTTTCTCGGCGTGGTCCCCCATCGGGCAATGGCCTGTTACGGTTGAAGTAATTCTGAAGATGTGGGTCCTTGGCCTTTTTAACAACTCGTCGGTTCTTGATTTGTCGTATCTGGGCCAAGTTTGTTTGGTTATTTTGCATGAGCCAGTATTCCTCCATCTGGTTTCTGCCTGCTTTTGGTAATGCAAATAAAGTTATCTCTTAAGGGCGTTGAGCGGGCAACCCACAGTTACCGTCTCGGATTCGCTGTGGGAAGCCCCTCTCCTTGCTAATGCGTCCGCTTCCTCGTTTCCTTCTATATTCCTGTGCCCAGGTACCCAGACGAGGCCGATCTGCATTATACACGCCAGTGAGTTTAACTCGTCTTTGCATTGTTTTATGATCTCCGATTTGTCTGTGGGTAAGTTGATAGGTAGAAGGGTTGATTGACTATCTGAAAGTATATAAGCCTTCGATAGTTTACGTGGATGTTTCCTGATAATTTTGAATGCCTCCCTTATCCCGAGGGCTTCTGCTTGGTGGAAGATGCTAGCTGAGTTCCCTAATGTAAAGGATTTAGAGGCCTCCAGGTCCTCAGATTCTATTTTGTAGCATGCATCGAATCCAGTGGTTGACGCAATAGTTGACTCCGACTTTTACCAATGATTCGAAGATAGCTTCTACTGATATGTTGTTGAAAGCATCTTCGATGTCTAGGAAGGCTGCCATAGTATATTGTTTCTGATGTAAGAATCTTTCGATGTGGCCAATTACCACGTGGAGGGCTGTTTCCGTGGATTTACCCCTCATGTTGCACACTTAGACTTCATTAAATCTGACATCTTCAGGGTCAGTTTATAAATGTCATACCTTTGAATCTGATCTGTTTTTAGGTATAAGATCTAAGATCTATCAAAGTTTTGGTTTGAATTTCGGTCTGAATTAATCTAAGTTTGGGTTTGATTTTTGGTCATCATCAACAAGAACAAAATCATGTTCAAATTAATGGCACAGAGCTTTTTTCTTTCTTTTCTTTGCTATCTGGGCAGCATCATACCAAAATTTAACAGCTTAAAGGAAGACATTGCCAGCCGCATCAAAACAAAAATTGTGGCATACTGAGCTTAATATGAAAGCCTTATTACCCAAGCGAACAAAACTGAAAATATTTAATTAAAATATCAAGACGGAATTGCTCTACATATGCAAAAGATGAAATGCAAACTCCTTTCAAATATACGCTCTTCAACTTTTTGGGAATAGTTATTTGAATATAATTAAGCACCAGATTAAACACTAGCTTATGGGCAGGAATACAGCAAACCCAAATACGAAAACCCTGTACTAAAATCGCCAGACCGCCATCAATACCCAGAGCAGCCGCATGCTTGAAAACCATATCCCAAAAACTGTAAAATAATTACGAAGCTTAAACTGCACCTTTATTCTTACTTTGAATGTTAGGAGTTAATCACCATTTAAACTGTTGAAATTTTTTCAGCTTTTTTTTTAATATTTTGCCACATTGTACACCGTCTCAGATATGAATGTATTACATATAATAAAACTCTTCATTTTGACTTCTTATTTAATAATCTCTTCACTTTATTCGAAAGAATTTGTTTGTAAAAGAACTAACCAAATACATTGCCAAACCAGCTTCGTTGTGGTGAATAACAAGTTGGTTTCGTTATCCACAAAGTGTCTACAGCTAATCGCAGCATATCCATAGGAGAATAGCTACAGCGGTCTCTCACCGCTGCTGATGCATTAATAAGCGCTATATGATCAGGATCATCAGGTTCATCTGCAGGTTGTGCACTACGTGCAAATGCTTCATCGCCATCGAAATAATAGAATTCCTTACGAGTTGAGTTGGTTTCAACTACAGAGATCGGTTGCTGGCCACTAGCCGATCTGGCATGTTCTAATGCACGCGATTGGCGACGAAATTGTGGTAGATATTGATTTTGATTGAAGGTTGATTGTTGTAGAGGAGGAAACCAAAATTGTGGAGGTAATAGATTTGGGGTTGTTTGTAATGGTTGGTAGGATTGTTGCTGTTGTTGCGGTTGAAGTAATTGTTGTTGTTGGAGCAATTGTTGTTGCTGTTGTAGTTGTTGTTCCTGTTGTATCTGTTGCTGCTGTTGTAGTAGCTGTTGTTGTTGTTGCTGTTGTTGCAGATACCCATTACTATTATATTGTCCATTAGGATAAAATGATTGCTGCTGATAGATTGGTAACTGTTGCTGTCCGAAAACGGTTTGCTGCTGTCCACTAACGCTACCCAAACCAGGAGTCGTCAAGCCACTTGTTTGCTGAACACCAAAGTTACTGCCCAGTACATTATTATTTCCTAATGTTGGCAATTGTGATGGTATAAATTGTGTTGAACTGCATTCCTCTTGAAATATTTCCAGGAGGAAACCACTTGATGGTATACCAGAAAAGCCCATACGCATACGTATTGACTTTTTACCCAGGCCCCATAGTCCAGAATACACAAAGCCCGTACGACAGCCACAGAAACGCTCCTTATCAATCTCTATGAAATCTTCGGTGCATACGTCCTTCGACATACCAATGGCTACCACGCCATTTCCTTGTATATCACCAGAACCACTAAAGCTTTGTCCGAAATCAAAGAATTTAAATTCGATACGTAAACGACACACATTCCTGGCATATTTCTCCAAATGGAATTGGCATTCACGTTGCTGTGCGGGCAGCAATGAGGTGAACGCAGTACGCGGAAATCCAGGACTTGATAAGTAAAAACGTTTCTGACGAAAACTCGAAGTACAACAAGCGTCCAACGATGATAGCTGTGGATCGAACTGTTGTTGTTGCTGCTGCGGCAGTTGACGCGATTGTGAGTCCACAGATTTAAACAACGGCGGTCGTTGCGTTTGCCATGCAGTGGGATATTGATCTGTCAAGGCAGGCAGGAGTTGTTGTTGAGTGATTGCTGGAAATCCTTGTGCTGGATAGAGTGTAGGATAAATGGCTGAGTTACTCACTTCGGTTTTTGTAGGTGTACATGGTTTGCCCTTATCTTCCGCCAACTGATTAACCGCCTGGACATGTACTCCTCCATCAGTAACAGGACGTTGTCTTACTGGTAAATACAAACCACCACCGTTGAAAAATCCTGGATGTGGTGATTGTAAATTGAAACCAAACACCGGTGGCACTGGATATGGAATATATTGATCTTGAAAGGTAAAATTACGAAAGAGCTGTGGCAGCATTGACAGTGGAGGTTGCAGTTGCGCAGATGGCTCATTCACTTGTTCTGTATCCTCATCATTTGCATTCAGATTATCACGTAAAAGATCCTCACGTTCACATGCTAAACGTGTAACCAACAATTTAAAACCTTTAGCTGTCGACCACGGTGAATCATCGGAAAGGAAACGTAGCCGCAGTATACCATCCGGTGTATGATATTTTTTAATGCCAATCACTTGTCCACACAATAAATCCATATCATCACCATCATTCTCTAGGCCAATAGCCAAATAATCATTGGTACAATTAATGGACGATTCAAGAAAAAAATCCAAAAATTGTATGTGAAATTTGGTGGGACAGCGATACGGCGAACGCACTACATAATCCCAGCACGTGTTGGTCGGATAATTATCGGGATAATTCGGAGATTCAAGTATACTTTGGCGCATTTTATAAATACCCGATAGACCACACTGAGGCAACTCATCGTGTGTTGCAGCCTGGCAGTACAGCATTGCAAATGAAGCAAGTAAAAATAAATGAGATATAAGGCAGGACGACATTGTGTGTGGGTGTTATACGTGAAAAAAGTGGAAAAACAAAACTATACTAACCGAAACAAAACGAACCGTTTTAAAAGCGGCCTAAACCGCAACTAATTTGCTTTCAATATTAGCTGCCAAATTGTTGGCTTGAACACAAATATATGCATGTTAAAGAAAAAAGGTGCGAACTATTTGTGATCGTATCATTTTTTTTCTCTTTAAACGTAGGCACATATTTATTTATTTTTTTTTTTTGAAACAATTTACTTTTTTGTTTAGTTTTTTGTTTACATAAAATAACAAAAGCATTTTATTTACTTCAAGTGGAGTTGTAAGAAAATTGCTTAAAAGCAAAAGTTCAATATACGCACCTATATATTTATGTGCGATTATATACTTTAGTGGCAAAATATCCGGTCAATGAATTTTGTAGTGTTTAGGGAATGCGAAAGACATAGATACATGCATTAGAGGGAAATTTATTCAATTCAGCATTTAGTGAATTTTGTGTAGATAAAGGAAAAAAATATAGCTCTGTAATGGAAAGTTGTTCTTAAGCTCACGTTATAATGCATGTAGTCCGATTTCACAGAGAGTTGCTGTTAATATAACCGAAGATATATCACGGCTGTTCAAACAATATGTGCAAGTCTACACCGGATTGTCGTATTGATTATCGGATAATGTCGAATACATTATAACTTGAGTTACAAGCATTAATTAGACAAAATCCCGAACTGCACAGATATGTCTGCAAAAATTTCTTAAATTTATTTGGGGTTTTCAAGTGATAAATTTTAGTTTCACCTTCCTTCATCATAAACGAATTACTAATTTTTTAATATTTTCAAAAGCTTTATTCACATACTTTTCATGTTCCAACGCCTTGGGTATGGAATCCGAAGCGGATGGAAAAACCGAAGCATGCTCTTCAGTTCAGAAATGAAGCATACCTCTCTCTGTTCCAACAAATGCCAAAGAACGTAAACTCTCGCCTCTTCTAAGCCCAGCACAGACTATAACTCTTATGTAAATCAGGATTCAGTCACGATTAAGTTAATTTTGTATCGATTATTTAACTATCCCTTTGACTACATCACTGCATCCCCATTAGAGGTAACTATTGTAAGAAAAACTCCCATTGAGTCAACGCTCGATTTAATTGTCGTATAAACCTCTACCTGAAAACACCAGTTAAAACCAAAGATAATAATTGCTAAGTACTGAAGCTGTAAACAATTTGTTTCTACCGTAAATTGCATAATAAAATATTAGCAAGTTTGTCAAAATCTGTGCAATTTAGACAACAAAAATTAGAAGCCATACAAACCCTGTCACAAATGATTGTGATTTGCGCTTTACGGATAGTTCCGATCGATATTTTATTTTCGTCAAGCGCCAAAGTGAAAGAGTTGCATCCTACCAACGATTTTTAATTCTGTTTAGACCAGTGTTGGGCAAACCAATACATAAACATGTATGCTTGTGTGTGTATCTAAGAGAGCGACTGTTATTTACACTATAATTTAAATTGATGTCAACTGACATGATTTGCGTTGACGAAATCGCTCTCACACTTCGGCCGAAAGCCATTCTTCGTCAATAGTTCGTACACTACACGAAGTAGTGTACGTATGAGAGCATTGCGTCGGTGGCGAATGTGAGCTTATTCACATCTGAATAGGCAAATTAAAATTGCCCTACACTGGTTTAGACTAATAGGATTCCTCCATACCCTTTATTTTCTATTATCGCTGTTGCAAGGATTTTAAGAAGATTTTAAGTCTGCATTTAGACGGTGAGACTAGTCTCATTATAATTCTCGTCAATATGAGAAAACATAGAGCTACAAAAATTTAAAAAAGGGAAAGTCAAAAAGTTTCATGAAATGCTGCTCGAGAGATTTTTCCTACCCCCTGACGTTTCTCCCCTCTTCTCTACATTTGTCCGAGTTTCATGAGACTAGTCTCATCGTGTAAATGCTGATTTCGAGTTGTAACATTTGAGTGGGAATTTTTTGACAACTGAGTCAACATACAAATGATTTAAAGCATAACAAATGGTAATTAACTTATTCATTTTTCTCTGTAAAAAAAAAAATTTTTGCTAAATTTCTGAATTATTCCAATTTTATTCCTTTCAGCTGTTAGTAACTGTCAAACTCATAAACAAAATAGCTCCGTTCCCGTACTACAACGCGGGTGAACGCGTTCGCCCAAAACAGCCCAGAAAGCGTTACCGTACTCAAAAAACTTGCAAATGAGAGCAGAGATGAGAGAGTAAATGTCTTCTTCTTCTTGCACGAAATAGCCCGCACTTTTTCTTCGGGTAAAAATGTTAAAAGTGTCAAACAATCAGCTGTTTTGTATTAATCAGCTGTTTTGATTTTGTGAAAATATATTGAAAATTTGAAATTAATAAATAAATAAAGATTTTTTTCGAAAAATAAGTGATATTTAAAATGAAAAATGTTTAAAAGACATTAGAAAATTAATTAATAATATATTAGTTAATTTTTAACTACATTCTCCACAAGTTAATGACTCAATTGTCTGTTTAACTTCTGAGGCTGTAGAAGCTTCTGCCATTTCTGAATAATGCAAATGGTGATTGTGAACCAGAAGATTCTACAAAAGTAGACAGGCGAATGTTTTTTGAATTTGACTATCGTTAAAATTTGACGTTTTGTTTCGTGCAAGAAAAGTGGTTTTGTGCGAGAGAGAGCATTTTTCGTTTACTCTCAGTTTACCAGACTTTACCCAAAAAGTACGGGAACGGACCTAATATGTTCAGAAGCTTCAGTACGTAGCAGAAAAATAAAACGTTCAAAAAAATGGCAATCGTTTCTGAACCTTTTCATTGACCACAGTGATCAATTTACATTTCCGTGACACTCATGAAGCTGTGGCTAGATTAAGAAAACTTTCATCCGATTTTTATAACGAAACTTAAGCAAAAATTTTCGGGACAATTTCACACCAAAAACAAAAAAAAAAGAGAATCAGTCAAAACTACCTTTTCTTTGGCATATATGATGCATCTCTATTAAAGTGTTGCCTTGCTTGGTCCAGATTACTTGTTACCAATTTTCCTCACGCCCGAATATTCCATCGTTAGAATTCTGATAAGTTATAAATGAGGTTGGCCGCACGAATACAATTATACTGCACAAAACCGAATTTCTTAGGGAAGGGGAAGGGAGGGAAACGTGTGTACAATATTGTATGCCAAGCTGAGACCTGATGCACAAAAGTAGTTTTTTTTATCTTTGTTTAGGGTTGCATTTTTATGTTTTCTGTGCACGCGTCACACTGGCATATCCAAAAGCAGTTCATGTACACAAACATTTTATGTCTGTTTAACTCTATGCTAGAAGGTGGTATAAAATTTAAATAACTTTTTTGTGGACTGTTGCTCCTAGTTTTTACTACTTTTTGTCATTATAGAAATGGTAAAAATAAAATTCGAAAATTGAAGCAAATGTTTTGCCTAAAAATGGGGTGTACTTTTTTTGAAATCGTCGTCGAACAAAGAGTTAACTATGCTCGTGTGGCTTTCAACAAGTGGCGTGAAGTTTGTTTTGCTACATGCTCTCTTGGGGTCAGGCTCAATTGTGGCAGTTATTGACAACGCCTCTGTTTGTTAATATATGTAGTATATCTGTATATATCTTGCAATAAACTCACCTGAATGAACATTTCTTATAATATTTTCTACATATTTGCTTGGCACACATTTTATATCTATGTGCATATGTACGAGGGCAGACATCACTAGACCCAATGGCACAGTTTTTTATGTTATTTGTTTTTTGGTTTTTCTTATTTTTGTCACTATTCCAACAAATTTTTTTAGTTTCCTTAAGCTCTACTAAAATACCCGACAATGATAAAGTTACTCTTATGCTTAATACATATTCACGTATCTGTAGATATTACGTAATTGAGCTCAAACTCAAACTGTGAGCTACACGCGTGCAAATAAAAGCAATTTTTGAAACTGAAAATACATGAAGATAACAGAGAAACGCATACAGAAAGTTTTAAGCAAGTGCCCAGCAAAGGGACGTACACCCATATACAGCTTATGTATGAATAACTAGTTGCATAGCAAATACGAGTAGATAGATGCTTTAGCTAGGATTTTGCTGCATTGCATGCTGCTTCTTTTTTATCTTTGTTTCTATGTGACGCGACAAATTATTGTGTAAAAAATTGTTTTTATTTTTAAGTTTCCATTTTTTGCTTCTGCTTGTTTCTGTTTTGATGTATTGAATGTTATTATTGTGTTTCATTTTTTGCTTCAGAGATTTCACAGATGCAATTTTTATGGTTTCACATGCTTTCACGTACCACAAACTCACACAAGATATCTACGTGTTTGAATGTGTGAGACTTTATAAAAAAAAAATGAATTTCATTGAAAAGTACCAAGCGCCAGCCACATACTACGAATTTACGGAAATATGCTCACTAAATGGCATTATGGATTACGTGAGTTTTAGATGCTCACTCCCACCTTCGCAGTCACATGAAGTGTGCTACTGCTGTTGCCATAAAATAAAAAAAAAACAAGCATTTGTTCATGTATCTACATAAATGTTATAAAGTAAATTTTAATGGAATATTTTTTGTTACAATACGATTTGTACTTCTTTTTGTGCTTTGTTGGGCGCATTCATTTACCATACCGCATTTATAATTTTCATTGCTTTTTTTACAGGGCACACACTAGTAGAGAAAATTCTTCACAGAAAGCACTATTTCACTCACATTTATCATAAAACTAAATTCTATTTTTATTTATATAATTCACTATTTATAAATTTCAATTTAATAAAAATATCTAGAAAATTTGGCACTTCAAAAATTTATAAAAAATAAATGCAGGCAAACAAATGAAAACTGCACCACATACCTGCGCCGAGAAACTTATAGCCGTAACATGTTACAACCGTCGCGGCATTGATAACATTAATTTTCACGGTTGAGTCACAGATTATATAGGGGATGTACAGGCAGAACTCATTAAGTCGATTTTTTTAATTTCTGGAATGAAAATAGTTTATGTAAAACATGATGTGTTATGAACACTGTCAAAACTAGAAAAGTCAATAGATTAATATATACGTTTGAACTGTATCATTAAAATTCTAATTTACGATTTTATTCAAATTTTATAAGCTAAGTAATACGTAACCTATAAAAAAAAAATAAATTTGCCTTAATGTTTTCTGCTTAAGGACACACAATATTATCTAAAAATCTTTTATTTGAAAACTCAAATCATTAAATTATTATCTCAACGAGACACGATTAGATTGATTGGATTGATCGGTCTATGAAAAATATATGCGGTTGTTTATATGGGCGCAAGCATGAACACCTGTCTGAAAGAGAGAGGCAACAAAATAGTAAGTAAGAAAAAGGTATAAGCTCGCCTGTATTTTTCCAACTATTCATTTTTACTACCTCTCTCTTTCAGACATTCGTTCATGCTTGCGTCCGTGTGAACAGCTACATATATATATTTTTGTAGTTCTTGTCTTACGTGAGAAAAGTATATACAAAAATAAAAAAAGGCTGATGAACTAAAGTTAAATGCCAAATACCTCAATTCGTTACAGCACCATTTCTTTGGTGAATACACTTCCTCTGTGCCACAGCCTTTTTTTTTGGAACGCCGAATAATATTAATTTTCTATACGTGTTTCACTTCATTTCGGGCTCTAACTTAGCAGTAAATAAAAAATAACCACAAACGATTTTTGGACACTTTTTTCAATTTATTCGCTTCAAGCGGCTAAGCATAATAGTCTGAGCTGCGAAATGTGCAATGCAATTAACGTTACCAACTGCTATATTTTATTGAAAGGAAAACTATCGTTTAAACCCACTAAATTGTAAAAATATGCAAATCACAAATTTTTCGAAAAATTTTGAAAATCCATAGTCCCTGTCATTGCCTAATGTTTTGAAAAGCCACACATCCTTCTAGTTTATACCAGAAACCTTTCCGTTAACTTTCTCTTTACACTTAATTCCATATTGAAGATATACCATTAATAATTATTTAATTAAATGTTAATTTTCTAGCTCAACAGCTAGAGATGAAATATTTTAATGTAGTTTTTACCATGGCAGAAGAATTAAGAAGGTAAAAGGAACTTTGACAATTGGGAATTTGCTGAATTTGGTATTTGCTAATAAAGAAAACAAATTTAAATAACATTATTTATACTTTTTTTATTATAAATAAAATTTATAATTTAGTACTAAGTAATAAAAGTAGTATTAATAATCTACTCACTCTTTTGTTCCCATTTAAAAAAATGCATCTCTAAAATGTTCTTCTTACTTGTCAAAAATTCAAAATGGCTACTCTTTGAAAAAGAATATAAGAATATTTAACGATGATTTTAACTTATTTTCACCGGCAGCCATTCCGAATCTTTTAATTTTTTGTTTTTTTGCAATCTATAATGCTTCTTCTTTCACTATTGGCAGTTCACAATAGAATTTGATGTAGCTAAACAACTTGTTAAGTATACATAACAGCTATAATTATACGTGTTATCTCTGCCTCTTTGTTGTTGTTTCACATACAATTATCGCTGCTAGTTAAACATAACTAGAAGCAAGTGGCGAATAAAACGCAGCTAATATTAGAATTCATGATACGAAATAAATTCATCATTTGCATATATTTACCGGGCGCGTATCATGAGCAACCTCTTAAAGCATTTGTGTAAATATTTTATATTGATCAGCTGTTCGGTACAATTCGATGTAATTAAAAAAAAAAATTAAATTCGAAGAAGCCAAAACTAAGTGGAAAAAATTATATATAAAGCGAATAAACTGCTGTAATTAACCCTCAAGTTCCCAAGTGTGTCTCAAGACAGCCTTGATCAAAACGGGTGTAATTACCTTAATAGTTTCTTTTTTGCTACATTTTATCATATTGTTTATTCTTCAAGCTTTTAAAAAATGTATTAGTTATGAGTTATGATGCGTATAGCTTTGCAGGGTTGCATTAACATGAGCATAAGTTTACGCAGTTATTTGCAGACCAAAATTGTTGGGTAAACGGTTTGGGTAAATATTTTTCAATACAAATTTTGACAGCACATTATAGTAAATATATATAGTTTACGCTGTTTAAGAGGCTTTTGCGCGACATCATGAATACCACTATTAACATTTACTAAAATTACCACAGATTCTAACAATGGTAATAGTACACGTATTTTATTGTACTTTACAAACAATTTTCTTTGTGTGCATATCGTACATTAGTGCAATATTGCGAATAAGTATTTCCGTAATATAAAAAAATTGTAATGAATAAATTTATGAGGCTTTTTACACAAACCTGTTAGAAATCGTTCGATCGATCGAAAAAGTAAAAACAAAGCATTTAATTGATGAGAAAATATTATGAAAAATCGTCTGAAAGTTTATGTAAAATCATATTGGTTCCTATATACATATATAAAGATAGTAATTGTTTGTTATAACAACAAACATGAAAAGTACATATATTGTTATCTATAGAAATCAATTCTAATAGAATGAATAGTGCTTACAATGAAAAAGTTTCATTTCGTATGTAAATAAGTAGCAGATTTCTTTGAAAATCCTTTGCTATCATAAACTAAACTAAACTACTTCATAAACTAAGAGTATAATCAAAAAATATACATTCTCACATGCATAAACCTTTAAAAAAAGTTTACATGTATGAACTAGTGTAAATATTTAAAATAAAAACAATACAAATGTACACAGACCGATATCTCAACGTTCGCATAATGTATGTGGATAAGTTTTAGGTAAATATTTCAACTTCATATCAGTATTTGTGAAGTTTCTGGTACTGGGTTTAACCGTACTCGTGACTTCTTGGCTGGTTGGATTTGTTTGTAAGTTTAGATGGAGAAATGTGAGTTATTCCGGCTGATAATGATTTCAAATATTATTTGTTTATTTTTATTACTTATTACTTACAGTGAAGGTGCTTAAAATTTCGTAATGTAAGTAAATTATTATTGTTATTTAAATTGTAATTTATTCATTAATAATAATAAATAATAATAATATAATAAAAAATGTCATCTTATTTCATCAGTAAAGCCTTAAACACAATTGGGACGGGTGACGGGAAACCCGTTGACGGATAGTAAACCGCTGATCCGTATCCACCGTAAAATGCAACTATAGCAGTACGGCTAGTGTGCATTTATAATTTATAGTTGTCGTGAGTGCGTACGATATAAGCACTCAAAATCCACAAATTTCAATTTTAAGCCATTAAAAATGCAAAATTTTTTCTTTTTTCAGCGTTTTAAAAAATGACAGTTCTGGATTGTTTTTGGGATCTCCTCTTTGTTCACGTTTTCTTTTTGGTTTTTGTGCTTCTGAAAATTATATTTAAAAAAAATATGGATTTGAATACGCAAATCCTGTGTTTACCACACGTTAATTTAATAAATGCAGCTGAGTGAGAAGCTTTGCGGCTGCGTGCTTTGATACGACATTTATTCGCTTTATATCGTTTTTTCGTTTTTTTTTCTGCCCCGTGCGAGGGCTGTCAAATTTCGTGTTCTTTTCTGAAAAAGAGGCAGCCTTTTCAGAGAAGATTGTGAATTCGGATGATGATGATTTAAATGATTTCAAGTTTTTTGCTCTCATGGCATATGGTGGTTACTCAATCCACAAACGTCTGTGAAACAAAGACAATGGATCCGAGAACTCATACAAAAAAGCATTAAATGTCCCTCAAAAGAATTCATTGTATTCATAACAAATCACATTCAATTATACATATTTAATCTATAATTTTTAATAATAAATGCATTTTCTTTTTTCCCGATTCGCACTTTGAAAAAAACAATAACATCGAAAAACCACAACAACTGCTAAAAAGCGTTAAAAGTAGCTCTACTCGCAGCGTTTCAACCGCGTTGGTCGTATTTACGATCTAAAGCCTGAGGCCAAATTGTGTTTTGCTACAAATGAATGCATACGATTCTACTTTAAACGTCAAAGCAAAGCAGCCGCAAAGCTTAATTGTGCATTAGGTATAAGGCTTTAGTTTGATTTTTTGTTATGGTTAGGAAATTATTTGAAGCTATGCATGTATCTGGGGTATTATTGTTGAACTTCGTTGTATTTTTGGATCGCTTTCATACTTTCTAAACTTATTCCTCTATATGATTGTAATTTAACCTGCAAGTATTAGATTTTTAACTCTCACCCATTCTTAAATATAAAGAATTAAATTTTCAACCATGATGCCTGTATTTCTAGATTCAAAAGCTCATAACTTTTTTTCTATTTATCCAAATCAAACGTTCAAACTTTATTTTGAAAGTGTTTTTCGTGCACTTTTTATTTTACTTTTTTATTTTTAAAAGAAAAGTGTGGTTAGCTTGGTTGGCGCAACGCGAGGCGTGTGTCTTGCAATGGTTGAAATGATCATGATCTCCGGAAAATTAACCAAATCCAGTATTATCGAATTCATTTTCAATCCCAAAGAAGGAAGCTTCAGTCTTTTGATTAAAAAAGTTTTTCGATTTTTTGCATGATACAACTTAGCTTGATTTACCTTAAAAATATGGCAACTGTATTCAATGAAAAGGTATTGAATTTGTAAGCTTGCATCAAAAGTACAAATCAGGCAGCATTTCCATAGTGGAATGGATACCCAAATGTAAAAGGAATCGTATTCCAACAGTTCTGCAGAACTTTCTATTTAACATAATGCCTATCAAATGAATCACCTGAAACAATTTTTTATTTGAAAGTTCAATCATATGACTATGGGCTTTAGAAGAGGATGAAGTTCAGAACCACCCAAGTGGTTTGTGCGTTGGACTGTTACACAAAGTGCCAGGGTTCGATATGGCTTTCCCCGTTAGGATTCACCTGCGCATCTTTTGGATTTTCGAAAAAGAAAGAATAATTAACTTAATTGAAACAAACTATACTCAACGTGTTACATACATAAATTACACACTTCATATATTTTTACATAAAATTTACTATTAATACATAAATAAAATTAAGTATTTTTCACACTTCGCTGCTAACACCACAATTATAATTCTTAACCCATAAATGTCAGAATACAAAGGGAAAATTAAAGTGCATTCGCACACATAAGCACGTAGCTCATTTTCCATTATCTTTAGAGAATTTTGATTTATTAATAATTTTTTTTTGTTGCTAAATTTTTTGATTCATTTTTATGTTTTCAACAAAAACTTCCTACTTTCTGTAGTTATTATCTCAAAAAAGAAAAAAATATTTACAAAATCTTGCGAATAACAAGCATCTGTTACCATACAAAAGAAAAAAAAAATATGAGAAAAAGTTGTTATATTCTAATGACAAAATAATCATAAATTAATAAAGCTTTAATTTTACTCTATAACAAAATAAATAAGATATAATTTATTTTAGAAAATAAACAAATAAAAATAAATAAACAATCACAATCTTATCGAAATCTCATTATCAAGATGGATGCGGAGCAAGAGGCAAGACAAGAAAGAAGAAGAAAAAAAACTAAACATGAGTTATAAAAATAATAATCACAGTGATAAGTAGATAAAAAATAAATTATAACCATACGAGTAAAGCTTATAAAAATATATATATATATATATACATACTACATAAAAACAAATTTCGTATGTGTTTTTGTGTGATTTACATTGGGTTTACACTTGAACTTTGTATGGAAAGATTATCGATATCAATTCAAAAGGAATCTTTGGAGAATGTTAAAGAAAAAGAGTTAAATTTAAACAAGGTTTAAGTAATCGAAATACATATTGTAAAGTATTTCATACACACACATTTACACATATATATCTCTCATGGATACTTCTTATAATTTACCAGCACATTAAACACATTATAACAATCATTTTTATATCTTCTAAAATAATTCACTTTTATCTTATACCAATGTGGAAAAAAAAATAAAGTAAAATCACACGCTTATCATTTTTTTCTGATTCCGAAAAGCTTCTTCATTCTCTCTCATCACGTATTTTAATCTCATTTATTTATATAAAAACCTTATTCATTCTCAATTAAAATCAGTCACATCTTGACTGTTTTATCAAACTGATTCTAACACCAAAATCCTTCCATTCACCCGCATCAACGCCGGTGATAACTTCTACTAAGTGCATATTGTGTATTCAACAAGAAAGTTTTAATTATACAAATTTCGAAAATTTCTATACAAACTCATCAAAATGTTTGCACGTCCATTACGAAGCATCGCCAACGCTCCAGATCAAAAATCAACGAAACAACAACCCCACAACGGCCCACATGATTATACGATTTCCGATTACGGTTATGGCAAAGACGCTGTCAAAGTGTTGCACATTCAGAGGGATGGGCCAGTGCACTCGATAAGAGAGGTGGAAGTTGGTACACATTTGAAATTGTACAGTACCAAGGATTATTTGAAAGGTAGGTTGATGCGGACGTTGCTATTTTTTTTTATATAATATTTGAGATTTTAAGGACTAAGTTCTTATGAATACTGAAAAAGTGCAGAAAAAGGTAAAGCGTGGATGCTTAATGTTATAAAGTTTAGCTCAACCTAATAAGACTGGTTCTAAAGTGTTGGGTTGGAACTCTATTGCAATAATGGAATTTCTTTTGCAGAACATTGTAGATATCTAGAAATTCTAATTCAAGTACGTTCTCTCGGAATGTTTAAGGTTCTCTAAAATCTTTCATTTATTTCTAAACCCCAGTGAAATACAATACTAAAGACCATTAATACCTCAAATGAATCTTTTTAATTTTCACTGATGATCCTCTGGTGCTCACAAGGTAGATTAACAATAGAAACGATTTTCTTTGTTTGCCGATGTAGAATTGTGAACATCTGAAGAATTTTTGACGAACTTGAATCAGGCTTAATTTCAATGAAATCTAAGTATTTTGCATTCCTTATAGTTTTGAACATCTAGAAACTCTAACGTGCTTGGTTCTTGTTAAATGGATACGCTCAATGGTTCAAGCTGATTGTGGTAAATTCGTGACTTGCGGCGTGAATAGAGGATGTCCCAAGGGGGCGTACTCTCTCTGATTGACTCTCGGCTTGTTTCCCTAAATGAGTCGGGTATCTACACACAGGCTTATGCCGATGATCTTGCTTGCTTAATCACGAGCCAATCGGTGGAGTATGTTTGTAGGAAGGCCCAAACTGCTCCTAATATGATTGACTCTTCGTGTTACTCAAACGGGCTATCGGTAAACCCTCTTAATTCTTTTCACCAGAAGAAAGAAAATTTATGTTCTCATTTTACCAGTACTCAGAGGAATCACTATTCAGCTATCCCATGAAGTGAAATATCTAAAAGCACTAGCAGCTTTTTGTCAATGTAAGACTATTTTGGCAAAACATGGGGTCTATGGCTTTATAAGGTTATAATTAGACACATCATCACATATGCATCCTTAGTCTGGTAGAGCAGACTTAATGTAGCCAGACTTCAAAGGACTGTGGTCATTTGTTGTACAGTCAGGCTGCCCGACAGTCAGGCTACGATTAAGTTCTTGCTTAGTCCTCGTCAAACTGGTTATGCATTGTAAATCCAGGCTTGATTGTGTTGAAAAACACAATAGCTTTTGATATGGGTTTCTGGGCAATCAGGAATTTCAGGAAATGAATCTGCTGACCTTCTGGCGAGAAAGGTTTCGGAAACTGGTTTATTGGGCCTAGAACCTGCACTCTCTTTATCGTCTACAGCCATCAAGGCCACCATTAATAAGTGGGTCGATTTGACCCACAACCGTAAATGGGAGCAACTAACTGAGAGGCTTTAGACAGACAAAGATGATGTTACCTGTTATCTTAAAACGTCTTACAGGCTTTCAGTTATCACGTAACAGAAAGAGCTGTAGGCAGCTGGTGGGACTAAACACAGGTCACTTCTGTTAGGCCAAACATTTGAATACGACTGACCTGTGGTTCGGAGAAAGAATGTGAAGAGACTGTAAACCACTTTCTTAGTGTCTGCCTTGCTTTCTGTCGGATCAGAGTAAGCATATTTGGCACTGGAGTCTTAAGAGACGTAGACCTGATCTTTTTAACACGGCAGGATCTGCTAAGATTTACTAATAAATCTGGTAGATTCAAAGAAAAGGAAACACAGGATATAGTGCAATGGACATAAAACTTGTCTGACTGTTGTATTCTTGAAAACTTCTTTTGCAGTTTCAATAAAAAAAAAAGTTTTAGTGGGTCCTTGTTTTATATAACCTCCAGTTATGGGCAAAATTTTATGAACCGCTATGAGATAAGCAGTTGGTGATTCCAGATAATAGGCTAGGCAGGTTTATGACGGCTAAAAATGGCAATCTAATCTCAAGACGAAATACGTGCATTTATTAAAAGTGAATCTCATAAATATTTCTCCAAACATTTTTAAAGGTGATAACTCCGATATTGTTGCTACCGATTCGCAAAAGAATACCGTATATTTGTTGGCCAAAAAACATGGAATCGAGAATCCTGAACGTTTCGCATTGCTGCTGGCCAATCATTTCCTCAATAAATATTCACACGTGGCCGAAGCACATGTACATGTTGAAGAATACCCATGGCAACGCATTACGCAGGAAGAGATGGGCAATACCGGCGACGATAATTTCAGCTCATTTAATAAAGTAAAAAAGCATAATCACGCATTTGTTTTTACACCAACGGCTTCACGGTATTCTGATGTCATAGTAAGAAGAAATGGTAAGTTGAAAACCAAACAGTTCCGGTTATATAAAAGTAAACTTCTTTCTTCTCGCATTTAGATCCCAAACAAACTATCATTAGCGGCATTAAAGGTTTGCGTGTTCTAAAGACTACACAATCATCGTTCGTTAATTTCGTTGATGATGAATATCGTTCATTGCCCGATCAATATGATCGTATCTTCAGCACCGTTGTCGATTGCTCCTGGGAATATGCGACGATAGAAAATTTGAAATTCTGTCAAACATGGAATACTGTAAAAAGTATTATTATTAAGAATTTCGCAGGTGATACAAATGTTGGTATCTCGTCTCTCTCAGTGCAAAATACTTTGTATTTGGCAGAGAAGGAAGTGCTAGAAGTATTTCCACAAGTATCGGTAATTTCGATGACTATGCCCAATAAGCATTACTTCAATTTCGATACGAAACCCTTCCAAAGTGTTGCTCCCGGAGAGAATAATGAAGTTTTCATTCCCGTGGATAAGCCACATGGCACCATTTATGCACAACTGTCGCGCAGGGATTTGAAGAGTCACTTGTAATGCAGTTGGCTATTGACAACCGATTTTTTATATTCCTGTTATTATTAATATTATTTGCTGTTTATTGTAATAATGTTTTATTTTTTCTAAATAAAGTGTTTGAGAAATTATTTTAATAAGCTGAGGTTTCATAAATTATTCAGCTATGTGGTGAAGCGGATTTCAAACTCTTGAAACTGGACTGGAACTCTCTTCAGAAAGAAAATATCTTGGAATATACTAGATAGACAGCACTCAGTTGGAAGCAGAACATTGTGTAGAAGAAAAGGAAAATATTTAGTAAATGGAATTGTGTACATTCTATATTCTATATTCTGTTCTATATTCACCAACTTATAATCCCGCCAATGCCTACCTCTATCTCGTTGCCCACACTGCCACCGCTCATTCAAACACAAAAATTTCGTCTTCGCTGTTGACGATAGAAACTTGTCAGTTCTCTCAGCCAATAGGCAAGAATGGAAAGATAATGTGAATATTATTAAAAACAGTTTTCAATTCTACACTGACGGATCTAAAATGGAGGAGATTATCGGCTCTGACGTCCTTCCGATACACTGAAAATCACGTAGTTTTACAATTACTTTGATCACTGTAAGCAGAGATCTCCGCTACTTATAAAGCTACGCAAGACATAATCAATCCTTCAATTATCTATCACCCTCTGTGTGAACAGCGACGAACACAATTAGAGCTAGCAGCTCGAAGGCGAAGGCCGTGATTCTGACAACAAGAAAGAAACGACAGAGCTAGTGCTGAATGTGAGGACCACGTCGTAGCGTCTCAACAGAATATTTGCTGCTTGACAACAGGGTCCCTCCCAAAGACGTGCAAATGACAGAGAGAGATAGAGAGAGAAGGGTTAAGTCAAGTCTTTGGCATATGCAAATTAATTGAAAAGTCAAAGAAGACAAGCGCAATGGTTGAAAGTGTTACGATTACGACTGAGGAAGGATGATCATAAGATCCAAAGCAGTCTTAAGCTGATTCAATGCACTTAAGGAAATAACCAACACATAGTAGGTTAAACTCTGTGAAGAGAATAAGAAAGCAGATGAGCAACTACTTTGAATGGAAGCAGTCTTAGTGGCTGTTCACACAGGCGCAAACATAAAGGCGCAAAGCAAAAAGAGATAGAAAAAAATATTTCTGAACAAAATAAGCTTAGGTAGAACGAAATATTTCAAATATCAAAGCTAGAACAATCGCCAATTTGAAAAAGTATGTTGCGAGTAAAAAATACGTCTAAAGAATCATGCATCTGCCGCGCGACTATGAAATTCATATAGTACTTATGTAAATGCGTATATTTCAAAAACCATATTTTTTTTTTAAAAAAAAAAGTTTGGACTCGAAAGCAAAGGAGACTGATTCATAAATTTTGACAAACAGGGAATAAGTGTATCAAAATAGTCAGAAGCTTACGCTTTCTTGAGAAGAAATAAAAAGAGACCGTCGTTCATTTTGAGGTTTTTATGCCATAAATTCAATAACCTCGAGTAGTTGGAGGACATAACTACTGCAGAAGTTGCGAAAATTAAAAAGAAATTGAGGAAAGCCACCACTTCCCTCGTGAAGAAAGTTCCACAAAATGGAACAATTTACTGCATTCGTCTTAGTTTGTTTAAGGAACCTCAGAAGTTCAGGTAGAAAAAGAATAAACTGGTTAGGAGAACTGGAGGAACAGACGGAGATTCCATCAGCTGAACTAAGAAGATTCAACAAGAGTACTGAGTTTTTCTAAATTTCTCCAATTGTTCACGGTATAAAATGGGGAAGTTTTTCGCTGCCATGAATGCTTAGATTTTCAGTACAGTTCGCTGATAATTAGGTTTCATCGGGAATGGAATAGATGCCGCTTCTAATTTCTTTCGATTCGTTTTCGACTTTGAGCAAAATTATGAAATTTAATAAAAGTGAAGCCTAATGGCTGAAAGAAAAACTTACACCCAATCAGCGTGATTGAAATTTTTTCTAGTGTGTATTAGAATTTCATTTATTACATAATTTTATTTACAATAAAAAAGACTTCATACATAAATACAAGATTTCCTTTTAATTAATAATAAATTAATTAATATATATATATATAAATTTATAACTCAGATATTTTCACGGTTGTGTGAAAGCTTTTAGTATGTTGCAATTATTGTCACCGTTGTTACCACCACAGAGCAATAACAAAAAATTATCATCAATAGTTTGTGTGCTAGTCTTACTAACATCAAACAAAGGTAACGCCGTTTTTAAATCATTAAAGTAACCGTAGGTTTGATGCATCCAACCCTGTATATGCGCATATTTATAGAGATGATACAAACCGTGAAAACTTTCTGTCACAACCAAAAGATACAAATTGCCATCACTCAAAGTGAATACCATTAATTTCTCAATGTGTGATTTAAGTTTTAATATTTGAAATATGCGATAAGAAGTTTTAGTTTTCGCCGACGATTGCAATTCATAAATATTAATGAATTGACATTGGTGGCAACTTAAAATTAAATGGCGCTTGTGTGTTTCTGGTGTGGTGATGATTTCCATAATATCATAATCGCCATTGATAGTTTGGGTAAGCTTGAACTCTTGCACATTTGGCATAAATCGATAAATACTAACAGCAGGTTGATTACTTACTAGACCAGAGAATAAAAGTTTTGTAGTATTATCAGGCAATTGGTATAGACGCAATGTTTTGCTACCCACTGCTTGGTTAATTGATTGCCAATCGCTTACATTGTTTCGTAAATCATCGACTTTAAGCATACGCACTTCATTCCGATTGCTCAGCAAATCGATAGCATGCAAGACAAGATAAACTTCAGTGGTATTGATTGCGAAAATTTCAACGTTTTGGATATATTTTTTCATGCCAAATATTTTCGATATATTCTTACCAGTTAATGTGATTTTACTCTTGGCTTTACGATATTTCTTTTCGCAGAGATTTTGCACTTTAACGCTTAAACTATCAAGTTGAGAGGTTAACAAGTTTGTGGTGATATTTGCCAAGTAAATGCGTTTACTTAGTTTGGATTTTTGCACTTGCAGCAAATGTCTTTCGCACACCGATAAACGTTCAATTTCGTAATTAAATGTTTCATCAATAGTTTCAGCTTCAGCGGTGGTCGGTGTTTGCCACAATATTTGCGTGTTTAAATCATAATACAAATACTTTAACAGACTATGACTATTTTTTTTGTTTAAAATACCAACTACAGTATCTATTATATGCATTTCTCCTATATCTTTCAAGTTCAAGTTGAAACTTTGATCAAATGTTTCAGCTTCATCAGCGTTATTTACTCTAACTTTCGCTTGAGCTGGCGGGTTTGTCAAAATCAAACCATGCTCAAATGTTGCTTGATCAACGAATAAGTTATCGAAATGATAGTTCTGATTGGTGAATATACTCTGCTGATAGTTATTGATTAAGTCTACGTCATTTAGTTTAAGAACGTGCGCTGGGCCTGCCAGTACTAAATTGCCTAAGATATTTTTTGCTCCTGTAATCGCCTGCAGCTGATTACTTCTGGTAAACACTAAATTATCGATTGGTATGCCATTTATCGATTGTAGCAATATTTGTTTATTTAGTATAAGATTTTCGAAAGTAAGAAAACCAAATACTTCCAAGGCAGCTCCATGTTTGGTTATACGGTTATCGAGCAAATACTGCAAACTCATATCGTTAATCTCTTGTATTTTCAAAGTATCAATGACTTCTATCTGCGACCTTATAATTACAGAAGGCAATGTAGTATTTGATAAATGGTAAATCTGTGAACTGCTTATGCCATTTACTAGCCCCCGCACTACTAGGCGTCCAATTACTGGAGGCGCGCGGAAGTATAAAGGGCCTATGATAGGCTGACCACTCGATAAACGATATAACGATGCATTTAAACGCAAGACATCTATATTATTCAGGAACTTGGTATGAATCAACGATTTTGCTACCACATTTTGCATATATAACGATTTAGTAAACCTTTTTGGTGCATTCACCGTTTGCATAACGCTGCTATTCTTTAGCAAGCAATCTTTGATGATAAAGTCAAGATCGATATTTGCAGGAAATGTTGTAGCTGTTGACATTTTCGTAATTATCGGGCGTGTAAGTTTAACATTGCCTGTTATTACTTGTTTGGCATTGCGTCTCACCGCATGTTTTTGCAAATATTTCAAGTGCTCATTTTGCGTTTTATCGCTAACGGTACTCGCATTCCAATATGCATTGCCAAGCACTACCAAATTACGCCATTGCTGTTTCGGCAATTCCTTTAAGCGTGTATGTACATTTGTAAATTGAAAATGATTCATAAAACTCCCTTTTACATCTCCATGTACTGTCAGTTTTGGCATAATTATGTCACTCTCGATTACGACATCCTTAGCACGTGTATCAATAAATGCCGCGGTGGAAATGTTATTGATAACTCTAACATCTAAATTGCTCAAGCGTAAATTATTGAAAGTAAATGCTCCAGTTATGAATTGAGGACGCGATTTTGATAAGACATTAACAAAGACTTCGTGCATATTCACATTATTCATCGTGGGTGTCTGAAGCAAATCGGTTACAGTGAGATCATTTAAAAATTGTTTTTGCCCGCGTATTAAAGTATTTTCATTAATGCGCACTACACTCTCTAGATAAGAGTTCCATTCTATGTCATTTATTGAAGTCACATGCAAATCTTCAGTGAATTGCACACTACCTTCAACTAGCAGATTCTTGTAGAGCACTAAATTACCATCTGCTTGAGGTTGGAACTTATTGAATACTTCACCCACTGGTATGCCATTAATTTCTTGAAATACTATATTCTTAAGCTGAAGTTTGTGTGGTATAAAGAGTGTGTCTAAATGATAATCGAAATTTAAAAGTTCAGTTAAAGGCAAACTATTCAGATAGCTGGTGTTTAAGCTATGCTCTATGTTTGCTATATCGGTGACTATAGCTTGATCAAAAGTTTTTGTGCCAGTGAATACCTGCAACTGTTGTAACTGTGATTTCAATACTAATTCCGTAACAGGCAAATGATTTAACTGCAAAGTCATTAGATGATCAACTGTTAAGGGCGCTTGGAATATTTTCACTCCCGTGACATTAGCCACTTCACCAGGACGTACTGCATTCTTGTGCAATACTGAAAGTCTTGAAGTGTAATCTCTGCAGTTCAAGTCACCTTCAACTTTGGCTAATAGAAAGATTAGAAGTAGCGGTTTCGTTACGGCTGTAGTTGGTCCGGTTGTCAATAAATGTTCACTGGTTCTATGATTATTCAAATAGTTGGTATTGAGTTTGGGCGTTGTAACCTTAGCGTTACCAAAAATCACCGGCATGTTAAAGATCTGCATATAATTTAAGGATAGAAATTTTGAATCATATTAAATTACTTAGTTAGAAATCAGGGCAAAGATTTGTTGGAAGACAAAAAAATAGACGGATTCAGCAAAAAAAAACAAAAAACCGAGACTGAGATGTGGTAACCTAAAATGGTTGGATTTGGTTTCTCACTCATAACTTCTTTCCATTTCTCTCTTTCATTCCCCTTTTTTTCTTAAAACAAGAGAAACAAAGGGGATTCTTCCCCTTTATTTTATGTTCTTTTCTCTTGTTGCATTCCTTCCTCTTCCGCCTTTTTCTATTCCGACCTCACTTTTTCTATTTCACCCTCACTTTCCCCTTTCCTAACTCTTTTTATTGTCTGTCTCTTTTTCCTTTTCTAATTTTGCCTTATCTTTCTTACTTCCCATTACCTAACATCTTTTTCTTTTTTTTCTCTCTCTTTCTACTCCTTTTTTTACAACTCTCTCTCAATTTTTTTCATTTCCCCACTCTATCTCCCTCGTTCCCACTTTTCTCTCTCTTAACTTTTTATCTTTTCGTCCCTAATCTTCATTTTCCACCTTTTTTTCATCCACATTTTCTGATGTGTTCGCCACTCTCCTCATCTATCACATCTCAACCATTTCCCTAACTCCCTTCTTATCTATTCCTTCGATTTTTCACATTTTCCCTGGTGTAATCTTCTCCTCACATGTCCCTCTGCCTCTTTTTCTCCCAATTCTTAAACTTTGCCTCTCTGCTTTTTCTTTCATCCTCTTTAAATTTTTCAAATCCTAATCTAAAAAATAAGTGCTAATGAGCTCAATCTATCAAATCCCAGAATCTGTCGGAACAGTTATGAATTCATTGTTGCATTTGCAAATTCGAAAAAAATCATGGGCTGGAATTCATAGCATCTAATTACGAAACAAGGATTTATTTTCAATGAGGCAACGCCAAATTAGATGAATTCTAATATTTTGGATATGTTAAAGCAAATACGAATTCGTAACCATTACGGCGGATTCCGAATTCAGTAATTTATATAAAATTTTTAAAACCCTGAGCTGAGTCACCGATTATGTTTCCAACTCCACAAACATATTCAGAAACAAATTCAACTTACTTGCGTTTCATTTTGCAATAGATAGAGCTTTTTCAGCACCATTTCGGAAAAGGGAATTTCGTTAATAATTATTTCTGTTTTAATTGGATCATCTCTAATCAAATTACTGATTGTGAGTGTACCATTTAATATTACTTTGCCAGTGTAATATTGCTGAAATTCTAAATCGCCAGCAATCGAATCTTCAGAAAAACGATATGAAGGTTTTGAAACATTCGCCACTATTAAATCTCCAGCTATACTAATGTCAGATATTCGAACAGGAGCTGAAAGACAACCGAAAAAAAGCAATTACTTTCACACATTTTTGACTACAATTGAAAATTTAATTTTCGATCGAAATTGGCTGAATGTTCCTCTCACTTACTCTCTATAAAAGTATCCTTTCCACTGAAAACAATATCTTCTGCAAAATTTAATCCATTAATCGTTTCAGCTTGCAGATTTTTTACAAAAATTCCTCTTATCAGGATATTGGAATGCACGACTTGCGGTTGTACAAGATTAAACATCTGATTCACGACTAGCCCATTGAGCACTGGAGTTGTTAAATTTATTACTTGCATTGGAGCCTGCATAATGATACGGCCCTCTATTTTGTTATCACGATGTCTAAAGAACGCCGCATTGATGAACTCCTTCCACGTTACGTTATTAATGCTTTCAACATTAAGCTGACGTGTCCGAACAGTAATATCGGTATATCGTTGATATCGCTGATATTTTTTTTCTACAGGTGTTTGTAACTCTTGCGTGTTCAGAGTTTTAGCGGTAATTTGGGATTGTATGTTAAGTGTTGGCAATGATTTCGTTGTATTTTCCAAATGGAAACCTAGAGAAATGTTAATGTATTCGAAATTTTTATTGCGGCTGTGGAGTCAAAGCAAATTTTATGTTGGGGAATCGTGGAGGATTAAATTAATAAAAACAAAATTTAGCTAAATCAATATTCTAAAGTCGCTAGTTTTTAAATGAAGGAAACAATTGACTTTTGATTCCAGCTATAAGAATATACCTGCATTGATTTTAACAAAAATGGCGGCATTAAAAGTAAGTCTTAAAAAAGAAAAGACGAGTTTTCCGATTTTAGTATGTCCCAACCTAACCCGTATTTCGACTCGGCGTTAAACACAATAGGGCCAGAGCCAAATCTCAGCATCAGTTTAATTTAGACTATATAATGGATCAACACCTCTATAGAGAAAGTAACGTTTATAGAGAAAGATTGTGCAGAGATAATTTCCGCAGAAGTACAAAATTCATTGTGAAAAAACTGAATAGGAGAACAGCATACTTTTTTTCTCGGTCTGAGGAGAAAGATTCAATGCCACATAGTAGGTTTGATCACAATCCATTTGATCGACATATAACAAACGATTCAGCATGTAAATGCTACCTTGAGGAGGGCAGTGTTAGTCATCATCACCAGGTCCTGTATCTCCCATTGCATATATGATGGCTTCAAAGCATTTCTATCTAGATTCGTTCTTTGCTAACAACTGGAATTCATTCCACGGTTTCCCGTCGTTAAAAATTTTTTGGAGCATTCGTTTAAGTGTGATCTCTTATCGTCAAAAGGAACTACGCCGCACGATATAGCTGATAGGGAAAAATAGAGTTTTCAGGTCAATTTTCTCCTTAAAACATCGTCAAGTATGGCTTGCATGATCCTATTTTAGCCTATTCTTTGGAGATGAAGTGTTTGATGCCACCTTATTCAATTCAAAGCAAACGTTCATAATTAATTCTCTTTCTTACCAGTGACGGATCAAGGATTTGGGTTTGGAGAGGGTTGATTCTGCTAAATTACAGGATAGACAAGTAGTAACAGCAAAAACTCCAAACCAAAAATTAAATAAAAAGCGGACCAAAACGTCGACACAGATAAAAATACTGATCAAAATCTGTACGTGCCAAAATTTAAACCAGAATTCAAACCACAAATCAGAACAAAAATCAAACACAGAATTTGACTAACAATAAAATCAAAATTCATCCTAATACTATGTTCCCACTGATCCGAAATTGCGTGGTTTCGGCTGAAACTACGCTGAAATGCTCAATTTCGTCATATAAAAGCATGTCAAACGAAACGACGGAAATGAGGTGGTTTCAACGAAACCGCAGTCGAAACCACGCAAAAATCTAATGCAACCCTGAATGTGTTCACTGAAATGAATAATAAAATGAATGCGCTCTATTCTGACATTTATTTTTTGCTTTTGTAGTGCACTGGAAGAGGAGCTCATAGCCCAAGTATGGGCAGAAAAGGTGGAGGAGCTGCTTAGGGGGGAAAAACCGGTCATACATATGAACAAATGGAGGAGGAGCTGCATAGTGACTGTGGTTGAAATGAAACAAGATACAAAAGAGTTGGTGCTTTCTCCTATACACTTTTATTTTGTTGCTAAATATTTCGTTTATCACTTTGATTCTTTTCGTATTCAAATTTATTCAATATTACCAAAAATATTAGTCGGCGGCATTTTACAACAAGAAATAAACAATGAACTGTCAAACGAAATCTTAATCGAAACCAGCTTCACAATGTGAACGATTGCAGTTTCGGTCGAAACCATTCGCCGAAAACACGCAATTTCAGCTCAATGGGAGCATGGTATAAAATTCAAACGAATTTCAAATCAGAATTGACAAAAAAAATTAGACCAAAACTCAGACTGATTTCCAAATCTAATCTACTGAATCAAACCCCGATTTGGTGTTATACAACTTAAAAAGTTAGAATGCCCTTGGGTTTTTTTTTCTTAATCTCTAGCAGTTGTGATCACCATTGAGGCTTCCAACTCCACAGCCCTTAAAGTTACACCACTCTTTTATTTCTTACCTTCCAAAACGGTTCCATTATATATTAAATTTTTCACATGTAAACGTTGCACTTTTAAATGCATTGGTAAATCCATAGACCAATGTCCATCATCTTCCATATTAGTAGAACGAATAAAACGCGTTCGTCGATTTCGTTCACCAATTTCATTGATACGTTGAAGTAACTGCACTGGACTAAGTATATTTTTATCAACGATTCTAATAATACCAATGTTACCAGCATGAACATTAACAGGGTTATTCATTTTTACATTTTTTAACCGGGGAGTCAAAACACTGCTAACCTTACGAAATACATCCATTGCTTCTTTACGTTTCAATAACATACTACGTAAATCTCCAATTGTTTTTTCAAATTCGTGATTATGTTTATGTACTGGAGCGATAACTTCTATATAAAAAAAGATAGGTGCATGCATTCAAAATGGACAAAAAATAGTAGAGTATATACCTTCTTCTTCTGTAAAATTAGCAGCTGCTTGACCCAAAACTGCACCACTTTCCGTTACGATTTCTGCTATACGCACCTTTGTATGATCTGCACGTTTATAGTTCAACAATATGAAATTTTCATCGGATTTCATAAATGTTATAATCGAGGTAACATCAGTATCATTCGATGAGTAACTGGCATAACAATCCATATTACCATTTGTATATACATAGATCTCTTGTTGACGTGATCCCACCAAAAAATAATCATTTGCATCAAATTTACCAAATGCCAATTCTATGCCTTTACGTTTTGATTTGTGCACTTTAAATTCTCCGTTCAGCATACGGAAAATATTACAATCGCTTTGATTTAAAGAACAACCGATAAGGAAATTCATGCTACGATATGTAAATGTATGAACAACACGTGATGATACAGTTATAGTTTGTGTACTATGTAATTTCATGGTAGGTAAGCGTATTTCATAAACGTTAACTATGCTCTAATGGGGAAGTGGATAAAATGGTAACAACAAATTAATAAGTATTTTAAATAGTTGTAATAAGTCTGAGAAAAGTATCTATATACCTTTGATTGCTGTCTTATAATTCTACCGTTTAAAAAATATTTTGGATATTTTCCCACCACAAATAGATGATCAACTTTCGGAAAGGTTAATTCTTCAATTATGTCGAAATAGGTGCTGGTCCATTCGTATGTGCTATTAATATTGGGAAATAAGAAATAAATCATGCAATTTACATTAAAGGGATCTAAAATTTGCCAGACTCAAAGACCAGAGTAATGACGCGAGTTTTGACGCGAATCCCAATTCAATGGAAAATAAATCAGTTCATGAGAAACTAATGCGAATATTGGAAAAATATCTGTGGAAATGTTCAAATACATTCAAATCGTATTTTTTACAATTTTAGATTAAAAAAAAATATTTTGTCTTAAAAACGCAAGTCTGTGTAATATAGTATGTGCACGAAAAAAAACTGGTTGCGCGAGAATTTGCGTACCTGGGACAATTGTAACGGTAAATTCGATATTCAATGTCACACGAAAAGCTTAGTTTTTGTCGGTTTTATTGCATCATCCTTCTTACGTAAAAGCGGACTTTAAACAAATTCGAAGACGCCAGTTATACACTACAAACAAAAAGGGCAATTTTGCCGATAAATTTCCCAAAAAAAAAATTTCTTGTTTGCAGGCCATATGGCAGTACGGCTTTAAAGACGAAATTCATACCACTGAATGTTTATATAAACGGCTTTTACCCAGTTATTTTTTGGTTAAATCTCTGATTGACTTTTTTTTTTAATTAGTATTAACCTATATGGCCAATTTTTTGGTCTTTAACGTTACAATCGTACATATATTTTTGCAAATATCTCGAAAATATCCGATGAAACCAATTTTTTTTTACATTAACATGAAAATAAGCCTCAAGGCCTACAATTCATGTGAACAAACTTTTTTTTTTAACTTTCGTCGTTTCAGAGATATAACCGTTTTAAGTGGTCTTTAACGTTACATTTTTTTGCCAAAAATATGGGATATTTTCGACATATTTGCAAAAATATGCATAGGACTATAACGTTAAAGACCAAAAAATTGGCCATTCTGTATAAGTTTTATAACGTTATAAGTGCGACCAGTTTTTTGCGTGCACATACTTTATTAATTAAGGTTTTTCAACTTACCGTAACTTTGTGCTCGTTTTACTATGAATTATTGATATAATAAGCACAATTTGATTCTTTTCAACATCAGTTAGAAATAATTTCTTAATTTTTCCTGGTAATGTTAACTGTTGTATAGGTTCAAAAATCGGCGACGCTTGTTGGATACGATCAGGATCTTCTGATTTTGCGGCGCTCTCTCTCACTTTTACCTCGGAGATTTGATAGATTTCGACATCTTCCTCAAGTTGTACGGCCATAATTAAATAATTATGCCATGAAATAACCTGAAGAGAGAATGAAAAATAAATGGAAAACATTAAAAATAAATAGAAAATTGGTAGGTGGACCTTTTTCTCTTTCTTTGTTTTTTTCCTCAGGTTGAAAACCTGAATATGGTCGCTTGTATAAGAGAGAATAGTTCAAAGAGAGAGATTGTATTCTCCATTAGTTTTCCCTTTTTTTCTCAAAATATATCCCTCACGGGTACTTCTTTAATTGCAAAATTTGAAAATTGCATAATAGTGCGGACACACGGGAATGCATTTCGTTGAAATTTTGCATTTCAAATTTTGATGGACACACGATAAAAAACGAATTTCAAATTCGTTTGCTGACAGATTATAAGTTTGGAGAAGAAGAATAATTTATGTGTGTGTTTTGTACAAATAAAAATAAATAAAAATGTTGCCTTTCAATTGGATTTGGACACCAAGAATTTATATAACAATTATGGAAAATTGGAGTAATGTTAATGAGTCAATCCCCGCCTCCATTTTTTATTTTTTCACTTAATAAATATTACAAGAGCGGCAGTTGTGAAAACATAATCCAAAATTTCTAGAAAAATGTAATAGATCTTAAATTTGTCTTTGCTTTTTACAACCTTGCGTTTGAGGGTTGCTAGTTAATTTCTTCATTTCAGACGCACTTCAATGAAATGAGTCTGAAGTGCAGAATTTCATATGACACTTTTTGTATGGCGAAATTCTGCATTTCAGTCGCATTTCAACGAAATGTTAAATTTGTATGAAATGCACTCTCGTGTGTCCGCACTATAACACAGAATTTTAAGCTACAATGGAGTTTTTGCTTATCTTATGCTTTTCATAATTTCCTCTTCTCTGAAATTTCATGACAACATTGAATTTATAATTTTGTTTAATTCATGACCAAAATCTCGACCAAAACTAATGAGATATTCATCCGGAACGAGGGCTTTTATCCCCTGCCTAGAATTCGCTAGTGAATTGGTTGATTTAAAATTTTTGGATACCTCAGCCCGGGTGGGGTTAAATGTGGTTAAGAGAGTAATTTTCTCTTAGTTTTTGTGAAAGGTAGAAATTACACAAATAACATCAATAATATAAATTGGTACTTGGTATTCCACATAATTATGGTTGTCGTAGATGCCATGGCATTGAAAAGAAAGATACTCTCGAACGTTTAATGTGTTTGTCCTGCTCTAGCAAGATGTAGATTTACCAGATATCAAATACACTGAGACAGCTAATGAAACATTCTTTAATTTATGTGCAATTTAATATACAAAGTTTAAGCTCTCGAGGAAACCCAAAAAAACACACCAATTTTTGCCGATTTTTCTCACCGATTTTCTGCTGTTGAAAAGGACACGAAAGTGAACGACTCAAAATCGGCTGTACCAACGATTTAAGAAGTGAATATGGAAAAATTGGTGAAAAAAAATAGGTGTGTGTAAAAGCAGACTTAATCTCGAGACTAAAGATCCCTAAGATATTCATTTAACTCGCTACATAGTTAGTGAATGAGCATTTCGTAACACACTTAAATGGGCAAATCGCACAACGCAAATTGTACTGTTTTAGTCGCCAAATGTGCGCACAGAGTTACTTAATAAGCCTCCATCAATTAATCTATTAATTCAACTTTTCATCTTTTTCGGCATTTGCAATTCATATTTACACTCCCCCACTGTTATCTTAATAGGTGGTGAAATCCCCTTTCGATCTATATACAAGAAACTTTCCGAAAATTCCTAAAAATCGATACTCACCGTAACACCCAATGGTTCCTCTACATTAACAATACCATCTAGTACCCCGACCAATGATAAACGCTTATTTTCACGACTAACAATCATTTGATACAATTCATTGCCATGTAACATGAAGATGTTTTGCTTTAGCGGCTCCTTTATAATATGTAAAGTACGACGATTTTGGATTTCCATATCCAGAAAGGGTAAAAGAAACTGTAACCCGAAATGTTTGCGTACACCTTCAACGGTTGTATTGCAAATAGGTGGATTAGGAAAAACATCGGGCACATGTGGAATAGCACGAACTGAACCACGATGAATTATCGGTGGTATTTGGGTATTCACGTAGCACTAGAGAAATATATAAAAATATATAATTTTATGATTTAGTCCTAGATATTTTATTATATACTTACTATTTTTATAATAATTATAATGTTTAATATAATTTTTATAAAAAGCATTTTAAATATTTACAAAAACAATGAAGAATTTCGAAGACATGTGTAATTTATTTGCAAGAAATGTTTTAACTCCAAGAACTTTATCTTCTTTCACTGGCAATTTACACTATAACGGAACAGAACAAGAAACAAAAAATTAAGAAATTTTTGGATTACAGTGACGCTGAAAAAGAGAGAACGATAAGGAGAGTAGAGTATACAAGGCTCAGAGGTGGGCAAAGTTAGCCATTTTTTTAAATGGCTGTATCGAAGGTTTGAACTCAGGTGCCAAATATAGAAATTTACAGGAACGCAAATTTTAACTACTTAATTAATTTTAATTACTTAACACCGATTTCTACTGCGTCTTGTGCCGCTTAAAAACATACAACTACTGCACACTAGGCTGTTAATATATAAGAGGCTTGGAAAATGCACTGAACACATTTTTTGCCCAAAAGTTTACCTACACCCAGACAAAAACATTGTAAAATCAAGCATAAACAACCTTAAATCAAGCAGAAATCTACATGAAATTACGCCAAGGTTGGAAATTTTTAATTTAAGCACGAACAACTTTGATTTTAGATTTGAAATCAAAGAATGTAACAATTTTGATTTAAGGTTGTTTATTCTTACTTCAACATTATTTCATACTAACTTTAACAATGTTCAATCTTAATTCAAAATGAAACATTTTTGATTTAAAATGGATTCAATTTGATTTAAGGTTGAAACCTTCTTGAATTAATATTGAAACATTACAATTCTTTTATTTACTACATACCACTAATCCACCTACATCCACACTCAAAAGAAATTATTAAAATAGTTTAGTTTTTAGCATTCGTGTTTATTTAATTAAAAATTGTTTTTAATGTAATTACCCAGATTTAAGTTTTACATACGTTTTACCATTATTTCCAGAATATAAATGTAAAGGAGCACTTGTAAATGACAAAAGGATCAAAATAAATATTTTTTCAATTTTAGTACCGACTTTATATGATTGAAAATGTTGACTAAACTTGATAAGGCAAACTGGATAGCACAATACAATTTTGAATCGAATCGAATTTTAACCCAGACTTTATTTCCAACGAACATGGCGAATTAGCACTTGATGTTATGTTATTTAGATACATATTAGCTTCTTTATGCTTTGCCTTAAAACGCATTCCCCAAATATACTTAAAAGATTCACACTGATAGCTGTGACATAATGCAAAAGAAAGTGATGCTTAGGTTTCAGTGCACCATAGAGTATAGATGTTGTATTGTGTTTTTCTGTAAATGAGTTAACTCATTAATGGAATAACGTGATTTTAAAACGAAATCAATAATTTGAGATAAAAATTTGAAAAGATTCCAATGTTCTTTACCAAGTGGCATTAAATCTCCTATCATAAAATCTCCTATTAATCATTTTGAAAAAAGCACTCAAAAGCAGTTTCACTTTCCTTTATTTTTAAGTTAAATGTTTTCGTTGGCAATTTAATTAGGTGATGCCTCGTACAAAAAAAGTTGTAGGCGTAGCAGTCAAGCACATAACAAATACACCATTTCATTAAATAATAAATAAATTGCTGAAAAAAAATTATGAATTTTTCATTACATTTTTAGGTAAAAGAAAATCGTAAATTCATTTTTTTTCATATCCATTACTAGTCTTTAGTTTTATTTTTAATATGAAACCAAAATAAAACCCTACCTTTAGTATTCGCTAAGTTATTAGACCGTTATCTCCAATTTCTCCTCTTCTTGAAAATTTAACCGCTGGTAGTAGCAGTGGCGGAAAAATTCTATATATTCTTATTACCTATCAAATAAGTCTAAATTTACAAAGATACGTTAGTGCTTTTTATTTTTGATGAGTTTTTAAACGTTTTAACCGATCCAGGACGAAAATTTAAAACAAAAAAGTCGATAACCTTTACTGACCTAGAAAAACTGTCAATGCAGGATAAAAAAAGTGTCGCACAGTGTTAATGTCTCATCTCTACCTATTCCTCTAAACGATCCAATTGTGCATAACCTATTCCATAAGCTTTGCCATTTGGATTGCTTATAATAACATCAGTTTTCGTTTGAAATGCTGGAAATCTTGAAAAATCATATGGCAGATGTAAATAATTGGGCAAATTGATAGAAACACTACAAATCTGAAAAGAAACACCAAATCAAATCAATCAATCACATGAATAAAAATCCCAATTGTCTGTATTACCCACCTCTGGTATAGCATCCAGAACAGCACGCTCTGCTTGATATGCTACATATTGTACACTAGTGGTGACAACACCCGTAAGTGGATCACCAGCAAAAGAACGCAGTATAGCCTCGCGGGCTTGATGCCAATGTTTGTTGAAATCGATACCATCAGTTTTTGAATATTGCCACTTGGCATTAATATCCGTGCAGAGAATACGATCGGGCATATCACCCTCAGTGTATAAGCTACCTTTTACATAGCCGGTGAATGGTGCCATTGCAGTCTTAACAACACGCATATTATTTAAACCCGCCATTAGCAATGGTCGACTACTATCCTCTCGCTTGCGTACCACCTCGCAAAATCTTGTACCATTTGCCAGTCGTGTAAATGCATGATTATGCTTTTTATCTTTATAGTAACCTTGATTTTCATGCTCGCCAATACGCTCCCATGCCATTTCTTCAACAATCACATTTGTCTCCATTATAAGCTCATATGTATCGAGAAAACATTGCGAGAGTGATAAGGCAAATTCTTCGGGTGTTGTTAAACCGTTTTGCTTGGCATGTATTAAGACAGTGGTTTCTGCTACATCACTGCCGATTATCTCTGAATTATCAGCTATAAATTTCACATTTTACGAAGATATTAATTTTTTTTTATATACATGCCTACTAACTTGAAAATACCTTCATAATATTCCTTATGACTGCGTAAACGCTGATAACTGCTTACTTCATACTCGGTTACGGCATGCACTGGGCCATCTCTCTTCAATTGAAACACTCTGACCGCACGTTTGCCATAGCTATAATCACCCATGCGATACTTTGGTGCTTTGGGGTCAAGAATTTTGGTTGCCTTTGAGGGATCAGCGTTGAGTAATTGGCGTGTAAACATCGTTATACGAGTATTTTATTCTGCTTTTAAAATTTTCCATGAATAACTTTATTCTTATGCAGCTATTTATGCCTGTTTAGTGTCTTATATAGTACCTACCAAATTTTTTGAAGTTTTATCTTTTTTGTCTACAATTAAGCAAACATTTCTCTCTTTTTGCTCTGATTAACAATATCCTCATGTAGATGTTCAAAAAGATTGTATATCGCATAAATCGTATATCTATGTTTATCAGTTTGTAAATAAACTATCAAAATATGTATGTATATTTATTTACACTCACAATGCAGATAAGTAGGCACCAAGACCGCCACCATAGTTTTAAAAAATAAATTCGTCTTCCCTTATTACTATTCTTTTTATGATAAGAAATAATTAATGAACTTTCAATTCTAATGGGGGTTGACACAACCCCCACCACTTTACGGCCGTCCCTGTTTGGCATGATGAATGAAAAGTTTTAATGTTAATTTGAACTCATCTACTCATATTTACTTTGTTTAATTATGTTTTATTAGTATTTGGTTTAGTGTTTTCTGTGTAGTCTGAGTATGATTAAAACATGTACTACGACAGACGTAGATAAAAAGCCACACGCATCAGATTAGTTAGTTAGTGCCTATAGTTTATTCACTACCCTCTAATATCTCGCTCTCTATTTAACATTTAGTAGTGATGGGAACTATAGAGTGATTTCAACAATCAATAGTTAGTAACTGAATGATTTTGACTATCGACCCATTTTTTTCATTCATTCATTTATTCGAACTACTTAGTAGTGATAAAAACTATCGACTAATTTCAACTATTGAAAGGCTGAATGAATGATTTTAACACATTTTTTTATTTTAGCACATTTCGCTTACAGAAAAAAATCGTAGGCATATTTCGATAATAGCAAAAGATCGTTCATTTATTCGAAAAAATCACTCGAGTGATTTTACATAGTAATTCAGATAGAAAACAATCAAAATGGAAAAATTTAAATACCCTCCACATGCACACCCTCTAAAAAATACGGTAGGCGCTTAGTTATTATGTATTTGAATTTGATGATTTTGCAGAAAATACTTTATTCCGCGTAACGTAGCATAGCGTAACGACGTAACCATAGCGTCATAACTCAAAATTGTTAAATTTTCAGATGCAAATTTTTTATACAAAAAAATCGCTACAACAAATAGAACTTACATAAGAAATAAAAAAGAAGCTGAATGTAAAAATCATAGGTATCTACCGGTATCGGTAAAAAACCGCTCGGTTCGTATGATTATAATGATTTTTTAATGTTTTTAGGGAAATTTCTAAATTTATTACGGAAATTTTTGTTTTGCTACGCTTTTTTCTATCATTTACTACGATATTAGATTTCCAAGTTCCGAACCCCGACAGGCAACTTCAAGAAAAACAAATTACGCGTCTGTGCTCTGCTGCACAAACTATCTTCATTTTATCGCTATTTTTGTTAACAAAATTATTTTATTCTCTTTAGAGATTGTTTTTATTTTTTTTTTTGAATTTCAAGCACACATTTAAAGCACATAATTAATATATTTATTTTGTATTTTTCGCGAACAAAAGAACCTGTCTTTACGAGCACAAGAAAAAGTGACAAAATTCCAATTGCACCGGTCCTTTTTGATTAGAAAAAGTCCGTCATGGTTGCACTCATGTGAGCACGATCATCCTGCCCATGACGTTCATGCTTGCCCCGTTTGAGAAGCCTCAATAACAATCGTCTGAGGTGAATACCTTTTTTAGCTGATGCTGATTCGAAGATTACATACACTCAGCCTCAGTGCTCGACATTGCCACTGTGAGTTATTTAAGTGATTTCAAACTAACGGCTATACTTCCTCTCAGTAGCAGCATATCTGAGACTGACTGATTTCGCTTTTCTTGAACAGTTGGCCTTGGTTTTGAGTATAGAGTTGAGTGTGGGGCTGAACTAAACCAAAGCACTCAGTCTCAATGACCATTGTACTATACCCATGATAGAGTCAGTATAAGAGAGTAGAGAGGCAGAAAAGAATTGTGTAGAGGGTATAAGGAAAAGAAACGCCTCAAGTCTATCATCTCCAAACTTCTTAGTTTCATAGGTGAACCTTAGCAACTCAGGAAGAGGAAGAGTATGGATATTACTCATACTCACGACATCACTATCCAAAATCGTATCGTCGTACTCAAGACACAATTGGCAGGTTGGATCGGTGTACCGTTGATTTTTATTTTAAAAATTAATATAACGAAACTTGTATCTTACTACGATGGTTTTAAATTAAATTATTAATTTAACTATAGAAACATAAAGTTTATTCTTATTCTACTTATTTTTATAAGCGATCCAATTGTGCATAACCTATTCCATAAGCTTTGCCATTTGGATTGCTTATAATAACATCAGTTTTCGATTCAAATGCTGGAAATCTTGAGAAATCATATGGCAGATGTAAATAATTTGGTAAATTGATAGAAACACTACAAA
The DNA here is from genome assembly GCA_963691655.1 of Toxonevra muliebris. Classification (NCBI taxonomy): domain Eukaryota; kingdom Metazoa; phylum Arthropoda; class Insecta; order Diptera; family Pallopteridae; genus Toxonevra; species Toxonevra muliebris. Next base: position 49,789,616 of record OY829329.1, read on the forward strand.
TCTGAAAAGAAACACCAAATCAAATTAATTAATCACACGAGTAAAAATCCCAATTGTCTGTATTACCCACCTCTGGTATAGCATCCAGAACAGCACGCTCTGCTTGATATGCTACATATTGTACACTAGTGGTGACAACACCCGTAAGTGGATCACCAGCAAAAGAACGCAGTATAGCCTCGCGGGCTTGATGCCAATGTTTGTTAAAATCGATACCATCAGTTTTTGAATATTGCCACTTGGCATTAATATCCGTGCAGAGAATACGATCGGGCATATCACCCTCAGTGTATAAGCTACCTTTTACATAGCCGGTGAATGGTGCCATTGCAGTCTTAACAACACGCATATTATTTAAACCCGCCATTAGCAATGGTCGACCACTATCCTCTCGCTTGCGTACCACCTCGCAAAATCTTGTACCATTTGCCAGTCGTGTAAATGCATGATTATGCTTTTTATCTTTATAGTAACCTTGATTTTCATGCTCGCCAATACGCTCCCATGCCATTTCTTCAACAATCACATTTGTCTCCATTATAAGCTCATATGTATCGAGAAAACGTTGCGAGAGCGATAAGGCAAATTCTTCGGGTGTGGTTAAACCGTTTTGCTTGGCATGCATTAAGACAGTGGTTTCTGCTACATCACTGCCGATTATCTCTGAATTATCAGCTATAAAATTCACATATTTACGAAGATATTAATTTTTTTTTATATACATGCTTACTAACTTGAAAATACCTTCATAATATTCCTTGTGACTGCGTAAACGCTGATGACTGCTTACTTCATACTCGGTTATGGCATGCACTGGGCCATCTCTCTTCAATTGAAACACTCTGACGGCACGTTTGCCATAACTATAATCACCCATGCGATACTTTGGTGCTTTGGGGTCAAGAATTTTGGTTGCCTTTGTGGGATCAGCGTTGAGTAATTGACGCGAAAACATCGTTATATGCGTACTTCACTGAATTTGATTATTTAGTATGAAATGCTAAATTCGCAGACAAACTTTCCGTCAATGATTTTCAGTTTATGGTTGTGCAATGCCTTATATAGTATCCCATTTTGAAAGCTTTTTTGCACAGATAACACATTTATTAGCTATCTTTGCATCTTTTTTAAATGCAATATAGGTTTGCACAAGTCTTTATCTCGTTGCAACGTGTAAAGAGATAAACATTTTTTCAAACTTTGTTTTCTTTTTGAGCAAATATACTATGTAGAATATTATTAATTTCTAAATTAATTTTTTTTCTGAGCTCAGTCCGGCTGATTCAGGATTCAAATCGTCACTCTACGAATTAAATTTGTCCGTTTCCTAAAATCTGTTTGACTATTCCCAATTCAAAATGATGCTTTTCGAATTCACTCTACATACAAATCTACTTTGGCTATTTCTGAAATGAAATTTGACTATTCTTTGAGTTCATACTTTTAAAATTCACTTCGATCGACAAATGGAATTATTGTGCACCTTTGAAGTGTTTTAAGATCAACTGCCAATATCAGGAGAGCTCGTAACTCATACAAGCATGTGTCTGCTGAAAAGATATATAGAGTCATCATGCATGAGAATTGACCGTTTTGCGGCCCTTATGCATGTCTACTTTTTTAGCAAATGTAATAATGTCAATGACATCAATAACTTTAAATTTGAAAAAATATTGAGTAGGTTTCCTAATAAAACTTATTCTTGTATGCCTCAATTACTTGATATGCATAACACTGGCAATTTAATAATTAATGACAAAATTAATTTATTTAACACCATGTACAATAATTCGCCTGGTTTTGTTTATAACCGTGGTCAATAATTTTGAAATTAGTTAATATACTCTGGCTTTTTATTTTTGCCATCCTCATTACCTAAAATTATATTTAAGATCAAACGCTTAAAATCATTCGCTGGTCATGAAAAGGGGCCTATGGGTTTCACTTGACAATAAAACTGTTAATTTAGTTTTAAATTATGTACTAATTGTACTAATTTATAAAAAAAATATTCACTTCGAATGAAACAGAGTTTTTTAAACTAATTTAAGACATTTAATCCAAATTTATTTTAAAATTTGTCATTTTAATTTTTTAAATTACAAAGTTACTGCTCAAAAAAATAAACATAGTGATGGAAAGGAAGTACAAAAATGTAGATTGCCAATGGCTTTTCATCTTCACTTTATTCGTCAACTTCAAATTTATTTTCCTCGCTAATCAAGAATATTTCCTAAGCAATCGGGACATTTTTTTGTTTTTTAACTCAATATAAAATAACTCAAACTCAACTAATTGTTATAACTGAACCCTCTCTCAAATTAGTTTAACACTTTTTCCATTCTAGAGTTTTTTCAGATGACTAACTATTAACTTAATTCGGAAACAGAATCCAACCAGCTCATCAGTTCATTTTTGCGATTTTGTCATAGCCGCCGCGCTACGCGCACGATTCGTATAAAATTTATTTATAATATTCTTCTGCCTTGGGAAGCGTTCGGAAACTGTACATTTCGTATTCAATTTTTTAAGCGAAGTGTCCAAGCGATCGCGTATGTGATTCAAGTGTTCGCGCATTGTTTGTATCTCAACGGCAATTGTTTGGCGATCGCGTTGCAATTTATAGTGTTGCTGTAGCATATCTTCCAGTACACGTTTCTGTTGTACTACTTCGTTCATTCGCTTGCGACGCATATATTCAGTCATTTCTTCGACCCTACCAATATTGCGCCGCATACCCTGCATGGAGTGCTGCTCCCTAATGGCTTTCAATTGTGGAATAGAATTTGCTCTTCCTGGCACATGAAACTGATTGGCTAAGTTCGCCTTTGCAATTGTCAGTTTGTGTTCTGGTTCAGAATTTGATTTTGCTTTAGAAAAGGGAGTACAAGCTGCTTTTGAAGGTGGTGGTTGTAATGGTATTTTAATTGATAATGGTTTTTTAGTTGTTGTTGTTGTTGCAGCGACTGTTGGTGTTGGTGTTTGTGCTCCAGCTGGCAATGCCTTATTAGCTTCCGATTCCGTTTCCTGTATGGTAAGTTCAGTTTTGACCGCTTCAGATTTACTACGTAGTCTTTGATCTATGTTTAAAAGTTGTGGAAACCAACATTAAATTCAACAGATTGAAGATTGTATGATAATTTATGTGTTACTTCTCAACTTGGTGTGTACTGTGGCCACTATGCTATTCACTGAGGTAACAATATTTGTCTTCGGGTGATTTTTCGGTTGTGGAGGCGGAACCTCTTGTTTCTTTTTCGGTAACGTATTACTAATGAAAACTGGATTGAAATAGTTTTCAGTTGGCACGACTGTGTCTTTGAGTTGATTATCCACCATATTCGGTAGATTTAAGCGATTTGTATTGAGCGGAGTATTTGCCATTTTTTTTTTTTTTTTTTAATTTTAATTATGTTTAATTTAAAAAAATTTACCAAAGAAAGAAACTGTGAATTTTGTGCAGTAAAACCAAAAAATTTTTATGTAGCAAAAAAGAAAAATTTAAGTGTACGAAAATATTTTTAAAATTTAAGGTGAAGTATATAGCATAGGTATCAAAGCATAAAAATGTGTTGATGTTAGTATTTTGTTTTCTCTATTATTCTTTTCGTATTAACTAGGAGATTGCACGAATCAGACCACCAGTTTTATTTTTAACCACCTGAACATGAGTGTTTGTTTTTGCGGTTTTTGGCGCCTTTGTGTAATTTTTAGAAGCTTATTTTTGATTTGTATACATAAAATATAATAGCTATTATAATATTGGATACGTGGTTTAAATGATTACAATTTTCCACGTATATTTCTGACAAAATTAGCCCTTTTTTCTAAATAAATTTTAATTTAAGAGTGAGGGTATGCACACAATTAATGATTTGAGAAATGTTGCTACATTATTTCTAAAATGTATCGTTGGTCCAATTTACGCACTGATTTTATGTTCTGCCTTTTCAAAAAATTTCTCCAAATTTATCATTTACCAAAAACTCCATACAAAATTCCATGACACAGCTCGCTGATTTTTTAATTGTAATGCAGTGTTGCATGCTTAGGTATTAAGCAAACACATCGCCGTTTCTATGTTATATTATATATTTAATATTTTTCCATCCTTAAAGGATATCGCTTGACATCAAATTTGCCATTAAAAAGAGATTATTAAGGACCTAAACATACACTTTTGATATGTTTGCTTTTCTTTTAAAAAAAAAAGTTTATATTTCCCACAGCCAATTTAAAATAATTTCAACCCTTATTTTTTTAACTTTCTTGATCCGCATTGCACTTAATAGTGCGAACACACGAGAGTGTATTTCGTTGAAATTATACATTTCAAATTTAGATGAACACACGACAAAAAAAGAATTCATATTCGTTTTTTGACAGATTATAAGTTTGGAGAAGAAAAAAAATGTTTGTATATGTTTTATATAAATAAAAAAATAAAAAATTTGTCCTTTCAATTGGATTTGAATATCAAGGATTTTTATGATATATGGATTTGCGGATAATTGGAGGAATGGCAATGAGTTACTCTAACACTTCATTAATTTATTTTTTCACTTAATAAATATTACAAGAGCAGTTGTTATGAAAACAAAATCCAAAATGTTTAAAAAATGTAATAGATTATAAAATGTTCATGTTTTTCATAACCTTGTGTTTGAAGGTTATCAGTCATTTTTTTTATTACAGACTCATTTCAACGAAATGAGTCTGAAATGCAAAATTTCATTTGACACTTTTTGTATGGTGAAATTCTGCATGTAGTGAGTTTTAAAAATGAAGTTAAAAGGCTACTTCTGGCTAATTATAATTTTAATGTTTAATTATAATTTAAGTATTTATTCTTAATTTCTCACCACTAAACTGATAGCGAGCGATTTAGAAAAGTTATCAGCTATCTTCATATTCGTTATCAATAAAGAAAATAAAAATAAAAAAAAACAGTCATGCTTACGGTAGTTTTTAAATGTCGATGTGAATTCCTACGAATATGACATTGCTGTTTCTATTTTTCTCATTTAGTGGCTATTCTATGTGTGAACAGCCACTTACACAATCAGTGATTGTAATAGAACAAAATGCATGACCGTCTGAGACATAAAAGCGGAACCACGTAGTCGATGTTCAACGTATGAGTCTGTTTACACAGGCGCAAGCATGAACGCTTGTCTGAAAGAGAGAGGAAGAAAAAATAAGTAGTTAGAAAAATACACGCGAGTTCCTACCTCTTTCTTACTACCTATTTTTTTACGTCTCTCTTTAAGACAGGCGTTCAAGCTTGCGCCCGTGTGAACAGCCACTATGTCATTATACAGTAAATGTAACTTGAGATTATATTATTCCCACACTTACTCACCGTCTACATCTGTCAGTGCTGGCATACCAGTGCTAACGCAATCACACTTTTTCACTAATGCACTCACATTTTTTCATTGGCAGAGACACTGGCAAGCGTATTTTGATGCCAATGATTTGACGTAAGCAAATTTTTAGAAATGAAGTGACTGACATTTTGTTGGAAATGAATTGGCATGCTAACTGACGTAGGCGTACACGTCACAAAGAAAATTTGTTGGAATGCCAGCTCTGGCAGGTGTAGCCGCAGTGTTATTTTGAAATTATTATGTTATTTCACAATTGTAGGGGAGTGTCGACAGGGTTAGGGCACGTTTTGAGTTTTGCTCATAACCTCGTTTGGAAGGATTTCACAAATTGGAATGTTTTTGATAAACATTAAAATATAATTGGATTAAGAGTCCAGGAGTTGTGGACATTTACAAAACACGAAAATTGTACTCAAGGTCTGAACACTGTTCTTAGGGTCGGAGCACTGTGAAAAATCAATTGGAAATTGAGGAATGTGATTGAAAATAACATGACAATGAAATAAAAAGGACTTGAAAACCGGAAAAAGGGACCTGAAGACAAAATACAAATCTTTCTTTGTGAATTTTAAGGAAAATTTGATTTTTTATACACACACACTATACGATACTATAAAATGAAACGAAAAAGACAAACGCATCATTATAACAAAATTTTCACCTTATCGTAGAATTTATGTTAGCTTACTTTATGATTTTATTTTTATTGTTTTTGTATTAATGTACTCTTTCTGTCACTGTAAAAAGGTTTTTTATTCTCTTTTTAACACTCGGCCAAGTAACACTTACATCCTCTTTCGTCATGACAAACAATACTGTATATTAACTTTACGGACGACAGTGAGATATAATGGGAAAAAAACTACATAAGCCCTGGCACTGGCAGCATCCCAACCATGACTACCCTCCACTACTAAATATATTAAAATAAATCGAAACAAAATAGTATCGCCCAAGTGAAAAGTACGTGCCTAATACAACCCTTCGGATTGCTACTCAACAATAAGAAAAAGAATATGACAACAAAGCAAGCGGTGAAATAAAAAAATGGAGAAACTGTCAAAATATTTTACAACAAAAACGTGTAGCGCGTCTGCAACAAAAGTTATTTAGAAATTTATTGAAATAATTTAAATTTTTTTTAGTCTTAAAAAGCATCATTTAATTTTTATTTAAATTAATTAACGTATATATGAACAACGACAATGGGTTCATCGAAAAAGCATAAGAAGCACAAGTCTGAGCGACGCGAAAAATATGAGGGTAAGTAATTTGGAACCACTGCTCCTACTAGAAACAATTGCAGTTAATATTATATTACAGAATACAGCAATAATATGGATCCAGCACAGTTGCAACGCGGCTTGAAGCTTATACTCAAAGTGGGCTCTAATTCCACGCCTGAGTACAACAACAGTGATTCAGCGCACGCAATTGCTGCTGCTGCCGGCCCTCCGACTGCTGCAGAGGCAATGATGTCCGCAGCGCCAAGTAGCCCGATGTTATCCGAAGAAATGCCGGAAGAGTATCGCGAGCGGCACAAAAAATCCAAGAAAAAGAAGAAGAAGAAAGATCGTGAGAAGAAGCATAAACATCACAAAGAGAAACGACATCGCAGCGAGCGTCATGAGCATAGCGATAGACATCGTGAGCGCGATGCTTCATCGACGGAGTGTGGAAATGAACGCATTGGCGGTCAGACAATGGAAGTGCTGGCAAATGTCACGACACAACATCGCAGTCCAAAAGTCATCGCAGCAACGCCTGCATCGGTGCAAGGTGTCGACGGTGATTCCAGTCAGGATGGTTTCAGCTTTATGGACGATGAGAACTCACAGCCATTGCCTGAGAATATACTATTCTATGCGGGCATTACCACAGATAATTCGCCTTCTTGTCGGCCCATCTCAAAACCGATTGTAGCACGTAAGGGCGATGATTTGTTGCTGGGATCGCCGGCTTCTTCTTCGCTGCCATCATCTTCGGTGGGTGTTGGTGGAATTAGTCCTACGAAGCCGCTGCCAGATGTAAGTCTGAAATTTTTTTAAGTTAAATTTGAATGATACGATTTTGAAATCCTTGCAGTTACTTATTCCGTCTCCTTCACCGTCAACGGCTGCCTCTACACCTGGTGGATCAAGCTCGCTGGCAGGCCTAACACCGAAAGCCTTAGAGGCTCCCAAAACACCAAGTACATCCAGTGAATCTGGACGTGAACCACGCACGTGTGTTCTTAAACTTAAACAACAGAAATCTCCGCTTAATAAATTACTTGATCATTTACTGCGTTTCCTGGAGAAGCGTGATCCACATCAGTTCTTCGCCTGGCCAGTCACCGATGATATTGCGCCCGGATATTCCTCCATTATATCCAAGCCAATGGATTTCTCGACAATGCGCCAAAAAATCGATGATAACGACTATTCCACGCTCATAGAATTCACGGAAGATTTCAAGCTAATGTGCGACAATGCCATACGTTATAATCATGTAGACACAGTATATTACAAAGCAGCAAAGCGTTTGCTGCAGGTCGGCATGAAGCATCTCATGCCTGAAAATCTTATGCGCAGCTTAAAGCCACTCTCGGGCTACATGCGGGAACTGACTACCAAAGAATTGGGCTTTGAATTGCATGGCGACTATAGTGGCTATGATCATCATATCATGGGCGATTCAGCGGACGAAGGCGCATCCACCGGGGCAGATGAGCCCACACCAGCACAGCTGGAAGAGGAGGAGAAAAGGCGTGTTTTGCGCATGGAAAATGAACCGAAGAGCCGCTTTGAACCCTACGTTGACGATCTGACACCAGATGAGATAATGGCACAAGTGCAGGGAGCAGCGCGTGCTGCCAAGAAACGCTTGTCGACCAAGGAAAAGGCAAATAAAATGGGATTTCTACGCCAAAACAAAGACGGCACAACCTCTTTGAATTTGCTCATCAAAGACGAAAACGAAGGCCCCGAAAAAGTGGTTAGTATTGGTGATTTGGTAGGGAAAATGAAGTCAGGCTCGGGCCAGCTCTACGGGTTGCGTGAAGACAAACGCAACGATGCGAAATTGGTGAAACCCTTGAGTTATGGTGCCTTTGCCTCATTTGCTCCGACATTCGATTCGCGATTCTCGAATTTAAGTAAAGAAGAAACTCAGTTAGTGCTGCGCACGTATGTCGATGCCACCAGTACCGAATATGCTGAGAGCATACTTCAATTCACCAAAGAATCCAATTATGCCTCTATGTTGGCCAATGGTCTGCTTGATATACTAACCGGTGGTGAACATACGAAGACTATGTCCGATTTATATGACCTACAGGTGCAGAACTATGAACATCAAGAGATGCAGAAGTGTTTCACAGCTGGTATAAACGGTGGAAATGTCTCGCTAGCAGATACGCGTGAAAAAATCGAAGAGGATTATGAAAAATACAAGAATACTCGCATCGACTTTAACCGCTTGCGTACACTGAAAGATCTTGGCATCGACGTCAGTTTTCTCGATCCGATGGAATCGGAAATGAAGAATTTCCAACTAACGCGTCGCTTGCAAGAGCATCTCAGCAATAATTTAAATTTAATTGAAAAACTGCGTGCCACACAACACGAGCGTTTGTCACAACCATTGCCACAGCATCTAGCGCATGTACCACAGCCCGGAGCTGACGAAGCACACATTGCCTCACAAATCACACAGCAACTTTCTGATCTAGCAAAAAAGCTACCACCAACAGCTATTGCTGACCCATATAGTTTGCGCAAGGCGATGGGTATTTCCTACGGTTAGTTTTACTGAATAAAAGTAATTTTATTTTCGGATCTAATTCTAATATCTTTCCTTTCTATCTGTCAATTACAGTTGGTCTTGCTCCACCTCCTCTACCCTTACAACGTTTACCAGTACCCGAATTGTTGCAACAACCTGTTTCTATGCCTCAATTGCATTTATCTTCAGCAGCTGCTGTCATCAATTTACCACATGATACCGCTGCTACCACAGCTGCTGCTTCACAAACAACTATTTCACCCATGGATATTGATGAGGATATTGTAGGTGTTGGCGGTTCGTCGAGCGGTGTCGATTTGGAAAATGAATTGCGTGAATTCTTAGAGAGCGGTGATGAGAGTGGCCTTCATTCAACTTCAACAGCCGATGATAATAATATTGTGGCACAATTGCTTATGAATTAATTCGTTCTTTTTCAGTTACTTATTTCTTTCTTTCTAGTTTTAATTTAATTTTAGTTTTACATATACATACAAAAACTTTTTATTTTTGTAATTGGTTAAATGGCGTGTAATTTGTACTTGCTTTATTTAATTACTTAAATTACACCTATGCGTCGTCTATAATATATTGTCATTTGCAATTTACTCACAAAAAAATTAAAATAAAAACACTACGAGTGATTTTAATAAACAAACTTTAATCTTAATAAATTATATTCTCAGTATTTTATGTTTCCTAGGATGACTACGTATTTTTGGTGTTTAACGAGCCTAAGGACATAAGATTCTTTGTAGTTAGTTTTTTGTAATCAAGTCCGACTTAAATGAAACTTAGTATGGAAAACGGGTTTTTTGAAAATTTTTACTTAGTGAGTTGTACCTCTGAAACAATATCTTTTTAACATAATCGTTAATAAGTTTATGAGGAGAAACTGAGAGGATTTTTATAAAAATAGCTGATAATTCTGAACCACATCTAATATTGTTGTCTTACTCTGAAGAAACCACTTCTAATAAAACTTCCCATAAGAGTATGGGAAATAGCAGCTGAGATTTATAATCAGCTGCTTCAAAAAAATCCTCTCAGTTTCGCATTGATAATCGTTAGCCAGGTCATATTTATAAGGCCACTCTATTTTTTACATTACCACTACTATTACTCTTTCGACTATGTGAGGAAAAATGATATTTAGTGAGAGTGATCTCGATCTGTTAGACTAGGTTAGGTTGAGTGGTTGCTCTCCTCACTGCGGTAGCGCATTTTTTATACCATTATCTTGGTTGTGACATGTAACAGAAAAAAAAAAGAAATACAATAAAGCTTCATTGCTGCTCCAGTGCAATAGGCCTCAAAAACCATTAACTGCTCGGCAGTCAACCCAGAGTCTGCTAGGATACCTAAAATGACCGCTCACATATTACGTAACGCAATTTTTGAAACTCTTAGAAAAGAGTACAGGAGTACAACGACATCTTTTTTATTCGTGAGATAGTTGTTGAAAACATAACCTAAAAAATCAAAAATTTTATATTTTTGAACATATTCAATAATTTATAAAATCTGTACACAAATTTTGTCGATATTCACACAAACTTTCGAATAAATTGTTATTAGTTGCCTTCCGAATCGGTTATAATTTATAAATACGTACATCCAATTAAGGTCCAAAGTTTTCCAATTAAGTAAGTAATTAAAACGCAGGTACTTTAAGTGTTATGACAATTTAAGTTTCAATTGACGACTTATCTCAATAAATATGAAAAAAAAAAAACAATATAGGCACATAAATATGTAAATATAGTGTTGAGCTAATAAGTGAAATCTTTTCCCAAGTACATTGCATTATGGTGCAGAAATCCAATTTGGCGGCATAAAATCGAATAATGAAGATAGCGCGCTAAAATTTCATATGTATACTTCTGATGTAATCCAAAAGTAAATATTAAAATAATATGCATAATTGGGGGCCTGCTACGCAACCAAAATTTGCATTTTTGTACATCTTAAGAACTATAACATGGTGCGCTTATAAAATTTGGAATGAGAATACAAGTTGTCAAAACCAAAGACCATGCGAAAACTAAAGGAAGTAGCACCTTTAGTTGAAAAATTAAATAAATATTTCTACTAATTGAAGTGCTTTTATTAATCCGATCCATCTAACTCCAATAAATATGCTTCACCTTCCATCCACACCATTGACATATCAACATTTTCCACCTTAATTGATTCTGAAAAATTAAGATTTCTTCAAAAGATGCAAATTGGTGCAGGAAATTTAAACGCCACATTATAGTACACTTTACCACATTTCACTCCACAGAATTTACTACTACTACAAACCGTCGGTTAAAGTTCGGATTAGTGCTTAACCGGATATTGAGAAATTCGGCTATAAAATTTTCGATTTTATGCCGCCAAATCGGGTTTCTGGACCATAGTGTATTGTACGAAGAAGCCAACTACATTTCAAATATCAGTGCTTCTACTTTCTATCCGCTATCATCTCCGGCATTGTATTTTTTATATCTTTACAGCATCATCTGCTATTTATTCTACGACATGTACTCAGCCTCATTTCGTTTATTGTAGGTAACATAGATTCACATTGAAAATAGTTTTAATAATTGCAATTAAAATACACAATTCTGGACTAATTGAAATACTTTTACATATTTTATTCAATACCCAAAAACACCTACTCAATAAATATCTAATTTTCTATTTCTTTGCTGACGAACTTTGAAACACACATTGTACTATGGGGCCGATGAAAAATCTAGGTGGCCAAAATTCGAAAAATCGACTATCTCGGTTTGAAACCAAAATTATATGGGTTTACTCTCCATAGATTCCTTATTACATAGGATAGTCTAATTAGGCGAAGGATTTGGTTGTGCAACCATCGAAAGTTGCAATATCCTATCAATAGTTTTAATATTGTTGAAAATGTGTTGCACATAAAATGTCATAACTTAGCGAATATTAAAGCTAGACATTAATTTTTGGTCTCATATTAAAAGAAAAAACTGAAAAGAATAAAAATTAGAATTTGGCCAGCTTAATATGGATTTGATCCCATAGTGAATTGCTTGAGGAAACCATGAAATACCAAGTCAATGAGTAAGCGAATTTTATATAAAGATTTCAATGTCGACTTGATATCGTTACATTATGATCCTTATTCTAGTCAAAAACTTTACTCTTTTTGGATATTACTACTACTATTATGGCACAACAGCTCATGGAGGGCCAAGGCTGAGCTTTTCGAATCCATTCATGTCTTGTGTGTTTTATTTATACACGAAGTGAAAAGCTTTTCATAGGCATTTTTTTACTCTTGGAGGTTTGCCATTGCCAGCCAAGAGGTGGTGCCGTGTAGAAAAATTTGTATTTCCTATTTTTGACTTTTGAGCGTGCCGAGATATGAACCCCGCCACCTCTGCGTAGCAATCCAACACACTAACCACTAGGTTACGGCGATCACTTTTTGAATATACTCACCTTTATTATAGTTTCAAAACAAACTCATTTTAGCTACTAATTTCTAGCTTCATACAGAGTTTTAATACTTGAAAAAAAAAAAAAAATTAAAACTTCTACGTAGAAAATTAAAAACTATAGTGGAGTTCACGATCTGGTACATTGGTCTTGCATCATTGCAAATGCAAAATATTTCTGAATCTTGTACAAATTTATTGTTGGGATACAGTAAGGTGGAGAAATATTTTGCTATGATGTAATACTATATGCGCCAAATTGTAAACTCCACTAATATCAATTTGTGATTGCATTTTTATTTATTACAATTTCAAATTACAAAAAATTTATACTTTTACAGTTTCACGAATTGCAAGTTAGTAAAAAATAAAGAAGAATCTAATTTAAAAACTAATTTAGTTTAATATTTATTTATTTTATTTTATTTTACGCGAAACTCACAAAGTGATTTTCAACGAAAAGGCAATGCGGATTAGTAGTTGAAGTAAATTTTAAATTATATTTAAGTTTAAAATATATACACAATTTTATTTTCATGCGATTTCAATTCGACACGAGCGGAGAAAATCAATTTACATAATTCCGTGGAGAATTTTCAATCACTTTTTTGTGAATAGTTTCCACTAAAGAAATTAAATTTCTAAAATCAACCCAATCTCAATTTCTACACGATTTTATTGAAACATGAAACCGTATAAAAATAAATTTGTCTATATAGGTATAAATAAGTTTCTTTTTTTTTTTTTTGCTTATTAATTTTACACGTTAATTTTTAAATTAATACAAATATAAGTGACGAAAATTCCGACATTATTTTCTTATTTTTTTTTTTTTTAATTAATTTTTTATTGATAATAATCAATAATAATGATTATAATATATATATCTATATATATATAAAGAGGCAGTATATGACAATAACACACTATACATACTTATATTGTATATAAACAAAACCAAAAAAAAAAAAATGTAACTTTTCATATTATTTATATATCATTACTTTTACAATGCATTAGTGTAGAATCAATTGCATTTATGCTTATATATACATACATACATATGTTAAATCAATATACAATGTGTGTTGTTCATATATAATAACAACAAACGTGAGGTAGTACACTACACACAAAATTAGAAAAAGAAATTGTATATAATTATTTTTTGTTTTTAATATTAGTAAAGCGAGCTTTGTTTGCTTTCATTTCCCTTTCATATGAAAATATTTCTTATCATTTTTGGCCTTAAGTACACAAGATTTGATAAATTTTGATTAAAAAACAAATATAGAGTTTATTCATAGCTTGTTCGGCGTGAAGGTCTATGTAAATGAAAAAACCAAGGAACAATAATTAGCATGCAGAAATTAAATAAATTGAAATTAAGTAAACTGAAATTAAGTATAAATTTAAATTAAAGCCAACTTCAATTGTGTTTCAACTTGAATTAAGTGTGTTTTTTTTTGATTTGGTTTCATAACATAAAAACCCCAAAAAAAAAATTATTTAAAAAATGTATTAAGTAAACAGAAATTAAGTAAACTCGTAAACTCGAATTAAATAAATTCAAATTAAGTATTTATTTTGCTTGCATTACTCTAAATTGAGCATAAACAAATTACAATAAAGGAAATTTTAAGTACTGCACTGGGTGGAGGAGAAGGACGGGGTCCACATGTGTCAAATTAAAGCTTAATTAAACAAACAAAAATTCAAGTAACATGATGCGGTTAAAATCTCTACCAATAATCAATTAATAAAGGTTTTAATTATGTATATATATATATATATATATTAGGGCGTACCAATTTTTTTTTTGAAAAGTACTCTGACAGAAAAACTCTATATTCGATTGTGATCAACTTTACCGAAGAAGGTAAGGCAAAAAAATGTAACCTCCCCCCCCCCCCCGTAAAATTCGTAGAAGTTTCAGTACTAAGTACTGCAGTTGTTTGAATAAAAATCTATAGTTAAGTTTAATATCACTGTAACTTCTACGAATTTTACGGGGGGTTAGGTTCCATTTTTTTGCTATACTTTCGTCAGCAAAGTTGATCAGGTTGGAATATAGTATTTTTCTGTCAGAGTACTTTTCAAAAAAAAAATTCATCCATACAAATTGGTACGCCCTAATATATATATATATATATATATATATATCTAGATGTATGCATGTGTATAACAAACTAATCAAATTAATTATAAAAACATATACAAATAATAATAAATTAAGCAAGAAAAAACTGTTTACTGTTTAAGTAGGTTACTTTTGAAATTTAACTAAATAGAAAATTACATACATTAAATTCTGATAAAGTGTAAAATTGTTTGTTTGTTTGCTTTTTTTTCTATTTTCCAGTTGTGTTTTTTGTTCTATTTTCTATACGTTTTATAGTGTATTTGTTTTTTGTTGTTCTTTGTTTGTTGCTTTCTCTAGCATAATGTCAAAAGTAAGTATGTTTTTCTTAAATTTGAAGAAATTTCTCGTATTTACACTAAATTGGCATCTTTAGCCATGCTATAGAATGCGCTCGCCGAATTGTCCAAGAGCTCAGCGGGTGATGCGAATTCGGTGATTTCACCCTTATCGAGCACAATAACCTTATCCGAATCCATAATTGTATTCAAACGATGCGCAATTGTTAGAACAGTGCAATCTCTAAATTCAGAGCGAATGGTTTTCTAAGAAAAAAAAAATAAAATAAATTTATTAAAAATCAAGATAAAATAAAAAAGTTTATAAAATAAAGTAGAGGTGTACAAGGTACGCAGGGGATTTGGCGTGCAAAAGTCATGAATTTAAAAGGTTACGATATTAGTGAATTTTAGTCGGTTAGGATAAAATGGAAAATGACAGTTATTATTTTTGGTTCCTGAATACAACATAACACAGCAAATGCTTAATATATAATGTATGTATATAATTAAAAATCGGACAATTATATTGCAAAGATGAAAATTTATTGCATTTAAATATTGTCCACGTTGTTGTTGTTCCATTGAAACTATTGCTCAGAAACGATGTGAGTATATAACGAAAATAAGAGAAAAAGACTGCAAGCACACCAAGTAACTGCACTCTTAATCGTGTTGGCGCAATTGCACAATTTTGGTACAACAATGAAATGTTTCATACAATTTTGCCAAAGTACATGCTTATTTTAACCCTTAAATACCCACTGGTCACTGCAGTGACCAACCACTTTCACGGCTGCCTGTGCCGCCATTTTACGTTCGCCATTTAAAATAAACATCTGATCTTACTGTCTAAAGTTTTCTTTATCGATACGGAAAAATGACAACTGTCGTACAGTTACAGTTATTTTTAGCTCGAAAAGCATGTTTTGCAAAAATTTTAAACAACTAACTGAAAAAAAGTTGTTTTTATTTTCGAATTTTGTGTAATAAATATATTGCCGTGTGGACAAATTTGTGTCAGACGGTATGGGATAACACCAAATAACTGTTTTTAAAAATTATTGCGAATGTATTTTAATCTATTCTCCAGATAATCGCCAAAGGTTACTACAGAGGTCAACCATGTAAATTAAAATAACTGCACCTTAAACAAATTTATTTGAAAACACGTAGAACAAACGTTGTTCGGAATCACAAATACTATCTCTGGGTATGTTTTTAATTGAAATCGGACGTACTGGGCGTTTAAGGGTTAAAATATAGAATATAAATTTTTGAGTGAAAATGTAGTTGTCTCTTTCTGCCTCATACAAACATGCAATAAGTTATGAGCGTCCATATAATATATTTGCGCTATTCGCGTTCACTACAATTATAATTATTTGTTCTACCAACCTGTATCAAATCATCAGTTTCCAAATCAACAGCTGCGGTCGCTTCATCCAGCACTAGTACCTTGGTCTTACGCAGCAGCGCACGTGCCAAACAAACCAATTGACGTTGTCCCACCGATAGATTTTCACCACCTTCGCTTATTTCGTGATTCAAACCAGCGGGTAGTGTTTTTACAAACACTTTCAAATGTGATAATTCTAATGATTTCCATATTTCATCGTCGGATTTAACTTCAAATGGATCCAAATTAATACGTAGCGTACCGGAGAAGAGCACAGGATCTTGTGGTATGATGGTAAGACGTGAACGTAGTGTATGCAAACCCAAAGTGGCAATGTCAATGTCATCGATGAGAATACGTCCACCAGCGGATTCAATAATTCTACAATATAAAAAAAAAAATATATATGGAAATTAGGTTTTAGATTTATTGTATTAAAAACAATCAATTCAATTCTTATGCATAATTTATTAGAAAACGAGTTGATATTTTGTTTTCATGTGCAGAGATAGAAAAAATTTGGAAAACAATAAGTGTAATTGAGCCGATGCCGACATGGTAACCCTGACTCGAGAAAAACAGATCGACATTTATAAAGCTGCCTTTAATAGCACCGTTAAGGATCTCTTATACGCTGCAGTGCGTAGTTTAGGTATCCATACTCATATTGATACTAAAATTAAATTCAGACAACTTCCTATCTTGCAACTTCTTTAATCTTATGCTGAAGAATTACATTTTCGAAATCGTCAAGAACTTGATACACACCATAAAGCGAAGAATAATTCTTGCCTAAAGGTGTTACTACTCTCTCGATGCACAAGATAAACCTCTATAAGAAGAGGCTTCTTCTATCGGTTGTAATGTATAACGATTATGAAAGGATGTTGCAAGATACTTTGTTGAAAATCTGCTTTATTAATTAAAAGCCGACTTATTCAAGCATATAGAAATCCAGAGACTTCACTGGGTACTCTAATGGTATTCCGTTCGAATTTCCGAGCTGGAACGCACAAAAAAAAAAAATAAATAAAGTACAGCGAAAACCTGAGTGTACTTGACTGTACCAACTGGTGCCAGTGCGTACATAGTAAGTGAGACTGGCGGAACTTGATACAAGTGGCCAAAACCGAACATCGGTTGCCAACGAAGTAGGTAAGTAAGAACACAACTCTTTCAATAGGGGTAGAAAAATATAGTCATAGTAAAATTCCCTCAACTGCAAAAAAAAAGAAAAAAAACAATGGATGCGTGCAAGGCACTCAAGATATTTAATGTGTAAACAGTTAAACCAACTGAATGCTATATACATAAGCTCACATATGTATAGCCATTTATAGGGATTTGATGTGTAATCCATATGCTTAGGTAAATAATTCAAATTAATACAATTCGTTTATAAACTTAAAAATTTATTAGATATCATTATCATTTATATATATGTAATAGCCCAATTCACTATAAATTGCAAATGGTCTTGTATATATTTGTTGTTGTGATAGCAGAAATATTTTACATTTGCACCAAATCGTGAATAAGGCTGATATGTTGTAGATGCATCATTTTTCTTTTACTCAATGCATCGGGAAAATTTTTATAATGCAGTGGTTTGCTATCATTATCACTACATTTTTTTATACATTTATTGAAACCTAGATTCTTTATTACTCATCATATTTTAAAAAATATTTAATTTTAATCCAATCTTACAAACTGAATGCAAAACCTATCAAACGCCTGTTTTCGTATGCACATATATGTGTGAGTAAATTGATCGAAACATAACAAACAAACTCCGCTCGTATTTTAATTTCTCCCTCTCTTCTCTCTTCTCTTTGTTGTTTAGAGTAGCACAGTCATGCCGCACAGTAGTGTGAGCGAGAGGGGAACTGGACGTTACAGTTATCTTACATCTTACGTTACAGTTATTCTTACATTTTACACATTTGAAATTTTGCCCATACCGTGAGCTAAAATGTTTACACATCACAAATGAACTGCTCTCTGTAAATGAACTACTCTCAATTGATCAATGTTTATTGTTGTTCTCTATTCAATTCTAATTATGTATCGCTTACTGCCGCATAAAAAAAAATTGTGTTTTTGGGTATAAATTGCTGTCAACTCCATTGTTTTTTTTCACGTTCCAATCCCTATCTTTGCTTTCTTTTCTCATTTTACAATTCCTGTCTGCTTCATTCTATCTAGTTCCATTATTCATATTTTATTTCTATTCAGGTTCATTCTATCTAGTTTCAATTTCTATATGTTTTCATATGTTCAGTTCCAGTTTTCATGTTTCAACCTCTTTCTGCTTCGTTCCGAGCAATGCTGCAGAGAACATATTGCGTTTTTGGAATTGCTCCTAGTTTCACTATTTCCATTTAATCCAGTTCCATTTTTCATATATTCATTATACTCTTAACTATTCCATTTGGTTTTATTTCTTTTTTATTTTTCATGTTCTTATTCTATTTTGTTCCATTCCAAAAAATATAACGTCTTTAGAAAGAAAATTTTTCTCAATTTACAGCTCAACTCTTCATCAAAAACTAACTTGAGTGCAGTTAGGAGGTACACTATTTTACTTTCTCTCTCTCTCCCTCTCTCTGTTTCTTTTTTCTTTCTCTTTTTTTGTGACTCACCTGAACAACGACAATGTCAAACTCGACTTGCCAGCGCCTGTACGTCCAACAATACCAACTTTCTCACCGCCAGCAATAGCAAAAGTGACACCCTTCAATACCAAATCCAGACCCTCACGATACCGTACTTTGAAATTCTCAAACACGACACGCCCATCCAATGGCCAATCACGTGGTGTTTTTGAATTTTCCAACTCCCATGGTGCTTCCTGCTTAGTTTCACCATATTCCTTGATACGCTCAACAGCAACAATATTCGTTTCAATGTCAGAAGTCATGCGTACCAACCAATTCAGGGTTTGTGTAACTTGGAGTGCATAACTAACAGAGAGACCAACCAAACCGGGATTAGTTTGCCCACCGAGTACAGCAAATAGCGAAGCGAAGAGAATAATTAAATTGCCAACCATTTCCAAACGTATGGCAAGCCAACGATTGGCAATAAGTGAGGGGTATTTGCATATTTGATTCCTGTCCACTTTGTAATCGGATTCATCGATGAAACTGTTAATTAACAAAAGAAAGAATTATAATTTGAATGCAGACGAAATGCTAGCTTATAATGATAACTCACCGATCATCTACTCCGTATGCACGTATTGTCGATACACCTGTAATTGTCTCACCGAAATGCGAATAAATTGGCGAACGTGACACCGACTCCAGACGCATCAGCTGCCGCGATGTTGCCACGTAGAAACGTTGCGCAAAATAGTATAAGAATGCAATTGGTATAATGACAGCCAAGAAAATTGGCGTCGACAAACTAATAACCACAATGGTAGCTAATACCTTTTGTTTCGATGGGAATAATATAAAAATAATCAAATATTAGCATCAAAAATATAAATAAAATTGTAGAAGAAAAATTGTATGTATGTATATTTTGTTAAAAATAAATAAATAGGAAAGCGAAGAGATTGTGTTAAATAATATGAAATTATTTTATATAAGTAAATTAATGATAATTATTTATAATAAATTCTGAAATTCTGTTGCCATTACTTGATTCAATACAACTCGATGTATTGAGAAATGTAATTTTTAGGTATTATTAATAACAAAAAAAAAAAAAAAAATTAATAAATAATTAAATAAATACTTTGTGAAAAAAAAAGAAAATTTTATAACGCTATGACTTTTATTTTTTATTAGTTTCAAACTCATTTTTGTAAGTATCATAGAATGGAATATTATGTAAAAAAAAAGTTATCTTGGGGTTTGTTAGTTTCTTTGTAAATAAAAATAAAAGTGTAGCAATTTGATAACATTCATTTGATTAATTGATTGATTGACTAATTGAATAACGACTAGCATGTGCTTCATTGAAAACTAAATAAAATATACATAGAAAAATGATATTTGTTTTACTTAAAATAAGGTTTTCTATTTCCGTTTCTAATTACTTAACTTTCCGGCCTTGACCTCACTTATTATTAAATATTAAAGGGGCGGGGAGGGCACAGTGGTGTCGTTCACCTTCTGATGAAAATAACTATATTTGTCTCAATGCACGTGTACATATGAAACACACATGCACGTGTATTTAAGAATATTTACTGAAGACACGAACCTGTATTACACGTAAATTTCAAACACGAGCTACTACTAGTTCGTGTACGCGTGTAGCTCGAAACGTATTCAAAACAGAAAGCTCTAAAGTAAACCACTGAATTTCGGATAATTTTCTGTTCTTTACGTGTGATTTAATTGCTTGGATTGGCCGAGAACAAAATACTATCTAATTCAAAAGTTTTGCCAGTGAATGAATATCAGCTAATGCCTGTAGCTGGGTCTGAAAGGAACTTGAGACATCTACCTTGCATGAGGTATTTCAATTTTTCGCTTTGTTTCTTTTTGAAGCTTAAGAATACAAATATTTGAGCTCGGCATATAAATGCCTGGGTCGTCGTTTTAGGTATCAAGTTAATAACGGCAAAATTTAACTGATAAAACGTTACTATCGGTTACCTAGTATAAGCCCAACACTGGGACAATAGTGAAACCGAGTAAAGATTGAATGCGATCGTTAACGCCCAAGATTTTTATTTTTGGTAAGCAGTATTCGGATGTTCGGTAAGTAGTTTTCGGTCACATGGCTTGTGCCAGCAGCTTCACAGGATAGACTTTGGTTGAATATTTTCAATGTCTAACTTAACGTTCCGACCGATCCTAGACCAATGGTTAATTTCTAAGAAAATTCTTATCTTTGGCGGGATCATATTAAGATGACGAATTTACGTGACCGAAATTTAGGCAGCCTATTCGAATTAAAAGCTTTTCAGGGCAGATTTTAATTGCATATTTTCAGATTTTGATTTCAAATATTGGCTGCTATGTGAATTCGGGCTGTGTGAATATTTGATGTGGTCTTTTATGCCCACCTTGAAGGATTTCTTATACAAAGTCTTTGTCACTGTTATATGTGTTCGATCTATGCAAATTGGGTCAAAGAGTAGATCTGATATATGGTTAATAGTATTATTCTAGCTGATATATAATTTGCAGACATACTTCCAGTAATCACCGTGGCATAGTGATTATGCAGAGTGCCTGGGTTCGATACGTGAAACGATCGAAATGCGTAAGAAAAGCTTTTTTGTTCGGATACGGCTAAAATCTGTAAGCCCTTTGCTTTTGTATACAAATATAACTCGCATAACATAAATGAATGCGGAAAGCTCGGTCTAGGTTCTCGATGGGCTGATCCGACATATTGGTAGTACTGTCTATAGAAGTAATGAATGGCGGACAAGACTTTACAAGCAAAAAATTTTTGTATTATGTTTACGATGTCAGTGGGTTCAAAAAGTAGTTCAAGAATGAAACTCCTTTTGTCGGATCGACTTAATTATAAAGAAGGAGATAGAAGATTTATCTACTTCTCGAGGTAATTACTCGTACATCATGTTTAGGGAATGAAAAAAGATCCAGTGCCACCATTAAATATTTATGTTTTGCCCATTAACATCAATATCTATCAATATAAAAACTTACTTTATAAAAAGTAGATATAGTTCTCTAACGATTTCTGTAATATTTGCAAACAGGGTCTTTCAAAAAAAAAAAAAAAAAAAATGTGAAGAAGACTACAGCAAATTATGCATTTTTCGACAAATAAATTGAAAATTGAGAACTGTCCAGCTTCCAGGTATTTGGGTTATAGAACGAACGAGTCTAGACATTTCCGAAAGTGGAGTTTAAATTTTGTTGTCCCTTCAAAATGTTTGTTTGATCGGTATGGGAAAAGGGGAGATATAAATATTTTTGTTTTCAAACTAAAAAACTGTAACCATCACTCCAATTTTAAATAATTTCAGAAAGACTTAAGTATCGAGTACAGCGAGCAACCAATAAAATTATATACTTAAAAACAACTCTGGAACTTTCCATCTTAAATGCATTGAAAAAAAACTCTTTAATGCTCTTTAAGATTGACAAATCGTCGCCTGAGAATTGATTTGGCGTATGTGTGTACAAATTCGTATACCTATACGCCAAATCAATTCTCGAGCGACGAAATGCTTGCAAAAATCCGTTCAGTTATTGCTGTCTCTTTTTAACATGTACATATTTTAGTGCTAAAGTTTTTTTTTAATGTAATGTAAAGTTTTTTTGAATACATATGCATTACTTCAATGGCTGTCACTGCTTTAGAGTCTTTTTTTTTTTTTTTTGGTTTCTGTTCCAAGCAATAGCTATGGTATATCTACTATCTATCTATCAGCAACTACAGGGTAAGGGTTAAAATTTGTGTGAGTAGGTGGGTACTTTTGCATACATATGTACATTTTTTTTAAACATTTTTACAATTTTTAACATCAAAGCATGTATACATATATATATTTGTGAGCTTGAATTTGTGTTAATAGCTAATTTTATTCTTTAAAAGAAGTGCTTTTATTATAATGAAAAAAGAGGCCAAAAAAACGAAATCAAAGCAAATCAAAAATATTAATAAATACTATAATATTACCTCAAAAGCGCACCACAGAGAATCACTAATAACTTGTGGTAAAGTTTGATCAATCACTTCAATATCTTTTGAAAATCTTGATAAAATACGACCCATTGGTGTTGTATCAAAAAAGCTCAATGGATTACGTAGTAAATTTGTTATAAGCACACAATGGAGGATCATAGCGGCTCTTAAAGCTCCAAAAGTTGGTGTCAAGTCCTCAAAATACGATAATAAAGCTGCAAACGTCAAAATTTACAGGAAGACAACGACAAAAAGTAGAAGAAGAACTAAATTGGATTTTTTTTTTTTTTTGGTTTTTTGGATTTTGGACACATTTGAGATAATAACATTAAAAAAATAGTAACAGAGAGTAACTACTACTAGGCACTACCATTTAACGTATGTATGTTTAATTATAGCATAATATAATTTTGAAAACCTGTATTTTTGTTTGTTTGTTTGTTTATTTCGTGTATATGTATTTTATAAAAGCTGAAGGACCTTGGACATGCAAAACAAAATTTTGTATTCAATATACTTGTTTTTTGTTTGTTTGTTATATAGAAGTATATATAGATATATATACATATACAAGTTATAATTTGCATCAAATTGCTACTTTATTTACAAGTAGATGGTAGTTTACAATATTAGTTGATGAATTTTTGAAAATTATATGTTAAGCCTTTCTCCCGTTTTTTATTTGTGGTTATTAAGTTAGTCATCATCATTAGTAGTGTTTATGAGAGGAACCTACCCTGAATAATTGTGAAGTAAAAACTCTTAAATTTTGTGGTAATAATAAATCCAATGTATAAACATCATTTGAAAGACGATCTAGTATACGTCCCTTCGGTTTAACATCAAAGAACCATTGAGGAGCGCGCATTATTTGTACAAAGAGAATTATGAAAATTTCACGTGCACCCTTTAGTGCTCCCAATTCAACCGATAGAACAGCGCCAATATAACCGAGTACTAATATATCAATTAATTATCATGTAATTAGGAGAAATTTACTTCATATTTTACGGAAGGACAAAACCAATTGGAATCAGATGAACGATTACAATTTTAGTAAAAATGTTTTATAGAGTTAGAAATGTATAAGAAAGACGACGGACTTGAAGTTTTGTGATGTTATAGTGAGTGTAATTTTATGAAACGATGGGGAGCCAATCAAAAAAAATCACAAAATAAAAAAAAAAATTATTAAATAAATGATTTAAACATATTTCTAAGTACATAATTAGTATGAATTATAATAGAAAACTGATGACTGATCATAATCATGTACAATATAGTTTAAAAATCTCAATTGAAATTGAGAATAGTTTAAGGGAGAACATACACCTAGAATGGTTATAAAAAATTGATTTTTAAATTTTTGTGTTTGCTTGAGGCATTCTAAGAAGCATCGAGGACATACAGTGCCGGTTTCGGACTCGTTTCTATTGCTTTTGAACATCCTCATACAGATTCTCTAGTATCTTAAACGTATTCGTGCCAATCCTTCGCTTCATTCTGTGGAAACGTTCAATCAAGCGGCATTTCCAAGCTAGCGTGCGGAAGTATAATGTCTCTTAAAATGTTTTTATAATCGTTATATTTCATAATTCCCCGAATGTGATGCGTTTGACCTATACTATTAGCTGAAAAACAGCCACAGACCACAATACAACTTCCTTGGTGCTTTACCATACCCGGTGTATGTCCGTGTGACCTTTTAACAAATTATTTTCCGTCAGAACCGCACACGTTAATTTTGATCTCATCTGATAACAAAGCATTTTGCAACAGTTGAAAAGTCCAATTTTTGTATTTATGAGAAATTTAGAGTAAACGTTTTTTTTTTGGAAATGTTGTATGCGCTTAATCCACTTTTTCTAGGTCGTCGCTTGATGGTCGATGATGATACTTATATCCAATTGAAATGCACTTTTTATTTCTCTCGGTTCCATTTTCTGATTCGCTTTCGTCAATTTTGTGATTTCGTTAGTATTTTTACACGTTTCTTTGCGAGTTCTTCCACCTCTATGACGCAGATCAACGATACCGCTGTTAACAATTCGCGAAATCGTTAACTTGCGTATTGAATGTTTTTTCAAAATTTCTTTTTGAGATAAACTATTTCTCTCGCTTTCAATATAAGCCTAATTGATAGCCATTGGATGCTCGGGAAGCGAAAGATTGGCACGAATACTTTTAAGAAACTGGAGAATCTGTAAGAGGATTTTCAAAAACAATGAAAGCGAGTTCGGATCGATCAGGTGAAACATTTAATAGAGCCAATGCCACGTAGACGACCAACAGTCATCGCTCATAATGGATATGCCACAAAGTTTTGAAAACTTTTCCCGATTTTTCTTCAATTTTCACATTAACTTTTTCTAGTTGCAAATGTTTTGACCTCTTCAATTCAGACTTTTATTTAATATTACGTCTTTCTTTTTTTATTTGCAACATAATTTTGAAAGTTTAATTTTTTATAATAAATGGCAATAAATACACTTTGTTTTGAATAAAAAAGATTTTTGATAAAAATTATTTTATTGAACCTAAGAAGTTAAAGTACAAGTGATTTTAGTTGCAAATGATATGACCGGCACTGTATATTATGGGCCTGGCATCGATGATTCTATGTAAGTTAAATAAATTTCGTTATTTATTCATTGTTCAACTTTAAAACTTTTTCAAATGCATAATTATCTTTGCCGTAGGATTTTTTTTGTTAGTGACTTAAATTTTGTTTTATCGGCAAAATAATAACGAATTTTTTGCCTAATATTCGCTATGCTAAGTTCAAACGCTCGCATTTTTGTCAAATAGAGATATTTTTAAAATCACATACGAAAAAGACTATATTATAGTGCCAATTTTAATAATCTTTTTTTGGTTTTTTTTTTGTTTCTGGCGATTACAGATGAAATAAGAGTAGTCACCGCGAAGGAGGTCAAAAGTACTCTACAAAAATTAAACATATTCTCAAAAGTGAGTACTTTCATTTAGAAAATAATCAGACCGACATTTCATATAGGCTTCCTTAAAAAAAAATTGACAAAAATTGTCTTTTTTCACGCTTCTAGGTGTATTCCCCCGTAAATATCATATTCCCCGTAAATATCATGATTTTTTTAATATCAAGCCATGATAGTATACTGATCTAATGCTCTATTCAAGCGCTGTGGATCATGGAAGATATATATATGTATGTATATTACTATCTGATTAAAGATACAAATCTTCACCGCAGTTGAAAGTGAAAAAAGATTATCATTTAAAAAAGAAGAAATTAAGTTAACTAAAATATTGTTTTACTAAATAAATTGTTCATTATTAAAACAAAACAGATCATACAAAATATACATAATAGGAACTACTTAAAAAAGAGATCATCAGTAATGGAAAGTATTTAAAAAAAAACTTGTTCTTCTTGTAAGGTCGGGACCTTATAAGATACTGAAAGCTTCGAACAATGTGATCACACTACAAAGTCGATCAATATTTCAAAAGAACTAGTGGAAAATATTTGATAAGATCAAATTATAAAATACTAAAAGCTTTGATCATATGAACTCATTATAAAGTAAATCTGGTATATGAAAATAACTCAATTTTACCCTTTTTTATGAAAAATTTTAACAAATAAAAAACAATCAAAATTTCAAAAATTATACAAAAAGAAAAAAAAAATTATTGAGATATCTAAAAATTAGCAAAACTAAAACTGTACAGATAGACATTAACGTACATATATATGATTTTTTATTTTTTAAACAAGAAAATAAAATGTAGATCAATGTGAAAACTTTTCAGAAACTTTTGCGAAAAACTAAAGGATTTACAGCTATTATACTTAAAGATCTTCTGACCTTACATATTCAAAGCCTGATCACAATAATTTTGAAAACTCAACTCATTTAAAATTGTTTTCTTTCTTCGATATCGAAAACGTTGCGAATTCGGAGCGAAAAAATGCGTCTATTTTTGCGGTGCTTTATGTGCAAACTTGAAACTAAATCTATGTGCTCTTAAATCAAAGACTACTACAAAAATTGGTAGTTATAAAAACAATTGTGAACTCATTTTTTATAAACAGTGAATATTAGTGAATATAGATAATTAAATGCTCTAAATGCTTATAAACATATAAAAGAAAGACAATAGAAGCAATATATTGAAAATAATATATAATAATATTACCTCATATGCGCACCACACACAACCCTGTATCATATGTGGAAAAACTTGATCAATAACTTCAATATCTTTTGAAAATCTTGATAGAATACGACCCATTGGTGTTATATCGAAATAGTTCAATGGATTGCGTAGTACATTAGCTAAGAGTGTATAATGTAGAACGACAGCGGCATTTAAGCCTCCAAGTGTTGGTGTTAGATTCATAAAATACGATAACATACCTGCAATTTCGGGGGAAGGGGTATATTAAGAAACAAACAAAGCCACACATCTTGATATATGTAATTTAATTTAAAAGAAAATAGAGTTTGTAATTTTATCAAAGTGCATTAAGCTTGAGGAAAAACCACGGGGACATGCGTTCATATACACAGCTTTTGTTTTTTGTATTTTTTTTTTTTTGCTTTATTTATTTAAATAATAATATATATATAAAAATAATAATAAATTGCTTTAAATTGCCAGTAAAGTGTGATTTACAATGTGTACAAGTAATTAGATATAGTATTAGTAGAAATTATAAAGCAAATGAATTTAATTTATACATACGAATATCTTAAACCATATACTTAATTGGAATATATAGTCTATAGTCAACAGGCTGGTAGAATCTATTTCAGATAATTAGGTGGACAATTGAAAATATTAATATCATTCAACATCAACAAACACTAATAGTTTTTGATTTATATAAGCAATTAGTATAAGATTTTCAAAAGCGCAATATCAAAGAAATTATTGAAGTGATTTAAATCAAATTTACCACATACTATTTGGAGTTTGGGTGTAGTATGTTTAATATAAAGGAACCCAAGTGCCTTAATTTTGAATACAATATATCAAGATCATAAAGAATATATTACAATCTCCTAAAGCATTGTTCACAATTCAAAATTTATGCTCATCAATAGTATTTCAATAGAACTAGATCCAAATATTCTATTTATCTATTTAGTTCAATTGAAATACTGATCTACTGCATGATTAATTCTGGTTAGTATTACTAGTTTGTGGGAAGGATCTAATAATCAGGCACTGGGACCTGAAAGGTATTTTGTGCCAAATCCTATTTAGGGCTAAAGACGATCTGCTCTTTATAGAAATCCTACGTTTGGAAAGCTGTTGCGGTTTGCTTTCTTATTTGTTTTTAAATATGATTCCAAAGTTGGGGTTTTAGTCTTATTTTAGATTTGATTTTTGGTTTGCATTTGAGTCTGAACTTTATTTTGAGTTTTGGTTTCTTTTTGGATTGATTTTAGGTATGAATTCAGATTGATTTGGTCTAATTTTTGACTTGAGCTTTGGGCAGAATTTAGTTTGAATTTTGCTCTAACGTTTAGTCAGGTTCCTGATCTGAATTTCAGTCTAAGCTTTGGTATGAATTTAGGTCTATGTTTTGGTCTGAATTTTGATTGGTTTTTGGATTGAATTTCGATCTGATTTTTCTGAACTGAGAATGTGAGTTGTTGCATCTTATCTTCAATTTACAGACGGTACACTGTCTTATTAAACAGTCTTAGGTTAAACCTGAGTAGGTAAATACATAATGCCTAGATATACATATGTATGTTCGATTTGCCCCCAAGGGAATGGACCGGTTATAACCGAAGAAAGCGACAAGCTCTTTGGCTTGTATGAAGTTTGAAACCAGTTCCTGATATGTTCAGCAGTTTTACCTTACCCGCTCCTCATCAGGCCTAATTTACAAAATCAGTTAACCTTTTATAGCCTGTATATCGGCAACTTTATTAGCTGAGATTCAACAAAGGTCTGGAATTTAATAAAGAAATTCTTTATTATATATAGATGACCAGATCCCGGAAACTAAAAAAATTCCAGGACAAGTGATCCTAAAGAGTCGCCTAACTGCAAAAAATAATAAGGGCTGATTTATTAAAGCACAGATTTCAATTGCGTGTATTTCGGCATAAAAAGAACCCTGGAACACATAACCACTGGAATAAAAACTCTAAAGATAGATCCAGAAACAAATGCATTAATTGCTTCCTACCTAAGATTAATCCTTAACTATTTAATCCGACAGGGAACAGATTAAAGTAATTGGAATATCACTAAATAATGTTCAGAGGTTTAGTTTGGGAGAAACCTGCAGCCTAAAACCTTAGGTCTTTTCACCCTAAAACCTCAAGTTTTTTGTAAAACTTTTCTACAGGCTCACAAAACCGTAGTGGGTTTTCGTGCGAATATTTTTTAAATGAGTATGCCAGCGAACTTTTTTCCGGTGTTATATTGTACCTAACTCAATCTTTTAGAGATCACATCGAGATCATTCAGAAAGGGCGTATATAAAAATTAGAGTGTTCCTCTAACTAAAGCTGAATACATGTAGAATATTTTAAATGGATAGAGAATCAATATCGCGGAATTTATTTTGAATTCCTCTGTGGCGACAATTTATTCTCGGATCGAATTATATATTCAATATGATCTTGATATGATCGTATGTTGCAATTCGCAATTGAACAAAATGTGATCTAGAAAAGATTACTTCTAGAGAACTGAAGCCCTATAAATTATATTTATCTTGAAACAGGATCTTATGTATTTAACTATTTTTTGGTATTTTTTCTACTTAATTTGTAGCAGCAAATGATCACACAAAAAAAAAAAGCGTAAAAAAGAAAAAAACAATGTTTTGAATATTAAGAAAATTTAACATGCCATAACAACATTAAACAGGTAGACAATTTTTTCTTTAAAAACATGTATATTTGTTAAAACCCCAAGATTAATAAATACGGAAAGGTAAGGAGAAGGGTAATATACTTTTGAGTTCAGAAACAAATATAAAAATTTACCAAATGGCAAATTTAAAAAAAAAAAACCCAAAAATTAAATACCTATTTTAAACATTTTTTTTTTTAACTATAAAATACTTAAAATAATGAATTTACGTCATTTACCTGAAATGTCGTTGACATAAACATGCGCACATTCAATGGCATTATTAAATCTAAAACGTTAATATCATTTGAACATCTATCTAAGATGCGCCCCTTGGGCGTTGTATCATAAAACTCTGATGGGCAATGCAATAAATTATTATATAAATTTCGAAATATATGTAACGATGCATGTAATGAAGCCATTGAAAGTGCTAAAGAACAGCCATAATTGCAAAGGCCTGTGTATTAGAATATGATTCAAAAAAAAAAAAGAGTTGATTGTATTTTTCTGGACTTTTTTTCAATAAAATCATTACAATTAAGTTGAAAAAAAAACAAAAATAATGACAAATAAGAGGTAAAATTTCACAAACACCATTAAAGAAATCAGTTAAAAGAAATATATGTGAATTACAAACCCATTTGTTTTTTGTAAATTTTGCTGTAAAATCAAAAATAAAATAAATTGTTTTTTGTACGCAAATAATACCATAAATATAAATGTCAAACAGGTGTCCACCGTGCCGGGTAGATCTTCGTCGATAACGTCCATATCGGCGCTAAAATGATTCAATAAACGTCCAATGGGTGTTATATCGAAAAATTCGCACAACGATCCACGCATTATATAATGTAAAAGTTGGTTGTGTATCTTCTTGGCCGCCTCGAAAGTACCATAGTACATGACTACCACGGCAATAAAGGCGAATACACCTTTTGAAATCAAATGCGTAACGTACGGCGGAAGAGAGCGGAAAGTAAAAGAGTATTTGTTTTTGTTGTTGTTTTTTGTTTAATAAAATTACTTAACAAAAATATGGAAATTTAATAATTGTACTTGCGAGAAGAAATGGTATACCAAAAAACCTTCATATGCAAAAATCATTTATGGTATTAAATATGGGAGAGAAAGTGAGAGAGAGAGATTGCATTGGTATTATTATGCAATGGAGTTAATCGTATGATTGAACTTTTTTATACTTATATTTTAATGGCGTTATAAAATCTGAGAGCATAGAGCTCTCTGAGCTTTAAGCTTCTAATGTATATGAGAGCGTAGAAGCTCTCTGAGCCTTAAGCTTCTAATGTATAACATATGAAAAGCGTAAGTGCTCATTTGTGGTTTGATGGTTACTGATAACTGAGTATCAATCGAGTAGCATGAGAGAAAAAAACATGCTTGAATTTGTGAACTTTACCCTGAACCTATTTTAAAGAATTAATGGTGTTGCTTGTTAAATTTAATGGAATAATATGAAAGATCTTTCATATAAAATTTTAAAATGGCGGTAATTCAATCTAAAAGTATCTACTAGCATGAGAGATGCGATCAAAATTACGTCTTAGAATGTAATATGAAATATGAGATTTAATTTTTGATAATTGAATATCAATAAAGTATCATGAGAGAGAAAAATTTGCTTGAATTTGTATTAAATCCTACACCGCGTTGTATTTTTTGTTAGATTTTAAATGGAATAATATGAAAGAAGCAGGATTTAGAACCTTGATGAGCTCAGATGACATGAGCAGATGTTTATGCTAAGTAGGATAACACTATTTTTAATGCTTATATAATAAAATTAAAGTTTTTTCATAAAAAAAAAACAGTTTTCATAAAACGTAAAATCTAAGAGTCAATTTGGTAGGAGTGGAAAAATGGACCTACGGAATTCCTATTATTCGTGAGCAATGGCATCAAAAAAATATAAGACGGAGTTTATATCTACAAGAAAATTGCTCTCCGAAAGCGCCTTTGAGAGTAAACTGCTGATGTAGAAAAATTAAGAATCTTGCCGTTTCTCGTTCCTAGCAATTTACTCTCAAAAAAGTTTTTGGAAGGTATTGCGTCAATTTTCTTGCAAATGTTAATTCTGTTTTCGAGAGAGTCCATAGATTAGCAATTAACTAAGAGAAAATGTGGGCATTTCAATTCGAACGTAGAACTTTCTTTTTATTAACTACTAAATTGATTTCTTTTAATAAAGCATAAAAAAACGACTTTATTATGGGATTGTGAAATCTAAAACAATAAATGGATTTAGTAAGTGGCACGAAAGAAAAATATTATTTTAAAATGGTAAATGCGCATGATTTTCCCAAAGGCTGATAAAATCTATTAGAAAATATAAGAGAATGAAGTGTTTCATGTTTTGTAGTATAAGAAAAAATATAGATGCTGATGATAAAATTTTTAAGAGTTTTTAAGAAAATATAAGAGAATGAAAATAGCTTTTGTTAAAGTATGAGGAAAAATATTAAGGAAGATGATAAAACTTCTTTAAAATTTAAAGAAAATATGAGAGAATAAATTGTTTTTGTCTTGTAGTATAAGAGAAAGCGATTGAAAATGGTAAATGCTCATTTTGTTAAAGACAATTCGAAAGAATGATGAAAATTTTTTAATTTCACATTTTTATAAGAAAATGTAACAGAATGAAGTGAATCATGTTAAGTAGAGAATAAAGCAATTGTTAAAAAAAAATGATAAAAATTTGTGAGGAATTTAAAGAAAAATTTAAAAAAATTAAAAAAAAAAAAAAAAAAAAGAAAAATTGGTGCCTTATGTTCTGTATAGCATGTGTTATTGTAAGTGTATGTAGATAGGAAAATCTTATTAACTTTAAGAAAATAGAAAAACATATTTTCAAGCAGAGCTAAAAATATAAAATATATGCTGAAATATTTTTAATGAAAAAATATAATGATGATGATATACAACAAAAATATTTTTACTACTACTTAAAAATAATAAACCATCGAAATAATAATGATATAAGTATTTTTATATTTCGCTGGCGAAAGAATTGATATTTCTACACGGGGTTTTTACTTTAATTTACGCTAATTAATGAAGGAAATCAATATTTTGTATTTTGAAAAGAGAGAGAGAGGATGGAATAATAACGTGAGATATTTTCTCTCTGTATAGTATAGTAAATATCAACTCTTTTGAAACCAACCAACACCTTATATATAGTAAAAAAAATTGAGAGCAAGCTATACACAACCCTGCAATGCTAACTTAACATACAATTAAAATTCTGCTGCAAATGTTTGGCAAAAAGTAAGTGTCCTTAAAGTCCTTAATTATTTATAGTATTTCGACGTCAAGTAATGGCGAACAGAATATTTGAAAGAAAAGTAAAATGTGAAATTTCGAAAATAAAGCATGTATGTTGGTATCTCATTTGAAAGAAAACAATAACTTTAATACTTTTCGAAATTCCACATGAATTTATATCTAATGAAATGTAATGCAATTTCATGATAATTCGTAAAAAAAAATTGTTAAATATTGTGTGTTTTTCTATTTTTATTTTGAAGTAGCTACAGTTTTTGAGTTACAGCGTAAAAAAAAAGAAGAAATTGTAAACAAAAGTTTACCGCCACACCAATAGAAAAAATCAAATTTTGAAACAAAACAAAATTTGAAGGTAACATTTCTGGTTAGGCGATTGGTTAAAACTAAATGAAACTTGTATTAATTGCTTTAAGTAAACTACTATTGTTAGAATGTATTAATATATATTTGTTTTCTTGTTACCGAAAAACATGTTGATAGAAATTGTTGTACTACAGCTGGTAATGTGGTATCGCATGTATCGATATCTTTTGAGAAACGACTGATTATTCGGCCTATTGGCGTTGTATCGAATAATTCCATTGGCCATTTACATACTTTCCGAAGTAGTGTGGTAAAAACTTCCATGGAACAATTTAAACAACCGATTGCCAGACATAATCCCGATATAAAGCGTGAGGTTACTATATATTTGATTTCAATAATAACACACGAATTATTATTATATGGGCAAGGCAATGTTTTTGGGCGGGCGTTATATTTAGGAGGATTATGTTGAAAATGGAAGTAAAAAAAATAGAAAAGAAGAATATGTTTTTGTAATTCATTTTTAATTTACACAAAAAACACGTTGTTTTTAATCCCAGTTTAAAAAAAAAACTAAACTCATCATGCAATTATTTACTTAATTTTTCAACATAAACTATGAAATAACCCAAATGTACAAAAAGGAAGCCAATGAAGTAAAGGAAGTCGGAAAAGCACTATTTTGATAGAACTTCCCTACAAAAGTTTTATATAAGCTAGGGCGGTGTGAAAATTGTTTGATTGAAGAAAGTTTAAGTGGTGGTATTACACTAGAATCAAATGCAGTCAAATAAAATTATTATTAGATCCACTTACAGTTTCCTATACCTATAGTGTATATTCTCATTGGTTGTAAATTCACTCAAATCTAAAATTATTTTAACTCATTGGAGAGCGCGCTCTGAAAAATTACACGAGAGGGCGCGCAGCGGCAATTTAGCTGCAAGGTAAATTTCATAGTATCGACTAAAATTTTTCTTTTTTATAGCAAAAAAAATCAGATAAAACAATTGATTGCTTTCCAATGATATTTAAATATATTTTAAGCGTTTTACACTTGAATTTTTTTGTTACACGAGAGGCCGCGGCAAATTAGCCGCAAAAGCGAGATACCAATTTTCAAACACAAATAATAGCTAAACGATGTAATGCAGAGATCAACGGCTAACGGTAAACCA
Source organism: Toxonevra muliebris (assembly GCA_963691655.1). Classification (NCBI taxonomy): domain Eukaryota; kingdom Metazoa; phylum Arthropoda; class Insecta; order Diptera; family Pallopteridae; genus Toxonevra; species Toxonevra muliebris. Next base: position 49,824,336 of record OY829329.1, read on the forward strand.
CGCTGCATCTCAAAACTTACAAAGTCACTTGATTGGCAGCGGTCGGCTACTACGATTTGTATTTTAAAAACACAACTCAAACAATTTGCAGCCAATTTGCCGCAGCGCGCCCTCCGAAGTGTTAAATTTCACACGAAATTAAGTTACGACAAATTTACAATTAACTGTGAATACCCCTAATGTTTAATAAGCAAATCAAGTTCGACGAACATAAAACATTTCCCCCCGTGCGCGGCAAGGTGGTTACATTCAGCTCGTTGCAGAGTTGTTTTTTGACAAAATATACTCGTTTGTTTAATCAAAGAATATATAATACATAGAAGGCGCATCTCTCAAAATTTTTTCAAAATATGTTGCTTTCATTTCGGGTGCGAGCGGTCGCAGTAAAGAGGAAGAGCAAAACCACCCATTTTCTTGCTTTTACTCTCTCCCATGCACTCTCATGTTGTTTCTTTTTTTCTTAGGCTCTCACAAATCGTTACAGAGTGCATCCAAGTGAGACTGCGTATAGTTTCATATGAATGGTTTTTTTTGCTGAAAATATGTAGCTACATGTGCTTGCTTTTTTTTTGCGTTGTTGCCGAGTATCAATATTGTTTTCCTACCTAATTGATTTTTTTTTTCAATTTTTGACCCAAAATTATGGTTGTCCCAAAATTTTTTTAGTAATATTTTAATATTTTATTTTTGTATTCGAAAAATTTTAAATTAATCGGTGTTCAAAATTTATTAAAAAAAAAACATTTATTTTATAGAGTTTCTAACTTTAAAAAAACCGACATTTTTTTGCAGTTTGTTAAAGTATATCTTTTCAAAAATATGTCTACAAACTTTTAAGTTGATGCGAAGTAAACTTTTGACTGTTTGTTTATTTCAAAAAAAAATTTCTTCTTGACATTAAAGTAAGTTGAAACTTTAAACGCGTTTTTCTCAAAACGTTGTTATTGAAGTCGATGACAGCTACTATTTACAAATTTAAGGATGTAAAATACAATCATTTCAATATTTTTCTATGTTATTATTGACATCTTTAAATGTACAAAAAAAAAAGTTTGGAGTTTATTTTACGATATTTTTATAGTATTTTTTACGCCCAAAGTGGACACCTAAAAAAGGTATGTGGCTGGCCCGGGTGATTGCGACACTTGAAGTCATCTAAAACAAAAAATTTAAATAGAACATCATTTGTTAGACTTTTCATTCTAGCAGGTAGTAGATTTAAATATTTTTATTAAAAAATAACAAAATGACAGACTTCTAAAAACAAAATTTCAAAAATCGTTCTTTTTTTTCGTTGAAAATCGGGATAAAAAATAGGAAATAATGATTAAAAATAAACAATTCTTCTAGGCGAGAGCCATCGGCGTGTAAAATAAAGTATTAAAATTTCAGCCCAATCGGCTTTACAGAATTTCTTCAATACCCTGGGCCAATTAAAAAAAACCTTGTTTCGAGAAAAATGCTATTAAAGTTTTAATAACACAACAGGTGCTCTCAACTATGTCCTATGTCAACTAATTTCGTTAATATTTTGAATTTTGATATGAAACAGTATACTTTCAATATATTGTACTTTTAATATACATAATAAAAAAATTTTTTGAAACTCGAACACCAGACTATGCTTTTTCAACAAATAATAATTTAGAGATTAATATAAGGATTTTTTTTTATGCAAAACTATTTTTTTTCAGCTTAAAATAGAGCTGTTAACTTTGACAGTAGGCCATTTTGTTAAATGCTTATGTATATTTTTTCAAATTCTTCGATTAATCACTAGAAATCTTATTATAAAGTAAATCCATTTCATTTTTGGACTTCAAATGATCTAGAGATGCAAAATATTGGTCACCGCAAAAGATGTTTTCCAGAAATAAATATTAAATATTTTTGAATTAAAATTGTTTAAAGTTAAGTTCAATACATGTACTTTTAGATAATAAATAGTTTTTATAAAAAACTTTAGTAGTTTACCTGGGAAAAATTCCTGAAAAATTCATATTTTTTCGCGTCACAACTGGGGATTTGAATTTTATAATCTGTGCCATACATAAAAGCACACCGGCTTTGCGATATAAATTCTGCTAAATAATAAAAATACAAGCTCATATTGCAAGCACAAAAAAAAAAAAAGCAAAGCCAACAGCAAAGAGAAACAAATAATTTCAACCACTCATTGGTTTTATGAGAATTCCTGAACTTTGAGTGTAAATTGGAGGCAGTTATGGCTCCATAGAACAAAATTTTTGTGCAAATAAATTTGTTCGTGATGCGCCTTCTATGTATTATATATTCTTTGGTTTAATACTATTTCATATGTAATGATACTGTTTTGTAAAATAACTCATTGCAACAATTTCATGGTGATTGCCGAGCATACTCGCAATATAACCACAGCCTAAAAACGATTGCTTGTGTCGATGTGAAAACACGGCAGCTATTGTTGTATACATGTGAAAACACGTGAGAAAAAATAGCACTGATGTAGATATATGCATGAATAGTTCATTCCAACTGATTTGTGATCATTTTTCTGTGCCTATTGAGAACAAATCATGGGATATGTTCTCGCCACGCTTGTTTCTATTTATCAACTCTTTTGAACCGAACTATGCAAATATCAATTCTTTTATGACGAGCTATACTAAAAACATTTAAATCAAAACCTAATTATTTACCAGCCCTTTTGATTTGACATTTGATTACATTGTAATACCACCTAAATCAATAGCTTTAAAGACGGAGATAGTATGTATTAGAAGGATGAATATTATTCCAGCATAATTTCTTTAATAAGTAATTGAAAGTTTGTGCTCAAATGATAAAGTGCGAAATCTTTTGCCGATGAAAAAAAAAGTTGAGCTACTGTGAACAATTCATATTAACAGAGTTGATATTTCAAATATATATGCATATTGAGAGAAATTTATGGCTCACGCAATGAAAGCCAATGACTGCGATTGATCAGTTGAGTACGGGATATTTTTTCTCTTTGCTCATAAATGTAAATATCAATTCTTTTAATATGAACGCTTTTATAACAACATGTATTTTTATTATTATTTAAAACTGCAATTACAAATCGTGATGAGAATTGAAAATTGTTAATAAATAGTAAAGCAAGAGTAGCAGAATTTTAGAATTTTGAAAGTTTTTGAAAAATGCTTAGATGATACGTATGATTATGAATAAGAAAGAAATAGCTATAGAAATAATATTGATACGTAGTAATTAATAAATAGAAACTAAAAAATGAAGAAATTGTATATTACCGCAAAAGTTTGACTAATTGCTACACGCCATAAAGCCGGTAAAACATTATCAATTGTATCTATATCTTTTGAGAAACGATTAACAATTCTACCCATGGGTGTAGTATCAAATGTTTCCATTGGCCAATGCATAACATTCTTTATTAAAAGTTCATGAAGTTTCTGAGCACAATAAATGCAGCCAATTGCCAAAACCATTGTAGCAAATAAATATGCAAGGACTACAAAAAGTAAGGGAGGAGAGGGGAGGGTTTTTAATATCAGTATGTATGTAGTATATGATTGTTAAGTACAGATTAAAATATTATTTTTATTACTACTAGTAATTGGGTACTACTAGATACATACATAAGGTACATACATACATAGGCACATAGATTCATGTATACATACAAATAAAAAGTAAACGAGAAAACATTGAGATATTAAAAATCCTAAGCACGTTGTTTTTGTGTTTTTAATTTGTAAACTTTAGAAAAATGACCGACCCGAATTAGTTTTAGCAAAAATTTTATATTATTAGTTACAAATACGCGGGTTGTTAGGGGGTAAATTTAGTTTTAGCAATTTTTTTTTTTCGTTCAAAGTCGCTTTATCTCAAATTTGGTTGAAAGAAAAACAATATCGCTAATTATATGTGAAAATATTTTTACACAAATTTGAGATAAAAAGAGACTTAAAGCGAGTAAATTATGCAAAATGTTGTTTGATGATGATTCAATGAATGAGCCGAAATTTTATGAAAATATTAAGAATTCATTTCACTTCAAATTAAATATTCGTATTAGAAAAACAAAGTAAAAAATTATAACCAAAATATAAATTATATTCTCTGAGAAAAAAGTCACGCTTATGCAGTTCAAATTAGAATTTTTTTTATTCCGATATCTGAAAACTTTCGCAAGTTACCAAGCGTACCAAACTCAGAACTGTTGGATGGAAACGGATATTCATGAATTTTTCGTTGATATTTGAAATCTTTCTCAAGATATCCAGACTATCAAGCTCAGAACGGACGGATGGGCGCGGTTGATCACCATTTCTTTGGCGATATTTGAAATCTTTCGCAAGTTATCGTGTTATAAAACTCAGAACGGACGAATGAACACGGGCAATTACGATTTTATTGGTGATATCTGAAATTGTACACAAGTTATTAAAAATATCACTTCAGAATGGAAAAAAGTTGATCACTTCTTCGTCGATATCTGAAATCTTTTGCATTTTATTTATTTAGCAGAAAACTCGAAAACAAGTGTAATTATTATTTTTACGAAACTTTTACGAAGTGAAATGAATTTTTTTTTTTTTATTAATTTGAATGTTTTGTTTTTGTCTTTAATTTACCATAAATGCTTGCATTACGACAACACGCAAATTTTGTGGTAAAATAACATCAACCGTATCGATATCTTTGGCAAAACGATTTACAATTCTTCCCAGCGGTGTTATATCGAAAGTTTCCATGGGCCAGCGAAAAACATTTTTCAACATTGTGGTGTGTACAATTACCGAGCAATATAAACAACCGAGCGATACAGCGAGAGTTGAAAAATAACTTGTGATCACTATTTGTTTTCATTTGTATATGTAGAATTAAAATGATGGTTGCGAAAATATCGAAGATTTGAAAATATATTAAAATTATAAGCAAATACATAAGTAAAGTGTGAATTTTGAAATTAAAAATCAATTAAATATAAATTTTTGTATTCAGCAATTTAACTGAACGAAAAAGCCACATCCAATTTCCACTTTTAAAAGCATTTGCCATATATGTATGTAGATCCATCATGTTATAACCAAAACCATCAACCAAATCGATAATAATTTTAGATGAAAGAAAAAAAAAAAAGCTTAAAATGCAAGTACGTTAATATAAAAGAAATTCCGAAAAAGCTCATGGCTTTTTATACCAAGTTAGAAGGAATTTAAGCGTAATAAAAATTATAAATTTATTCAGCACACTTAATAATAATTCAAATGTAAGCAAATAAATAATATAAATCATAAAAAAAAAGCAAATTTGCACATAAAAGATTCACAGTTTTATAGAACTAACTACAAGATTAGATACTTTCAGAAAATTATATTAACTACATAGTTGTTGAAGATAGTCAGGCAAAGTTTCTACAGTGTGATAGGTGGACATAAGATTTGAGAGATAACATTAATTGAGAGGCTTTGTCATATAGAAAGCAAGGTATACATAAAAGCATTGCTTTGTTGTCACCGGAGGTAGGTCATAAATTGAATGAAATTAATTTAGCTTGGACGTCAAAAAAAAAAAAAAAGATAAAATAAAATAAAAAGAAGAAATATTCATTCCTATTCTAAATATTATCGAAATGGAATCCCCGGGAAAATTTGTTTAGTTTCCAACATATTCCTATTGGAAAGGAAGAAGAAAAGAAGAAATAAACATATTTTCGCGGGGATTTCATTCAGAAATATTTAGAGTGGGGCTGATTATTTAGGATTTTACTTTCCTAGATTATATTGAACAATTTTTGCTTCGCTGACAACATGACAATAAAAAAGTTATAGTCATATTATATTTTTCTTTTGAAACTTTTATTGTATTTTAACCCTTAAATGGTTTTTGATGTATATTAGCATCGTCTGAAAAAAGTCTCATATAAAAAAGGTTTTACTGTTTTTCAAATTGAAAAGTATGTAATTTTTTCCGAAAAGATCATTTTTTATAAATTCAATTCAAAGAATGGGAAAATGACAACTATCGTATTGTTACAGTTATTTTTAACTTAAAAGCATGTTTTGCAAAATTTTTGAACCACAAACTGAAAATAAGGTTTTTATTTTCAAATTTTTATATAACAAATATATTGTCTTCATAAAAAATGTGTGCCAAACGGTATGGGATAACCCCAAATAATTGTTTTTAAGCATTATTAAATATATATTTCAATTAATTCTCCAGATAATCCCCAAAAGTTACTACAGAGTTCAACCATGTAAATCGAAATTGCGGTACTTTCAACTGAGTTATTTGAAAACACGTAGAGCAAACGTTGCTCGAAATCACAAATACTACCTCTGGGTATGGTTTTAGCTGAAATCGGATATGTTGCGCATTTAAGGGTTAAACTCTGAAGAATGGTTGCTTTTTTTTCCTTACTATAATATGCATCTGTGAGACTTATATTTGTATTGGCATAGCTAAAAGCCTAAATTTTTTTCAACAAATACTTTTCGTTAATTAAAAGGAACATCTGTGGAATGGGGAAAGTCACTCTTTTCAATCTAAACTAACCACAATGTATTTCCCCATAAGCGTTATAAAATAATTAATAATATTAGAACGCAATAAAATGATTGAGATGAAGTAAAAATTAGCTAAATGATTAAGTTATTATTGTAATGATGGAAATTAAATGATAATTAAGAAAATACTAATGTATTTGAATATTTTTACACTTTTCGCATTATTAACTGCATACAAACGCTAATTATTGTCATAGTCATATTCGATAGAAAACAAAATTTTGAATTTATGTGATTTTAGAGCACAAAGCTCACATTTACAGTTATGAACAAATAACGGATACCCGTTAGTATCAGAATAAGGAATGAGATTGAAAAAATCTTAACACACGTTTTACCTAATAATTTTGTTTGGGTGTAAAATTTAAAAATTTCTTTGATCTAGTTGTCTTTGAAAAATATGTCAGTTGTTATTTTTAATGCCAAACATGTTGATTTATTGTGAGTTTGATCAAAATGAGTGAAGAAAAAGAAGTACGTCTTAAAATTATTAAAAATTTTCAAAAAAATCCAAATTGGTCCTACAAAAAATGCCATCAAACTGTTTCCAATGTTATTAAAAAGTTTCAGGAGAATTTGACCATCGATAGGAAACCTGTTTCGGGAAGAAAACAAGGACCACATGTATTGGGAAAGCCAAGAAAATAGAAAGCATATTGAAAAGATCTCCAAACACATCTGGTAGAAAAGCTCAAGCTGCCCGGTTAGCCCAGTGCTCTGACTATTTGGTGCGAAAAGTTAAAGCCAATGCAGGCTTGAAAGCATACAAAGTCAAAAAAGTTCCAGAAAGGAATGCTGCAAAAAATTTAGACGCCAAAAGTAGGGCTCGGAAATTAAAATCGAATTTCATACAAAAATATTCATGTTGTATAATGGACGATGAAACGTATGTACTGGCAGATTTTACGCAGATTCCGGGTAAAAATTTTTATGTTGCTGATGCCCGAGGAAATGTCGAAGAACAATTTAGAATCCAAAAGCAGACAAAATTTTCTAAAAAATTCCTGGTATGGCAAGTTATATGCAGTTGCGGCAAAAGAAGCAAGTCATTTGTTACAGTGGGCTCTATAAATACCGAAATATACATCAAAGAATGTTTGAAAAAAAAAGACTTCTTCCTTTCATAAGAGAGCACAATGTGTCCACATATTTTTGACCCGATTTGGCATCATGTCACTACCGCAAGAAAGCTCTGGAGTGGTACTAAAGTAATAACATAGTTTTTGTACCAAGAGAGGCCAATCCTCAAAATTGTCCAGATCTAAGACCAGTGGAGAGATATTGGGCTCTTGTGAAAAGAAACTTAAAGAGCACAAAAAAGGTGTCCCAAAATATCGAAGATTTTAAAAGGAGATGGGCAAACTGTTCCAAAAAGGCTTACCAAAAAAGGTCTACGAGTTCATAAATAGTGGTTAGAACTATAAAAGTTACATTATTCTGTAATTTGTAAAATATTATCAATTAAATAAAAAAAACAAAACTCTAAGATCAACCGTTTAAAAATTATTGAATTTTATATATATTAAGATTTTTTCGATCTCAATCGTTAGAAGAAATATTTATACCTATGGTGCCAATTAAAGCTTAGTGAGCTTTGAAATCCTATTGATAAAGTTAAACTAATATGTATTTGCATCAATTGATTCTAGAATCAACCGTGTATTTTTTATTTTGTGCATATTAAGTCGAGTTTACATTTACATCAATTAAAGAACCAATGCAACAAGTAACTGGAAAATAAATGTATAAATTAAATTCTGATTTGTTGGAGATGTGCTCATTATCAATTTTGCTGTGACAACGAAAACTCATTTTGGATTAAAATGTAAACGAATAGGAATCGGCATCGCTGAATTATACAGAAAAGATACACAAACAAAACACTGATATCTCAGAAATATTCGATTATTAATAACAATAATATAAAAAAAAGGATAGTTCGCTTCTAATGTGTTGATATTTTTACTGAAAGACGATTTTAATCTCACACGCTAACTTTTTTTCTATGTTGCCTTTTCCACACGGCAAGTTTTCTTGTCGGTATATCGAGTTTGTAGGCAAGAGTGAAAAAACGAGAGGAGACGAATACAGACTTGCTCGTACCGGCAAGTTTCTTTTGTGCTGTTCGTTCTTTGATATTTCTCTTTATTCTTATTTGTCATTTTAAGTTGGATGCGCATTGATTTTGGTTTCTTATTAGAAAAAATAAACAGTTTTCATTTAAAATTTCACTTTTTTTCTACTAATCTATTTATTTTTAATCAATAAGCTGATTTCTCTTTTCATTTATTTATTTTTATTTAATAAAATGTTAATGAAAAGTTTTTCGCAACACGAAGGACAGACAAAGTAAAAGCAGAATTGCACAAGAAAAGACAGTGGCAAGTCGAAAAGAGAATTGGAAACTTGCCGACAAGAAAACTTGCCGTGTGGAAAAGGGGACTATTTTTCAATGGAAACGATTGAGATTTGTCAGTTGACTAAGTAAAGCGTGAAATCACCTTTTGTTTCTGCTAGTGATTATAAATACACGCTTTGAAACGAACTACTACTACTACTACTATTACGGCACAACAGCTCATGGAGATCCTAGACCGAGTTTTTCGCATCCATTCATGTTGTGTGAGTTATATTTTGAACACGAATGGAAGGAACCAACAAATTTATGCCGAGTCCGAACGGCGAAGTGAAAAACTTTTCAAAGAAGTTGTGTTGTGTAGAAAAATTATTTTCTATTTTTGATTCTTAAGCGTGCAGAGATTTGAACCCGGGCACCACTGCAAAGCAGTCCACCGAAACAAACTATATTTTTTATTTTAATTAGTAACTAGAGATAGCAGTAATTTCAACGGTTTTACAGATATCAGTATAAAATTTACTTAAAACATGTAAGATACAAGGTTACTGTTAAAGGAAGTAGGGGTTGAATAGAAAAAAAGGGTAAAAACCATGGGATATTTCTGGGAAAATCTGACAAATTCCAAAAATTTAAGGTTTTCAAATTTTACATGAAATTCGTAACTACTTTTTAAATATGTAAAGATGTTACACAATGTTCTTTAACAAAATAAGGTGTTTCTATTATAGAATACTATAAGATAAAGCTTCGATTTTAATCACAGATGTGAACTGACCAAATTTTCATTAGAATTTAAATTAAAGTTGTGATTCAATTTAAAAATCGGGGTTACAGTAGACCATTTAAACGCTATTTTAATTCAAAAATGGTTTAGTTAAAAACCCAATTTTTATCACTCGAGAAGAACTTATAAGAAATTTCATTAACTATGTATTTCGAAGAAATGTGGTGCTTATACACTAGCGGTCATGAAAACCGCAACTCTGCTGCAATTTCAGTAATATTTCCCTTGTTTATGTTTTAAGAATGTATTTAAGCGGAATGTACCATTTTTTATTGCGCTTGTTTGGCGAAAAGAAGAATTTTTGAAAAAGTGCCAAAAACAACTGCAAAGTATAAACAATTGTCGCGCCACCAAAATGTCGAAACTTTTGTTCTCAAGTATCAAGGAGTATCATAAAGTTAAATACCTAAAAAAGATCGGTTGCTTACATTCGGCTGCTGTTAGACTAATCCAGAGAAAAGGACAAAAGGATCAAGAAGACTATATGAGACAAATACGAAAGAAAATTGCATGACCAGAAGGATAAGCATAAATGAAAGGTTCAAAAATGCAGTCACAATAAGAACTGAGCTAAAGAACTATTACAACGTGAATATAAATGTCGAAACCTTGCGCAGAAAGAAACGGTTTCTATTAGAAGCGATCACCCAAAAAGTCGTTTTTGACGAAATGGATGGAAAAAAATCACCTGGGATGGACACAGCAATTGGACTCTGAAAGACTCGAGAAAAGTTTTATGATCGGACAAATCAAACTCAATTTGCTATGCGCATTTAATCTTCGAAACGTGCGTCACTCAGACACAGAGCTATATAAGGTTAACTGTGTAGTGAAAATAGTCAAATTCTCACAAAGTCAGATAGTTTGGACGGGTTTCTTCTACTATAATCTAGATCCATTATACTATATCGAAGGGACTGTGAACGCCCAAAAATATGGGTAAAGTTTTAAGAAGCAATCGCTGTAAGCCAATTGTGGTGCGCTTATTAATGACATTATTTTTCCGGACAACTTCTGCGGCATATGTCATCGCGCCAAATTGGCAAGGTTTAGTAATTAATGCCTAATGTTTGATAACTTTAGAAATATTAAAAAAGTTAGATAATTGATTCTTATTTGTTTGAAGATTCAAAATGTTTTCGATGATGTTAGAATTTACTCAGGTAGCTCGCCAGATTTAAGTCCGATAGAGCACCTCTGTCATATAATGAAACGGAAAATTGCTCAAAAAATGCCAAAGAATAAAAAATACCTTGTTGGAGTTCTGAAAGAAGTTTGGTATTCAAAAAATAACGAATGATATCCTTAAAGTGCTTGTCGACTCCATGCGATTCAAGATAACGGCCATAATAAAGGCTAAGGGTGGGGCACCATCAAACTAAACAATTTTGCTTATGGACTCTAACACGAAACAAATTAATTTTGTTCCTGAAAATTAAAAAAAAATTACATTCACTAAAACAAAATCAGTTTTAGGTCCCATTTTAAAGGACTTTCTTGAAATTGGTGGGTGATGCGTTTTTCATGACCGCCAGTGTATGTTAAAAGTTTATATAAGTAAAAGTACATAGAGCATAATAAAGAGAGTTTAATATTAAAGTGGAAAGCAAAATAGAGATAAAAAAAAGAGATTTAAGTAGATAAAATAGAAAATAATTTTGAATTTTGAATACTTGTTAGAAAATTGATAGAATATTATTACCGATAAACCTTGACTAATCACTACACGCCATAATAACGGTAATGTTGTATCAATTGTATCAACATCTTTTGAAAATCGATTGATAATTCTACCCAAGGGTGTTGTATCGAATAATTCCATCGGCCAATGCATAAGTTTTGTTAATAGAATTTTATGTAGTTCCTGAGCAGCAAAGATACAGCCAATTGCCAATGTAAGTGAAAATACAAAATGTGCTAAAACTACAAAGAAAATTAAGGGGAAAATAGGAAGAGTAGAAGTAGAAGACGAGGATTAAGAGTCTCTAAAATAATAATTATTTATTATTGCAAATAATATTAAATAAAAGAATAATATTAATAAATGCAGATAAGTAAATAAAAACATACTATTTAAAATAAGTGTGCAGTTAATTAGGTAGAAAAAAAAACATTGCAGAATTCAGAGAGTATTCGTGTGTATTGAGTGTTTGAGTGTGTATAAAAGACAGCGTGTGTGTGTGTGTGCCCAACCGGAAAAAATGAGAGACCTTTGCAGAGGAGTGAAAAAATGAAAGGCTGTATTGTTCATTATTTCGGAGCAGTGAGATTTCATTTTAGAGCGATGAAAAAACTACGTTTTCTTCTTTTTTTCTTTCTCTCTCTCTCACTCTTTCTTCAAATGGATGAATCTCCATCACTGCAAGAAGCAGTGTTGCCAATTTAGCCATTTCACGGCTAAATTTAGCCGTTTTTGAAAAGGTTAATTTTAAATTTAGGCGTTTAGGTAGGTAGTTTCCTCTTTTTAGTCTTTAAAATTAGCACTTAAACTAATTTTAATGTTCTTTGTTTGTTTTGGTAAAAAGTATTGAATCTTAATTTTTCCCGCCAATTAATTACCTTGATTCTGAATTATCAACTTCAGTGTGAAAAAATATCAAGATTAATCCAAAAAAATAATTTTTGGGTTAACTAAACGTGTAAAAATCGAACTTCAAAGCTACAAAAATATTGGCTTTGATTTTATTACTGAAAGCATATCATGAAAGTCATGTATTTTTGTGTTTCCTAAACTAGGTTCTCTCCTTATTCAGTTGAAATTAATCAATTATAGTTTCAAAAATCAAAAGCATAATATCTGTGGTCACAAACCATAACAACACAACTCGAGTTTTGTCGAATTCGAGTTATTATCATAATCTTCATATCCGATTTCATAATGTGTCAAAATTTTATGAATATCGGTTCAGTGGTTTACGAGATATAAAAAGAAAAATAGCGCAACTCAACTTGATTATTATTAGCATTTGAATTTTTGAAGTGCTCTCCTGTAAAATTCAAAATACACGATACTGCTGTTATGCCTTGTGACCCCAGATATGTTATATTCACCTCGATAGTCTAGTGGATAGTGCACACTGCACTAGACTTTCATCCGAGAAGTTCGGGTTCGATTCCCGTCTTCGTCAGGTGTTTAATTCTCATAACCTTCTTATCGATGGTCATACGTTGACCCCTCGTAAGTACTTTTTCACCACTTTTGGAAGATAAGACAATAACACAACAACTTTCTATCAACAATATATAAAAATAAGTTTGAAATAAAAAAAAATTAAAAAATAATTCCAAGAATATTTTTTTCTTATTTAAAATGATTTAAAAGCCAATTTTACATATGCTTCATGTACATTTATTGCTTTTTTGCCTTCTCTTCTAAAATTGGTGAAAAACTACTTACGAGGAGTCAACGTATGATTATCGTTATATTCATTATCAATATGAAGTGTATCAGAATTATAAAGTGTACAGGTACACACCTTGGTTGGTAATGGCAAAACCACCAAGCCGATAAAAAATTGCCACACCGCTGTTCGGAATCGGCGTTAAACAGTAGGTCCAACTATGTGGTATACCCTAGTGAGGGAATAGTAGTAATAATCCCGACTCCAAATCGAATTTTTAGGTGAGCGAGGAAATACGAAAGAGGATGGGTACACAGTTGTCCGTACCGGCAAAATTCATTTAATGTCGTTCGTTGTTTTGTCAATTCTTTTACTATAATTTACCAATTAAGTTGGCTGCTTACGTTTCCTTTTGGGAATAAGTAATGTGGAAAAATTAACAATTAAATAGGAGAACTAATGCGCCACCGTAAAATAATAATTTTCGCACTAAATCAGCAATTGAAGTGTATAGCTTAGGTTAAATGGAATAAAAGATAGTACAGGTCTGCAGGAGTAAAACGTATAGCTTTTATTGCTGTGCAACTCTCATTTTATCTTGTGCTCTTTTACTGATTTTCAAGAAGTTCATTCTTTCCATTAACATTTTTTGATGCAAGGCCTAAAAGGTTTCTGTAATAGGTTTTAAAATATGTTTAGAGCAATAGCGTTTTTTTTTTTTACATACAAAATTTGTTTTCTTTTTTGTTTGATTGCTGCATATTTGCGTGTATTTGTGTTCGTGTAGTTTGTATGGGTGTATAGCGTGTATTTGCGTGTGTTTATTTGAATGAATGAGTTCAAAAAAAGTAGTTAAATATTTTGTTAGTAAATTTACCATATATGTTTGCATTAATACCGAACGCCAATTGTTCGGTAAAACATTATCAATTGTATCGAGATCTTTAGCAAATCGATTTACAATTCTTCCCAATGGTGTTATATCGAATAATTCCATAGGCCAGCGAAAAACATTTGTCAACATTACATTATGAACAGACTCCGAGCAATAAAGGCAACCAAGTGATACGGCAAGTGTTGCAAGGTAACTTGTTAGCACTTTTTATTTTTCATACAATGAAAAAGTAAGTAAAAGCAAAAAAAAAAATCAAGTGCATAAAAGCAAATAAATGTTAACGTTTTTCAATTTGAGATTTTGTTGGTGTTGTAGAAAGAAAAGTAGGTATACATATATGAAAAAAGTTGGAATTAAATGTTAAATAGATTTTTGGAATGTGGAAGACAAAAAACTGAAGACTTAAGACTTAAAAACAGAACTAATTTAATTTTGTAAAAAGAAAATCATTTTGCATTAAGCAAATAATGAAAATAAATGATGGCTTTAAAATAAATTTTGAATATACTACAGGAATATGGTCAATGTACCTATGGTTGTAAAAAGATTTAGTTTTCTTTTAAACAAAGTATAATTATGATAATTCATGTAATTCACGCGAAAGTATAAGTATGAAAAAAAAAATAAATATATTAATTTTTGAAAGTTATTTTAAATGTCCAGATTAAATAAAATGTGAGTGAAAATCAAGCAATGTGTTGAAAAAATAAAAAAGTAAAAGCATGCAACAAAAGAAAATAGCACAAAAAATCAATAAGTGCAAATACATGATCAAAAAAATATAAAAATAAAACTAAAAAACTGGTACAAAAAAAAATAAAAAATTAGAGAACATAAACCCACAAACCAACATAACAAACATAAACAAAAAAAAAAGAAAAAAAAAAACAGAAAAATCGTAAAAAAAAGTTCCTAATAATAAACAAGAAATTCTTAAAGCCAATTCATAATACAGAAAACCAACATAAAAACATGAGAAAAATAACAAGTGTTGTGTGCAGAGTACAATTAAAAAACGAGAATGAAAGGAAAAACATATATACATATATAAAACATATACAGAAAAAAACGAAACTAAACGAATTAATTAATTAAAAACAATTTGTCTTACCTTGGCCAAAACCGAATGCACCATAAACACCCAAGTACATATCTCTCAGGCTAGTATCATTTTCGACACGTTTATCATTGGACCATTTAGTAAGCCATAAATTTGAACCGATTTGAAAAGCTTGAAAGACGAAATTCAAAATTAAAGTAGCAGCTGAAAGGAATATACCAACACTTTTGATATAATGTTTGTAGACAGCAAATTGCACCTGAAAATTTATAAAGATATATTAATTTAAAGAAAAAACAAATTTTAATAAATTGGTTGTTATTTAATTCTACCGAATTTGTAACCGGAACGCAAGGAATTGTATGGTTTAGTGCAGTGAAACAGAACGAAACTAAAAAAGAATAAATCATTCTTTAATTTTTTCTGTTGGGGGCAACTTTTTGAATTTGACTTTTTTTAAAATCAACCAAGTTCCATTAAATAAATTCTCGTTGCAGCACGAAAGTTTTTTATGAGATATTTTGCTGAATTCTGCTACGCCACATGGAGTAATTGTTTCCATTTATACTATGGAAAACCCTATTTAGCTTCAGATGAGGCCAAGTCGGAACTAAAGTCCGGTCTTCGATAAAAAAAAGTGTCAAATAAAGTCAAGCCCACATGAAGTTATGTACCAGATAAAGTTATGCTCCAGGTGAAATCAAGTTTCAGATAAAGTCAATCCTCAGATGAAGCCAAATTTCAGATGAAATTGAGTGTCAGATTAAGTTGAGTCTCAGATGAAGTGAAGTCTGAGATAACGTTCAGTCAATGATTTATAAAACATTCAGTTGAATCTTAGATTATCAACTCTCTAATAAGGTTAAGTCTCTTATGAAGTCGAGTGTCACATTAAGTCAAGTTTCAGATGAACTTGATTCTCAGATGATGTTGGATCTCAGATGAATTGGAGTCCTAGATAACGTTCGGTCAGACATACAGATAAATAAAAGTATCAGTTAAAATTAACTCTTTGAAGAAGTTAAGTTTTAGATAAAGTTGACTGTCGTCCTACCTACTTGCTTCTACACATTATATTTAGCAACTCTGCAATTTATTTTGAAGTCATCGGCATAGGCTTTCACGCAGAATCCTCTCCCCACCAATTGTATTTCCTTTCACTAAGTTCTAGTTGGAAACGGTAAAACTACAATTTTTTCCTCAAGATTAATCTGAGACTTCTCAAAAGCGGAAGACCTTCCTTTCTCCTCGTCTCACTTCTTTTCTTTGATTACAATTTCGTTCGAAATTCTTTAACAGCATATAATTTTGTAATTCAACTTACGCCGCCAGTTTCGGATTTCTCAGTTTCAATGAGTTTACCGTCTTCTTGATCCATTTTCTTTTTTTGCGATGCGGTTGAAAGCATAGAAACTTCAGAATCTTGACGACCCGGTTTGCGACGTCTCAAGCTACCTTTACCGCTTTCAAGTGAATGCATAGAACTACAACGATTATAAATAAAAACAAATAAATAAATTTCAACAATACATTCATAAATTAAATTAACTATTTTCAACACTTACACTGAATCGGATAAACTCTCGCTGCGTGCCAGCGAAATCACCCGCTCGAAAGTACCTAAAAGTTCTTCGGAATTAACGGTACCCACCAGCTGCTGCTTAATTTCATCTAAATCTTCAACTTCCTCTTTGTTATCTTGTAAATGTTGTATAATGAAATCAGAGAATGCACCCTTACGTTTCAATAGCTCTTGATAAGTGCCATTCTCACTAATTTCGCCCAATTTCATAACATAAATATTATCCGTTTGTGGTAAAAATGTAATTCCATGCGTCACGAGTATACGTGTCTTTTTCGCTAATAAACCTTTTGGTCCGACAACCTCTTCGAATATATGCTTACCCACATGCGAATCAACAGCACTAAGTGGATCATCGAATAGATAGAGTTCAGCATCACTATATACAGCACGTGCCAAGGAGATACGTTGCTTTTGACCACCCGATAAATTGATACCTTTTTCACCAATCTCAGTTTGATCACCCGCCGAAAGAATATCAATATCAGCACGTAACGCACAGGCATCAATAACACGATTGTAACGCTTACGGTCATATTCTTTACCAAAGAGTATATTATCGCGTAGTGTGGCATTTTGTATCCATGCTTGTTGAGAGACATAAGCTATTGAACCTACGGTATTTACACGTCCCTCCAACTTGTCCATTTCACCAAGGAACGCTTGCATAACCGAGGATTTACCTGAGCCGACAGTGCCAACAATAGCACACAGAGTATTCTTCTTCACTTGAATATTGATATTTTTCAATGTGACATCATCACCGCCCCATGAGAATTTACCATTTTCAATGATTAATGGATTTGCTGAAAATAAAAGAAAATTGCATGAAAAGCATATTCTGTCTTAGATTATTAAGCTTCACAGTTCTTCAAAGGGAGTTTTTAAACTCTCACTGGGAAACTGACACTGTTTTATATCAATTAAATTTTATTACTTACATTCTTTGGGATCATGTTGCACGTTATTAGGATCCAATTCTTCGCTATTCATAAATTTATTAATACGTGTCACAGATACTTGTGTCTAATTGTTGATTGGAAATTATAAAAACGATTAGTAAAGTTTATTGCTATCATTTCTACACTTTTCACATGCAACACAAATGCGAGAATTAGTAAAGCAATCCAAAATAAAAGTGGAATTATTTCAAATGTTTATATGAAGTGGAGATTGAAAGGATGAAAGGTTTGTGGATGCTGATAACAAAAATATGACGTTTTTACTTTTGAAGGAAAGCATTAATTAAAATTAAGTCAAACTAACTAAAAATTAAAGAAAATAAATTGAAGAAATCAAATATTATACTTTTAAATAGATATGCTGGATCATTTAACATTTAGGATACATATTGATCGTCGATCAATTACTATAAATTCATATTTAATCCCAATTGAATGAATATTGATCACTTTTGTAAGTATAAATATATTTGAAAATTTAAATTTGTAATGAAACAAAAATTAAGAAAACATTAACTGTTTGCAAAAGGAATTAGCTAGGAATAACAAAAATCAATTAAATTCAAAACAATATATAGATATAATTTCCAAACAAAACTTTCAAGCATATTCCGAAATTAACTTTTGATCGATATTCTATGGATTCAATGAAGAATATTTTCAATTTGAGATTATTTTCCTTTTAGTTTCCTACTTCGTTTTTTAGAAGTCTGAACCCAAAAAATGAGTTTACTTGTGGTAAAATAGTGCGGTGGTTGGACCACAGTAATCAAGCATTTTTAAATATATTTTATGTAACTTCAGCTTATTTTTGCGAACCTGCGCACTGCGCATATTTCAATCATGACAAAAAAAATCACTTTCGATAGAAATTATATGAATTCAATGAAGCCCAGTTACAATTTCGATTGATGGGGCATTTTCGAACATCCTCAATTAACAAACACGTTTGCAGTATGCTCTTAGATTCACTTTCAATCGGAATCGAAATTGTTAGTTTCAGCAAATTTTGCTGGGTACAAATTTTAATATCGATCAATAGAGAATTTCAGAACATGCTCGTTATTAACAATCTTATTTCGAGCATGTTCTGAAATTCACTTTGGATCGGAATTGAATCGAAAAACGATGCAACAAAATTTGCTGAGGAAACAAGGAAATTGAGTTTTAATTGATAGTGAATTTTAGAACATACTCGCTTAATAAACTTATTTCAAGAATGTTCTGAGATCCTTTTTCGATCGAAATCGTTCGTTGAGCATCAGAAACATTTCAAGCATGTTCTGTAACTAATTTTCAATCGAAATTGAAGTTATTAGGTACAACAAAATCCGCTGGGTGTCGATTTCGATCGATTTTGAATTTGAGAACATGATCGATTAACAAATACATTTTAAGCATATTCTGAAATTCATTTTCAATCGAAATGCGAAACAGTTTCAATTTCGATCGATGGAGGATTTCAAAACACGCTTAATTAACAAAAACATTTTAAGCATGTTCTGTAATTCACTTTCGATTGAAATTGAAACCTATAAGGTTCATTAAAAATCCATTAAGGATACAATTTCAATTGAAAGTGAATTTCAGAACATGCTCGATTAACAAATACATTTTAAGCATATTCTGAAATTCATTTTCAATCGAAATGCGAAACAGTTTCAATTTCGATCGATGGAGGATTTCAAAACATGCTTAATTAACAAAAACATTTTAAGCATGTTCTGTAATTCACTTTCGATTGAAATTGAAACCTATAAGGTTCATTAAAAATCCATTAAGGATACAATTTCAATTGAAAGTGAATTTCAGAACATGCTCGGTTAACAACAACAAAAAACACTTTACTTTAAAGTCGTTATAAGAAAAAAACTTACTTGAACCACATTGGAAATCAACATGGGTAACATAATTAATGGAAAACGCAATATGTTGAATAATGATAATGAAACAAATGTTTTAGTTGCATCTAGGACATTATTTTCATCAATTAAAACGTATGTAGCAAATGTTACCAATGATACCTAGAAGTATATTGAAAAAAAAAGTTTAAGAAAAATAAAGTGCTAATCAATAAATGCAACAAGAAATTTGATGAATAGTAGTAGTAGTAGTAGGAGAGAGCAACAAATATCCAATATCCATAAGAGAAGTATAAGGGTGTATGAGATGTTGTTCAATCTCCATTGATCCATGTCCTAGATGATGCACAGCTACTAAGAGTTATGATGTTTTGCCTTAACGTATCCTTTTCCCCCAGTAGTTAATATGCAGTTGATGTATTTTGATATTACTTTGAAAAATGTTTCTTTTCATCAATCAATGCATTTGTTTACCTCAGCAATATCAACGAAGAGCATCGGTAAAGTGGCCAATGGTAGCTTTAATGCTTCAAACAGTGTAATACCAACAAATACCTTACTTGGTGTTAACTGATTTTCGTCGTCGCTGAGCACGTACGTCGCAAAAGTCACCATGGAAATCTTTAATTTTTTGTTTTTTGTGTGTTTTTTTAGATTTATATAATTAATTAGAATATAATTTTAAAACAATTTAAGAAATGCTATAAAGACATTGTTCAATCATAATTAAAACTGTAACGAGATTAAAAAAACAAATTTTTGTAAGTCAATTTTTTCAAGAGCTTACCAAAAATGGTGCACAAGACCATAAGAAAGAAGTACTGGCATTTAGATAGGCGGTTGCTTTAAGAGTAGCGATTTCCTTTTCACGTATCAGCAGCACTTGATTTTCGAAACTTGGTTCCCAGGCATATAATTTAAGCACCTAAAGAACAAAATTAATTTAAAATTATTCACATTTGATAACACAACAGCGTGCTGCTACGCACCTTAATGCCACTCAGCACCTCATTCATCAACTTGACACGCTCATCCTTGTATTTCATTTGTCTAATCTGATAGGTTTTAATGCGATTAGCTATCACACCATTCACCGGAATCAATATAATCATAACAGCAAGACCAGCTAAAACGGATGGTCCGAGCAATTGCCACAAAAAGTATAATGCCAAACCAATTTGCAAGGGCGCAGACCAAATCATATTCAAGTATGTGGTTAATTCCATAAAACGCTGTGCATCCACTGCCATCAAATTAACAATTTCACCTACGGTAGACTCTTTGCGTGTAGCATTCGATATGACTAATGCCTTGCGATAAATTGCATTGATCAGAGCTGTACGTATACGCAAGCCCACAATAAACATACGATGGAAATATTGTCCCAAAATAAATGTTTGTGCTGCTGCAACCAAAAATAGTAAAATCGCATAGAAGATACCCTTCCATTCAGGTTGAGGATCTGTTGAATAATCTTCAACGAATCCGATAATCAAACGTAATACTTGTGGCTGTGCGAAAGTAAGCACATCAGTGAATAATTTCATCATGGAACCGAAAAGGAATACACCGCCAAATGAACGCACAATAGGTGGCATAATCGAAGCCATACCCTTTTTGCGTCCTGTTTTCTCACCATGGGGATTATCGAATGACACTTTCCCATTGCTATACTGAGCTTTTGGTTCTTCTTTTGGTTGTGTCGGTTGTGTTTTATAATTTTTCCGTACATTTTTATTCCAATAGTGAGCAAAAATGGGCATAACTTCTTTGCAACTATCTTGGGGTCGTAAATCCCATAGGTCGTTCTGTTCGAGTGGATTACGATAACCTTTCCAGGCCATCTTATCAAACCAAGCATATGTTATGCGCGATAGAAAACTGGCAGAGCATTCGGGCATTTCATTCTGTTAGAGTAGAAGTAGAAGAAATTGTATTTTATTTACGTAGGTAATAATAATAAATTTTCCCCACTTACTTGTGTACGATTGTATTTCGTTTGTTTAGGCATTTTATCTGCTCTACAATTTATTATTAACATTACGCATGAAAATGCAAAATAAATAAAGAAGCTGATATACTTATACTCATCCCATGAGTAATCTGGAGTTTCAACCTGGCCGGAATTTATTATTGCATTGCGTTCATGCATGGCTCGCACCTCAGTGCGACAACGCGGCACTGAGAATACAACCAAAAGGAACCAAAACATGAACTGGCAACCTGATGTCTGGACACCATACTTTCGATTGAGTAGTATGAATAAAAAGAGCAATAACTGGAAAATAAAATGGAAAATTAACACATTTAAAATTTAAAATTTTTTTTTCTATTTTTTAACTTACAAATGTTGCAAACTTTATTACTGGACCCCAAATATCCACGGGGTAAATAAGATTCGTTGTTTCATCATCAGTCTTTTTAACCATCGCCATAACAAAATCAATAGCGGTGATCACAAGTAAACCCAAATTGAAAAGCAACTTACTGACATTCAACCAATTCCAAGGTATATTCTTGTCTAAACTCGCTTTTAAATAATAAAAATCAAATGCGGAAAAAGCCCAAAAGAATGCACAAGGCCCCCAAACTAATACAGTTTCTTCGAAACATCTTGAAAAATCTGGATCAACTGTATACCATGTTTCATTGGCATCCTGGATCGGATAAAGAAAGTAATATATGTATATAGAAATTAGTTACGAAATATTGACGAGTCACTGCCCTCTACGCTATCGCCGTGGAAAACGCACTTAAGTATAACGCTTACCCAGAATTTCGATCCACAAAACTCATCCATAGGAGTGGCAGCACCCTCCTCCATAATGCTGCGTTATTTTATGCTTATTTATTATATTAGTAATTAGAACTTAGCAACGTGTTCAAAAAATAATATCCGTGCTCCAAATAAAAAATGACCATGAAATTTACACTTCACTGCTTTGTACTTGTCTGTCTGCAAAAGAAATGTCAAATTTGCGGTAAGTGTTGGTGTTATGTAGGGAATAAACAGCTGTGCAGTGACGAGCCGAGATAACAGTGTGTACAATTTAAAAAATATATATTTTTTCATTTTTTAAGTTTTACCACTTTTTACTTGAAAAGCGTTCCCGTACACAAAAATCTGGTAAATGAGAGAAACAATGAAAGTGTACATTTTTTACCCGAAAAATTTCTGCTGGCAAAAGCTTGAAAAGTGTCAAACTGTTTAATAAATGACAAATTATCAGCTGACGATAACAAAAAACTACAAAATATAAAATGAAAGAGGTGTTAACTATACACCAGATTCAGTAATTTGAAACTTTTTCCAGCTAGGTGCTTTATACATTATTTCTATATATGGATAAAAAAAAAAGAGCCAGTTCTTTAACCCAGTCTATCCACTTGAACAATTAAGCTTTTTTCAAACCTTTATTTTGTTCTTCTTCTGCAAAATGTTACTTTTAGAGATATGTATGTAGTTGAAGAATTAAGGTAGTGATATATAGAAATTATGTAATAAAAAATTATGTTCGATAGAATATAAATCCATATTTAGATCTGTGCTAATTTAAAATAATTTTTTGTGTATTCAATATCACGTCAATATTATAAAGATATATTTTTGATTTACTTCAAACTATGTGGTATCACAATGGGCCGTTCAGGCCTAAGTGTGTCTCTCGACAGCCACTCCAACCTAACCTAACCTACTTCAAATAACTCAAAAATAAGACAAATACTCTATCTTCCATATTTTTATGGCAAGCCCGAGATTAACATTCAACATTAGAGCCTTGTGAAATATGTATCTAATAAAGCAAATAAAAAAGTTCAAATTCAAAATTTGAATACCACTTTTTTTAAATTATTTTAGTCACGTACAATCATATTTCAATGCTTTGTGATTACCCTGTGCTTTTGACAGCCATTTTACTTTCTTGTTCTAGTGCCACTACCAAACGAACAAAGCTTTTTGTTTTTTGACATTTGTGTTTTTTCCAACTCTCGTGTTTGATTGCTGTGAACAATTTGTGTTTTCTTTTAAATTTCATTAAATAAAAATATAAACGCAACGATTACTTAGCACTAAAAATGGCACGTAAAATGAATTTTCTCGATGCGGATAGCAATCTTTTAGAGCAGAATTTGCGTTTTGTGCGTGTAAGTTAATTGTTTTTTTTCTGGTGGCAAGAACATGAAATTTGTTAAGCTTTTGTATTTTATTTTGTTCTAGAACGATGTGGAAGATAGTTTAAATCAATATTTTGGAAGCTCAAGCGGTGATCAATCGGAAAATGCAGTGGTTGCACCACCGCGCGATTATAAAATTGTGCAACCGAAACCGGGTAAGCACTACAATTGTTTTTGTTTGCTTTTAACTGACAAATTGCGAAATATTGGGAAAGCTTGTATTTAGTGTTGCCATCTTTAAAGAAATTGAAGGCAGAGATTCATTGAATTTTTAACGGTATAAATGGAAAGAAAATAAATGGATTTATTTTCCAGATTTGTTAAATCAACATCGTGTAGAAACAAAATTATGTTTAATTCTGATTGAATCATTACGCAATAACAACTACATCTATTCTTCAACCACGTATCTCGATTTCGGCTGAAATTGAGTTTTTTTTTTATTACACTATAAAATCCCGATAAAAATAAGTTCTCAGCGAGTTGGTATGAGAAAAAAAATTATTTGAGCAAGTTTTTCAACCTCGTATCTCCACTTGAATATGAAAGTTGATTTTCAAACCTTTAGTTTTTTTCGTTTTCTGAGGAATGGTACTTTTGAAGATACATGGTTGAAGAATTTGCTTTAACTGGAAGTTCTTCGGTTTCATTGATTTTGGTTTATAAGCTAGGAAACGATACAATTTCTTTTGGTTTTCACTAATAATATTTGGATTTTGAGAAATATACCATGAATTAGATTTAGTTTTCCTTTATCCAAAAAATATACCATGAATAACGATCCAAACTTATATTATTCAATTAACAGTTCAGAAAATAATTAAACAAATATAAAATCTAATTGATTCACACAACAATTAAAATTTTAAATCATTTTCATTAGGCTATGAAAAATAATCGATCCACAAACTAAATATTGCTACATTTTACAAGTGAGAAAATTAGGTTGAAGTAGAACTTAAAAACTTCTAAATATAATTTTGCATGCCTTGGAATATTATTTTTAAATATAATCTCATTTCTAAATTTCTACTTTGTATACAAAAAAACTTGCTTTATAATAAAAAAACAATAGTAGTCTTATCTTATCGAAATCTATATTACGTGTATATTTATTTTGGTTGATTTTCACACTTTCATGTATAGACACACATGTATATGTATGTATATACATATTCTAATATTATCTGTTAAATTACAAAACTTAATGACATTTCAAAACGCAAATGTCATATCTTATCCAATAAAACTTAAACATAAGTATGTAAGTTTTCTATTTTTCTGTACATACATTTGTACGTAATCTAAGTAATATACATAATTATGTAAGTCCATGAGAATACTATATATTAAAACATTTCAATGAAAACTAATCGGAAAAGCGTTAAGCTCAATAAAAAAGCATTCTTTGCATTTTTTCATATAAAAGAAATAACCCGCTCAAATAGTTAATTTGCAAAATTTCACGATTTAATACGCTTCATTGAGCCTTATCAACTCCGAACATCAACCAGCAATTATTGTTGAAAAGATGCTATTCAATAATGCTGTTGCTGGCTTCTGTATAAATAATTGGAACAATGCGATTCAATTAATTGCAATTGATACAAAGTGGAAATAAACACACATGAGAAAAAAAAGCATGCGAGTTTTATTCGTTTTCATTTTAATAATAAATTGAAAATATATAAATATATATATATATTTATATATATATATATATATATATATATATATATGTATGCCGTCTCGGTGGTCCCGGGCTCGAGATATTTTATATTTCGATAAGTTAACTAAGCATCCATGAAGTATATCGCATTTATTGGATAAATAAATAAACATTTTATTGAAAAAAAAAAAAATAGCCCAAAAAGAAAAGAAAAAAATAAAACCAATCCTATTATCAAAAAATTCTTTCTAAGTAATTTGAGTCGATTAACTAAAATACCAAATAGCAGTATCGCCATAATATATATATGTACATAAAAAAACAGTGGCATTAGGTGGCAATGCCATGAAACAAGCAAAGACCCCAACATTTTCCGCACTCTAATCAATATATCAGCCTTGCTACAAAATCGGATATTACAATTGTAGAAAATCGGTTGCGGTAGGCTAACCTCGTACTCTAAACGGTAATTAACAGATTAATAGATCAGTCAATATGTCTACATAATTTCTTCCCTATAATTTCTAAAGCAATTGATAAAAATAAAATATATGAAGAATAAGTTTATTCTTACAAATATTATGACATCAACCAACTACAAAAAAAAAAAAAAAAATTGATAATTTATTAATTTCCCCCAACTTTTCTGTTTTTGCTGCTTTTAAATTTTTGAACAGTTCTTAAAATAATTAACATATTTTTTTCCGCCATAATTGATTGAAAAGAAGAACCTAAAAATAAAAGTCCAAAAACAAACTGGTTTTCATTTAAAGCTTATTTATAATAGCAACAAAAGCAAGTAAGAAACCTATTGAAGAAAGTCAAAGCTTTTTTGAATTCTTCAAATATTCTTTAATTATTTAAAGACCTTCACCTTAAAGTTTGTGCTAAGATAGAGAGAAAAACTTGTTTAAAATTTAGCTGTTTTATTGACAAAAGAAGAAAAATTTATTCGTAACTACTTTATACACAAGTCTGTTCTTAATTTGTAGTTTGTAGTTGGTTGTGTAACTAGCAGCTTTAATTTTTGATATAAAACACAATCGTAAAACAAACTAAACTTGATTTTGATTTGAATTACTGAGGTACATATTTACAAACACATAGATAGTATTTAGAATGTATATTTTCAAGCAACACTATTAAGTTATAAAAGTAGGTATATATATAAATTAAAATGCCACTGCTTATAGAAAATGCGCTTTATGTAAATACTAATAAAATTGTATGGATGTACTTTTTTATATTTATTTTTCGGTTTTTACTTAAATAGGCTTTTTATTCAAGACAACTGTATACGAATATACTAGACACCATGTATGCACATATACAGTACTGTGCAAACCAAAAGCAAGAAATCTTGGCATACCATACTTATTACATTTTCATGACTTTTGTTAATTTTTATTTAAAAGTAAGTGGATCTTATTTGTACCTAAATGATTAAATTATATAATGGGAAACTTAAAAGTTTGAAAAAAATGTCGAAAAAAAAAAATTATTCAAAAAATAGCAAAGAAATATGCACTTAGGGCTGTGCAAAACAAAAGCAACAATTTTATGATATGCCTTATTTACATTCATTGCTTCACATTTGCGATTCATTCAACAAGTCTCTTATTAAACGAATCAAAGGAGGACGACTTAAACATTGCTCTGTAAAGTCACTGGCAAGCATGGTGGCGGAAGTTTTTGAAATTGGATAAATTAGTTAGTGCATGGTCTTTATTCTTTCCATGAAATAAATTAAAATATTGACCACCTAGTCCATTGGGAAGCTCCGGAAACCCAAATGCATGAATGAACGTAAATAAGGACTATCATAAAATTGTTGCTTTTGTCTAAGCCCTAAGTGCATGTTTCTTAGATATTTTTTAAATAACTTCTTTTTTTTTACATTTTTTTCAAACTTTTAACTTTCCCATTATATAATTTAATCATTTAGGAACAAATTGAATGGTTGGTTGAGCTGCCGTCTGGGGGACAAAAACCCGGACTCAATTAACGCCTAGGCGGTACACCACCATTAGAACCACTGATCTGTGGTTTATTCAAACCATCTTGATTTGTTGATAAACCTGTTGATGTCCTCTATTTTTATTTTTGCGACCTCGCTTAGGCTGTTCATTACGAATTTTCCCATCGTTCTGTGTCTCAGTGCCCCTAAACTTGGGCACTCACATAGGTAATGGAAAACCGTTTCTTTGGAACCATCCTGGTTGCAATTACGGCATCTGTCGTTATGGGGCCATCCCATTTTCTCGGCGTGGTCCCCCATCGGCCAATGGCCTGTTACGGTTGAAGTAATTCTGAAGATGTGAGTCCTTGGCCTTTTCAACAACTCGTCGGTTCTTGATTTGTCGTATCTGGGCTAAGTTTGTTTGGTTATTTTGCAGGAGCCAGTATTATTCCATCTGGTCTCTGCCTAATTTTGGTAATGCAAATAGAGTTCTCTCTTAATGGCGCTGAGCGGGCTATCCACAGCTACCGTCTCGGATTCGCTGTGGGAAGCCCCTCTCCTTGCTAATGCGTCCGCTTCCTAGTTTCCTTCTATGTTCCTGTTGATGGGTAAAAGGACTGCTTGACTATCGGAAAGTATATATGCCTTCGATAGTTTACGTGGATGTTTCCTGATTATTTTGCATGCCTCCCTTATCCCGAGGAGGTACAAATTAGATCCACTTACTTTTAAATAAAAATTTACAAAAGTCATGAAAACGTAATAAGTATGGTATGCCAAGATTTGGTGCTTTTGTTTTGCACAGTACTGTACATATGCTCTTTTTTACTTTCTGTTGCTTGCAAAAACTTAAAGCACGTGCGCCTTGCTTGTAAAATTTTCCAATCACAAGATATAAAGAGAGTCTGAATAATTTTGTAAATAAAAGTCAAATCAGAAAAACAAAATAAGAGATTAAATACAAATATATTTAACTTTGTATTGGTTATAAAGTAATTTTATTTTAAAAATTTATTGCATTCAAATTCGTATGTGTGTATGTACATATGTAAAAGCTTGTCTTTTGCAAAATTAAAACGAAATCCCAGTAGGAATTTAGTTTAATATAATTGCAAAATTAATTATGTGCTAAATTTAATTTTTAATTTGATTTTTTAAAAAGTATGGCAATGCGGGGGAACAACGTTCTTTAATCAAAATGTTGCCCTCGACATTCTTCTTCAAATATACAAATGCAAGGATGCTTTTTCTGCCAGATCTAGTCAAATGTTTGAATGTATTTAGAACTACAATGATAAACAATTTGATCATTTTAGAAATTATAGAAGATTTTTACAGTTACTGATAATGATATCACTTTTCTAGATCATTTGTTGTTATATAATCTGAATAATAGGCAAAATATTTCGACATTGTGAAACACTTGAGATCTAATCAATGTTAGTAAATAATTTTTAGCAAAATGGTGGAGTGGTGCCGGAACCATGAATGCGCATTCCTCAGATATTTTAAATTATATTTACGTGACATAAGAAGGTGTCTCAATTTATACATAAACTTTTTAATCGTTTTTTCTCAAATTATTTTACAATTAATTTCATAAGCATAGTCAAAAACTAAGTGTTATCTTTACTTTAATGTCATAACAAATGTGTGGCCATAGATTCTTCAAAAACTCATGAATATCGAAACAATAAATTAAGTAGGTCACTAAAGTTTTGTATATATGGACATTAAGTTAAAGCTTCTTACTGTTTTGTGTTGAATATTAAAATTTATTTTTCTTAATCCACTGAAGAAATATATTGGCAATTCTTGAACCAATTGTTCTCCTGTATTTTAACACACGAGCGCACATCTTTTTCATATATGTAACATTGTACTTATTATCAATACCTTGATCACAAAATTAAGTTCATTCACTCGCTTCAATCTGTTACACAAACTACCATGACTTTATACGCAAATAAATACAGAAATATGTAAAAGTCTGAAATGTTTGAATTTTATTTTTTCTTGATAAGAAATTAAAATTTATTTAACTTATCTATAGGTATTCATATTTATATGATGTTTATTCGAGTACATGGATACTATACGTATACAAGACTAAGTAGCCGCTACATATACATCATAAATTTGCACAGTCATTGTTGAATAATTTTTGTAAATCAATCCACGTATATACATACATATGTATGTATCTATAAACGTGGATATACTTATGTATGCACACAAATGAATAACCATTCCAGAGAGCCTCTATTAACCATTAACCGGCTGCTTTTTTGTACACACAAACTATTGAAATTTTTGTAAACAAATTTGCTTTTCTCACATTTCACAATTACACGTATATACATGATTATAAATATGTGTATGTATACATAAATATAATTAATAAATATTTAATTATAATTTGTATTACATTCAGCTTCAATCTTCAATGCGTTTTCATTCTCAAGTTTTATTTTTTGTCGCTTGTGTTATTCTTCATACAGTGGTAAATATTCGTTTAAACGTACAGAATTTTTGTCGATATTTTTATCTAATTATAAAAAAAAAACAAATAGAATGTTTATTTTGAGGATTGGGAACTAAAACTGCTTTTTTAGTTGACTTTTGTTTAAATATTCGCTTAAACGTATTCCCTTTTAAATTTATATACAGGGTAAAACTTTCTTTGGCTTACATGGCATCAATAATTTGATCTAATATTAGATTTGTCTACCTATCTTTTTAGAGTTTTTAGTTTTATTATAGCACCAGAAACCCGTAATGCAGTATTTTAACACTAAAATGCCCAATAGCTTATTTGTAGTATATTTTAAAAAGTTGTGATTTTATTGATTATATTCTCATTTAATCAAAAATAAAACTTTTCTGAAGTGTACTACATAAACTAGTCTGTAAGGCCCCTGTAACTGGGGCTATTTTTTTTTCTTCATGAAAAAACAAATTCTCCAGAAGATTCAAAAGTCCTAACAAATCATATTATATATCAATTTAAAGAGCTTGACGAGTAAGTTAGCCAAAAATCAAATTTGAAATCGGTTAAGCCAATTCTAAAATATTAGCGTCGGAAGTTTTTTAAAATTCGCTCATTGAACAAAGCATTGTATTCATCGTTGTAAAAATTATTGCTTAAGCGGGAGTAAATAATAAATGAGAGAGAGAAGACATGACTAACGGCATCTCTCAGCATTATCTAATGAATTATCTGTATACACAAATAACAAAACAAACACCAAAGAGTAGTTTGGTTCTCTTTTGATATTTGTTTTTTTTCGAAAAGAGATTTTTCCGCAAAAAAAATAGCCCCGGTCCGGTAACCGGGGCTTACCGACTAAACATCATTTAAAAATTCAGGGTTCATTTTAGAGTTTAATTTGGTGGTAAGTTTTGATTTCTACTGGGCAAGTTTTCTGGCCAACAGTCGACCGGCAAGTTTTCCTCTTGCGTCGTTTCTTCTTTTAATATGTCTTTTTATTCTAAGTAGAATTGCTCAAAAAACTTGACAAGTGGAAATGCAAAAAAAAGAGAATCGTAGAAATGTAGGCTACTAATGCAAATGGACAATTTTTAATTTCAAACAAATGCTCTCCAAGTCATGAAACTTCCACATTTGAAATTTCGTTTCTATTCGTTTCTAAGTGTAGGCATTTTTTTGTGGCAAATCGTAAGACATGGGTTTTCTGCATTTTCTATCACTTGACTTTATTCAATATGCGTAGAATTTTGACATTTGCTTGTTTTTTTCTTTTTTTAAGCTAGTTACGGGCGACTTCTCCAAGAATTTGTACTTTCTGCTGATGTTTAAGTTGTCATGCCATTATGAATATACATATGAGCAAATTTTTGTATTTCACAATTATTAATGATTTTTTATGAACGTTTAAACCGAATATTTACCACTGTACTTATATAGTCTATTAAAGTTTTTATCTTTATTTATTTTTTTTTTAAGTTAACAATGAGAAGAGGAACTTTACTCTTCACTCAAAATTGATTATTTTCGTTGTGAAATAATTTTAGCACCAACACAACAGCAGCAGTAGCAACCACAGCAATTATCTTTTCAGTAACTATATGTATAAATATATAAAAATATATATTTATACACATAAAAGCATATTGTATGCTTTTTGCTTTATATGTTATTTAATTGCATCACTCACAATATTTATTTTTTTTATATAAATTTTAAGATTAAGTTTAAAATTTACACTACTTTAGTAGATTGTAACAGCACGTTGCAGTTAATTTTTGTTATTTATTTTTGCCATATTTTTTGTTATTTGCTCTTATTATTAATTAAATTAAGTTTTTTTCGCTGTTGTTTTGTGTTTCTCTTTAAGTAAAAACTAACAAATTTCTTATCACATATAATCATCAAAATAATACAATGACGTTTAAAGATTATAGTATATCTCGCTCGCATGCATTAATGATAAGCTACCTACCACCAATAACCACCAGCGCACTTATTTTGGTTTTTGTTATCTCTACTTTTCTGAATTTAAATCTTTATTAAATATATTGTTCCAATAAAGATTTTCTTGAAAATCGTGAATTGCAAATTATGTTTCCTTGCATAATAAAGATAGTGACTAGCTTTATTTACTTTCTACTTGTGCAGCAATTCTTTATTCATTGCAGAAATTCCCATTCTGGATAATAGTTGCGATTCCAGTCTAGTACTCTTTTAGTAGGCCACCGAGGTGTATAAAATATAATCCAATACACAATATGTTTTACCGATAGTTATTTTCACTGTCGTACCGTTGCCTGCAAATATGTTTCCTAACATTTCTTATTTTGCCAAATTTGGGAAATTTGCATACTTGTGAATGTGTGATCTAACCTGAATATCTTTTGAATGCGTTCTTAAGCAGATATCGAGTTTAACTGATGAAACCCTAAAAATTTGTATCCTTAAGTAACTTTTTTTAGAGCAGAAAGTTTTAATATCGGAAATTCCCATCTTATACTGCGTAATCTAATCTAAAGTGGTCTATAGTTTTACATTAGATCCAACTGATAAAAACTGAATAGAAAACTCATTTTTGAACTGCAAGACTTTTATTAAAAGAGCGGAATTTGAAAATTCCCATAACTATTAATCTAAGAAATCATTGGAAGCGATCTAAAATTATATGTATTTCAGGACATACAACTGGTGAAAATTGTATCTAATACCTGAAAGTGCTCTACTTCTTTTTATGTCAAATCTAAGAGTTGAATTTTTTAAGTTCCTATCTAGCTAATCTAATTTAAAAACACATTTGAAAGAATCTGAAGCTTTATATCGAATCAAATTAAATAATAAAAAACCGGATAAGTTTTTTTTTTTAATCAAACCTGAGAGCTTGTCTCATGGCAAAAGGAATAAATATTTACTCAATTTGAGAGCGCTCTCAACTTTTTCTTCCTTCTTTCTGCATGAGAAAGCAACAACAAGTTTGTCCCTTTCTCCATACCACTAATCAGTGATTTTCTGCAATTCTATACATCTTTTTCGTACCTGTGGAACCTTTAAACTATTCTTTGTATCAAATTCGCTGAAATATTTTAGTGTTGGTCGAATTCCAAATTTATGATGTCATGAATTGAACATATTCATTTATCTACTCATATTATATATTTTTTTTTATTTTACATATCATCAAAATTTTAATGACTTTTCAACTGTTTTTTTTATAGCATAATTTCATTTAACAAAAACAAAAAAAAAAACTCCTCTGTCATTATTAACTGAAAATCAAGGTTAGCCCTAAGCCTACAATTAAGTTACTATGTGCTTGGGCTAAAAACATCAAATGCTTTTAATGGTAAATTAAATAAATGAATAAAATGTTGGTTAGAACAAGTTTTATAGTAAATTAAACACATTTTCCAAAACTATTAAATATTTATCTACATATATAATTCTCAATTAATACAGGAATTTGAGCAAAAAAATGAAATTATTCTATAACTTTTTTCATTCGTTTTTTTTTTTTGTTTTTGTATAAACATTTCTTCTTTATTATCATTAAATTACGCTCTTTTGTGAAAAAACTTTCACTCTCAATGCGCTCTCTTAGATATGCGTAATAGTTTCGTTGTTGCAGTAATTTTTTTTTTTTTTTTTTTTGTAAGAGAAATTCTTCTAGTAAATTCACAAAACAACAACCAACACACATACAACTTAACACTTAAGAAATTACCTTTTTTTAAGTTCGTTTACACAAAAAAGCGCACACAATTAATAAATAAATTGGTTTAAGAACCACAAGTATAGAACTACAACGAACTAGCTGACTGTTGTAGAGTAAAGGCAAAAACCGACCGACCCGTTCGAACACAACGAACCAACTGAAAGCTAAAGCAAATTGTCCCACACTTTTATATAAATTTGTTAGCATCGTATCAATCATTAATATATGAAAAAAAACCTTAAAATAAACGATGAAGAGAAATTAATATTGCTTTTTGATCTACTAGCAGGGCACAGGAGCTATACAAAAGAGTATCTATATTTGCGCTCTTAAAACTACCTATTTATTCTCGAGATAAAAAAGCTCACCAAACTTAAAGAGCGAATAAGCAAAGCTGAAAATCACTCTAGAAAAAAGAAAAAACTTATGCCGCTAGTTAATCTACAAATTGTTGTTGTTTGTGTTGGGAGAAGAGAAGAAAAAAAACTGTTTAGTCATTGTTTTATTATCAACAACAACTAACTATAACTTAATGGAAGATAATTACACTAGTAAGCATAAGCTCAGGTGACAAGAAATGGAACTAAGTGAATTTTTTAAAAGATATTTTGGCGGCTGTACGTGAATACATATCGCTCATTTACCAAAAGACTGTCATAAATCAAAAAACACGATTTTTGAGTTAATGATGCAGAATTATTCATTATGTCACGCTTCATATTAATATCTTTTATACTCAGCGCGTCGTGAGAACTATAAGATTTCTTCTTTTTTCTGCAAAGTGGGAGTCAATTGAAAACTTTAAACGCGTTTTCTGCAAAATCGCGTTTTTTGAGTTATGACAGTCTTTTTGTAAATGAGCGATATGTGCTTAAAATTGTTCTCTAACTCGCTAAATTTTTGAGGAAATGTACGTAGGAAACCGCAGCAATGATTCTAGTGCGACATAAATCAAAAAATTTCATGTCGCGAATTCCAATGACCATTACAATTTCTAATTTTAAAATAGTTGAATCCCCTATTTTCGACTACTGTTCATCAGAAAAGGTCAAGGCTCGTCACGACATCAATAAAGTTGGTTTTTGTTGATGGTTGATGTTTTAGTATTGATTACCTTATTCCTTATAGCATAATTAAAGAAGATAACTAGGTTTCATATCCGTCGGTGTCCGTCCGTGAGATTTACAGCCCAGTTACGGTTGCCGCGTGAGGTAAATTTGAAAATAGCGGCATTTCATTATAGACAATTTTAAAAGAGTCAAAATGAGGAAATCGTACTATGATTTATGTAAAGCAATAACAAAGTGTGGCATCAGCAAGTAGCCCCCAAGCAATCGAATTTTGGTTGGAATTTTTATGGGAGTGTTTCAGTGATGAGAAACATGGCGTGGATAATGAGAGACTTCAGACAGTTCTTTTTCGCCCCCAATTTTAATTTTTTCCCGAAAACTAAGGTCTGAAGGAAGCCATTTGACCACCGTGCGCCGTGTTTCAGATCTGTGAAATACCCAATTTTTTCTTACAAAATTCTACAGGCATGTTATTTTATTTTTATATATTTATACATTTTACTGCGATTTTTTCTAAAAATGTGATAGCTAAATATTCAAATAATCGATATTAATTGATAAATAGTGATAATTATGCACAAACAACAACAAAAATCATGTTTTTGAATAAGTGACATAACCAAATTTTTTTAAATAAAACCTTTTTATGAACAAATTTGCAGAACCAAAAACATGCGTGTTTGTTTATTTCTTACTACGAATCGAACTAGGTACTAATTTTAAAAATCTATGATCTTGTGTGATAAAGGGTTAACAAGCAACTAATTCGTAAATTCACCAGCGGAAGAAAAACTAAGGGGAAACAAGCTCTTGAATAGTTTTGCAGAAGCAAAGAGGCATTCGAATTTTTATAAAGGTCTCAAATTAGAACTTGGTATTTTTATTTTATTGATGCTTACTAAAAAAAACTCTACTTAATTGAAAATTATTGAGCTCGTATACTTATATTGAGCATGGGAGATTCCCTGAAAAATGTGTACTAGTGTTGTCATTTAGGCAAAAGCTAGAGTAAAAGAGAAAAATATTTGGGAGAACACATTATTAAGAGTATATAATTTTTTTATTATTGAGAAATTTGTAGAATTGATATTGAAATCGAAAATGATTTGGATTATTTTTCGCTTCCCCAAACGTCAATTTAAATGAGTAGTCATTTAAAGAAGCTGATAATGTCGAGCAGAGCTCACATATATATTTTTTATTTATCAAAATCTTATATACTCGTGTATGTTGTTGTGTATGAAGTTTTAACAATATATCATGTGTCAAATTCAAGTCAAATTTTTGATGACTGTTGTTTTGTATTGGTATTACTTTGGAAAATATCGAACAAACTGTATTGCAACAAAGTGATATCTATATTTTTGGTAGTGATTTTACAAATATGGGATTAACCCTGATTAGTTCTCTTTTGAAATTGTTGAGACTAACTAACTAGTTAAGGGAATATCCTCAAATTACTGCCGAAATAAGTTTCATTTGTAGTTTGATCAGATAAAAAGAAAGTATCATAAAATATAGGTAATATTTATTTTTAAATAGAAACAGTTAAAAACTTAAAAAGCAAAATGATCGGTTTTGTGTTTTACCCATTTTGTTTTCAAATATATGCCTGAGAAAATTACAACTTCCTGTCTGAAACTGTAAAAGATTAAATCTTTTAACTAGCGATTGACCCAAAATTCATAGCCAGAAATAACGAATGACTGAATACTGGGTTACCGGCGTTTCTTTGCTTTGTTCTGATTTTTTTTATTTTTTTTTTAGCTTAATCCATTAACTTTTGAATCATCCCATCGATTTTATGAACTAACTTATTTGTGTAGTTATCTACTAAACTTTTTAATTTCCTATATAATTCTACTGTCAGTAATATATTTTAATTTGTTTAATTAATTTGTTCAGCAAATACTTATTGTACTTATAACATATTGGTTGGGTATGTTTTCAAACGTGACTAAGAGCTAAAAAAAAAAAAAAAAACAAAAAAAACGAAAAGGTAGCAGCATGACAAGCATTCAAATAATTGATTATACGATAACTTCCAAATTACACAGTGCAAAAAAAATTCCAATTTTATTAAAATTTCATATAAACATATTTTCATGAAGCTCGTGGACCTGTTTTTACTCTTTTTGGGTCCTATTTAATATCTGAGAAATGTCCTGGAAGTGTCAAGCACTGTATTTATGAATTTATAAAATTGATTCAAAATGTGAAACCCATACAATTTATACTCAAATTTGTATACATTCATAGAAAATGTGTAACTTTAACCCTGCCTAGATCAGCCAGTCATAATGCTTTTACCAGTCAATGCATTTATTTATTTATTTATTTTTTTTTTTTTGAAATACTCATAATTTTAAATTCTGAAATCGGTAGGCAAATCTACTAATTTTTTGATTTTCAATCCAATTTTAGTCCTACCTAGGGTAGACACCCCTTCTAATTTTTTTTTTTTTTGTGAGTTTATTATAAAAAATGATGCTTATTTGGCATGTAGAGTGTTCTCCAAACAGGAAGTGTGCTGGTTTGTATTGATTTTTGAATTCAATTGAAGTTCCATTTAATTATTTTTCAGTTAAAATCACACTCTCGAAAAAAGTAAAGGCAGGATCATGCTCTTCATTGAAAACATTAAGCCTCAGCAAAGATGCGTCACTACTAATATGTTGCACGATGTTATTTATTGGGGTTCCCTCACATTCAAACATTCACATGCAAACATTTTTTACTAGGTGTGAAGTATATATTTAATGCTCAAAATAATTACAAATTATAGCTTAATTTTCACACTATTTTCACGAAGTTTCCAACAACAAAATCTTGAACAATTAGTATTTCATAATTTTTCTCAATATTCTCACCATGTGCATATCTATAGGTATGAAAGATATTCATATTTTATTTGTATATCTTATATCTGAGATTTGCTATAACGTACAAACTTTTTAGCTTATCTCTTTAGCTTTTGTCATTGTATTCACACTTGAGTGTAAAATACAAATATTTGTTTTTGACTTTAAGTTAAGCATGAATTCAGCTACGTTTTTTGTGTTTTTTATACTATTTCGTATTTTTATTTATTTATTTTTTCTTCATTTCATGAATTAAACAAGTCATTTAAAGATTGCTAGTTGCTAAATGGTGATGTATAGTTAAAATCTAATCATATATGGTAAAATTATGTTATCAGCCAAAACGAAAAAAAGTTGAAAATATCATTTGTATTACATACAAACAAGTAATTTTGCATGTACACGTGAATTTATAGATGTATAGTATTTGCTATCTATACTGAAAAAAGTGGGCGTCATCAATAGGTTGTATGAATTGAAAGGTTTTAAAAAAAATCAAGTACAAAAATTTAGTCAAATCACTCCTTTGCTGCAAGACTCATAATCAAATAAAAAAAAAAAAATATAGCTAAATAATTAAATATAAATATGCAGAAATAACTGTTTTTTAATTGTTAGGGACTATGTTAATATTTACATTTGTTTGATTTATTTTATCAGAAGAATTTTTGTCGTTTTTGTGTACTACGGAGGGGTTCATTGAAATCTTTGAATGCGATTTTATTGAAAACATGTGTTTTTGGCTTATGACAGCTTTGCAGAAAACGAGCGAAATATAGGGGAGTGTCGTCAGGGTCGGAGCATATTTTGACTTTTGTTCATCGCTTCCATGGAAAGCCGAATTTTTATAAATGTTGCATATCGTTGAAAAGATCTCACAAATTGCAATATTTTCCTGAACATTAAAATATAATTGGATTAATAGTTTAAGAGTTATTGACATTTACAAAGAGCAAAAATTGTAATCAGGGTCGGAGCACTGTGAAAAGCAATAAAAAATGTAGGAATATAATGGAAAATAACATGAAAATCAAAGAAAAAGGAAAAATTACACTTGAAAACCGGAAAAAGAGACCTGAAATCAAAATAAAATTCCTCTGTGTGAATTTTAAGGAAAATTTGATATTTTTATGCACACACGATACGATAAAATGGCACGAAAAACTCGCACCAGTGAAAAAAATTCACAATATTTTTTGTGAAACCATAAATACCATATATCGACAGTAACGCGAGCGGTTAATATTTTTAGTACCAGTTTATTTGACGTAAATGTTTTAGAGTAGTTGTATGATACGTATATTTAGATATATATTCTACAATCTATTTTAATTTGCATGGCTTTAGCTAAGTTTTAGTTTTGGTTTTTAATCATTTTTAAGATTAGGTTTAAGTTGTTTAATTTTTATTTTTCACTAGTTAACAAACCAAATTTTTAAATTAAATTTTATTAATTAAAAAATTTGAAAAATGAAAACTCGCGCAAGTCCTGTCACGGCCGCCATTGATGTTTGCATGTTATTTTTTAAATTAATCCACTTTTGCTGGCACTACTAAAACGTTTTTTTACTCTTCTTTTAGCATGCGGTCACTTTTCTGCTTTTAACACATATATATGCACTTCACGCTCTGAACTCCAAATGGCATGAAAATTTTGCTTTCATCATGAAAAACAATACTGTATATTAACTTAACGGACTCCTGTGAAATATAATGGAGAAAACGATACTGTCCCGACCCTGACAGCGCCCCGATCATGACGACACTCCCCTATTTATTTGCTTGACAAATTTGAAAAATATTTAATCGTTGTACAATTTAGGAATAATCGAAAAACCTAAATATTCCAAAAATTGATAAAGTATTACTTTGCCGAATGGCATTCCAAAGTTTATTTCAGAAGACATATTGCAATTTATAAAAAATTAATAACACTGTACAACGGCCAAAAAGGCTCAAGAGTTTTGAAAGTTGATCTTATATAATTCAAGTACGCTGAACATAATTAGTTTTTCTCTATCACGTCTAATTTATTCTTTATAAAGGTTTAAAAAAATCACATATGTATAGAAACACTGCACAATGGAATTGACCAAAAAGAAAAGCTCAAGGCTTTTGAAAAACGTCCATACAAAAATTTTTTCTAGATTTTTTAAAAAAATCTACAAACAATATTTTTTATGTACGATTCGTTGTCCGGACCTGGCAAAGTAGGGGTAATGCAAAAATTACAACTAAAACTTTTGCAAGAGATATATCTATATGAGCGTGCCAGTCTCCGATCAAAATCGAATCATTGCACTAATCATTCATATC
The DNA here is from genome assembly GCA_963691655.1 of Toxonevra muliebris. NCBI lineage: Eukaryota > Metazoa > Arthropoda > Insecta > Diptera > Pallopteridae > Toxonevra > Toxonevra muliebris. The sequence continues at coordinate 49,863,990 of OY829329.1, forward strand.
ATTTACATGAGTAGTTCCACTTCCACGTATTTAACGGTGTCAACATTCTTCTCAGTTATGGCTATCAACATCCCATCTTAACAAACAAACCTTCATCATCTTTCTTACTATGGCTCTCTAATAACTATCAACTGGAGTACTGTTTCGCGAATTTGTAATTTAAACTAAAAGAAAAGAATGCAAGTTTTCAGTGTAGGTTTCTAAAATTTTCGGTACAGGACAAACTTTATCATAATCCATCGAAAACTCTATACTGAAAAATTGATGTTAGGGCTTTAGCAAAATAAGGCAGACGTATATACCTTTTAAAGCATTTCCTTTGTATGCCAAAAACTTCCACATTCTGCCCAACAACTACTACTAACCATCCCCCTTCACGCACAAACTGCCAGTGTGTTCTTTGCATTGTTTTCTCAGGTATACAATTTCAAACATTTTCTTTGCATGGGAGGTGTCACGCATATTTTATTTATTCCATTCAATTTTTTTCTAGCATTTTCAATTGGCTATCAAAGCTCTCTAACCACAAATAATTTAGGAAATATACCTTATAAAACCGAGGTGAAACAGTTTCTAACTCAAGTGTACAAATACTTTACCCACCAAATTCCATTGACAAATCTTAGTACTGCACTACAAATAGTTTCTAAGATATACAATAATGAAAATTCAAGCTATATGGAAAGTTTCTCGCCATCTTTTTAAATCCTAACCGTTTTTTTTTTTTGTTTGTGGCGTGGTTTTGTCAACCAACGTGGGTAAATGGTTCTGGAAATATATATAAAAGCATTAGAGTTGAACGGAAAAGGCGACGTCTATCCATATTTTTTTCATAGAATGTCATTGACAAATTACGTTTTTTAGAGACGTGCCACAAATGAATACTGAGATATTCCATAGCTAAAACTCAGATTATATAGGAGATGCCATGTCCCCTTTTTTCAATTTCACAGACCTTTTTCCTGCGGCATTACATTGCCAATTAACATCCTTGTACTAAATCTCTGGTTGTGGAGATATACCCAAAAATTATCTGAGTTATCGATGGGCATATGTCCATGAAATCAAGTTACAGTTTTATATAATAGTATAAAAAAAAAAATAATTATTTGTATAAAAAAAAGAATCGCTTGGTGGTTCACCTGTAGTGGGATTCGAACTCATGACACCAAAAAATCTCTCAATTTCTTTGCACAACCAAAACTTAACTCTCCTTTTTAACTCACTAAGCCACAAACCTTTATAAAATAGCGTCCTCACATTAGTAATATATAATAATGCCTTTTGTGTGTTTGCATATTTTATATTCACCTTTGTCGGTATTTGTTTTTTGTTGTATATTTTTTTTTTCCACCACACCGATAAAAAAAAAAAAATTATATTGAAAAAAAGAAAATTATTTGGTCCCGCCTTAAGTGGGATTCGAACTCACTATTCCACAACTCTTTCCTACATCCACTACTTTACCATCCCTTCCCTTCTAACCAACTCATCCACACACCACTATAAGATACTCTGATCAAAGTAGTAATATGTAGTGACATTCATGCAAATGAAAAAGAATTTCAAATGCAAAGCTCATACGCATTCTTTTCTGTTTTGTGTTTGTGTGGTGGAAATCACAGCGAGCAAAGTAAAAAAATCGTTGGCTTTGATTCTGGGAAAAACATAAATATTTACGAAAACAAATGTAAGGGGAACAAATTTTTATTATGAAAATTTTACAGGTAAGCTATTAACTTTAGATATATGACACCACTAACTTTATTTTAGCAAACGATAAGATCTATAATCTTTCTTTACATAATTTTTATGTACCTCTTATAATTTAAGCAACATTTTGCATTAAGTAGCTAAATTTAATAAAAAGCTGACTTTGGTTCAAATAATGGTCTATATTTAAGAAACTATTTGAAATTAACTTAAAATAAATATTGACTTAACTCGACAAATGTCCAAAGCAACTACATACTAAATTTCATGACAATCCGTTGCGAAATATAAAAACCTATTAGGACTAAACATTTAACAGAGCTCTATATACATATATATATAGATAGATAATGTAAGTCACATATTTTATTATGTAATATTAAAGTACATAAAAAGATTAAAATAATGCGTTAATTTCAGATTTTTGTTATATTCCCGTTCAATGTTTTTGCCACTTAGACCCTTTAGTCTCTGTTCACACGGGCTCAAACATGAACGAGAGAGGTAAATAAGCAGAAAATAAGTGGTTAGAAAAAGGCAGGCGTATCTCTTTCGTACTACCTATTTTTTCTGCCTCTCTTTCAGACAGGTGTTCATGCTTGTGTGAACAGCCACTTAGCGCCTGGTTATATTGGTACTCGGTGTTCGACGAACACAAAACATTTTCTCCCGTGCTCGGTCAAGGTGGTTGCAGAGTTGTTTTTTGTCAAAATATACTCGTTTGTTTAATACTATTTTATATGTACTGATACTGTTTTGTAAAATAACTCATTGACACCCTGAATACTCGGCGTGCTCGGTGTAAAATACACCGAGCATATCGTGTTCGGTGTGAGAGTAAGTAAAGACTCTCTCTTTGTGTTCAGTGCAACAACAATTTCATGGTGTTCGCCGAGCATACTCGCAATATAACCACAACCTTAGACTTACACTCCTTCAATTGTTGGTATAACATACATAATACATATTAACATAAAATATATTTTCAAATTACAAATTCGTTTGCAGTTGGATGAACGTATATTTACACGGCTCATATGCTCGTCAACCCTTTAATAATATCAGCAAACTTCAATTGCTCGCCAATATATCGGCCCAATCGTAGTTCATCACGTTAGCACAAGTGAAATTTGTGATGATCGGGAGTTGTTCGACAACATGTTTGCTCGTGTAAACACCCGTTTTTATTTTCCTTTAAAATCGTTCTCTTTCAGTACGTAGGGAAGAGTATTGTACCTTAGTCCATATTTCAGTTTTCTTCATCTACTAGAATTATTACTAACATTTTAGAAAGTTTTTTTAAATGTTAGGCGGAGTTTATATCTGCATAAAATTGCCTCAAGTTGCTCTCAGAAAGATTTTTTGAGAGTAAATTTCTGATGTAAACAAAAAACAAGAAACTTGCAGTTTCTCGTTCAAAGCAAAAAGAGTTTCTCAAAAAAATTAGGCAATCTTCTTGCAGACGCTCCATCTTAAAGTTATTATTTTGCTATCTTCCTCTATTAATTAAAAAATTTGCATTTTCTTATCAAATCTTAAATGTTCTAAAATATAATTGTATTTTGGCCAGTGGAATATTAAATTTTAAATGGCGGATGAATAAATTTTTACTAACTTTTAAATTTTTTCTCTGGGGTTTCCATTCCCCTCTCCCCTTACCCCCTCTCAATTAAAAGTGAACGCAAATACGACATTAAGCAAACAAATGTAAAATTCTCTAATGATACACAGACAAACTAATTCGAAAGAGAACAAGAATAAGCGATCTATTTTAAAGAATGCCTTAAAAACGTGTTCCTAAATCAGTTGATGCTAAGTTTTAAATAAAACTGCATAGCTTGATCACACTTCAAAAAATAAGCTTATTATTTTCTTTATTATACTTTAAAAATATATTCAATAGTTGAAGTTAACTAATCATGCATTTTATTTCTTTCTTTATTTCTTCTTCTCTTATCTTCTCACACTTAAGGTTTCTGCATTAAAAGCTTTAAAGTCAACACCAACGAAAAATATTTCATCAATGTTTGCCAAACCGATGAGATACCATCACCGGAAGATATCAGCGAAGAAGAACTTACGCACATCCTACAATCGACTGCGCCTAGCTCATTTCGCATACCGATGAGCATCTCTGATCCGCGCATTACCAAGGATAAAACTGACAATCCAGTTGATGTGTGTGATATTGCTATCAATCCGAAATTTTTTGCAAAATGCGAAAAATCAACACTTTTCAAAGAATTCTTTCTGGCGCTAATCGCTGAAGCCTTAAACGATAAATACAATGTACAAATAAAAACCGATCGTGCGATTATTTTGAATAATCGTAAATTTATAGGCACTTTGGTATCACATCGTGTACGTAATAATGATGTAAAAACTGTTTTGAGCTCATATAAAAACCCGACAGAAGCAGATCAAAAGCAATTGCAAAAATTGGAGAAAATGAGTGGAAGAAGTGGAAAGCAGCAGCGTGCCCCACTTGTACAGGAAATTGGTACTAGTGAGATGAATGTTCTGAAACAAAAAACGGAACAGTTAAAGGAGAATAATTCTGCTAAAATCAAGCAGGGAATTTCATTGGCTGGTTCAATTGAGCCAGAATTCAAATTACGCGCAAAATTGCGAGAAGAGCAGGTGGAGGAGTTGCAAGCGGAATTTCATTTGCCTAAATGTGTAGGTGTTAAAACTTTGGTATGATTCTATTTCTATTATTATAAACTTCTAAATTTACTTTGAAGATTTCATCACAAGAGCTTACCTTAGATATTGGCGAAGATCGTATCTTGCTCGAGTCAATGAAGCATGGTTATATTTTTGATAAATTTGTTAATTATCGTTTGAATCAGGAGCGTGCGCGGGCTATATTTGATAAAACTAATAAGGTTTGCTTGTGAAGTGGCAAATGATTATAAAATAATTAAATACTTATTGAAATTTTTCAGATGTTGCAAGTTCGTATTCCAGTTTACCCAGTGCAATGAGTTTCCTTTGCGTAATGCACAATAATTTATGTTTGCTCAACAATTTAAAAGATAATCTTATCATTTCGTAAGTTAACTTGTAAATATGAATGAATGATAACTAAATAAATCGAAATGGTAAAAAATAACAGCACACATTGTTTATTTTAATCAAAATCAAGAATATATGTATGTCTGTTTGCACTTAATTATAAAAATTAAAAGCATTAATAGGAAGCTATAGCCATGTCTACTATGTATGTACATAAAATTGAATGAAACACGTTTGGTTGGCTTTATTGGTTTCCAAAATCTTAATTTGATCTTAAGCAAATCGAGAAGACATATCCTTTGCCCTTTGAAGAATATTACAAGTTAGATGTGATGGGTTTTGGATTAGTGCAAGTTGCATCTCCAATACAACGCTAATGTTTTTTTTGAATATATATCCGGATTCATTTAACCTTTAGAGGGCAGGCAATTTTCCATAGGAATTTAAAATTTTTTTATGTGAAAATTTTTATTAATATGAAGTCTATTCTGTAAATACAAGCGAAAATATATATAGTGGCCACTACAGTGACCACCCCGGCTGGCTACAGTAAAGCAAACGACTTTCTGGAAAAATGTTCTATTCGTCTGGAACTTGTTTATCGGAGGTTTTTAGGGTCGCTAATCTGAAACTTTTTGATAAAATCTGTTATCTCGAAATTGGCTGAATCTGTTTCTTCTGGTTCAGATTCACCACTGTTCCAATTTCCCCGCTCCCTCATTGCGTGACTTGGCGTCGGAATAAATACCAGAAAATTCGATTCGTTTGGAAATGAACAACCAAGATAAAAGCGTTGAACGCGAATAAACGTGGATATGAATATTCAAACGGTTGAACAGCTAAGAATGAAAATGTTGAACGACTATAAACGTGGACAGTATATATAGATGTTTAGAATTGTTTAACTTCTGGACAAATGTAATCATGAATAGTATATACAGGTATTTACATTTGTAATCTAATAATATTTAGAGAAGTGATTACTTGAACTTAACTCTTTTATACCCAATGTTGCGTATATGCAAAATTCACTTTTTTGTGCCATAAATAAAGTCTTTAACAAATTTTACTATTAACGCTATATGCATTCGGTTCTGTTAGGTATTCTTTACGTTTACTTATTGCCGAACATTTGGAATTTCCTATTGTTGCACTATTTTTTGAAAAAAAATTAGTTTATTACTAAGCAGAAATTTTTTTAATCAAATATGTTTATAAAAGATAAGAGAATATGAAAATCAAAAAATTGGAGGAATCGTATTATCCAGTGGTTAACCTTTAATAAAAGACAATCAAATCAATATAGAAACATGAAATTTGGTGTCATGATTGTGGAGGATCTAAGTAATCATAACAAAACGTTTCTATCAAGCCCCATTATAATTCGGGCGTCAAAGGGTTAAGAACCCTCAAATGACAAGTTTGAAACGAACTAGATCAATTTTTCAAAAAGTAATTTGCCATTTTGAAATTCTGTTTACAGATTTGGATTTAGCGACCTAAAAACCCCCGAAAAACAAGTTTTAAACGAAATAGAATAGTTTTGCAAAATTTGTGCATCATATCGGATCCGCCATTTTGAAAGATTCAGATTCAGCGACCCTAAAAAACCCCGAGTATCAAATTTCATGATTTTTTTATAAACTGCATATTGTTGGCCTGTGTTGTAGGACCAACGGTTAAAGCACAATATTGAGATTTGGTAAAATAAAGTTAGTTGACAAGGTCATGCCACAGGATAAAGGCAGTTTGGATGGAAGGGCAGGGCACCTATACAAATGAACTTTTTTATATATTACAAAATATTGTATTTCCTTATTCATATATGACAAAAAAAAGACTGCTCCGTGAAGGGGGCTTGGGCAACTAGTATATATGTATATCCAAAATCATCCATCATCAAATTTATATTTTCGGTCATGTGGCAACACCATTTACATCAAAAAACAAATGTTGTCGCTCTGAAATTGCAATAATTTCTTGACAGTGCATTTCAATCGATTTAATTAACTTGTCAAAATAAAGTGGTCAGAAGATGTTATCCAATTGCTTCCGCCTAGGAAAAACTAATTTATTTGGTACACTAGCAAAGCGTCACCAGCAGCTACAAAAACAAATCAACGTTCAGCGCTCATTTTTGACATTTGCTACTACACAGCAGCCGGCAGCCTTTGCGTTATCAGCTGTCAAATTCTGTATTTCCAGTCTAGAAAGAAAAAACACATCATCAATAGAATTTTCTGCTCGTCTTTATTCTTCAACAAAATCATTAACCGGTAGCATGGAAGAACATTGCATTGTACCCGATGTTATTTCGTGTGTTCCTAAGGAAATACTCACCGTTTGTTATAGTAGCGGTGCAGAAGTTAACCAAGGTAATGTGCTAACACCAACGCAAGTCAAGGATCAACCAACAATATCTTGGAAAGCTGAACCCAATGCTTTCTATACATTGTGCATGACCGACCCGGATGCACCAAGTCGCGCTGATCCACAATTTCGTGAATGGCATCATTGGCTAGTGGGAAACATTCCGGGTTGTGATGTTTGCAAGGGCGAGGTACATACTAGAGTAGAGTAACATGCAAGTATTTTGACTTAATCTCATTTAACCTATGTTTAGGTACTCTCTGCCTATATCGGGTCTGGGCCACCAAAAGACACCGGTTTGCATCGCTACGTGTTTCTTGTTTTCAAGCAAAACAAGAAATTGCAATTCGAAGAGAAGCGTTTGCCCAACAATAGCGGTGACAATCGCGGTGGCTTTAAAATTTCTACTTTTGCCAAGAAGTACGCCTTAGGTGATCCAGTTGCTGGCAACTTTTATCAAGCCGAATGGGATGATTATGTACCTATTCTGTACAAGCAATTGGGCGCTTAATATGAGTGTTGGAATGCGAGTTACATAATTAGAGCATAGCTTCATGGTTTGCATCGTATTGATCGCTTTAATGAAAATTTATTAAATTTTTTTCCTTAATTTGTGTTGATTGGAATTTAATAAATTGTTTTTGATATTGGAAAGGTTTCCACCTGCTTTGAAAATTGTCAGGGATGAATCATGGTTGGATACGAAAGTACTTTAAGTAGAAAAGTACTATTGATTGAAATGCATTTTTAATTGAATGATTTTAAATATGCAAAACATCGCATATTGTGTGCAAATTGCACGAAATTCAGAAAAAGTTATAATTATGTTTCGATTATTATTCATCGCGTCATTCACAATTGTGCAAGTACACATTAGGTCCGTTCCCGTACTTTTTGAGTAAAGTCTGGTAAACTGAGAGTAAACGAAAAATGCTTTCCCTGATACACAAAAATTCACAAAAGTACGGGAACGCACAAAACCAATTTTCTTGCACGAAACAAAACGTCAAATTTTAACGACAGTTAAATTCAAAAAACAAAGTTTCTGTGATATTTAATGAAATAAAAATTGTTAAATCTTACAAGAAAATAAATAAATAATGAAAAAATTAAACATAAATTATTCGCCTGTCTACTTTTGTAGAATCTTTGGGTTCACAATCACCATTTGTATTATTCAGAAATGGCAGGAGCTTCTACAGCGTCAGAAGTTGAACAGACAATTGCGTCATTAACTTGTGGAGAATGTAGTTAAAAATTAACTAATATACTATTAATTAATTTTCAAATGTCTTTTAAACATTTTCCATTTTAAATATCACTTATTTTTCTAAAAATTTCTTATTTGTTTATAAATTTCAAATTTTCAATATATTTTCACAAAAGCAAAACAGCTGATTGTTTGACACTTTTAATATTTTTACCCGAAGAAAAAGTGCGGGTTATTTCGTGCAAAAAGAAGAAGACAATTACTCTCTCATCTCTGCTCTCATCAGCAAGTTTTTTAAGTACGGGAACGCTTTCTGGGCTGTTTTGGGGGAACGCGTTCACCCGCGTTGTAGTATGGGAACAGAGCTATTACATTTCTACACTTGGCGTTGCTAACTCTGTCATTGTAAATAAACGTCAAAATTTGGAAGCATTTTTGCATAGTATGGCAATACTCATACAATACCGAGAGAACTGTCAGGAAACGTTTACAGTCGCATTAAAAGTCAGAAGGAGTTTAATTAAATTTAATTCCCGCAAGATTTTAATTCCTTGCAAATATGGGAAACGATAGACGTGACCGCGAGCGCCGTGATCGTGATAGGGACCGCGATCGTGAACGGCAACGGGAAAACGAACGAAATCGTGGCAGTGGTGGTAGTGTCAGGGAACGTGAACGACCACGCGAAAGAGCTAGCGGAGAAACGCGCCGGGAACGTTCGCGGTCACCTGAATGGGCCGATAAGCGTAGAGGACATGATAAAACAAAAGATGAAAAAGAAGAAAAAAAATCTGTGGCAAAAGTAGAGCAACAAAAGGCCGAAAAAATTGACGAAGATGAATCAATAAAGAGAGAGCAGGAAGAGACGGAAGCAGCAATAAAAAATAAAAAAGCAGAACCTCTGTCATTAGAAGAATTGCTGGAAAAGAAGAAGCGGGAAGAAGAAGCACGTAGTAAACCTGTTTTTCTTACCAAGGAACAGCGAGCCGCAGAGGCATTGAAACGACGACAAGCACAGGTAGAAGAAATGCGAAGTGCACAAAATGCAGCTCGTTCCCATCTTGAAGCGATTGCAGGAGGTAACAGCATGGATACTAGTATGAGTCTGGTACCAGTAACCCAAGTTAGAAACGAACGTAGAGACCGAGAACGCAATTATGATAGACGTGAACGTGAAAGAGATCCGCGTGATATGGGACGTGAACGCGATCCACGCGACATGGGACGTGAACGCGATCCACGCGATATGGGACGTGAACGCGATCCACGCGATATGGGACGTGAACGCGATCAGCGTGATATGGGACGTGATCGTGATCCGCGTGATATGGGTCGTGAACGGGATAGAGAACGTGATAGAGATGACAGAGATAGCAAGCGTGCTGAGGATCTTACGCAAAAAGACAAGGAAAAGGAGTTGGAAGCAATACGTGAGCGTTACTTGGGCATTGTTAAGAAAAAGAGGCGTGTTCGGCGTTTGAACGATCGTAAGTTTGTGTTCGATTGGGATGCCGGCGAAGATACTTCCATCGATTATAATAATTTGTACAAGGAAAGGCATCATGTGCAGTTCTTTGGGCGAGGCAATGTTGCAGGTGACTATTATTTTATACTGCTGCACTAAAATTTTTAGTTGAATTCTATATTTCCTTTGCTTCCAGGTATCGACATCAAAGAGCAAAAGCGCACGCAAAGTAAATTCTATGGTGATCTATTGGAAAAACGTCGCACCGAAGCTGAAAAAGAACAAGAAAAAGTTCGTCTCAAGAAAGTTAAACGTAAAGAAGACAAACAGAAATGGGATGATCGACACTGGTCCGAAAAGGATGTGGACGAGATGACCGAACGTGATTGGCGTATATTCCGCGAAGATTACAACATTACCATCAAAGGTGGTAAAATTCCAAATCCCATACGCAATTGGGCTGAATCTGGATTCCAAAAAGAGATCATTGAGATTATCGATCGTGTCGGTTATAAAGAACCGACACCCATTCAGCGACAGGCTATACCAATTGGCTTACAAAATCGTGACATCATTGGTGTTGCCGAAACAGGTTCCGGTAAAACGTTGGCATTCCTTATACCGTTGCTGGTGTGGATTCAATCGCTACCGAAAATCGAGCGTTTAGAAGATGTAGATCAAGGGCCATATGCGATTATTATGGCACCGACACGTGAATTGGCTCAGCAAATCGAAGAAGAGACCATCAAATTTGGGCAACCGCTTGGCATACGCACCGTGGTGGTGGTGGGCGGTTTGTCACGTGAAGAGCAAGGCTTCCGCTTACGTCTGGGATGTGAAATTGTTATAGCGACACCGGGTCGTTTGATAGATGTGCTCGAAAATCGTTACTTAGTTTTAAATCAGTGCACATACATTGTACTTGACGAGGCGGATCGTATGATAGATATGGGCTTCGAGCCGGATGTGCAAAAGATATTGGAATACATGCCTGTCACAAATTTGAAACCAGACACAGATGAAGCCGAAGATGCAAGCAAATTGATGGAAAATTTCTACTCCAAAAAGAAATATAGGTGAGTGTAAATATTTCCTTAAACAGTTAGCCTATTTCTAAAACTCATTTCCCTTACAGACAAACAGTGATGTTCACCGCTACTATGCCGCCTGCTGTTGAACGTCTAGCACGCTCGTATTTGCGTCGCCCTTCTACCGTTTACATTGGTTCGGTTGGTAAACCTACAGAGCGTACCGAACAAATCGTCTACATAATGGGCGAGAATGATAAGCGCAAGAAACTAATGGAGATATTATCGCGCGGAACCGAACCACCCGTTATTATATTCGTAAATCAAAAGAAAGGAGCCGATGTACTCGCCAAGGGCCTGGAAAAACTTGGCTACAATTCGTGTACATTGCACGGTGGCAAGGGACAAGAGCAGCGTGAATTTGCTTTGGCATCGCTCAAGTCCGGCGCCAAAGATATGCTCGTTGCAACCGATGTTGCTGGACGTGGTATTGACATTAAGGATGTCTCTTTAGTTATCAACTACGACATGGCCAAGACAATTGAAGACTATACACATCGTATTGGGCGTACAGGTCGCGCCGGTAAAACTGGCATGGCTATATCATTCGTCACCAAAGATGATAGCCATCTTTTCTACGATTTGAAACAGGTTGTTATGGCGAGTCCTGTGTCGGTATGTCCGCCAGAATTGATGAATCACCCGGACGCACAACATAAACCGGGCACAGTTGTGACCAAAAAACGACGTGAAGAAAAAATATTCGCTTAAAATAAAAAAGAAACACCATGCTCATTTTTGATTTAATTTTATTTTTTAATACATTTTTTTACTCACAAATATTTGTGTGTTTTTAAACTTTGGGCAAAATACTATGTACAAGTTCTAATCTGAAGTTATGAAATATTAAAATTAATTAACCTCTAAACTACATTTTAAAATATTTTTTGTTTTGTGTCTACGTTACCGCATTAATCTCAAAAAGAATGCATGCCGACTATGCTTAGAATCTATGGGCAAATACTTATCATAAAAATCTAAAATTAGTTCTTCAATTTTAAAACCGAACTTCTGATATAATACAACAGCAGGGTTTGTGGCCGACACATGGAGGGTTATATCTTTACTCATGCATGTCTGTAAGTTAATCATAATTTAATTATATTTGTATAATATTGGGCAGACATATCTTTACACACCTGAATTAAATGATATAGCATAAATGTCGCAATACCGCAACGTTGCCAACCAGGTCGAACGGCCATAAATGAAATGTACGCCTCATTGAATCCCACATCTGGTACGAGAAATCCGCAGCCAATCACAAGCTTTTTATACAATGCCACCACACTAAAATCGGGATAACTCAGGCATTCAGACACTAATAAAGAGTATAGCGAAAAATTTATTGTGTATTAAACATATTTATTTTACTAAACAGATGGCAAATTGTCCCTGTGAAATCTACTGAAAATTTAGCATGTTGTAGTCCTGACGGTCCTGCTCAAAATCGCAACTTTCTACAAGGACCAATTTTCAAGATATTTTGTTTGACAAGGAACAAGGACCAACTTTCCACTTGTTTTATACAAGCAAAGCAAAAACTCACTATCAATGCCTGGCCAAAATTCACTTTGTAGCAATGTGTTCACCGCAGCTATATGATTAGGACGCACATAACAAAAATCAATGGTACCACGATTCGGTGTGACACCATTAGCGATGTATTTAATTTCACACATGAGCTGAAAAATATTTAAGAAACCTTTATTAATGTTCATAATCAAGAGATTCAATACTTAAAGTCATTCATGCGTAGCTGGAAAATTATCTTTATTATGGTTTGACTAATCACTGAAATTGGTTTCCATTGAGAGAGTGATAGGAATATAATTTATTATATAGTTATTGATTTTTACTGAAAAGTAAACAAAAATTGACCAATCACGGTCAATGTTTCATTAAATGAGTTTAAAAAAAAAAATGAGACATCAAATTCTTTCCATGTGCAAAATGCTTAACGTTAAAGGCTTCGCAGAAGAAGAAAAGTGATTCAGAACAGCATAAGTGTAGCAAGTAAAAACTGAAGTCTTAGCTCGAGTTTCTCAATACATGTAACTATACTACAGCTATACCCAGAACTGAAACTGCACCTATCTGTTGAAGCTAGGAAACGCTAAAAAGCGCGCAAACCAAACACAATAAACTTCAAATACTAGCAAGCGTTTGTAGTACTCTACGAAGGCACTCTATCTTGATAGTAGATGATTCGACGGACAGTAAATGTCAGACCTACTCATTTGACAAAACTCTCTTGTCGGGACGAATGGAATAGTAAGTGATGGATTGAATCTTCAGTTAGGGTGTAATATATTCCACACTGATGCATTTTTAATGAACAGCCACGATGGTGCATATTTTGGAACCAACAAAGTTGAAGTATCTCCACCTTAGTGTTGCAAGCTGTTACGATCACTGCACAGCCGTCTAATGAAATGCAGTTGAGGTTGCGTCAAATACACAACAACCATTGGTGGGCTGTATCCTACCGACAGCAGAAGTTGTTTATAGAAATAAATATCTGCTTATACTGCGAAGGCGTGACCTGAGACTCAGGGCTGTAGGGCTCGCTACAAATTTCGATCCAAGAAATGATTTTTTGAGAAAAATCGAAAAAAAGACAAGCTTCGTATATGACAATTTGGCCATATTTTACTCGGCATGAGATGGTTTCCTTTCATTATTTTCCCCAAAATTATTAGAGCACCATCGAGATGAGCAATTTGACCTGCATGTAAGGTTTATTAGTTAATTTGCTAAGGCCTTAACACGCATTTTTCAAATTTTACAGAAGAAGCAAAAAACATTTTCTTATTTAGAGTACTGCTTCGAGAATTTTTAATATAAACAAAATGAAAAGACCGTAAGTTTTCGGTGCAGGTCTCAATTCATCAAAAACTCGATATTGAAGAATTTGAAAGAAATGCACATCTCCGTTTGAGTATTTTTCAAACAAAACTTGCCAGCGTACAACTGTCAAATAAATTGTATTTGCAATTAAAATAAAAAATTAAAAAAATACAAAAGCCAAAGTTTTAAAGTGAATAATAATTGAAAATTCTATAATCCTTACCTCGTGGCATTACAGAAACTCTGTACTTCTAATTTACCTATTTCCTCATTCATAATAAGTTAAATAGTGTCATTTAGTATAAATGCCCCACGATTGTTAAAATTAAAACTCTGGCTTAGTCACACTTTTTTTATGCAGGTTACATTTCTTCGTAGGAATTGCGCTAGCAAGCGTATATACGTAGGGTTAATTTCTTATACATTCACAAGAAACACAGCTAATGTCCCCTTAAAATTAGCTTTACATACCTTCAGCCACGGCGGAAAACATTCTGTATTTCTATAAATGAATGGATGTAGAATTCGTTGCGAGTATGGCGATTCAAACAATTCATATTGAAATGCACCAGCAATGCGTGCATAAAACGATCGACGAACATTTTGTGATGACAAACTGATTAGCTACAATTTTATAAAATTCATTATAAAACAAAAAAACAAAAAATGGAGAAGGTATCTTACTCACCTGATAACGATCAATAATTTTTGGCTTTATGTCATTATTATGCCTCAAACCATGATTAGCATCGACGTATTCATCTAAATTGAAAACTTTTTTGCCATGTTCACGTTTGCACTCACGTATACATAGCTTTCTATAGTAACGACGTATGTAGGCTGGTATTTCTAATTGGCATTTAAGTTCGAATGCAAAAATATTACGCAATTTTTGTAATAATTGTTTTTCTTCATATTCACTCATCATAATGACAACACTGAAGAGGAAAATAAACATAACAAATTTTCAATTATGTAAATAGGTTTTCTTTGTTTAGTTTAATGGTTTAATGGCTCACTTTTTATTTCCTTGCACTGCTCTTTCTTCACCATCATTGCATATCTCTTGCCCATCATTCCTTTCCGCAAACCATGGCATATTACGTCTAGGCGTTTTTGTAAATAAGCTGGGTTTGCATGGGCCTAACACGGATGCAGTACCCTCAACGTCGTTGTTTTGATTTGGTATATGAGGAATGCTGTTAGCACGTATTAATCTAGAGGTAGCAGCTTCTTCACCTTCTGATTGTTCCATATCGGAGATTATTTCATTTTTAATTTGTTTCCCATTGGGTATGGTTGACTGAGCTTTTATATCCGTGGTGGTATTGTTCGATTCCGTTTCAAGTTGTTGGAAATTTATAACTTGCAAAATACGTGGTTGAAATTCAACGTCGTCATCGTTTTCATCAGCGTCATTGCTATTCTCTGATGGCGTTTGCATTGAATTTAAACTATAATAATAATGAAATGGTGGGTTGTATTGAGTTTAAATAATTTAACCCTATTACGCTCATTGGAATATATGTGTCCCTCCCAGCGACATTTTTTGAGCAATTCGAGTCAAACTGATACTTGCCGATAAAAAGAATAAGAAGTAGCTTTTAAAATATAATGCCCGATTAGTGTATGCTCGATTATAGTCTCAGAGCCTTACAAGGTTATTTGAAAGTTATAGTAAAATATATGTCCATCTTTAATGTTTTCAGAAATATATCCAATCACAATTTTCTCATTTTTTTCATCATATTAGTTAACTAATGACTGTGAAATCGTAATTCATTATGAAAAAAATTGACATTGACAGCAACATTAACGAAGTGTTTAATTATATTAAAACTGAAGCATTAGCATTAATATATTAATGATAAGAAAATACTAATGCTAATGAAATTAAATTAGTATTAGCTTTAAAATTTTCATCACAATACATATGCTATGAAGTCGAAATATCGGCATTAAAATATTGAACGTTAATGAACTTCAACCCAACTGATAAGTGTGTAAATCAATGACGTCCCTTCGC
This sequence comes from Toxonevra muliebris, assembly GCA_963691655.1. NCBI lineage: Eukaryota > Metazoa > Arthropoda > Insecta > Diptera > Pallopteridae > Toxonevra > Toxonevra muliebris. Next base: position 49,879,730 of record OY829329.1, read on the forward strand.
ATATATTTCCAAAAACGTTCGTTCTGATAAAAGCTTTTGCATTGAAATATGAACGAAAGAAAAAGACAGCGACAACTGAATAGTTTCACCGAATCATAAAAGCATTAAGTAACTTAAAGATCCCTTTGCACTAAGAAGTTTAAATTCACTTCAACTGAAATTAAGTTTTCATTAACATTACATTCTTTTTTAATGGTAATAAAGAACAATCAATGCCAAAGTTTCTTCTCTAGCCATATCTTAAAATTACTACTTACGAGTTATCATCATTTGCGTAGCTGGACATATCTTTATCGGAATGCACAGCGTAATTCTTCAATTTTCCATCTTCTGGTCTTGCCATTTCATAGCCATTTAAATTTAGAGATTCTTTCATTTCAGGCATATCAAATAAATTTGCATTTGTTCCCACAAATGGCAGGTAATCATCTTTTCCTCCGCCCACTAGCGGTTCGGTTACAATATTTGGCAAATTATTAAACAATGGCAAATCATCATTTGCTAGATTTTCAGCCAAAAAATCCATGAGACTTGATTGTACCGTATTCAATGGCTGGTGATGCTGCTGTTGTAGATTTTTATTAATATCATCATCCACAATATTCAATTGTTTTGCAACTTTTGGTTTTCGTCCCATGTAGGGTCTAAGTACGTACAACAAAATATCAATTAGAAAAATTTATATTAATTTTTATTCTGCTTTAACTGCAACTTACAATGTGCGGCTGCATGAATCTATTGTGTTTATTGATTCCTCATCAGAGTCACAACGTTGCCGCTTGCTCGTTTCCCCATTGGTTGAATTTGAAGCATCACTATTGTTGCTATTATCTTCTACTGATGCTGGCGAACGCTTAACAATACGTTGCTGTGCGCGACGCTTCAGGCACATTTGCTCATCTGCAGATGAGAACGGGAAGGGGAATTAGAGAAAAAAACTATGCTTAGTCTACATACATAAAGGTGAATGTATAAATGCGTGTTCCGAATAGACTCCGAAACGACTGAACAGATTTACTTCACATTTGTTATATCCCTTTCCGAGCCCACCAACACATGTGTCGGTTAGAATCAGACAAAAGTGAAAAGCTTTCGCTCTTTGTTCAAGCAAAAAGAGACTGATGTCTGATATTGTTATTGCCGTTAAGATGAATGCAAATCGAATAACTTCATATTTCATTTTTTTCGGAATTGAAAGGGATAGTGATAGTTTTCAGAGACGTGCATAACATAAGAAATATCAAACTTCCCAATTTAGCTGCTAGATGGCACTTCCCATATAAAATAAATAAAAGTTCCGCCCTAGTTCTGTAACCTTTAAAGATATTGCAATGTAATTTGGTACAGAGATTAGCATATTTTATTTATTTCTCAGAATGCCAAATTTCACCGCTCCATGCTAAATATACACTATAACTTTGAAGTCTTTTAAGATATTGTTGATGAAATTTAGTACGAGGACTGCCGTTGGAATGCTATAAAGCCTGAACTAAAATATTTTTTTTATAATCTCTTATTAAAGGTCACCAAAGAAATTATCTACACTATACATAATTATTAAATGGGCGGAGACCTTCTAATGCAAATTTAGTTGTTTAAATTGTTTGTCTGGGGAACCGTAGCAAGGAATGCAATGAAAGTACGTGTGTGAAAGTGGTATATTGGCACTAGTTATTGACCTAAATGTGAATAAGTGAGTGTGGTGCCTCCTATACAGTCAGAATTCTTAAAACAAAGTAACTGGGGCACAAAGGAAGACAATGAAAGTTTATGTGCAATGGCGGTATGATGGTAGTAGCTATTGAATATGACCGTTTTCGGCCCGAGTAGTGGTATTTCTCATACCAATGAAATACTTGAAACAGCATATGTGGGAAACAATAGCAATAACGATGGTGACGTTTTGTATGTTAAAACGGAATGCTGGTGGTATTAACTGTATCGTATTTTTTCTATTACTCAAACTTTAATAGGTCCGGGCTATTTGATATCAACTAACTTCATAACTGCGTTTCAACTTACACTTTTTGTAAATATATTTTGGTGTACACCCAGTATAGGTTAGCTTCCACCAGCCAGGTTCATTAAATACCTCATGTCCGGATAGAAAAAACTCTGGGCTGTTATGTGATAAATTGCCTGATATTGTGCCATTCCAATTTTTACGACGGCGTCTGTAAAGAGAAAAGAATTAGAATATATAGAAGTACACTCCAGCATGTTAGAACCTACGGCGTTGTATCAAATAGATAATCCCAATTTTTATTTATGAAACTGGCAATGTGTGAACGCCAATGAAAATAACCGTGATGACTTAACCCTTTCGATTTAATTGATAAATTATACAGAGCCAATGTTATGACTATCAGCCAAGGTAAACGTTGGCGCGCGAATTTTTCGCGAATTACTCCTGTTGCGCCACTGGCTGCTGAAGTCGATGGTCCTTCATATTGCAATTCCATGCAGTTGGCGCACGTAAAATCAAAAAACACATCTCCTAGTAAATCTCCCGGTGTTGAGGCATGTCGCAAACATTTTATGTGGACACCTTTCTTACATTGAATGCATTCGAGAAAATCATCGTTGTCGTCATCGATCCACTGTACACAATATGAGCAGCGCATGTTGGCGCCACTCTCTTTTCTTTTTTGCAGTTAATAAAATTCTATTCTTGAGCAAAATTTGCGAATTAGCACTTATTCTTTCGTTTGCAATTGTTGGATGGTAAATAAAACAAAACATTTGCACACGTGCGTAGTCTTTACGTACACAGATTTTTTTTTATTTATTTACTAAATCAGTGATGCCAAGTTTTCAATATATCAGACATATATGATCTGATTAGTCGACATCACAATCAGCGCTTTTCCCATTAAATTTAGTGCTTTTTGAAAATTAAAATGCGGAAAAAAGTGGTTTAGCGCTCAGCGCGTTAATAGTTCCTGAGGTATCTCATATCGTCATGAATATTGAGGTCATATAGTAGGTGCCACACCACCTTTCAATCCCACTTAAATCTTTTCTATAGTATGGCATCGCTAAACAACGCCCTTGTACGAAATTCAAATAAGGATATGATTTGTATTGGAGGTACCACGCTTACTTTTTCAAGCCCACCTCAATTTTTTCACAGAATACCGTGAAGAAATATTACTTCCGTACCAAATCTTAGTACCATAATACAAAAAGTTCCTGAGATGAAAATTCAGGCTTGTATGGGAGGTACCACTTTTCCAATCCTCGTTATGAATATTGACGTGCACTTATATAAAGATAATAAGAATTCGCACTCTCCCTAATTGTTTAGTAATCAGAACAGAATACACAGAATACAAATTTTTGCTAGAATAGCGTAAGAAGTGACTAATAGTGGAGGGCCAATGAACGCGGCACGTGGTGACCAACGCTTAAAGTAGACCAACTTTCTACTTTGCCGCTTGTGCCGCGTGAGACAGTATTGCCACAATAGAAATTTTTTAAGTTTGATAAATTTTTGTTCAGAATTATATGTAAACAAAAACAATAATTTCAATAAGGAAATGCCTCACCAACCTCTTTTCAAAATTCAATCAACAAAAATACAATATCTTCCATTACTAAATTTATTGAAAGCAAACTTCAAATTAATAATATAAACATTTTACAAAACAAAAAGACAGAAATTTCTAATTCTGTTCGACGAACGCCGCGTGTATTGGCCCTACAACTCCTTATGATGCGGCGCCGCGAGGGGATTTTGACAACCACATGCCGCCCGTCACCACGTCCCGCGTTCATTGGCCCTCCACTATAAAGTATAATTTTACTGTAATTTGATATAACTAGAACTTGAATTTTAGTGATTAAGAACAATGGGCAAATTAAAGAATTTTCAGAAAAGTTGGGGCCTTAGTAGCAAAACGGTAACCCTTCATGTAGTAGATTGAAATTTTAATACTGTGAATGATACGGAATAAGAAGAAGCTCGTCGGGACAAAATCTGGTAATCAGCTGTTGATATACAAATGATTTTATAAAAATAATTATATTTTCAATGGGAGGAAAAAGTTATTTTTGTGACTATTGTCGCTGTTATTTAAAAAATGATGTAAATGTACGAAAAATGCATAACTCAGGATTAATGCATAAAATTGCAAAATACACATATATGCGACGATATGAAGGTGAATCCTACGTTTTAATAACAGCAACAGCTCGATTTGGATACGGATTTCTTTTATAAAAAATGTTTTAAAAATTAAACTTAATTAGTAATTTTACTACAGATCCTCTCAAAGTGCTTGTGGAAGAACAAGCAAAACCAATATGTGGACGCTATCTGAAAGGGTATTGTAGATTTGACTTATATTGCCAATTTACGCATTTTAGTAGCAAACAAATGCAGCAGCTACAAAGAATTGGTAAGTAGTTCTAAATATTATTGGCGACTTATCTGCTTAGCGAAGAATACTCATAGAAGCGAACTATATACAGAACTTTTCTGCTTTTTAAACTCGTATTTTGTCATATTTAGTGACCAAACTGCAACAGCAAGCAGGAAGGGCACATATCAGCACTGAAAAGACAGAAGAGTGGAAAAAGCTACTGCCATGGTATGCAAATGCAAACCGAAAGACGACAAAACTTCGTAAGCAAACACTGAAACGTTTGCCACAATCTCTGAAAACTATAAATTTTAATAAAATTAATGAAAACTGCTTAAATATGGAATGGGGTTGCTGAGAACGCATAATTCTACATTTTATTATTTAATTTAAAAATAAATAAGATTGCTTAAAAAAAATTAAAAATTTACAATTTTGCTTGTTTGTTTAAACTATGCATTTAATAACGTTTTCCATTGCTGTATCGATTTTAAAACTCAAATTTAGCAATTTACTAAATTCACCAAAAAACGTTTTAACATCTTGGCCACTGTGATTTTGTATACGCGGATCCGACAAGTGAGCGAGCAGCAAATATGCCAGGTGTTCTATAAAAATTGTATGTAGTAGTAATATAAGTAATAATTAATATTTGAAAATTATTCATCTCACCCAATTTATTTTCAATTGCAAAAAATAATGCTGTATTTCCACTTTTCATTTCACCCAATTCCAATAATTTCTTCTTTAGTTTAGGCTGCGCTACTCCCGATGTATTATTACCATATTTACTTTCCAATTGTGTGCATACTTTTTCATAGAATTTAAAAAAATCTTCTTTTACTGCCGGTAACGAGGATGATCTAATCTTATTCCTCGGTCTATCGTATGTAATGCTGCCAATTAAACGTTCATCCATTATATTTAGCATAACTTCTGCATGTAAAAAACGATCATGGCGTACAGCCACATGTAGCGGTGTGTAACCATCGTCATTCAATTTTAATAATATAGATAAATCTATGCGTTTCATTAGCAAAGCTAAAGAATCTAACTCAACGTCGTGTAAAATTGCTAAGTGTATTGAAGTATTCCAATGTGTGTCTATTAAATTTACATCTAATCCGGAGTCCAAAAGAATTTCAATCATTTTGGGATAACAATCATTCATAATCGCTAGTTGCAAGCAATCCTGAAATTGAAAATAAATCCATATATTAAAACGCTAAGAAAAAACTTTAAAGAGTAAACATGTTCGCATAAAACTTATATTGCTGGAGAGGTAAAGTGGTGAAGCATAATACAAGTTTAATGCGAATATGTTTTTCCATTTTCACATTCAAACAGTACAGAATCGTTGGCAATCGAGCACGCGGGAAAAATAATTTCACATAGCCATAGTTATTAAAATTCAATTCAAATTATTTTTCAGTGTAATATAACACGGTTTCTCTCTATCTTATTTCTCCAACTAGAAAAATTCTTAACTAACTTTTGGCCGATTTTTTTCAACTATTTTTCTATATTCTCTTGCTCCATTGTCAGTTTTTATACACAACGATTTGGACCGACGGATTTTGAATTTCTTTTGGTCCTTTATTATTCGTTTTACTTGAGTGGAACAAAGATGCAAAACTTGTAAAATGCAAACGTCCAAAATTGTTGGTACTTTCGTCTCTCCTCGCCAATAAACACAAAAACTGGTGACAATAAAACGGGAAAAAAAATCACTGTGTGTAAAAGCAGACAAAGCTGATCTCTCCAATTCAAATTTTTTCTAATGAAAAAAGGAACAAAAGAGAGTATCTATACATTTATTAGTGTAACTACAATATCATATTATTAATTTATAGAGCTTGACGAGAAGGTTAGCCAAAAATTATCAGATTTAAAATCGGTTTAGCTAATCCCAAAATATTAGCGTCGGAAGTTCTTTAAAATTCACTCATTGAACAAAGCATTGCATTCATCGTTGTAATAATCATTGCTTAAGCGGGAGTAAATAACAAATGAGAGAGAGAAAGAAGACATGAGTAACGGCATTTCTCAGAATTATCTAAGGAATATCTGCATACACAAATAACAAAACAAACTCCAACGAGTAGTTTGGTTCTCTTTTGATATTCGCTTTTTATAAAGAGATTTCTTGAGCAAAAAAGCTCCAGTTACTAGGGCTTTACCGACTAGTGTACATTAAGCCTGGAACCGAATGTGAAGCGTGAAGTACGCAGCTAAAGCACAGAAAGTAGCGTAGCAAACAATGAAGCGCGACAAAGAAAAATGCGAACAGAATGTGCACATCTGAAACTCATGTTTATTGTAATTGGAAACACACACAATCATATTTTTCTCCACATTTTTGCAATCAAAGTGTTTAAATTGTAAACCAATTATTCTCTTTTACAAGTTTTATAAATAATTCAGTGCGTTCTTACACTTTTTTATTTTGACAATCAGTTGTTATGCTTGAAGCGCGACAAAGTTCGAAAGTTCTTATTTTGCGCTACATCTTCAGCTTTTGCGGCAGCGACAACTTCATATTGTGTTTGATTACAATGAAAATGTATACATTTTACTTTTGACAGATTATTACTTCACGCCTCAGATACACATTCTGTTCCTTAAGGCTTAATTATACATAAGTAATGGAACATAACGTAACGTTGCCAACTTTCACATAAATATCTGTAATATGGGCAGTGAGTGCAAGTGATTACCGAAATCGTAACGCAACGTACAGTTCTATCTTCGATAGATTTTTACGTTCTGTTAAGCTACGTTGCGTTACATATGCATAATTGAGCTTTTACTTTGAGGTGGGTTGTCAAAAATTACAATAACTAAAACTTTTGCAAGAGATATATCTATATAAGCGTGCCAGTCTCCGATCAAAATCGATTAATTGCACTAATCATTCATATCATTTACATGAGTAGTTCCACTTCCACATATTTAATGGTGTCAAAATTCTTCTCAGTTATTGCTATCAACATCCCATCTTAACATACAAACCTTCACCATCTTTCTTACTATGGCTCTCTAATAACTATCATCATACATCCTTTACAACTAAATTTTGATTGCTTGCCTTATTATGGTTTCCCATATCGCTGCCTTAATTTGCTAAAGCCCTAACACGCATTTTTCAAATTTTACAGGAGAAGCAAAAAACATTTTTGTATTTGGAGTACTGTTTCGAGAATTTGTAATTTAAACTAAAAGAAAATATTGCAAGTTTTCAGTGTAGGTTTCTGAAATTTTCGGTACAGGACGCACTTTATCATAATCCATCGAAAACTCTATACTGAAAAATTGATGTTAGGGCCAAAATAAGGCATAGATACATATATACCTTTTGAGCATTTCCTTTGTATGCCAAAACACTTCCACATTCTTCTCAACAACTACTACTAACCATCCGCCTTTACACACAAACTGCCAGTGTGTTCTTTGCAATGGTTTCTCAGGAATACAGTTGCAAACATTTTCTTTGCATGGGAGGTGTCTCGCGTATTTTATTAATTCCATTCATTTTTTTTCTAGCATTTTCTCTAACCACAAATAATTTAGTAAATATACCTTGAAAACCGAGGTGGAACAGTCACTAACTCAAGTCTACCCATACTTTACCCACCAAATTCCGTTGACAAATCATATTATCATTCCAAATCTTAGTACTGAACTAAAAATAGTTTCTAAGAAATATATATAAAAGCATTAAAGTTGAACGGAAAAGGCCACGCCTATCCATATTTTTTCATAGAATGCCATTGACAAATAAAGTTTTTTAGAGACGTGCCACAAATGAATACTGAGATATTCCATAGCAAAAAATCAGATTATATAGGATATGCCATGTCCCTATGTCCATGCGCCATTACATTGCCAATTAACATCCTTGTACTAAATCTCTGATTGTGGAGATATACCCGAAAATTATCTGAGTTATAGATGTGCATATGTCAATGAAATCAAGTTACAGTTTTATATAATAGTATAAAAAAATTAATTATTTGTATGAAAAAAAAGAATCACTTGGTGGGTTCACCTGTAGTGGGGATTCGAACTCATGACTCTCATGAAAAACTCACAATTCCTTTGCACAATCACAACTTTACCCTCCTTTTTAACTCACTAAGCCACAAACCTTTACAAAATAGGGTGCTCACATTAGTAATATATAATAATGCCTTTTGTGTGTTTTTATGTTTTATATTTACCTTTGTCGGTATTTGTTTTTTGTTGTATATTTATTTTTTTTCCACCACACCTTTGGTTGTAAGGGGAACAAATTTTTAATATAAAAATGCATTTACAGGGAAACTATTAACTATAGATATATGCCACCACTGACTTTATTTTAGCAAACGATAAGATCTATAATCTTTCTATACATAATTGTTATGTACCTCTTATAGTTTAAGCAGCGTTTTGCATTAAGTAGCTAAATTTTATAAAAAAGCTGACTTTGGTCCAAATAATGGTCTATTTTAAAGAAACTATTTGAAATTAACTTAAATTAAATGTCGACTTAACTCGACAAATGTCCAAAGCAATTACATACTAAATTTCAATCCGTTGCGAAATATAGAAATCTATTAGGTCTAAACATTTAACAAAGCTCTATTTTATATATATAGATATGCTTAATTAAACCATGCTATTGTTAACTTATCGCAGTTCATGCTGCTATCGAAAACATACAATTGGGGTGATTCCCCTTATAAGCAAGTCAACGTTCTCTTTGAAGAAAAAAGAAGACAGTTTTGCTGCCGATTCTACCTGTTATAATCTCTTTATGGTTGTACAGTTGGATCTTGCTACTTTAAGTCATGAAGATATTGTAGTATTAGTGTTTCAAAATCGACAACATTGGGATTCCCCTAAATATGCAAGACAATGTGTTTTATATTTTAAAAAGATTGCATAAGTAATTTATGAATTTATGGTATTAAGATTTTATAACAGTACATTGAACTGAACTTGAAAATTCAGTAAACCGATTAATAACTCACATATCACCATGGCAACAGTTGCCGCAGTAGAGACAAAATTGTTGTTTTTCCCCCAAAAAACGTTTTTTAATATTGTTCTTTCCAAAAAAAAAAAAAAAACTTTTTCATTTTATAGCATATCGTATTCGGTGTGAAAGTAACGACTCTCTTTTTATATTCTAATTTTATATTATAATTTTATGGTGTTCGTCTAGCATACCCCAATATAACCACAGCCCAAGGAGAAGCAACAATAATTTTGTCTCTACTGCGTCAACTGTTGCCAATGTGATATAGCCCTATTGGAATAACAGCAATTGAAAAAGTTAGACAAATGGCAAGTACATTGGAGTAAGGAACCAAAAAATGTAATATCACCTAACGGCACATTCATGTCTACAAGTATAAAAAGTAGATATAATTAACAGAGTGTTATATGCTTACCTCTTCTTCGTCTGTTACAATCTGATTAAGGTCGACATTTTTCACTTTCTTCCAAACGAAAATTTGTCGCTGTAAAGCGTGTATATCATTTCCAAGCACTGCACTGTGAATTGGTCTATATTGCGCCATAAAAAGAATAAAAATTTATGCAATTGCTTGTAATAAAATAAATTGTTTAATAGGTTAGTCGGATTTAACACACTCTAAGTAGCTTGTTCCCAAATTTATATGGGAATCTAATAACGGTACTGAATCAAACACGTCAATCCGCTACGGATCCTAAGGGGGGGTTGAAATTTGTTTTCCTCTAAATATATTTTATTCATGACCAACGATTAAAAGGTATGAGATTTTCATTTGCAAGGAGCGCAAAGAACCCAAATCATCGCCCCGTTAGTGAACATACCTATAGTAAGAATTAATTTAATTCTCTCACCGTAAGCCTTCGTGGCACAGATCTGAGTTTTTAAGCTCTTTTTGCATTTTTTCCAGGATTTGTTCAATGCTCGGTGGTTTTTCTACCAAAAAATCCAGAATAGAATTGGATCGTGAACGCAAAGTGATTAAGTTGTTGTCTATAGAGTCCAAAGAATTTTCATTTGTATGTTTTATCTGGAAAAAAAGAAGAAATTGTGTTAAGTTTGATTAATATATCCAATTCTTTTGTCTTTCTTGTATTATTTTGTTTCCTTACAACACTCAATTTCGGTTTTTTCAGTTTAGGCTGCAATAATTGCTGTTGCGCATGTTGGGCATGGGAACGCTTCACAACATGCGGTAGGCAAATTTTACGTTTCCGTCGTTTTTTTACTGGTGCTACCTGCTGTGATCCTTCTCCTGCTTTCTCTGGCTTTGTATCATTTGTAATCTCTTGCAGCAGCAGTTTTTCCTCCTCCGGTATGTCACGACTGTCATCGCTGTTATTAGTTGAATTTTGTTCACTATTGCTGATACTTTTAATAATATTATTAACATTTACGATACCAGAAGCGAAATCATCTGTTTGCGTGGCTATTGAAGCTAGAGATAGTTGACGCACCAATAGTGTATTGCAATTGGGACATTTCATTGATAAAGACCCAGCGAGGAGAGGGAGAGATGCTGTAGTGTCTCCATTTATAGCATTCATTACACGCTCTTGTACCAATTTATCTGGTATCAAAAATAATGCACGAAAAAGATCCTTGTATAGAGGTTGGTTTGATTTACGATGCTGATATGTTACACCATCATCATGTGGTGGCGATGTTATCTTATTTACAACAACAGCTGCGGTAGATAATGCACTTTTAGTTAAAACTATCTTCTTCATTGTGCGTTTATGAATCGACTATATAAAGAAATTTTGTTAAATTATATTTTGAGGTAGCAGCAAAATGTTTCTTATCTGGGGAAAAACCGATTATTGAGGTTAGGCAAGTATGTGAGCGTTGGTTGCATTCAATTAACATCATTTTAGTAGTAGGATGATACTAGTTGTAAAAAATAGTAGTGGACCTTATTCTAATATCATCCACAAATCTAATTTTACAACCATATTTGTTTTCTATTTCTTCGTCGTATTTACACCGCCCAAACGAACAAAGGAATCTACGCCGAATATATTTTTTTGCTATCTTCAAAAGAATCAATGGTTTTCGATACAGCTCTCCCGTAAAAGTTCCACCAAGTTTTAGCGGCTCGTAATATATGAGTGCTGTATTCTAGAATACTTCTTTTAACTGTTCCAACAAAAAAAAAAAATATCTGACACTCTTCTGATCCCATTAAATACAGAGCATTACGTTATCATAAATATTCTACTTCGGCGTTGATGCCCGGCCAACCAGGACTTCATATACGACTTATTGTGCTTCTGGTTGTCGTAATAAATCCATTTTTCGTCGCCAATAATAATTCGATGCAAAAACGGACAAACATGCAAAAACTCTTTTCGAGGTCTCTCGTCTTTAAGTCGTATGGCACCCAGTTTCCTTCCTTTTGAATGAACCCTTTAAGGCGCTTGGAAATTACTGCTTGAGTAACTCCCAATGTTATTGCAAGTTCCTCTTGCATTTGGCACGAGTCTTCATCGAGTAACGTCTCCAATTCTTCATCTTCGAACTTTTTCATTTGGCCAGGATGTTCCTTGTTTTCCGTGTCAAAATCTTCACTTTTAAAGCGTCGAAACCAGAATTCACATGTTTTAATCGATGGAGTATATTCGCCGTAAAGTTCCGACAACAATCGATAACTTTCAGCAGCAAAACTTCCCGCATACGCTGTTTATTTGGCACGTATGCTGTCATGTTTGTAGCATAAAAAGGTTATGTTGTTTACACTTTAGCAAATTGATAGTGGCTGTTCACACGGGTGCAAGCATTTATGTCCTGGACGGACTTTTTCTAATCGAAAAGGAACTGTGGAATTGGAATTTTGTCACTTTTTCCTGTGCTCATGAAGATAGGTTCTTTTTTTTTTTAGCAACTAATGCAAAAGAAATATCAACTATGTGCTTTAAATGTGTACTTAAGTTAAAAAAAATAAAAACAACAATCTCTTAAGAAATTAAAATAAGTTTATCAAAAAAAAAAAAAAAAAATAGCAAGAAGATTGCGTGTACCCTAGATGCGCATTGTTTGTTTGCGTTCATGTTGCCTATTCAACTTCTAAAAAATTATGAGGGGAAGTGGCAAAATCGGAACGATACGGAACGTTTTTCCATTCTCTTCACGGCGCCATTATGGCCGCAACAACAAAAATGTGTTGTTATTATTTTGTTGTACGGCTGATTTTGACATTTTATGAAATCTGACGCAACAACAAAGATGTGCTGTTTTTGCCATGGTGAAATTGTTGTAATCTTGCTATCACCATTCACATGATTTCACCATGAATTTGACAGAAGAAAGGGATTTCCAACCCTGCGTACAAAAACAAAATATACGGTCGATTTTGTTTTTGTAGCGCTGCTATAACCTTATTATTGAGCCATGCTCTATGAGAGCTAAAACACGAAAGTAGTTACAGTATTGCCAGATGTGATTCAGTACAAGTTACGCTATCAATTGTAAGTCCCTCATTTTCAAGTTATGCACCAAATATATTAAATATTTTGGTATTTATTCAAAAAAGATTTCAAATAAAACTTGATTCGGTCAATTTGTAATGCACTCAAAGAAAAAATCACCACTGAAAGCTGAATAGTGATTCTTCTGAGCAGTGGTCTGTTTTTTTTAGTTAATATGACAAATTTTGAAACAAAATACTCAGTATGTATATTAAAATTTGGAAATGTTTTTTGCTCCTACAATATTTGAAAAATATGTTAAGGCCTTAACAAATTAAGGTATTTTTTCGCAAAATATTTTTTTGTTTAGAGAAACATAAGGTATATTCCAGTGAATACGATGCAGTAAGCGATGAGTGTAAAGGTGTTGTAGGCATTATGTAAACTAAATGTATATGGCGTTGTCTCATTACCTCTACTCAAATTTCGAAAAGGCTAATGTTGACAAGTTCTCGCAACATCCCTATTATAAAGAAGAAAAGTTCGATTAGCATTGACGACTTCAATGCTAAGATTAGGTCCGATAACAAAGCAACATAAAAAAAATGTTTTTCACGTTCGGAGGTCACGCCATGTTTTTCGGGTTACTGAATCCGAAGTCCAAAAAATCCGAGCACGTCGGAGTTCTGACATAACCTCAAAAAACATCATAAAAAATGTTTTTTTCCTATCTGGAGATCAGACCATGTTAACTATATGTTTTTGGGGTCGCTGAATCCAAATCCACGGTCAAAAAACTTCAGCACGTCAGTATTCGGACATAACCTGAAAAAACTTCATGCAATTTTTTTTTTTTGAGCCCGGGGGCCAGACCATGTTACTATATGTTTATGAGGTTGCTGAATCCGAATCCGAAGTCCAAAAAATTCCAGCATGTTTTTCAAAATCCGTTAAAATGAAGAATTAAACGCGTATTTTCTTTAAAAAAAAAGCGCTAAATTTTTCCCTTTTAAAAGAAACACAAATTTTTTTATATATTAAAAACAAAATTATTTAAATACATTTATTTTTAAAGTTTTTAATTCACAGCATCTCTAATTATACAATCACAAGAAAAACTAAAATAAGATAATGGAAAAGAGTATTTTATACACTTTGATCACAAAAAAATATACAGAGTAATAATTTATAATTATAAGTACATAAATATTTTTAAATCACATTTCGATATCGAAGTCTATATTCTCTGCATTACTATAAGCTTCTTTTGGCCATAACACACTCTTCTGAATTCTGAAGCGTTATAAACACTAGTGTTGTTTGGAGTAAAGAGTGTGTTGAATTGGATGACTTACCTTTACGAACTTTTTTAAATAAGTTCATTGCTCATTGTTTCGATAAAAAATGCTGTTAGGATTATTCAGGAAATAAAATGCGCTGAGAGCTCACTCTTTTCCGCGTTTTAATTTTTAAAAAGCACTAAATTTAGCGGGAAAAGCGCTCAATTGGTCACACTGGAAATTAGCATATGTGCGTGGCAGCCTCTGATATCAATCTAATTGGTATTTCTAATTCGCTTGCCCAATAGTGTTCATATTCTTCTTAATTTACAAACCTTTATAATTTTTTCGGGCGCATTAATACACACTTTTATTAAGTATTCGTATTCGAATGAAAGTTTTACAATTCATACAATTTTATATCAAGAAAATTCACAAATATTAGCAAAACTAAACTAAAATCCAAAAAAGTTTTACGTAAAGGTTTGTTCGATTTTGAAAATAGTGGAAAATAACGCCATCTGTATGTTAGATTTCGCATTTGAAATACAGGTGGCGCATTCTCCTATATAAAGTACATCTTCCTGCTGTTATTCCTCATTCATATGCTTTTACATTTCTTTCTGTTGTTATTTCTCATTCATATTCGCAGTTAAATATTATTTATAATTTTATTAGAGCAGAAACCTATGGGCATTTTAATTTTAGTACCGCACCTCAAATTGTTCATTGGATATTCCATAATGAATATTCAGATTATATGGGAGGTACCACACCCCCTTTTATAATACCGCTCACATTTTTCGTGTAGTCTGACATTGCCAAACGACCATACTGTACCATAAATGGTTCCAGATATATACCCAAAAAATCATATAGTTTGTATGGGAGGTGCCACACCCTTTTATAATTTTGAGCTCAGACTATGCATATCTTATGATCAGAGACATAATGCATCATTAATCAGAATCAATGTCGTTCTTTAAAGAGCCGGAATAAACTTTAGTAATTTGGCAAATAATAGGCGCTTTTGTCAATGCTTTCATCGTATTGCAAGCTTCATTCATTCCATTATAATTCTCATTTTTCGTAGCTTCTATGTTCAAGCAATGTTCATTTCCGTTCCAATTATCAGGTTGGTTAGGCTGCCACATATAATAATTTAACCATTGCCCAGTACCAAGCCAGACCCAAATGAGTTTGATGTTATCACCATTACCAAACGCATGAGCGCCTATCCAATGTACTCCACTGTAGCTATTTTTATTCATGTAATCATATAAATCATCAACATCTTTTTTAGTTTTCAGTACTGCTAATTCCATATGCCATTTGTTGCATTCATCAGTGGCCCTTAAATAATTAAACTCCCCCTAAAAATTATTTTTTTAAATAATTTCAAATGCCAAAAGAAGAGCATGACTATTACTAATTACTTACGCTCGGAAATTTATAAAAAAAATTTCCAACTTCAACGACATCTTTGGGTATAACTAAAAGTGAATTGTAACAATTATTTAGTGAAGATGTGTAGTAATGATGTAAAAATAAATACCATCGAAGGTTTGAAGGATACCAGTAAAAGCAATTATTAACGATAAATACTTTATAAGAAACATTTTCAAGATGCGTCAATGCTGTAGTGAAACTAAAGTTTTAAATAAACTAATACTATTTTTAACGCTTTTATACGACATTTTATGGCGACACCTCAATAATTAAACTCACAAATTAAGCATGAAACGTTTCGGCTACAGTTTTACTACTAGAAAGAAGATCGAGACGTGAAAGAAATTCTGCTTTAAAAAATGATATTCAAAGATGCGGTTTCGAAAATAGATTTAATCCGAAAAATCGCTTTAACCATGACTAAAATTATGGAAGAATATCTTCACTCTTTGATGGAAGTGTACTATCCTGACAGCTTTAGATTTGAAGATCCATGAACTTCAATTCATAAAAGGATGTGAATTAAATTGTCCACTAGATTTTGAGAGAAAGGCTAAAAAGGTTTTCCTTTGTTAACCAGGAAAGGGAATAAACCAAGATGAAGGGTACTAAAAATAATTTAAATAATACAATTTTAATGAAAAGAGTGAAGCTGGTATTAATGTTATTTATCAATAAAAATTACAAGCAGAAATTGCAGGATAACCAGTAAAATGATCGGTAAAGATCTTGAACACAATTTCTCCCGGCCTGTTACTGACACTACAACCTAGTAATTTAAATGAAAATAAAAGACGTATGAATGTATTATGGGCACCTCTTTAGGAGACGCTGACATAACCTCCTGGGCCTAATTAGGCCCAAATTATTTCAAATTAATCAGTTGTGAGCGAAAAAACAAAGAGTGAGCGTATTTTCATACAAAGCCTTAACAAATAAAATAAGAACCCACAAATTTTATAACAATAATAACTTTTGTGCTGGTAAGTATATTTATATAATTTATATAGGGGCTTGTTCACTAAAGATTCTGTTATAGTTTGGTAAAAATAACCACCATTTTAGAAAACATACTAAGAAAAAAATTTACTTTTAAAATCGATCCGAATTACCAGCATGCGTTTTTCTACTTGCATATAATTCGGATCGATGATCCGAATTACCAGCAAATGAAGTGTTTGCAAAATTACAAAATTTAGAAAAACTGTACAGTTTTAATTAATGAAAGTTTTTTAATTGTGATTTAGATATAATAGGTGATGTGTGAAAGTAATTCGGATCGACCCTTTGTTTAGAGAGTTTTTGTGGAATTTGAGTTCAAAGTTTAAATAAACTTGACATTTTTTTTTTTATTTTGGTTTAAAATCCAAAAATTTTTTTTTTTTATTGAAATATTAATTAATAATACCAATTTGGAACTATTAAGTAATTTTTAGTTAAATTCAATAAGAAAATATTTTTAAAAACTAGTTTTTGTTAGGTGATTTTAATTTTTGACTACATACTTATGTCAACACACTTATGATTACATATGCAAAACACATAGATGTGGCAATAATTTGTAGGTATGTGTATGTATGTATTTACGCATACATACATACATTTTTTTATATATATATTTTCCTTAAACCCCAAAATTACATTTTGCATTTAAATAAACTTCAAATAAAACAAAATAAACACCTGGGATTTTTTAAGCCCAGGGGTAACTTTAGAGGTTGAAATAATAGAAAAAAAATGTTGTTCTATCAACTTATTCCGATTGAAACAAATTTCAAACAAGCTTCAGATCGATTCGTCAAGAAACAAAAAAGATATACGTGTTTAAACTCTAAGCCCATCCTGGGGTTAATTCGTCAGGATAAAAACAAAAATGTTCATATACAATACTATTACAACTTCTGCAATTTTTCACGATCAATTTAAATTCTTATATTAATTATTTTGGTATTTATTTATAAAATGTTTCAATTAACTTTTGGTTAAATTATCAAAATTGCTACTATGGAAGTAATCCTGCTATATTTTTATTCCTTTTAACCTTCGGTGAGTAGTAGTTAGTTCTGATTAGTGCTTAACCGGACATTGAGAAAACGGACCTTAATCATTAATTTAGGTTATGGTTGTTGTCTTCACTTTTAATCAAAATTTAATTAGGCAAATGAGGCCTATTGTAATGTAATGTGCTGTTTTCAAAGTTTTCCTTAGCTTTTGTAGTTTTAAGAAACTTTTCTAAGTCCCTAATGTGCGTAGATTCGAGGTCAGACAAATTGCTGAAGAAGAGGTACCAGCCAAGTTCCTGTGTTCCTGAGTGTTGCAACCACTCATGCTTCCTATGGGAAAACGAAACATACCCGAGTGGCGCGGTACCTAAGAGACACCAGGTTCCGCAGCAGTCGATCATGCTCGATCACATCTAGACCATACGCATCAAGTGTGGGAAATCTACCGGTATTGATTCTCCTTATGTTTGTCGACTTTGAAAAAGCTTCCAATTGCGTAAACCGCGAATATATCTGGAAAGCTTTGTCTGCTTGAGGCATTCGTCTAAAAACTGCTGCAGCAATACAAGACGTTAAAGTTCATTGATCCCTTTTCTATAATAACAGGGTTGCATACGGTCTATCATTTATTTCCTAGTTATAATTGGTAATGTGCTGCGCTCCACCATTGGACTAAAGAAACAAAATGAATTTTAATGGCGGCTCTTAGAACGACTATGCCCAATTAATAGAGATTATTCGAATCTAATGTTATATCTGTAATTCTGTATGCATGTGAAATATAGGAAATCACCACCATTGTCATCAGAAAGATACAGACGTACGCGAACCGCTGCCTACGACAAACAACTAAGTATATAAAGACCAACAACTAAATTTCATCATGAGCCATGGCAAAGAACAATATTATCATTATTATTTGAGGACGAAGTTCGAAAACGAAGATAGCGGTAGACAAGCCATATGACCACATTAAAGAAACTGAAGTGTACATAAGGTGCCAAATTCTCATGTGTCTTAGTACTTACTATTTATTGCAACTTCTTTCGCCGTATCTATCGTGATGGGTATAGCAGCTACTTATCTTGCTATCTGTTTGAAACGTTACAAGTTGAAAAGTTTCTACTTTGCACTTTGGCGGCAGCGACAATTCCACTTTGAGCCTGTGCCAAATGGTATCAAAGTACTCGAGTGTGTAAATTTTTGACACTTGTGAGTGAATGTGATTGTCAAAAATTTATTTAGCCAAAGGGGCTGCATGAAAATTTGACAGATGGAATGAACAGAAGACGAGCGCAACAAATAAGTAGCAGAGAAACAAACAACAATAATAGCGTTATTGCACAAATGCACATTTCTCGATATTGATTTCTACAAAAAGGCAGCAATAGACAATCCATTCTTTTATTGATTCTGCTCCTAATAAAATTACTAATATTGCTTTTATGGCCTTTTTCCAATTATTTAGTAATTTAGTAAATTTTATCCGTAATCGTTGTTTTACCAGCCATTGCTGTCAAAATTTACTCGAGTACTTTGATATCATTTGGCACAGCAAATATCGCAAATTTTCTCACCAGACGGAAAAAAATTGTACACCACATTCTACTATAGTACTTTGTTACCGTTTGGCACCCACCCTTTGTAATCAAATTCGATGAAAATAAATACGGCCTACTCTTGACAGATTGTAGCGCTTCAGTTGCTTGATGCTTCAGCTACACATTTTGTTAGCGCTTAAGTTGAAATTTTGACATTGGAGCTTGGCAGCACTGCAAATAATACAACGTGTAATTGCGGCCGTCATATTCAATGCTTCGGCATCTACTCGTTGAAACTGTCAAATTATTAATAAAAAATCAATTTTTTCTATACGGTGTAGCGCAGATTCTAGACAAATTTGTTGTGAAACGCATTAAAAAAACAATATTTCCATACAAAGTTTTAGCTCAAATTCAAGCAAAAAATATTTTGTTCTTATTATAATTATAAACTATAGTGAAGCTTAAGTTTTTCTACATTTAATTTGCCAGTGAAAATATTGTTCAGCAACAGCGGCTCCCTCCGCGAAATGGATCATCGGCGTAAGTTACAAAATTGATAATTTTCTAATGTTCTAATTATTTTATGTTTATATACATATTTAAATTTATAGGTTCTCGCAGTATATCTCCACGACGTCATCGGAATGGCGGTGGTGGAAACAATCGGCGTGATTACAGACGCTACAGCAGATCACGTTCCAACTCTCGGTATGTTGTTAATTGTAAATGTCAATAATCAATTGACCTTTTAGTGTAAAGTCATGGATCCAATTTGAAAACAAAATCTATTAAAGAAATTGCATAGCACATTAAGATTGCACATTTATAGAATTCCCTAATAGCTTACATTTCATTCATAAGAAAGGCTAATTTTGAGTAGTGAGGGGATCTTCGAAATTTTTGAAGTAGGTTCGGCTCCGAAGCTATACCGACTTTATTATTTACCTGATACACAAGTTTCGTTCTAACGGCGAACTTTAGAAACCGTATTTCCATAGCAAAAAAGAGAAAAAAATTCCTTAATAGAATTGCCATTGCCAACATTTTGGCAAATTTGGTTAAATTTGATATAGTGAAAACTAGGCATATGGTAAAGAATCTTTTGTAATTTGTAATTTTAAACACATAAAATATCGGTAGGTTTAGGTAATATAGGTATTTATTATGGGAAGTGCCACTGCTAGCTACCCAATATCATTTCAATTTTGGTCTTGTTTGGTATAATTTCTTCGAATAAACTGAGGAATGAGTTTCTGAAAAAGAAAAATGAATAGGGAAATTTAGAATATAATCAAAAAATTCAGGTGATATACAGATAAGTTAAGAACCAAGAAAGATGTTGTGCCTACAGTATTAGGCCTAAGCAAAATATCATAGTAGAAATTCTTACACTCGATAGATACGTGCAGTTTAACTTAGACATAAAACACGAAAGACGAGGAATTGCCATTGAACAATACCAAGTTGAACAATTAAAGTGATATTTGTGCATTATGCTCGTTTGATATTACCTCTACTTCAACAAGGACAATAAAATTGAGGGAACTAGCAAGCAGGCGAATTTGCCAAAAAATGGGCAGCGTAATTAGGGAAGTACTGATGCTGAAAGAAATAAACAAGAGGCAAGAATTTATTGCTACTTTTCGAAATAATAAAAAATGTGTATTCTGTATTTTTTAGTCTTAACAAAAGCAGAATGCACTTCTTAGCCAGTCATTGCGGACAGAGAAGAAGAACGTACAGTAGATCAAATAGTTCGCGGTGCAGTTAAAATAACCTGAAACAAATTGGGCAATAGTAATTGTTGGATGATTTATTTATAAATATTCAAGAAGTGGAAATAGTTGTATAATTAAATTATCTTGTCTGGAGCTACCTTTTACAATCTCTGGCTTCTTTTCTCCTTCATCTCACTGTCCTAAACTGCATTTTACAATCTCTTCAAATTGCCTTTCACCAACTGCCTCTTACAGGCTATTCAGATTGCCTTTCACAGTGTTTTCAGACTATCTTTCATAGCCTCTCCAGACTGCCTTTCATAGCCTCTCCTGACTGGCTTTCAAAGTTTCTCCATGCTGCCTTTTACTCCAGGCTGTTTTCACTGTTTGAAATTCTAAGGATACCTCAAGCTGATACAATGTTACCTCTGGCTGCTCCTGAGTGTCTTCCTCGTATTGCCCCTGAGTGTCCTTTATAACGTTTGCCAATCTTTTAGTGCTTTTGACTATTTTTTTTTTATTGCATTTAACCTATTATTGCTTCTAATTGCACCTGAATGCCACAGAATACCCAGAAGATACCATAAAGATACTTAGTTATCTGTCCTTAAGACTATTAGAAAGTGCCTAAGCGTTCTAATATATAATACATTTTTCTATAATTTCATTATTCCAGAGAACGTAGTCGCGAGCAAAACTTCAGACGTCGCATTTCCAGATCACGCAGTCGTGAACGTATGCCATCGCATTATAATCGTGGTGCTAGCAATGAAAAAGATTTATATCGTGATCTTATTTATGATGATTATCAAGAGGATAAAAATTACTCAAACTCACGTGGGCATGACAACCGACAAAATCGTGGTGGACGTGGTGGTGGTGATGAGCGCGATCAAAGAGATCGTGATTATGAACGTGATCGAGATAGAAAGTGAGTTGCAATAAAAGATTTAAAAAGAAAAAGAAGAAAAAAAAAAGTTATTGAAAATAATTTCTTAAACTTCAAAGTAGAGACTATCGTCAGAATCGACATGGAGGTGGCGGCGGAGGTTGTGGCGTTGGTGGAGGTGGCAATAATAACAATCGGCGTTACAATTCGACAGAACGTGAAAGTGACGACAGTGATGAAAGCTACAATAGTCATTACTACAATAAAACACCATCAAATACAATTATTGTGCTTGGTTTGCATCCGCACATAACTGAGGCTGATGTAAGTTACGAAAAAAATTAAAAAGGGAAAATATATGACTATAAATTAAGGGGTTATATGACTCAGCAAATTTTTTTTGTTTGGCTCAATACATGTATAAACTAGCTGAAAATTATATTACATCACATTTATGAGTTGAATATAGTGTACAAGTACACGCTTTGATTGGTAATGGCAAAAATACCAAGCCGATAAAAAATTGCCACACCGTAATTGTATTAAGAAAGTTTTTGCTCACCAAATTTGTCACTATTCATTTTGTATATATTTTACATGCATTTATACGATTTTCATGCCCGAAAGCTTAAATTTTCTAGAGTGGCGCAAAACAAAGTTGAAGAAAATTTGGCAAAATTATTTTATAAGGATAATTTTTTAAGAAAATTGTCTGTTTCATACTCATTCCGATTCATTTCATGTACTAGAAAAAAACTACTGGTTTCACAAATTCATCCTCAAAATATATTGTGGGATTTTAATACACGCGCGGCACTCGCGGTTTTATTTAATTTTATTTTGCTGTAATTCATTTGTTGACTTTTCGACGGTCACTCTTCTCCTTCTCTCTGACGACTTCGATAACCTTGTGAATAGTTCACCCGAGAGGTACGAGCTCTATTCCCGTCTTCGTCTGGTGGTTAATTCTCATAATCTTCTTATATTCACTATCAATATGAAGTGTATGAGAATTATAAGAAAGTGTACAAGTACGCTTGGTGATAAAAAATTTGCCACATTGTCGTTCGGAATCGGCGTTAAAATGTAGGTCCAACTATGTGGTATCACAATGGGCCGTTCAGGCCAAAGTGTGTCTTTCGACAGCCACTCCAACCTTACCTAACGTATGAGTGGAAAACATTTTTACAAATTCGAAAAATGAGACCTCTCCAAACGGTTCGACATGAATGAAGTGAACTTAAAACGCGATTCCAAGCCATGTTTTCAAACTGGTGTGCAATATAACTCGAGCAATTTCAGTCCGATTAGCTTGAAATTTAACTGTATCTTAGATACATATTCTATTGAAGTGCCAAAGTATAATAGCTTAAAACATGTATAAAAACCCTCAATTGCTTTATAAGTAGTGTGAAGGCAAAATTTAAAAAATTAACCTTATTAGGTACGCCCAATAATATTTATAATTGGAATATTGTTAACTTTTCAGATAATGGGTTCACTAATACAATTGGGCATGGCAGCTACATCAATACGCCTTATACGTAAACGTAATACAGGTAGGTTTTTGCAAAATACTTTTAATTTATTAAGTTTAAGTTTCGGTTGGGGTGAGTGCGAGGGACGGGAATGTAAAGAAAATCCTTTAGCACACACACAGACACGCACGCACGTAAGTATTTTTTTTTTTTTTTTTTTGTGAAATGTTTTGTTATTTGAACTTTGACCAACACTTTGGTTAGCTGGTTAGTTTTCGCTGTTTTGGCAATTATTTAGAGTGCCACCCACATACATATTTCTGCTGCAACAGCTGTAATAAAATTTCTACATAAACAAAAAAAGTTAAAAATGAAAATTTTATCCAAACAACAAAAAATAAAAAAAAAACAAACATTATTTTTTGACAAAAAAATTTTGTATTTGCTTCTATCTAAAATTTAGGTGCATCACGAGGTTTCGCATTCGTCGAGTTTAATACCATTGATGAAGCTGCACGTTGGATGGATTTAACCCAGGTATCACTTGTTGCTCAACAAACACTCAACACTTGCATACAATCACCATCACATAACACAAACGAAGCAAAGCCAAAAAACATACATACATATATACATATAGAAACAGGGTGGGTGGGGTATAGATTAGATAGCTAGACAGGCGCAGGCAAAAGAAAAGCATTTCGGAATTCAAGAAATATTTCCAAAAACATGACAAAACTTATTCAGAACAAATTCAATGTTATAATCGCGCTTTCATCTTTGAAATCTAATATTAATTACATGTCCGTTTGCATTATTATTATTCTATTTTTCTAAGTAATTTCCAAAGTAATAACGCTTTTAATAATAAACATGAGTAGCCAAGAACCGCATTTCTATTACAAAAACAAATGAAATACGTAGAAAAACAAGAAGACATACCGACCACACATGACAAACATCCTATTACAGCAGCTGCTACTACTACAACTGGCACTATAACTGCTACTACAATGTTTACTACTATTTACTACATTAAAATTGTAAAAGCTTAACGAAAAACAAAACTCTCAATTGAAAACCTACAATGAAATACGCCACCACACATATATTCACCAAAAGTATATTTGGATTGCGCGCTCAACAAAATCACAGACGGGAACAAAGTGAAAGTTAAATATATTTATAAAAAAAAAACCGCACTGAAATCGAAACGAAATAAAAAAAAAAAAAAAAATTAAATGCAAACACGTTGTGAAAAATGTTAACGAAAATACGTTCCATGATGGTGATGATCATAGATGACGATGCTACCAATCGGTGACTGTGTAGTCTGTGGGAACTGTATGCTTAAATTGACACTGATCTATTCTTTTTTTCTTTCTTTCCTTTTTTCGTCTTGCGTTTAGGGTTCTGTAACGTTGCACGATCAATCACGCGCCTCATTGCAATACAGTCATTCACGTGATCAAGTTATTGGAAAATCGAAACAGAATATGACCGATTGGTATTGTGGAAAGGTAAGCAAATTTAAAAACTTAATAACATAATAGGAATATTTGATTTATATTAGTAAATGAGACTTATTAGCTATGAAATACAGACCAATAAATTAGAAGTTGTATGCATAGGCTACTACGTCATACCTTTTTTTTGTATAGGGAGTTCATTGCCACGCTGGTGAGCTGATTGGAATCTGTCAGTAAGTTTACTACTTGGAAGTTCTACAACTATGGCGTCTGAGGCAAAGTTCCTCGTTATAAATAATTGAACATTTTTTATTTTTACTCCAACCCTTCGCCTCCTTCTTTCTAAGGGTTTTTGGTCCCAATTATAGAGAGTAAATGACTTGAAATAACGTCATGCTTGCATCATGGGGCAAAAATATTTACTGATAAAAAAGTAAAAGTGGCGGCCGAACTTCAAAATTACCTCCTCATCCAACTAACTAAAAATGTTCGGGTGTACCAATAACTCCTGAAAAGAGGGGCACAGAGAGGTGGTGGGGGGTTAGTGTAAAAAGAAAAATTGTTTAGTGTTCGCTGCAGGCATTAAAGTTATAGGACTCCAAAATAAGAAACTCTCCAACTAAGCTCAATCAGCACTGGACCGTGAGCTCTCCGTTAAAATGAAATTATGATGTAGCAGTCTATATTTGTCTTCAGAGGAAATGATCAGGGCAGTGCCCTCTTTTGGGAAAAGGTTGTGCTGTATTGTGTAATTTGATGGCTTCTTTGACACTACAAAAAACTCAGAGTAAAATTATTTGATTTAAAATTGAATAAAATTATTTATTGCGTATTTTGACCTGAGAGACTTTTTATGTCAATTTGCGGCAAAAGACGCTCTCCTCTCCTAATGAAAGCTAGAACATCTTTTCTTTTTATTGGAAAGGGTTTGATTGCATCGGTCGACAAACACGGATTATTGAATACCTGCATATGTTATCCTTCTGAACGTTACCAGGGTTGGAAATTCACTCAGAATGTGAGTCTCATCATCTTTCATGCACAGACAACACCCCACTCCTTATCGATTCCATCAATTGATTTGAATGAGGCTAGCTGGTTTATTGACAGCCCCATTACCTGCGATGTCATATTGGCTAGGTATCCAAGGAAGTGTAATTTTGTTATGCAGGGAGAAAATAATGATAACAGCACCTCTTAATCCATTTTGAAAGTGCATTTTGGCACTATTGACTGGGACAATTGTCTAAATGGGATTAAGGTGATTGTGCTGGATCCTTAGACACCAGCATCGCATCTGAACCACAATCCATTTTTAAATCGTCTGTTTATCAATTAAAAGCAAAGATGCCGAAGTTATGGCATTCGGCACCCAAATCGGAACTGGAAGAAAACACCAAAACGTAAATTCTTAAACGTATAATCCGACACTGACACAGCAGATTAAGATATTAGAAAGTTCACTAAGAATACAATGAAATTGAAGAAAATTGTACTTTAAAAAGGAGTTAACTTCGAATAAGGAGTGAGATCGAAAAAATCTTAACACACGTTTTACCTAATAATTTTTTTTGGGTGTAAAATTTAAAAATTTCTTTGATCTAGTTATCTTTGAAAAATATGTCAGTTGTCATTTTTAATGACAAACATGTTGATTTATTGTGAGTTTGATCAAAATGAGTGAAGAAAAAGAAGTACGTCTTAAAATTATTAAAAATTTTCAAAAAAAATCCAAATTGGCCCTACAAAAAATTGGCGAAAGAATTGAAACTGTTTCCAATGTTATTAAACAGTTTCAGGAGAATCGATAGGAAACCTGGTTCGGGAAGAAAACAAGGACCACATGATATTGGGAAAGCCAAGAAAATAGAAAGCATATTGAAAAGATCTCCAAACACATCTGGTAGAAAAGCTGCCCGATTAGCCAAGTGCTCTGACTATTTGGTGCGAAAAGTTAAAACCAATGCAGGTTTGAAAGCATACAAAGTCCAAAAAGTTCCAGCCAAAGTAGGGCTCGGAAATTAAAATCGAATTTCGTACAAAAATATTCATGTTGTACAATAGCCGACGAAACGTATGTACTAGCAGATTTTACGCAGCTTCAGCTTCCGGGTCAAAATTTGTATGTTGCTGATGCTCGAGAAAATGTCGAAGAACATTTTAGAATCCAAAAGCAGACAAAATTTCCTAAAAAATTCCTGGTATGGCAAGCTATATGCAGTTGCGGCAAAAGAAGCAAGTCATTTGTTACAGTGGGCTTTATAAATACCGAAATATACATCAAAGAATGTTTGAAAAAAAAGACTTCTTTCTTTCATAGGAGAGCACAATGTGTCCACATATTTTTGGCCCGATTTGGCATCATGTCACTACAGCAAGAAAGCTCTGGAGTGGTACCAAAGTTATAACATAGTTTTTGTACCAAGAGAGACTAATCCTCCAAATTGTCCGGAGCTAAGACCAGTGGAGAGATATTGGGCTCTTGTGAAAAGAAACTTAAAGAGCACAAAAAAGGTGTCCCAAAATATCGAAGATTTTAAAAGGAGATGGGCAAACTGTTCCAAAAAGGTTTCTGAAACAACTATCAAATCTCTAATGGAAGGCTTAACAAAAAAGGTCCACGAGTTCATAAATAGTGGTTAGAACTAAAGAGTTCTATTTTTCTATAATTTGTAAAATATTATCAATTAAAACAAAAAGAAAAATCAAAACTCTAAGATCAACCGTTTAAAAATTATTGTATTTTATATATGTTAAGATTTTTTCGATCTCACTCCTTAGTTTTAGGTTAATTTGTCGACTGACTATAACACTATGCAACAAATTCAAATCCGTTCCGAATCCGTTTGCATAGGTTGGAAGCATGCAATTTACAAAATCCCTAAGGGGTTTTCTAAAGTTGACTCAAATTTTGTTTTATGCGGGCCTAAAGTTTGCCATTTCTAACATATTAACTATAATAAACAGCACTTGTTAAGTTTGCATCTGACAGTGTTTGTGTGTTCAGCAAATTATAATATAATTTTCCGTAAAACAATTTTTGGTAGAAGCCACTTTTTAATATTTTATTTATTTATTTGTTAACGTCTACGGATACAATGATCTTACAGACTAATGACAATTTTGGTATAAAAATAACTTACATACTAAATATAACAACATAATAAAATTAATTAATTAAATAAAATAAATAAATTAAGCCGAAAGCGCGATTCATTAACAGTAAAGTCAAGTACATTATTATAACGATTACATATACGAATACATCTTGTAATTGGTTCATTTAAGGCATAATTGGTTTTGTGAGTGGACTCCTCAAACATGCGGTTGAACCTTAAGCTTCTGTTGGGGACGTAAATATTTAATAGGTTAGACAACTCAGGATGGACAATAAGACCTGATAAAACTTTGTAGACAAACATGAGCGAAAAATATATTCTTCTATCGTGCAGTGATTGTAAGCCGAGCAGCTTGCGTCTGGCAGTATAAGATGGAAGACCGTCAGGCCAATGCATTTTACGAAGGGCGTATTTAGTGCACAATCTTTGAACTTTTTCAATACGAAATGAGTGGACATTATAAAAAGGATCCCAGATGATGGAACAATATTCTAAGTGACTCCGAACTAAGGACACATATAGTGCTTTAATGGTTAGTGGGTCTCTAAAATCATGAGAATTTCTTTTGATAAACCCAAACATAGAGTAAGCTTTTGATATAATATAATCAAAGTGATTTGAAAAACTTAATTTAGAATTAAATATGATCCCCAAGTCTTTAATTTCTTGTTTACGGGGCAAAATCTGATTATTTAAGGTATAATTAAAAATAAGTGTTGTGTTATTTCTAGTATAGGAAACAATACAGCATTTATCAACATTTAAACATAAGTTATTAGAAGAGCACCAGTCGAGGAAATCAAGTAAATCCTGCTGTAGCTTTGAGCAATCAGTTAAAGTAGTTATTTCAAAAAATAGTTTTACGTCATCAGCAAACATCAAGCAATTAGACACAGATATACTGCTAGGCAAGTCATTAATAAAAAGTAGAAATAGTAGTGGACCACTATGGGTACCTTGCGGTATACCCGAAAAGGCATTAACTACTATTTCAGATATAACTGATCCTATTTTAACGACCAACTTACGATTAGAGAGGAAGCTTTTAAGAAAGTTCAAAAGTACCCCAGAAATTCCAAATTTTTCTAATTTTTGCAAAAGGATGTGATGATCAACCTTATCAAATGCTTTGGAAAAGTCGGTATATATCACATCCAGTTGCTTGTGATTTTCCATTGCCTTAACAATGGTGTTCGAAATAAGTGCCAAATTGGTGCAAGTGGATTTCCCTGGTAGGAACCCGTGTTGACACACACTCAAAGCAGTATTTACATGACAATAAAGTTTTTTGCTAATGATATGGTCGAATATTTTTGCAATAACACCTTGTTTGACAATAGCTCTATAATTATTTATGTCAGTTTTATCCCCAGATTTAAATATTGGTGTTATATAACACTGTTTCCAGCAGTCTAGGAACTTACCCGCCAGTAAGCAAGAATTAAAGAGAATTTTTAAGGGTTGTAAGACATTGTTAAGACAACGAATAAAAAGAACTGGTGGAAAATCACCAGATTCATAACTGTAGTTTAGTTTCAAGACGGAAATTGCAGATACAATATCTTCATCACAGATTACAAAATTAATAGCAGCATCTAGTAAAGGTCGTTCGGACAACGTTTCGACTGAGCTGTTATACTCTGTGTAAACTTTTTGGAAAAACTTAGCAAATAAATTACAACTTTCAAGAGTATTCTCAGAGATATCATTCTCAAATTTCATACTAACTGGAAAGCCATTTGAATTACGTTTAGAGTTAACATAACGCCAAAAACCAGATGGGTTAGACTGTAACTCAGATTCTATTTTAGTGATGTATTTGTTATAAGAAAAGTTATATAGAGTAGTGAATTCGCAGCGTAACCGTTCAAAGTTCCGACGATCAACAATGTTATTTGATTTTTTAAATTTTTTCAGAGCTTTATTCTTTACATTTTTTAAATTAGATAACTTTGAATTAAACCAAGGAGGCTTATTTCGCATATGATATTTTTTTATCGGCACAAAGTTAGTAATGAAAGAAAATTTATCGCAAATGCAACTGAAAATAGCAGAAGGATCATCAAGCAGGCTTAGAGGAGTCCAATTAACAGAACATAAATAATCATTAATTGCTGCAAAGTTCGCTTTTGTATAGTCTAATGCATCGCTTGATGGATTATTAATCTTATCAAAATTGTAGAATTCAAAATTTATGTGTAAAGCCTTATGATGAAGATTGTTTTTGGAAATAGGAGACAAATTTAGATAGCAAGTTGCTTTTAAATCCTCAGAAACAAAGATTAGATCCAAAATCCTATCTAAACTATTTTTAATAGAGTTTATTTGAAGGAAATCGTTAGATAAAAAATAACCTGTAACTAGTGATTCAATATCAGAGTTAATGTTGAATGGCAATAAACAATTATCTTGAAACTTCCATGATATACTTCCTAAATTGAAATCCCCTAGAACAATTATTTGTTGATTACTATTTAGGTTATCCGATATAAAACTAATATTTCGAAGATGCCTATCATAAAGATCAAAATTAGCACTAGGCGGTATATACGAGATTATAATATATAAATACTTGTTACCCAAAAAATCAATTTGAATACACATTTGTTCAACATCATTGTCAGCAATTTGCAGGGGTATTAATTTACTGCGCAGATCAGCCCTGACTGCAATTAATATTCCGCCACCTCTAGCTTTCCCAGTTGCTAATGCACATCGATCGAAACGATATACTTGATAAAAATCGTCGAAAAATTCAGAGCTTGAAATATTGCAATGTAGCCAAGTTTCAGTTAAACCAATAATATCATATTCATGAAGAGACATATCCAGATAGAATTGCTTCGATTTTGTTCGCATGCCACTCATATTTTGGTAGTAAACGGAATAAACAGCTTGTGAGCATTCATATGGAACATAATTAATGTGGGGAAATTCACTATCAGTTAATCCACAGCTAAGTTCTCTCCTTGGTTCGCAAAAAAATGAAAAGGTCGAATCCTTATATTAGTAGGCCACAGAAATATGTTGTCCATAAACTTCTACTATAGGTCACTAAATTTAAAATTCCATTAAAAAAAGTTTACCAGTAAATACGAGACAGATACGATATTGATGAGAGTCTGATATTTGATCCTTAGTTTGGAGTAGCTGCTCTTTCATTTCTCTAGACTACGACAGATTACTGACTTACATACATACATATATGTATAAAGAGTTCTTATTGTTGAATTCATTTTCGTTCCATTATTCTTTCATACATCAACTGGTACACCTTAGTTGCTTGTCTGATTAAGTTAAAAACTAAAGTAAAAGTAAAAAAGTAACAAAAAATCTTTTGTGTTTGATGGAAAAAATAAAAATTTCAAAAAACTTTTATGTTTGATAAAAACAATAAAAATCTCAAAATAATAAAATAGAATAAGTGAAACCACTTTTTATTGACAGAAAAAATAAAAATCTCAAAATAACTTAATGATAAAAAGCTTAAAACATCTATAATATTAGTGAAGTTTTTGAATGGAGTTGGAGTTTAATTTTTATTTTTCCTCCCTAAGATTTAATTAAGCGCATGTATGTATATTTTAAATTAATACTTTTTTCTGTTTCTATCACTTTATCACACAGTGTGGCGTCTACAATTTCAAGCGACGTGACAATTGCTTCAAATGCTATGCATCACGCGAGGAAGGCAAAAAAGGAGGCGAGGGTAGCGATGAAGTTAGCAACATCCTAACGAAAAGTATATCACTAAAAAATAATTGCAATTGCAAATCTAAATAAAAATAGAAAAAAAAAAATAAATAAAAAATCTAAGAATTCTGTGCAATTTTGCATTTTCACATATACATATGTACATTCAAAATAAATAAAATATTTTAAAATTAAAATCCAATGAAATCATCCATATGCAGAGATCATGTTACGCAATTTGGATGCGCTTACCAATGAGGAGAGTGTGCTGACTGCCATGCAACAATTTGTACCCGATTTGGCAAAAAAAATCAACAAAATCCTTATTAGTCGTGATGTGCTGACGCAGACGTCTCGTGGCATTTGCTATTTGAATTTCGAGAGTCTTGTCGATTCGATGAATTTACATAATGCGCTGAATGCATTGGATCCACCATTAAAGATTGATGAACGTGAAAGTGAGTAGTTGTTTTTTATATCATATATTTTGAATTATTGTATTCATTTATTAATTTTTTATATAGTTCTTGTTACTTACTGCATCGATCATGAGAATCGTCACATCGTTCCAAAAAAATCTGGTGATATCTCTAGCGCTGCTGTAGGTGTCTCAATTGGTCCATTAACCGCTGCTGAAATGGTTGCAGCGGCTAATAGCGCTGCCTTGGGTTCTGTCACCGGTGGTCAATACACGTTGACTGATGTTCCACGCTTGGCTGAGTACAGCGCTGCTATGTATGCTTCTACACCCGCAGAACATGCCCACTACTTACAATACTACACTGAGTATTACATAAGTGAGATCAATAAAGGGCAATTTGGTAATTTGCCCAGTGATTTGCCAACATCATCCGAGACATCAGCAAATTCGGGTGCCGCTGTAGCGCTTTCAGCCATACAGCGTAAACAGAAGAAAATGAGCAGCATTGAAACAACAGCAACACAGGCGTTAGCCGCTATGAAAGCCGCACTTGCTGCACAGAGTATTGTGGCACCCCGGGGAAATGATGGCAAAACTTATCGTAAGTGTTGAAAGAAAGAGGGTGAAAAAAGCAATAACGCTGGGAGTTGGCATTAAATAAAAACAATGCTTGTTCAAAGCAATTTAATTGATATTTCATGAAATGAATGCCAATTGAAAAATTATTAATTGGCATTAAATTAATTTGATGAAAATTTGAAAAAATATTAATTAGCATTAAACTATTGATTAACATCAAACTAATTCTATACCGCTCAAAAATCTAAAATAGAAAATACGCCACCTGTTGGCTGGCAATGTAGCAGTTCACACGAGCGCAAGCATAAACGCCTGTCTGAAAGAGAGAGGTAGAAAAAATAGGCAGTTAGAAAAAGACAGGCGAGTTTCTATCTCTTTCTAACTACCTATTTTTTCTAACTCTCTCTTTCAGACAGGCGTTCATGCTTGCGTCCGTGTGACTGGCCACAATGGCAAATCTCCAAGAGTAAAAATTGCCAAGAAAAGCTTTTCATTTTGCCGTTCGGATTCGGCATAAAACTATAGATCCTTTCCATTCATGTACAAAATATAACTCATACAACATGAATGCCACAATATGTTGTGCCATAATAGTACTAGTAGTAGAAATCAAACTGATTTAATGACAATTACATAAAAACAGCATTAAACTAATTCAATGCCAATTAAAAAATCATTAATTAGCATTAAATGATTAGTGAGTGCAATGATGGAAAAACTTTACAGCTTTGGTTGCAATGATTTTTGTTTCTTTTCTCATATTTATGAATACAATTTTTTTTTCTCCATTTTTTCCATTTCACAGCCACTCCCGATGTCTCTCTGTATCAGTATGATGAGACTTCTGGCTATTATTATGATCCCACTACTGGCTTATATTACGATGCACATTCACAGTACTACTACAATAGTGAAACGGGAGCTTATCTCTATTGGGATCAACGTAAAAGCACTTACATTCTTGCTACCCCTGCTGCCGCGGCAGCAACAGTTAAAGATGTTCTGCCACAAGAATCGAGTGATGATATTTCATCAAAACCTAGCACATCTACCGCCACAGCTGATGAAGAAACAAAAAAAGACAAAAAGGAAAGCAGTGGCGGCAGCGGCAATAAACATGACAAGGTAAAAGTAGCCAAAAAGATTGTAAAGGATATGGAAAAATGGGCCAAACAATTGAACCAAAAGAAAGACTACACTGTTGTGGCAACACCACAACCTATACTACCTTCCAAGGGTGATGAAGGTCCTTCAACAGCTCGTGTTGGAGGCGGCGGCGGCGGTGTCAATGCACAATCCAGTGGTGGTATATCAATGAGTTTATCTAGTGGCTATGCTGATGTTGGCTTCTCCATACTAGAGAAAAAAGAACGTACAAAGCTGGTGGTCGATTATTTGCCGCCTGCTGTATCAGCGAGTAATAAACTTGTATCTGCTTATGGCTCCGATTCCGATGATGAACAACAAGCACCTACCACCTCATCTAGAGGTGCTGCTTCCGCAAGTGCTGCTGTCACATCATTTGCTGCAGAAACAAATGAAAAAGATTATGTTGACTTCCAGAAACTTACCTGTTTACTATGCAAACGAGCTTTTCAATCATTGGATATACTACAAAAGCATTTAAAAATGTCTAATTTACATAAGGAGAATCTCCAAAAGTACAAACTAACGCGTCAAAGTCAAAGCGACGGAGCATCAGATGATGGCGGACCTAGTGCGTTAGCGTTAGCGTTATCGTAAGTTGCAAATATTTAAAATGAATCATAACATTAATTAATTTGTTAAAAATGTAAGTATTTCAAATCATCATTTTCTTTTTTAATTTAAAGTTATCGAGATCGCGCCAAAGAGCGCCGTCTAAAGTATGGCGAAAGTGATCCACCACCTCCAAATCGTAGCCGTGAACGTTTCGAAACTGAAATAAAAAATCTTACCTCACGTAAGCAACCAGATCCACCGGCTATGCCAATCGGTTCGAATAATGTTGGCAATCGATTACTGCAGAAGATGGGCTGGTCAGAAGGGCAAGGACTGGGTCGTAAAAATCAGGGTCGCACTAATATTATTGAGGTATGTATGCATACTGTCTTAAAGGGTGAACAATTTTTTTTTATCAAATGCATTTCTTTTACTTATATTTTCGTTTGGGATTCAGGCCGATGCTCGCTCATCTACTGCCGGTTTAGGCACAAAATCGGGCATTACTCCAGGCGATGATTATAAGACTTACATTAAGAAAATGATGAAATCACGCTATGAGTCAGTGTAATTCACTTCTTGATGCTGTAATTCTTGATTTTCTTTTTTTTTCAACATTTCAATAATATTTAGTTTGTTTTTTTTTTACTTGATCGAAGAGGTTAACATATTGTAATTGATTTTAATTATTTTTGAATGTTGTTGAAAATCATTCGTATAATAAAAAAAAACTCTTGTATGAATAATTAATAAAATTACAATACTTCTGTAAGTTTATTGTATAAAACAAAGTCATTTTCAATTTGACTTGTGCTCCATTTCTTTTTGTTCTAGTGAAAATTGTATGCGAGTATCAATTCTGGAATCAATTTGGAATATTCTGTATTCCATTTGGAATATTCGGTATTCAATTTGGATAAATCTGAAATTAGTTCGGAAAAATCTGAAATCGATTTGGAGCAATCTAAAATCAATTTGTTATATTCTGAAATCGATTTGTGATTTATTCCAGTGATAGTCTTCGATTATGAAATTCTGTCTCCGTAAATGCCAACGATTTTCTCAAAAGCCTCGATTTTCCTTGCAGTTGTTATTTATTGATTTAATATCATAAAAATTTATACAAATTTACTTATAATATTTTTTAAATCAACGCGACTCTGTCCTTCTTCATAAATATAGCGCAAACATCAATAATTTTTGGTTACCCAGGCCGATTCCAATTAGGTCGACTTGAAATTATTTTGTTTGCCTTAGGAATACCACCTCTACTGCGACGTCGAGCAGAAACTGTAACAATTATTTTGTGAATATGCAAATATAATATATAAAAATAATAATGCAAATATAAATATTTATCACCCAATACTTGAAGGATTCCAGCAAATAAAATTATAAAGAACATACAATTTGCAAGTAACATTTTCAAAATGAGCTGATACCGTAGTGAAACTAAAGTTTTAATTAAATCAATATTTTCTTTAGCGCTTTTTTAGTTTTTTTTTTAACGGTGATGGCGAGCACAATATTAAGTGCATAATTTAAGCATGAAACGTTTCTGTTACGCTTTTACCATTAAAACTGAGGAGGAGAGAGAGCCGTGAAGGGAATTCTTTGATGGAAGTGTACTTTCCTGGTAGATTCATTCACCAATTATTTTATATTAGCAACTCATAAAGGGGTACAAAGCAAATTTTCCATCAAATTTTGAGAGTGGCTGAAATTATTTTGCTTTGAAGACTGGGAAAAGGGATTGTACCGCGGCAAAAGCTTTTAGACCAGCCAGCTTAAACTCTTTCCTTTTGAAAATATTGTAAATTGGTTGGCTGTATTGTAGAATTGAAAATGAATTATATTGTAGAATTGCTGCAACAAAATTTTCTAAATGCAAATAGGTGATTAGTTGCATAGATCTGAAAAATTTGATTTTGGAGAAATGGATTTTAGAAAAGGAAATTCTACCAAAAAACCTTTCCGGCCTAAGTTTCTATTTAGTTTCGGTTTATTTTCCATAAGTAAAAGGAGACAAATTTTAGATTTTTTATGACATGAACAACAACCATATGATGTACTACAACGGTAGTTACAGAAAATTTTTTTTTCAATTAAGGTAAACTAGTCAGTGAGGCCACAGTAACTGGGGCTATTTTTTTTTTTTTGTGCTTAAGAAATCTCTTTATGAAAAAACAAATATCAAAAGCACGGTTGCCACTTTGGTACAATTCTACCAAAACTGGTACATTTTTTTCGATTTTTCTGCACTTGGTACATTGGTACATGTTTTAAAAATCTGGTACATTCTGTGGGCAAAGTTAGCTTTTATAATAATTAAGAATTGTAAACTTATTTTCAAAATATTTTTTGTTGAAAAAGGTAAAATTTAAATATACATATTATTTAATGCTTTCAAAAGAATTGTGTGTCGGACGGTAAGAGTCTCATTATATATAGTCGGCCAAAGACTATTTTTAAAATACAATATATATTTTAATTAATGTGTTACTTTTTATTAAGAATGTAGTCTGGTGTTCCGGCCTAATTTTTAAGGTTATTTCGGGAATTTTTTATTACAACAAAATAAAATACAATTATTTAATTTTTTTTATATGTTATTATTGACATCTTCAACTGTACAAAACAAAAATTTTGGAGTTTATTTTACGATATTTTTTTAGCGTTTTTTTACGTCCAAAGTGGACACCTAAAAAAAAGTGTGGGGCTGGCCCGGGTTTAAACATTTTGATTAAAAAGCAATAAAACGGTGGACTTCCAAAATTTTTTTTTCTCAAAATCGCATTGTTTTTTGTTGAAAATCGTTGTAAAAATACGAAATAATAATTAAAAATAAACAATTCTACTACCTGCGAGAGCCATTGGCGTGTAAAATAATATTTTAAAAGTTCAGCCCAATTAGTTCGATAGAATTCTCTTATATGGAAAACGTATCACATATCGTAGTCTGATGAAAACATTATAACTGTTATTGATTTAAAAAGATAAATTTTTACTCCGCCGGAAACCATAGAGGTACTACAAGACTCTAAACTCATGAGTCATTTTTGTGATGCTATCTTTTAGTTTCCTTTAACTTAATTTTTTTTTACATTTTCGGGACTCTGCATGATGGCGTTCGATGGCCGGTCAAAAAAACGTTGTTTCGAGAAAAACGCTTTTAAAGTTTTAACGAGAGATAAAGTTTACTTTCAATATATTGTACTTTCGAAATACATTTAAAAAAAATACTCGATTTTTTTAAACTCGAACACCAGATCCACCACATCCTTAATAAATAACATTCAATCTTACTTATTATATTGGTACATTTTTTCCCCATTTGGTACATTTTTTGGTACATATTGGTACAAAATAAAATGCGTAAGTGGCAACCGTGATCAAAAGAGAACCAAACTTCTCGTTGGTGTTTATTTTGTTATTTGTGTATGCAGATAATTCTGAGAATTGCCGTTACTCATGTCTTCTCTCTTTCTCTCATTTGTTATTTACTCCCGCTTAAGCAATGATTATTACAACGATGAGTACAATGCTTTGTTCAATGAGTGAATTTTAAACAACTTCCGACGCTAATATTTTGGAATTGGCTAAACCGATTTTAAATCTTTGGCTAACCTACACGTCAAGCTCTTTAAAGTGATATATAATATTATATCGTAGCACTTCTGGAATAAAATTGTAGTTACATTAATAAATGTATAGATGATACTCACTTTGAAAACATTAAATTGTACTATATTAAATTCTAGGTTTTTGAGAATTCAAAAGAATAAAAGTAAAAAATTCAAGCGAATTTTTCTGATTAAAATTTTAATTGTTTAAATAGCATGCCTTTTGTGATTACATTCAGAAATATTTTGTTGTGATAAAATTTACCGATAAAGAAAAAATATACTATTTTGATTTCCTGGCAGTATGTCCTATACTAAGAGAATTTAGACTTATCTACTTTAAAAAGCAAGCTTTAACGCTACAAGATTGCACCGAAATACTGAATGGGAAAAGCTGGAGTAACATAGAAAAATGCCTAACCCGCATCCATCGGATATTTTTAGAAACAAAAAGCACGTTGTGCATCAATTTGATGCAAACAGTAAAAAATCATATAATTAATTGGAAATATTTTTTATTTGTTTTTTTTTTGTTTTTTATATTGATGATTAATATTTGTTGATTTCTTCGCCGTAAGTTACCTTTGATATAATTCCTGGTTAGAAATGTTCTAGTAGACATTATATCTCATTGGAAAACTTAAGGATAATTGTAAGGATTAAGAGTCCTGGAAATATTTTTTTTTTAAATTTATTTTAATATTTGCATAAAATATTGAAGAAATTCAACCAGATTTAGAGAAAAAACTCCGCGATGAAAGGGTTAAAACAAAATCTCGTCAAATCGAAAACCTCTGTAATTCGTAAAAAATTGCTGGTCCTTTGCGATTACGAATTATCGGGATTCTACTGTATATTCAAATCAATATTTATATCAATAGTTGTTCACACCCCTTCACAATTTTTATATTTAAAGTGATAAACTTATAGATATTTTTTATATTTGGAAAATTAATTAAACATGCTATAAATATAATAAAAAAAAGTAGCCAAATCCTAAAAACTTGTGATGGAGTTGCAAAAATCAAAACCTATTTGTAAAAATCTGATATCAATTTGGAAAAATATAAGATTAACTTGGCTAATCTGAAATCAATTTAGTTAATCTAAAATTTATATAAAGTAAACTAACATCAATTTGGAATATTCTGAAATCAATTTGGCATCTATTTCCGTCCGGGGACATTTATCTCCGAAACGCCCCAGATTTTCTTAAAAGCCTCGATTTTCCTTGTAGCTGTTATTTATTAATTTAACATCATAAAAATACAAATTATCTTATATATTTTTTTTTACTTCTGCAAGCATGAATTATTTTCTGGTTACCCAATCTGAAATAATGCATTTTTGAAATTATTTCGAATGGCAGAAAAATCTATGCTACATTTATAAATGTATTACTAAATACTTACCCTCGGGATTTTCTTTTCTTGAGCTGAAATTGCAACAATTATTTAGTGAACATGTGTAGTAATAATGTAGATATAAATATTAATCACCCAATGATTGAAGGATTCCAGCAAATAAAATTATGAAGAACATATAATTTGCGAGACACATTTTCAAAATGAGCTGATACCGTAGTGAAACTAAAGTTTTAATTAAATTAATATTTTTTTCTTTACCGCTTTTATAGTTTTTTTTTTTAGCGGTGGTGGCAAGCACAATATTAAGTGCATAAATCAAGCATGAAACGCTTCTGTTACGCTTTTACTCTTAAAACAGAGGGGCGAGACCCATGAAGGGAATTTGCGTTATCGTAAGGGATACATCTGAAATATGCAGACGACCAGCGGATAAAAGGGGAGCAAACGACTCAGCTTTGAAAATATGCTTAGTCCGCACGATAGATGGACACATGACGGAAAAGATGGACGAAATTCTGCAGTCTTTAAGGGAAGGAAAAAAATGAGCCTCTACTATTTTTGGTAATTTTTTTTAGGTTGGGTACATCATCAGTAGTGGGAAGTCAATGAGTTAATGAAATTATGTCCCTCACGATAAAAAATGCATTAGAATGCACATTGAATAATATTTATTTGGAAAAATTAAATTTGATTATACTGTGAATTTTTTGTCACTTTTGGCCATTTTTTTGAGGTTAAGATTAAAAAAAATGGGAAAATTGTTCCTAAAATTTTAATTTTATAGGGTCCATCAAATGTATCATCGATTTAATTTATTGTATTTAAAAATCAGTTTGATAAAAATTATTTATGAATATTTTCTTCGAATGCAAACCACCCCGAAAAAAATTTCTCGAAATCATGTCACGTAAAATATAGTATATTCATATTATTTATATAAGAACTTTATTTTTAATTTATTATAAATGAATAAAAATTTAACAATGGATTTTTTTGAAAAATGTCAGCGTGCGTGAACACGCGTGAATTGTATTTTCAAAGCCTTGAGCATGCGTGATTGTGAGTTAAAAAGTACCTACGTGCCCATCTCTACTACCTACACGTTTTATTCACATAATAGAGGGCGGGCCCCCATAGTTGGTTGACTGGCTATCTCAACAGGTAAACTGGCAAAATTTTTAAAATTGTTTGTCCCTAGAGCTGCGCCAATTTGTTAAAAACAAGAAGAAAATTTGTAAAAAAAAAATCGAAAAAAGTCGCCAAATTTTTCTTTGATTTTTCAAATACCCTTGACGTTTTCGAACGCTTTGTTATTTTAGCCTTCACTGTGAAAAAGGCTTAGATTTCCACATAGTCTTTGTTGCCTACATTTAGGCAATTGTTATTTTAGCGCTCACTATTGAAAAAGGCTTAGATTTTGGCACACTTTTAAATTTCTTAATTTTAATTTCTGCGTTTTGCTCATGTCTTCCAAAAGTACATACAGGGCGTCAACTTATGACGTTGGTCTTTAAAGCAACCGCGCAATCGATACAAAAATTACATATTTTCACTTCTGAGCGTAGTAAAACTTAATATATCTTTTTAAATTATTCATAGATTACTGCCGTACTGTACATTACAGTAACTAATTACTATACGTGTAACATCACTTGCATCGGGTTTACGTGCAACAATCTGAATCCATGCATTTGGTATGCATCCTTTTAGGCATTTTTTGAAATATCAAATAAATAATACTACTGTCAGAATGATCAACAATCAAAAAGCTTACTTTCATATCTTGCATGGGAAAAAGCTTAAAGATACAAAAACAAATCGCATGAAAAAATTATGAAAACATGACGCACTCGACCAACAAGATTTTAATGTGGTGCTGTTGGATTTTTTTAATTTTATTTAACTTTTTAATTCTTATTTTTCGTTGTTTTGGTGTATTGTTGTTGTCTGTTATTGCTTAACCAACCAACAGTGCCACAACAGCCACAAAACCAAAACTAAATGAAGCAAATATGTATGCAAGAATCTCACATTAGTATCTACAAAATAAATAAAATGACGAGGAAAATCTTGAAGCGTATCGTGTAAGCTTTTTCAGTTCAGTTCAAAATCAGCTGCTGGTGGTGAGAGGTTAGCGCGATCGGAATATTAAATATACACTATTATTCTGTGTGTGTTAACTTTTTTGTATTTGTATTATTTGAGTTTGTTATTTGTTGTTTTTATTTTTTCGTTTTTTCTTGAATGGTTTGCGTCAGATTTGCAAATGCTCTAAACTAGAGAAACTTGAAAGAAAAAAAAAAATAAATGAAAAAAGTTGCTCACACTCGCGTTGTTGCTGCTCCATAGAATTTTGAGTTTTGTATTGATCGAATCGGCGGTCGCTCACCGTTCCTGCAATTCGCTTATTTTTCGTTTTATTTGAATATGTTACGCTCAAATTTATCTTTTTGTATTATTATTCTTTCTTTTTTGTTTTAATTTAATTTTTTGATATTTACTAAATTTTCGGACGTTCTTTTTTACTTTTGCTCGTGGGCCGTCAACATCTTTCAACTCAAATCAAATCAACGGTGTGTGAACTCAACTCGGTGTGTGCGTGTGTGAAAAAATCATATGAAATAAAATCAAATAAAACCAAAAAAAAAATCAAAATATTGTAATTTCTGTGAAATTTTTAAGTTTGTTTAGATTTATTAATTTTTCCATTACTTTTGATTGAACACAAAAAATAAAAAATTTCCAACTGATTTTCTGTGGCACTGAAACTCTCTGAAGTCCAGTGCAGTAATTTAAATAAAAAAAACAACCAACAATTATGTCTCAGAGCTGTCTACCATATGTGGTCAAAATAAAAAGTTATATAAAATTTGCATAAATATACGAAAAAATTATAAGCAAAAATAAAAAAAAAATTATTATTTTCTCAATCTCCGTTCTGCTCTGCAACAACTATTCGGTCTTTGTTGTATTGAGAGGAAGGAGCTAACGGTGTTGCAATCAATTAAAAACAACGACAACACAGAACAAAAGAGTATTGCTTTATGGTTCTTTTTTTTTTGTTTTTTTTGTTTTTTTTTTCGTGCGTGCTATAGTATTCTAGAAAGAAAAGAGAGAGAAAAAAACAGTTCTTTTATGGTGTTTTAAATACAATTTTGTTTTGTTGTTGTCATTGTCATTGATTTATGCTGATCTTTTATTTTTTTTTTATTCTCAATCAACCTTAAACAACAAAATAGTGATAGTGCTACAACAACAACAAATAAACATAAAATTCAATTCTGTATTGAAATTTTAATTTTGGATTAAATTCTTCAGTTTTTTTTGGATACAAATTTGTGCTGGTATTTC
Organism: Toxonevra muliebris; assembly: GCA_963691655.1. Lineage (NCBI taxonomy): Eukaryota > Metazoa > Arthropoda > Insecta > Diptera > Pallopteridae > Toxonevra > Toxonevra muliebris. The sequence continues at coordinate 49,922,205 of OY829329.1, forward strand.
GTACATTATTCGAGCAGCAAGAAGAAGAAGCAGACGAAGTATATACCTTTTCCTTACCACAATTTTCCAAATTATACTCCTCTCATCATCAACACTCTGTACTATAGGCAGACAAACCGACAGACAGACACAGCAGCGCTCATACTCATGCACACAAATAAGGTATACAAACGTTTTCTTATATATTTTCTTTAAATTCTTGTAATTTTTTTTTTCTTTGAAAATGAAAATATTTTTTTTTTATTTTTTTTGTTTTTGTTTTTTTTTTTTTTAATTTCATGGTTTCATTTCTTTAAATAAGTTTTATTTTTAGCACTGTTGGTTATTTTTGAGTTCATTTTTTCGTTTCATTTCGCTCTCATTTTAAAATTTGTTTCTTTGGAATATCATCATAGGTAGATAGATAGACAGATAAATATATATATATATATATATATGCAGATGTGTGTATGTATATACATAGATATATTTATGTACACATAGTATAGATAGATCTCGAAAACAGGGTGTGATTTCATTTTTAACAAATTCTTGTTTATTTGTGTTTATAACAAAAACAGCTTTTTCATTTATAAAATTGAAGAACATTCTCACGTTGTTGGGGGAGGAGGGGATAATTTTTTCTTGATGTACAGTTTTCTTGAAAGTAGTATAAAAGGGTTTTTTACTGTTTTGGGACTTATGCCATTATTGAAAAATTATAAACAGCGAAAGATTTGGAGAGGATGCGCTAACATTCAAGAAAAATGTTTTACCCTTCAGTCCAAATATTATTTTCTCAAAGAAGAAACTTGGTAGACCCTAGTTAAATTTAAATTCTAAATTTTAGAATCATTGTTAGAGCAATTATCGAGCGGTCAAGTTTACTGCCTATTACTGCGGATCTCTTGCAACTTGTATTCCTTATTAAAATTACATGTTCTAGGGTATTGAATAACCGTTAACCTCCAAAAAAGAGCAACCAATATGAGCAACGAAGCTGCATTTACTTTCTTTCTCTTCCTGTTTTGGTGGCTCTCTTACTGTTAGATATAGCATTAATTAATTCTAATTTATGTTTGGTTTTTTTAGTTTCTAATGTATAAGATATACTCAATTTGTACGTATATTTTAATTGAATTAGTTAGAAAATTTAATTTACATTACTTATAATTTAACCCTTTATCACACCATGATGCAGATCTGCAACGTACCCAATTCTACAAGCTTGTTATTTTATTTTTTTGTGTATCATAACTGATAACATGTCGACGCGGACATGGTGCACAGACAGATATACCATCATTTGTTCACTTGGACAATCTTGCGCCTTGTATCCGCTTCAGAAAAAGATATGATATCAGGTTCAGAGGTCGTACTCCTTGGTCTTCGTCATGTCTTCCATGCCGACGGATCCAAAACCTCAAACGGTGCTGGGTTCAGTTGGTAGTTAGACGATGAGACCAAGTTCTCTTTTGCCACTTGGACAGATGACGACAGTCTGGTTGAATAATTGAGAGGAAATGGTGTGGGAAGTGCATAGGCATCTGCAGCGATAGCCAAACTGCATTGAAGGTCCTTGCTATCCCTGCCAGCTCTTCAAAATAGGTCAGCAAGTGTAAGGCAAAACTAAATAGTGTTGCAAAACATAGCAAGTTATGCCTTATATGGGTTCCAGGATACTGTGGTATTGCAGGGAATGAACTAGGTGTTAAACTAGTTAAGTAAGGTTCTGCAATTGCACCATCCGGTCGGAAACCTTTTTTTATGCGTAAGTTCTGAGAAGGTCATGCGTTGGATCATTCGTAGGTCCGAGATGGTCCGAGCTTGACTTCTGCAGAGCCGCAAAGTGCTTCGTGAGACAATCTAACAGGAAATCAGCGGAATTTCTTCTGAACCTGGAAGAAAGGACCTGAAATTACTGGTGGGTGTCATTACAGGGCACAACACATGTAGTAAGCATATGACTAACATGGGCGTCATCACCGATCCAACTTGCCAATTGTGTCTTGAGGACGACGATACTACGGAGCATTTTCGTTGTAGCTGTCCGGCGTCGCGAGATTCAGATTGAGGCTGTTGAGTAGTGATGCCTTGAGTATAAATAATATCCATACTCTCCCTTTTCTTGAGCTTCTAACGTTCATCAGTGAAACAAAGAAGTTCGAGGCTGAGAGACCTTAGACATTTCTCCTTTCCAATCAACCCCTCACATATCTTTCCTGTCTTTCTATTTTCTTCTACTGGCTCTATTTCGGGTATAGTACAATGGTTTTTGAGACGTGAGTGCTTTAGTTTAGTCCAGCCCACCTTCAACTCTAAACTCTAATTATAACTGATTTAGTGATATGGAGTGAGGTGAAATTATTTTATGTTATTTGAAAGGTATCGATCACTGCTAACGGAATGTATTTTAATATATTGCAACTAAACAAAAAAATGTACTCCACTTGGCATTTTCGGTTGGAAATGAAAAAGAAATAAATAAATAAAATAAGCATACTTTACTCATATATTTATATATTTTACTGCATTTTTTTCTAAAAATATGATGGCTAAATTATTGAATAATCGATATTAGTTGATAAATAGTGATAATTATGCACAAATAACAACAAAAATTGTGCTTAAGAATATGTGACAAAACCAAATGTTTTTTTTTTTTTTAAATAAAATCCTTTTATAAATAAATGTGCAAAAACAAAAAAATAAGTGCTTGTTAATTTCTTAATACGAATCGAACTAGGTACTAATTTTAAGAACCCATGGTCTTGCGTGATAAAGGGTTAAGCTTGCTTGAGCGAAAAAATCAAAAAGTAAATGAATAAAACGACCGGGTTCTCAAGTTAACGAGTTACCAACTTGAAGAGGAATTTACTGTTAACATTATAATGATAACAACTCAACTAATAATAATTATTAGTTGAGTTGTTTTTGAGAAAGTTTACATTACTAATTTTTTTTGTTATTTATTGTCACTCTATTTAATTAGTGTTGCTCTCAGGTCTCCAAAGGGAACGAATTCATCGAAACCACATTTATTGCTCCTATTGGAGTATTGAATAATTGCGTCTTTTGGAGTACCCAAAATTGGTGCAACTGGATCTTTGAATTAATTATTCCTTGGATTATAACTTTCATAGAGTAAATCTGAATCCTATACAGAGGTTCCACTATTATTGAAGAACAGGAGATTAACATATTTTAAAATATAGGCTTAAACTTAAAACTAAACTATCCTAATTTTTTTGCATGCATGATGAGTATCGTTTTGTACGGGCTCGATTGTAGAAAGGGTGGTATGATATCGCTTAATTTCTTAAGGTATTGAACTCTTTATGGTTTCAATAACAAAAGCTGCTTATTTAAATTTAATAGAAAAACTAAATTTGATAATGATAACGCTTGCGTTATATTTTTGTTTCGGTTTTCATTGCATTCGTATGCAAATAAAAAAATAAAATAAAAATTATATAGGTACATAAATTAAATAAAACGATAAGAAAAATGGGTGTCTACTACTTAAAAAAAAAAATATAGTCCATACAGTATCAATAATTTTTGATCCGAAAGATTGCATTGGCCTCCAAAACAACGAGTCCAAATTGGAAGAGAGCAAGGAAACTAAACAGGTCAGAGAAATATAGTAGACAAATAGGGGAATCTGAGAGGGAGAACAAGATTAACTAAATATCACAACAACAAAAATAAAATAAAAATTGCGCGGCTGAATATTAGCATTGATGAGAATGAGAGTGTTAAAAAGCAAAAGAGGGAAGAGAGATCGTAGAAAAAAAACGAAATATAATGTTGCAACAACAAAAAAAAAAGTATATACAATTTAAATTAGCAAAAATTATATTTTCGTTTTTAATATTTTTCTTTTTTTTTGTAGTTGTAGTTTTTGTTGTTATTTTATTTTGTTTGTTATATGCTTGTGTTAATTTCTTAACAACAGCGTTTTTCTCTCTCTCTCTCTCTGTGAATTTTATTTTGTATTTTTAAATTATGACACATACTTATGCGTAGTGCTCACCATATTTGAGGGAAAACTTGAATAGGCACTTGAAAAGAGCAAAGTGAGAGACAGAGAAAGAGTGAAGCACAGAGTTAAATAGTGAGTGAGTGCCTGACCAATGAATATCTACACACACAAGTGCACATATGTACATTAGTGTGGTCTACGCTTGTATAAAGAAAAAAAAAAAGTATTCAAATTATAGCTCCACAAAGCGAATTTTTTGCCACTTGGATTCAGGAAATTAGATTCCAAAATTGGGCTTGATAGCTGAGGTTTACAGGTCGCTCCAACCCTTTAAAATTTATTAAGTATGAATATGTTTAGATTCTTAACCCACACTTTTTTGAAGACGATTAAACGCTCCAGAATACAAGTGAAACAAAAAGCCGCCTTATCTCGACAAAATGGGTTGTCGTTAGTAGCGCCTTTTCTTTTTCATTGGGATGGAAAACTTTTGAAAGTTGAAAGGCTAAGAAAATGTTTGGGGGATACCCAAGATTGCAGCGATTGCTGCGAGAAATGTTGGAGTATCAAGGAACCAATGGACGATTATCGTGAACTTTTACAGCGAGAAGCTGCCTGAGCTCCTGATCCTGTCCGATGCCCAGCTAAAGGAATTTACTTCCCAAAAATATTCATGTTCAAAAACAAAGTACAGTTGACTTACCGAGAGGAAACAAAAATAGTAAATATTGCTTTGTTTATTACCTTATTTTTACGCCTTCTAAAAATTTACCCAAATAAAATAATTGGAGAGAAAGCTTGGGTTCCTTTTTTCAGGCACATTTGATTTGATTTCTACCAGAACATTTTTGTGGCCTTTGCTTTTTTTGACGGAGGAATACCCGCGACAAGAAAAGAGCAAATAGTAAAAAATCCAACACGTCTATAACTACCTAATTTTTCGTGACATATGCAAATGACTGAGCAATAAGATCCTGGCTTAAAAACGTTTGTAACTAAAAGGAGGAATTCTTTCTACGATTGAGTTCTTGATGGAGAAAAGATTTAAGTGGAAACATTTCTAAATATCGAATGTAACCATTGGACAAGTGATCTAGTGTAAATTGAATTTTATATACGTTTCTGTAAAATAAGGGTTGTGAACGGCACTGCTGAACGAGGAGTCGGTTTGGTTAAAAAATATAGCCAGACGCTTTCCAAGGAAACGGAACAAAAGCATTTAATTTCTTCGTTTTGTAGCAAACTATAGAAAAGAGTTTCTTGTACCGTCAAAAGAAACTCTTTTTCTCAAAAATATTAATTTTTTATACTATATATACCTATATATTAACTAAATGCCTATGTGAAAATAAATTTACGTGAAGTGACCAAACATGGTTTTTGTTTTAACAAAATTTTTTTTTTCGAATTGATTTATGTATAATAGCATAAAAATAAACTTGTGGAGAAAAGATTTTTACACTTTTATTTTTTTGGACCACACTAATGTACATGCATATATATGTATGTGTGTACCTTACGCGGTCTCATGCATATGGGAATAAATGATATTTTGAATAGTTAAAAGAAAAAATGCTATAAATTTTTAGTGGCCAAAAAGCAAGTGAGCAAAAAAAATTATAAAAAAAAAAAAAAAAAAAAAATATTGTGGAGGTGTTGAATGTGCGTGAGAGAGGTTGTTAAAAATAAATTCCTAATATACATGAAATACAAAACAAAAAAAAAAAGCAAAAATAAAAATATTTAAAATCATACCCAGAGATATTTTTTCCTTTTCGGAAATAAACATTATTTTATTCATGAAATATTCATGTAACTTATTAAAAATTCATTAATATTAAATGCGGAAATAAATAAAACAACCAAACAGCAAGAACGAAAAGTAAAGACGAAACCGAAAACAGCGAACTCAAAATAAAATTATATTCAAAATTTGGTTTGATATTGATTTATGTGAGGTTGAAAGTGTTGTAAAAAAGAAAAAAAAACTACACTCATGTGTACAGTTTAATAATTTGTTTAAATTGAACATAATTGCGGTGAAATATAAATTTAAAGGTCATTGGTATATGCGAAATAATTTCTTCCTTTCAGTCTTTCTCTCATTGGTGTAATTAAAAATATTTTACTTGATTTTTCTTTTGTCTTTTGTTTTGTTGAATGTTTTTTTAATGAATTGAATATGAGAATATGAATAAGTTGTGAATGATTACAGCTCAAAAATATCTTCCAGTCAAATCTGTCATATTTCATTAAGATATACAGAGATTTGCGCACTCTCTTCTACATTCACACACATACACACCCCCCTCCTATGCCATATACCAGCTGTCAACGCTCTTTGAACTGACCTATGATCGTTTCTCTTTTCTTAATTATACTCTATCAATCACTTCAAATATTTATCAAATCATGTCAAATTCATTTATATAATCTGTTGATTACATTGAATAAGAATTTACATATATTTTTTAACTTTCCACAACAAATTTTTACACGTGTGCATGCGATTGTTGTTTCCCTGCCGGCAGCTCAGCTAACTTTTAATGCACTTTAATCTAACTATTTCGCAACTAGAGGTGGTTGATATTTGGATTATTTTTAATGGAGCCAACTGACTATTTTATTGCGATGTCCCAGGCAGTAGTCAATTGTCCGCCTATGCATTACTTTTAAACTAATTTAAAGTTCGTTTCTTAGAAGTTTGCTAAAAGTTATCTAATTTATTGTTAACTTTATACTTTATTGATTCCGATTTATAATAAATACATCTTAAAATTTTTGAAATTGAATAAAAACATTACATTATATGAAATTAGTTTATTTTGCTTACACTTCTCACATTAATATTAATATTCAATCTTTTTCAATTTAGTTCCACACCTTAACCTCACTTAACTGCACACACGAAATTGAGCACTGATTTTAATTTCACAATGCACAAAAGGAAAAAAAATCAATCAACAAAACAACAGTTAAATGCTCTTTAAACAGAGATGAGCAAATATGACAAAAACAACAAATTCACTACATAGAATATGCACCGTTTGATTTTGGGGAAGTTCTGCATTACATTGTAGTTAGTTTATAGTTAGGTCATAAAAGTTAGCTAGAAGTGCGTTATTTTCGTAGTCGACTACCGAATTGCTTAGAGGGTTAATATCTGCAACATGTTATAGTTTGAGAGGATTTCACTGTTATTGAGACTAATGAAGGAATAAAAAACAATAACAATTGAGAGCAAATTGCACGCTTTCATTCGTTCGCCAAATCTTATAAAACAAACTTACTTTCTTAGCTCTGATGTTTTAAAGGTTAAATGCTTGATAAATTGCCAAAAGTTTACTTTTATATGCATGTACAGGTTTCATGATAATAATAACAATGAAGTCTTTTTAAATGATCTTTATAAATTGTTATCAGATGAAACTACATGTAATTTAGTTTTTCTCGGTGATATTAATTTAAATATTCTACAAAACTCTGCTCTTGTGGATAATTATTTATTAAAATTGTCTTCTTTTGGTCTTGAATCCTGTATTAATCATCCAACACGTATTACTTCGTCCAGTGCAACTTGTCTTGATCATATGTTTGTGCGTTTAGAGAAGTCTAATTATATTTCTGTTAGTAGTTCTGTTTCAAATTTGTATCTTTCTGATCACTGTTTAACGTGCTTGAATTTTGACAATATTATTATACATAAGTACTTAAAACAAACTACCGGCCATGTTATATATAAGACTGACTTTACCGCATTGAACAATTTACTTTTATTTGAATCTTGGGACAACGTCTATAATGAACAAAACCCTTCGGTTGCTTTCGACATGTTTACTAACACCTTGACAAATCTTACTGATATTTGCACAAAGAGAGTTAGCAAGAACTCAAAGTTAAAAAAGCTTAAGCCTTGGATGACTTTAGAATTGGTGAAAAGAATTAATTATAAGAATAAGCTTTACAAAAAAAGTATGAAATACCCATTTGATGTAAATCTAAGGACATGCTATAAAAATCTATGTAAGGAAATTTCAAAGGAGACATCAATCTGCAAGCAGAATTATTATTTTAATGAATTTAACAAAATTAAGGGGGATGTTAAGAAAGAATGGCAGCTTGTCAATAACCTTTTAAACAAGTCTAAATTAAAAGAACAAATACGTAACTTGAATGCTGATGGTGAAATTATATCGGAACCAATTGATAAAGTTAATGCATTTAATAAATATTTTGCTAGCATTGGTGCCAAAGTAGTTTCTGATGATGGCCTTAATAATTGTCCTTGTGACTGTGCATATAACGAAAGTTTTTGTCCACAAAGTCTATATTTCGAACCCATATCCTCCTGGGAGCTATTTAAGATTATTAACTCGTTGAAAAATTCACATTCCAACACAGAAGAAAGTTTCTCAAGTATATTTATTAAAAAGATTGTTTATAATGTTGTCGATGTAATTTGTGCCTTAATCAATAAAAGTATTGATAAAGGCATTTTTCCAGAAGAGTTAAAACGAGCTGAAGTTATACCATTATTTAAGAAGGGAGATAGAAAACTTCTTAATAACTATCGACCAATCTCCCTACTTTCTACGTTTTCCAAAATTTTTGAAAAATCAATTCAAATGAGAATGGTTAATTTCTTAAACAAATCCATGTTTTTCAGTGACAGCCAGTTTGGGTTTAGAGCAAGTATGTCTTGCGAAGATGCTCTTTTGAAATTTTGCACAAGTATTAACCATAGCTTAAAAAAATAACAGCTGCTTTATTTGTGGACATTACTAAAGCCTTTGACACAGTTAATCACAATATTTTGTTAGATAAACTGTATAAATGTGGTGTCAGAGGCTTTGTACATAAGTGGTTTGCACCATACTTATCAAACCGGGTACAAAAAGTGAAGCTTGACAATAATTATAGTACTTTTCTAAACATCAATGTAGGTGTTCCACAAGGTTCAGTCCTGGGTCCAACATTATTCTTGATATATATTAATTCTCTTTTTTCACAAAAATTTGTGAGCAATTCGATAGCATTTGCAGATGATATGGCATGTACTTTTGAAAGTGATACCTCTTTCAACCTCATAGCTAATATAAACCATGATTTAGCTATTTTAAGGCACTGGTTTGCTGCTCACAAATTGGTCCTGAGTAATAAAACAAAGATTATTCTATTTAATGTGGCGGGAAAGGAGAGCAACCTTTGTGATTTTACTTTTCATAGCGCTAATTGCGATAAATACATAATCAGCAGGGATATTTGTGCGTCATCTAAAACGATCAAGACGTATGAGGATAGCCGTACTTGTTCCTCAAATTGTTTTGCAATTTGTGGACATGTCCTTAGATTTACATCAAATGGGTATTTCATACTTTTTTTGTAAAGCTTATTCTTATAATTAATTCTTTTCACCAATTCTAAAGTCATCCAAGGCTTAAGCTTTTTTAACTTTGAAAGCGTGAAATCATTCAAGTATCTGGGTCTTATGCTAGATTACAAAATGAATTGGTTTGAGCACACTAATGCCTTGAAAAGGTATTTAATGGCAGCTATAAGACAACTCTATCAGCTAAATGCTTTCTGTTCGATTAAATTGTTAAAATGCATATATTTCGGTATTTTTCACTCAAAACTAGAGTATGGACTGGTGTGCTGGGGAGGCACACACGGTAATAAAATCAATCCAATTCTAATAGCACAAAAACATGCTATTCGAATTATCAATAAAAAATGTCGACTTGAAAATAGTTTTCCACTTTTTAAAGAACTACAAATTTTGCCGCTTAAACACCTGTATTTTTTTAAAGTTTTAAAAGTTTATTTTATCAACTCTGGTTACCTTTCTAACATCAGATCTAATTATACGTTACGAATAAACTATCTAAACATGGCTACGATTCCATCGCATAATCTGCAGCACTTCTTGCACACTTATACTTCAGTAGCTCCTAGGCTATTTAATTGCCTTCCTGTCAAAGTTCGAAGCATTCATAATAAACATGTTTTCCTTAATGAGGTGAAGTCTTGGCTTTTTAACTTTAATCATAATGAAATAAACTCACTTATCAGTATACTAAATTAATAATTAATAAAAAAAAAAAAAAAAAAAAAAAATTCTTATTACAAATTTTTGCTAAAATTGTCTTTCACATATTTACTATTGTTTACTCTTTAAGTACCTATTATTACTTTTACGTTAATCCTTTGTGTATTTGACCCTTGTATTGAATTGTTTAACATCAGCCTACATATACTTCACATTCGCCACTAGTTCTTTTAGAGCTACAGAATGTAAGTAAATTATTATTAACTAATTGTAACACATATATATATGTATTGTTAATTAAATTGTAATATATTCATTAATAATTAATAATAATAATAAAAATTAATAACAATAAAAAGTTTTAGGAAATTTTGTCTGCTTTTGGATTCTAAATTGTTCTTCGACATTTCCTCGTGCATCAGCAACATAAAAATTTTGACCCGGAATCTGCGTAAAATCTGCCAGTGCATACGTTTCGTCGTCCATTATACAGTATGAATATTTTTGTACGAAATTCGATTTTAATTTCCGAGCCCTACTTTTGGCGTTTAAATTTTTTGCAGCATTCCTGTCTGGAACTTTTTGGACTTTGTATGCTTTCAAACCTGCATTGGCTTTAACTTTTCGCACCAAATAGTCAGAGCACTGAGCTAATCGGGCAGCTTTTCTACCAGATGTGTTTGGAGATCTTTTCAATATGCTTTCTATTTTCTTGGCTTTCTCAATATCATGTGGTCCTTGTTTTCTTCCCGAACCAGGTTTCCTATCAATGGTCAAATTCTCCTGAAACTGTTGAATAACATTGGAAACAGTTTGATGGCAGACCTTCAATTCTTTGGCCAATTTTTTGTAGGACCAATTTGGATTTTTTTGAAATTTTTAATAATTTTAAGACGTACTTCGTTTTCTTCACTCATTTTGATCAAACTCACAAAAAATCAACATGTTTGTCATTAAAAATAACAACTGACATATTTTTCAAAGATAACTAGATCAAAGAAATTTTTAAATTTTACTCCCAAAAAAAATTATTAGGTAAAACGTGTGTTAAGATTTTTTCAATCTCACTCCTTATGTTTACTATATTTTATTCAAAAATACTCGATTCAAATTTTTAGTTAACTGCATTTGTATAATTGCAGAGGAAAAGAGAAAAGTGGAGCGAATTACAATTCTCATGAGTTAAAAATGAGACCGAGCTTACGCTATAAATCCAATAGTCGACATTCTTTACGTTCTTTTTACTGATCTCTAATGAAAAATTGGATTACCTTAACCCTCTAGTTCTCAAATTTTTGATTGATAAAAAAAAAAATCGAAATTGATTAATATTGACGTAAAAATCATAAATTGATTTAAAAACCCAAAACAAAAACGAATGGGCGTGGTTTTATGAAGTCAGAAAGTTTGAGCGCCTAAAATTATTTGTTCTTGAATGAGCTCTTTATCAATTTTTTTTAAGTAATTAAATATTTTATATAAAAAATTCAAATTCTTAGTTATCCATAGCTAGTTTTTTATCTGGATACTATGACGGGAAGTATTTTTTTTTTTTCACTTTTATCTCAAATTCAATCAAAATAAATAATTTTCCTATTTTTCACAAATTTTTGACTTTGACTGTCGCTATCTTCTATAATACGCGTCATAGCTGATAGCATTTTTTTAAAAGCTTGGAAAATTCCCTAAACGATATGTAGCAACAGAAAACTGTTATGGTGACAGTTCCATGCCTTTTGGTGAAGGCCGTCTAGAGGCGGGCTTGGGAACTAGGGGGTTTATTTAATAAACAAAAATGAAATGTCAATATTCAAAATTAACAACTGATAAATTTTTGTGTACGAAGCATAGCATCTGTAATTATTTTAAAGTATATTTCTAGCCTATTGCTCATGCTTCTCAGGTTTGTACCTATATGTGCTAAGGTAGAAAATATCTTTTCTGAGACTACTGTTGTTGGAGCTAATTAAAAATATTTGAGAGTGATTTCAATTGTGAAAACAATACACTACAGGAATCCCACTTGCAATAATCTTTTGAAAACAGAAAAATAAAATTACCAAAATCCGAAATTTGACCTTTTTTAAAGAAAAATTAACACTAAATATTGAAACCAATATTTTAAAAATTTTATCTCATTTGCTTTTGGAATTTCTTGTTGACAACTTTCGAAGAAATTTTGATTTGAAATGGTTTTCGGCTATCAAAGTTGTTGACAAACACTTGGAATTTATTTGCCATGTTCAGTTGCTACAGATTTGATATTACAGGAATTGAAAAATTACAGTTTTTACTACTTGACATGGCTAAAGACTGTCAGATTTTATTGAGTTCTGCAAAGGCTCCATTCGTTTTTGTTATACTCCCTGATAACACCGCTCGGCGGGATTTAACGATTGCCTAGGTAAAGTGAAGCTTTCAAAATTTGCAATGGGTGTATCCCTGACTTTCAATCTAATTATAAAATCAGTTGAACCTAGTTTTATGATTTTTGCCTTAAGTGAATTAACCCTTTCACCGTGGAAGTGCTGGTAAATTTTACCCCACCTTGTGAAATAAGTGCCAGTTTTGTTGCACTAAAAAAAATAAGTTTTCAAATTTTAGATTTATTTTAATTAAAAATGTTATTAGCTTGTTTTCAAAGAACAAATATTTATCAAAACACCCTTTTTTTTTAATAAAATTTTTTAGAAAAGTTAAAAGGTAAAAAATTCACCTCCTTAGTTAAAGGTTAATTTTCAAACCTACATATCGCTGCCTTAATTTGCTAAGGCCCTTACACGCATTTTTCAAATTTTACTGCTTCGAGAATTTGTAATTTAAACTAAAAGAAAATAGCGTATGTTTTTGGTGTAAGTCTCTAAAATTTTTGGTACAGAAGAAAGTGGACACCTTTTGTCCTAATCTATCAAAAACTTGATTTTGAAAAATTTGATGTTGGGGCCATTGGCAAATTAAGGCAGCATATGCAATGCATAGATATTGGAGCTATAAATCAAAGGATGTTACAGTAGACCCAATGTAGTCACACTGACGAGGGCAACAAATCTCGCGTCAACAACCTATTCTTGCCAGTTTTCTTTTAGAGTTATATACACACATATTCTATTGTACATACTTGTATTTACTTTTGTAAGTAACTATTAGTAAAACAGAACTTTAAACTTGTTTACACAAATTGAACTTGATTTTGAAAAGCCAAGTGCTAATATGTATGTGGTAAAATTTTATATGAAAAATTAGAGAATTTGAGAGGATTTACATAGATATGACGAAACTGTGAATTGAACTATTATTTTGCATTCATTTTTAAAGAGAGAGAGAGAGAGAGATTTAAATTAACACCCTCAAATAAATTTGTCATACTTTAAAATTCTTTTTTTTTGCAATTTACTTAGCTAAATATTTGCTAAACTGATGGAACAAGTTCTTGCTTACATTTTTGGAGAAAAATAAATTTTTAGAATTAAATTAAATACCTATAACAAAGTTGGTGTAAAGAGCAGCAGTATAAGACATCCAATACAGACAATTTTGAATAGATAGATATACCTACAGTGACGGTCATATAAGTTCACTAAAATAATTTTTATTAAAAACAAAGTGTATTTGTTGCCATTTATTATAAAAAATTAAAAGTATAAAATTATGTTGCAAATAACAACAAAAAGACGTAATATTAAATTTTCAACTAGAAAAAGTTAATGTGAATATTGAAAACAAAAATCGAAAAAGTTTTCAAAACATTGTCGTATATCCATTATTAGCGATTATTGTTGCACATCTACGTGGCATTGGCTTTATTAAATGTTTTACCTGAGCGATTTGAGCCCGCTTCCATTGCTTTTGAACATCCTCATACACGCAAAGAAAAAATTCGTTTCTCAGAAACGAAATTTTCACTTAACGAACTTCGTTCATGGAATGTTTTCATGATGAACGAACATTTATTTATCATAAACGACTGTATTCGGTTGCCATGAACGAAGTTTTATTCATCATAAACGGTTCAATTCTTTCACAATAACCGAAAAACGTTTTCCATCATATTCATCATAAACGGTTCAATTCTTTTACGATGAACTAAAAACGTTTGCAATATAATGCAATATTTCCCTGAAAAATATAAAAAGGAAAGCAAAAACAATTTTCATATGTACATTGGCATTTTATTGTGGTTTTTGTTTAAATAAAATTTTCTGATTAAAAACTAGAAACACCACGCACTTTTTTATAGACAAAAAGAAATGTGATGAAATAATTTCAATTCACAATTAAAATTCTTCAATAACGCGTTGACAAATGATATTTCCCGTTATCTTGTGTTGATTTGTTGTTGTGTGGAGTTTGAATGTAAGCGTCGCTGCTGCTTCTTTTTGCGACGAGAGCGAGATGAGAGGAAAACGAATATAAAAAGAGAAGAGAGTTGTGGACTTTTGTTTAGCAGAAACGTTTTTTTCATTTGCCAGAAAAGAAAATTGCCTTAATTTTATCGTAAACGAATTTTCATTCATCATAAAATTGTTGATCTTTTGCAGAAAACGGTTTTGGTTTCTGCAAACACGGCAACGTTCCTCAGAAACGTTTTTATTCAGCGTAAAAGTAATATATTCTCCACAAACGGGCGATAAACGTTTTTTTTCTTTGCGTGTACAGATCCAACCGTTTCTTAAAAGTATTCGTGCCAATCTTTTGCTTCACGAACATTCAATGGCACTCAATTGGGCTTAAATTGAAAGAGGGACAAATAGTTTATCCCAAAAAGAAATTTTGAAAAAATACTCAATACACAAGTCGACGAAATCGTAAATTGTTAACAGCGGTATCGTTGATCTGCGTCATAGAGGTGGAAGACCTCGCAAAGAAACGTGAAGTAAAACCAACGAAATCACAAAATTGATGAAAGCGAATCAAAAAGTGGAGCCGATAGAAATAAAAAATGCACTTCAGTTGGTTATATCATCATCGACCATCAAGCGACGACCCAGAAAAAGTAAATTAAGCGCATACAACAATGCCGAAAAAGCGTTTACTCTAAGAAAAATCGCTTAACTCATTTAAAATTCTCTCATAAATACAAAAATTGGACTTTTCAACAGTTGCAAAACGCTTTGTTGTTAGATGAAAGCAAAATTTGCATGTGCAGTTCTGATGAAAAATAATTATTATTAAATCTTATTAAAAGACCACACGGTAAAGCACCAAGGAGGTTGTATTGTGGTCTGGGGCTGCTTTTCAGCTAATAGTATGGGTTCAACGCATCACATTCGGGGAATTATGAAATACAACGATTATAAAAACGTTTTAAGAGACCTTATACTTCTGTACACTAGCTTGGAAATGCCGCTTGATTGGACTTTTCCACAGAATCATAGCCCAAAGCGCACGTCTAAATTTGTAAAAGCTTGCCTTGTCGCAAAAAAAATGTGCAATTTCTCATTTATCCGATCTAAATCCAAATGAGAGTCATTTGATGCTCGTGAAGCGAAAGATTGGCACGAATACGTTTAAGAAACTAGAGAAATTGCATGAGGATGTTCAAAAGCAATGGAAGCGAGTTCCAATCGATCAGGCGAAACATTAAATAGAGCCAATGCCACGTAGACGTGCAACAGTGATCGCTAATAATGGATATGCGACAAATTTTTGAAAACTTTTTAGATTTTTCTTCAATTTTCACATTAACTTTTTCTAGTTGCAAATGTTTTGACCTCTTCAATTCAGATTTTAATTTGCTATTACGTCTTTCTTCGTTTATTTTGCAACATAATTTTGTACTTTTAGTTTTTTATAATAAATGACAATATATACGTTTTGTTTGTGGCTGTTTACATGAGCGCGAAGATGATCAACTTAGTGAAAGTGCGAGGTAGAAAAAATAGGTAGTAAAAAAGAGATAGAAACTCGCCCGCCTTGTTTTGACTTTTGAATAAAAAAGATTTTTATAAAAATTATTTTAGTGTACTTAAGGAGTCATTTAAAGCACAAGTGATTTTAGTTGCAAATGATATGACCGGCGCTGTACACACATATATAGGGGAAAGGCTTGCAGGTTGTGACGGGTTTTGGTTTTATGTCCAAATTTTTTTACAAAAAAAAATATCACAGAAAGCTCTATACCGTTGCAAACGTAATGTCTTGGACTACACCTTTGCTGCAGAAAATAGTTGCATTGCTTGAAAAATTAAAAAGTTATGGTCAATTTTCCCAACATATGTTTTTTTGCGAAAAAAAATTATTGACATGCAGGTTGAGACAGTCATAGAAATTGAAAAAATGTTGGAACAAAAAAAATTATGACGATGAATTTCAAAGCATTATTATTAATTTATTTATCATAAAGGGCTCAGCCATGAAGAAGAGAAAAAAATATAAGAAATTTAATTAATTTTCGCCAGAAAGATCAGCATCAGAGTCGCAATTTCGGCACGTGAAATAACTTCGCGTTATGTTGGCACACTTTAAATGGAATGGTTCTTGACACTTGTTGTATTCCACGGAATTTGTGCTAATTAGTTTGGCTGGTAAATTCTTCATACATAATCAGAAATCAGCATTTTCATCTGAAGACGATGTTTTCTTTTTTTCGACTGCCAGTGTTCGCTTATTATAAAAGTTCAATAGGAATTCCGAACATAAACATGCATTAAAATGAGGTCTCTGACGTGTTCCCTCCAAAACATATAACGGCACATAGTGTATCAACCTGCAAGCATCGCTGATATTTTGAAATAATGTAGTATTTTTTCACTGTGCAAGATAAGTTCAAAATTCCGTCGGAACCTTAAAATAGAGCAAAAACTTTCGAACGAATGTTATATTAACCTTTTTGTACGGCTTCAATAACTACACTGTTTCTACGTTTAGAAAATTCTCAAATTCGCTTTTTTCACAAAAACTGTTTGGATATTCTGTTTGAAACATAAGGAATGGCAACAAGTAGGTCTTTCTGTAATGAAAAATTTACTACTGATGTTATATTAACATGACAGCAGAAACATTCGTACCGTTAGTGAAAAAAAAACCAAAAATATTGGACTGTATCAACCTGCATGCCTTTCCCCCTTCATATCGTAATTGTTTTTTATACTCGTATGTTTTAAAAAATTGAATAATTACAAAACTTACTGAAGCATTAAGTTCATTAAACCAAGTGATATTCACTCACGATTTTTCCCATTTTTTTATTCTGTTTTAAGAAAGTTGCCAAAAATTTTAAAAGTTCATACTAAAAATATTGTAAAAAATTATTGAACAAAAATTGCAAATAAAAGAAAAAGACGAAAAATACCTGAACGACTCATAATCTTTTTTCAAATAATTTTTTGAAAGCCATTTATGTTTTTTTCATTGCTGTTTTTTTTTTTTTTGTTCAACAAGGCGTCAGTTAAGATTTGTGGGTGTCAATACCATAAAAAGAGAGACAGGCGCATTACTTTCATTTTAATTTGAAAAAAAATTGTATGAGTGTATGTAGAAATTGGGGAGAATATGTTATTCCAAACCAAAACCAGAAAAAGAGAAACCCCTACACATGAATCAAACCTCAAAAAAAGTGCGATTGTTTACATAATTCCAACATGATTATTTTTAATTGATTGACTTGTGTAATAAAATATTATTTATTTAAAATCAATTCAATTTCGATTAAAGCATTTTGAGATAAAAACCTAAGTTTTTCAGGAGTAATTGACAGGCTGAGAGGAAAAGCGGGCTAAAATTTATATAAGAGCAAAAGTGAAATAATTTAGAGTGTCAGTGCAAGAATGGCATAAGTAATACGGTTTAGAGTGAAAATGAAACGCCTTAAAAGTAAGAGCAAAAATGGTATAACAATTCTTTCAGAGCAAGAACAGCATAGTTTTCTATGCCGTTTTCGCTCTGAACATATTTTGGTTCACTTTTGCTCTGAACATATTTCGTTTTGCTTTTGCTCTTAAGTAAAATTATTCCTTTTTTTCTGAACGTAGAAGTTATACCACTTTTCCTCTCAGCCTCTCAATTAAACGAAAAAAACGAAATCACTGAACCGGCAACTACAAAATATTAAAGCAAAATTTTTAAAAAGCAGAAAAACATTTAATTGCATACGAAAGTTGTATACAAAAACTTAATTTAAAAAATAATGCAAAAAACAAATGAAATTTAGAAATTTATTAAACAGAAACTTAAGAACTTTATGAAATTATTTCAAATTTATCGATTTGAAATATTTGTTTGTCTGTATTAATATTTAATTAAAGATGCACACTCATCCGGTGAAATATTAAGCCAAAAATATTAAACAAAACAGTTGAATGAAAAGAAAAAAAATTTAAAATTTATTATAAAGTAAAGATTTCCGTTTATTTTGCATTCGTCATAAATTACGTAGACATTTGCATCTTCTTCTCTATAATTCTCAAAATTCCGCATTTTTCATCATGCATAATACTCAAACTAGTTTTATATCAATATTTTTTATTGTGGTTATTCATGAAGTTCAAATTAAATTTAAATGCTGCTGCTACAGCGCATCCTCACCCTCCACTTCTCTCTTTTGCTCTTATCAAGCACAAGGTTTAAGTATTAAAAACAAAAAAACAAATTAAAATAGATTTTAAATCTTATAAAAATCATAAATAAACAAATATTACAACAAAAAAAACCTACCAAATTTTGAAATAACTAATAGATATAAAACTAACACGATTATAGAATATTTTTCTTATATCATAATCAATGTAATAAATTCTGATAGCCGATCTAATAAATGATCATGAGCAAAACGCAAAATCATGATAGAACTTTAATAAAAAATTAATAAATTTATTGAAAACATATCTTTTCCAGATTTCATTTCATAGTAAAGTCTTTGTTTTGAGATTATCAAAGTTTGAGTATGGTTGATCAAGGTCAAGATCGTTCTAGAGATTATTAAAACATAATAATTCAAGGAAATTCGAAAAACTCAAACTCATTTCATCATAGATCTCTCAAACTTATTTTCAAAATTTTGAGTAAAATAGTATAATCTTGATTTCAATTAGGCATTGTGATTTGCTCTGATCTGTTTCTATGTTATTATTTGACAAAACTTAGGTTTTTCAAAAGAAATTTGGGTTTAGGGGTTTCAATAGCCCAATTTTCAATTTTTATTTTTGTGAAAAACACTTGCAATTTGCTTTTGGGATTAAAGAATTAAGCGATTAACCCTTTCGGGGCCTTAGGCAAAACCGACCGAATCCGCATCCGTATTGTCTGACCCCAATTTCTTCTTACAATTTTCGATTAAAACAGATATTTTACACTTCCAAAGGCCTGAATTTCATGGGTCACCGATGACCCTGTGGCCCTCAGTGGGATTTTGTACGAACTTTTTCTGTACATTTTTGTTAGATTTTTTTTTGAAGATATAGAAAGTAACTTAGTCTTAATTTTTCACTTAACCCTTTTTTGACAGTAGGGAAACTACAACCGATAGAGCAGAACCGCGTCCAGATTCGCATTCTTCGATCCTCATTTCATTGTAGAAAGTTCTTAAAAAGTTTCCATTGAAGATTTTAGGGTCACTGGTGACCTATAGCAAAACTTGTATTTCCAAAAAAGTGAACAAAAATTAAAAAAATATGGGAAATCATGTTTGGGCAATAGTTTTTTCCACAACATGTTAAAAATTTGGTGTATTTGAAAAAAAAATTTTGTAAAAATTGGATAGTTTTTAAAAAATTGCGAAAATTAATCTTGTGATACTGGTGTCACCGTGGTACCGAAAGGGTTAACCATTTCTAACCTAAAAGATTATGCGGTGTTTGAAATCCCCAACAGATATGACGATACGAGATAGTCATTTTGCCCCAAATTTTGAGGATTTTTTTAATACAAATTTTTTAGCATGACCCTACAGAATAAGTTGAGAAAAGTAATAAACGTTTTTATGTTGCGTATCTGCAAAATTCTCTTTTATGTGGCGTAAATAAGGTGGTTAACAATTTTCACTATTAACGTTATTTGTATTCGGTTCTGTTAGGTATTCTTCACGTTTACTGATTTCTGAACAATTGAAATTTCTTACTTGTCATTTTTTTGGTAAAATTTTTTGCGTTATTTTTTTAAAGTGTTTAATTATTATTAAGCGGAAATTTTTTTTTTAGTCAAAAATGTTTGTAAAAGATTAGAGAATATGAAAATTAAAAAATTAGAAAAATCGGTTTATCCAGTGGTTCTCTACAGCTCCATAGCTATTTTTTTCACCTTGAATAAAGGACAAACAAATCAATATAGAAGCATGAATTTTGGTGTGTCATGATTGTGGAAGACCTAAGTAAACATAATTTCAAAACAAAATGTTTCTATCAAACCCCATTAAAATTCGGGCGTCAAAGGGTTAAGCAACAAAGTTACTTCAGTACCGCCGTTTTGGTTTAACGACCTCAATAAGAAATTTTCACTTATTTTCTTTTTTTCTCCAAAATTTTCGCAAATCAAACATATCGGTAAATGGAAATTTTTACTATTAGATCGTTCTCCCACTGGTTGCAACCCAACCGCGAACTGACACAATGCCTTTGACAATGAAAATCGTTGCGATTCTTTGAGTGCGATTAGCATTGCCAATCGCAGATCTGTGTCGGATAGCAGTTGCGTTGCTTCCAGTGGGAAAATGGCCTTAGAGTTAACCCAAAACACGGGACTGGGGCAGTTCTGCTAATTGGGTACTATTATGGGGAATACGTTTTTCTCAATCGTTTGTGGTATAGAGGTATACAAACAAAATTCTTACTAAATAAAAACCCTAAAATGAAAAGTGGGAGGCCAGTGCAGTAGGTGGTATAGGGATAAACTGTGCTAAGAATTTCATAATGATTAACTTTCTATCAGACTTCTAACATCTAATATTTAAAATTTATATTATTTTAGTTAGAACTGTAAAATTTCAAGTATCAGTTCAAGTACCAGTACATTATGGTAGTGGTAATTGCAAAATCTAAAGTACTAGTAGTGTAGTGAACTTAGTTTTTAATTAAATTTTATAAATTTTTAAGTCATTTTAGGTATTCTTTAGTATTTTCAAGTACACCCATGGTAATAAATATACTTCCACTATAAAATATTCAGTGGAAATTCACTATTACAACATATTAAAGGTTTTGTTAATTGCTTTGTATATATCTTGTACTGCGACGTATTAATGCAAAAAATTTTATTTCTTAATGTCCTTGTCTCGATTTCATTTGAATTTAAATGTTTAACCAGAAGGAAATAATTATACTTCCAAATGATGTTATCGTGATATTTATCAGCTTTACTTTAACAAATTTTACGGACAAAGCGTTGTAGACATTGGACAACATTCCGTCACAAGTTATTTGAAAAATTTTACTTGTAAGTCATTGTCAAGAAAAATGGGGCATGGTAACCATTTTCTGTGGAAGAAATTGGAAAAATAATGCCTCATAAAAAATGGGGATTTTCTAATCGCTAAATTGCATGAAGTATTAACATATCACATGTAGGCGTGGTAAACGTCAAAAAAAGGAAGTTAATATATGCCAAAATAAAGCGCCTTGGACGACTTATAATTATGAATACAATGAAAAAACCGGAGATTGTCATTGATTTAGATATTTCAACAAAACGTATTGCAAAAATTTTGCATGATTGTAAACATCCCCTAAAAACTCATCACAAAAAGGCATGTTTCGAATTTGCAACATCACATTTGTAATGGACCGGTCAATACGAAAAGATTATTTTTGGTAACGAAAAACGTTCACATTAAATGTTCCTGTTTAACCTTTTTTGGTACTATATATTGGGAGTATAAATGTATAAACTCGTATTTTTTTGTAATTTGGACATTTATTGTGAAAAAGTGATTATAAATTTATTCTTTAAAGTATTGTCCATCGTTAGCCACAACCTTTTCCCATCTTTCTGGCAGCATACGGATTCCGCGTCGAAAGAACTCCTCATCTTTTGAGGCTATCTACGAATCGACCCATTTTTTGAGTTCTTCGAAAGAACGGAAGTGCTGTTCAGCCAGACCATGTGTCATCGATCGGAACAAGTGGTAATCAGTAGGAGCAATGTCTGGAGAATACAGCGGGTGGGGTAGCACTTCCCATTTCAGCGTTTCCAAGTATGTTTTTACTTGCCTTGCAACATGCGGCCGAGCATTGTCGTGCTGAAGAATAACTTCGTCGTGTCTATTCTCATATTCTGGCCTCTTATCATTTAATGCTCGGCTCAAACGCATCAATTGTAGTCGGTAGCGGTCGCCAGTGATCGTTTCTTTCGGTTTCAACAGCTCATAATACACGATACCTTTCATATCCCACCAAATACACAGCATGAGCTTGGATCCATGGATGTTCGGCTTTGCCGTTGATGTTGATGCATGTCCGGGCGGTCCCCATGATTTTTTACGCTTTGGGTTATCGTAACGTATCCACTTTTCATCGCCAGTCACAATACGATGCAGAAAACCTTTTCTTTTCTGTCGTTCAATCAGCAGTTCACATGTGAAAAATCGTCGTTCGACGTCTCTCGGCTTCAATTCGTACGGCACCCAATTTCCTTGCTTTTGAATCATTCCCAATGCTTTTAATCGCTTAGAAATGGTTGATTGATCAACTCCTAAAGATTCTGCAAGTTCTTGTTGCGTTTGATATGAATCTTCTTCGAGTAATGCCTTCAATTCTTCATCTTCGAACTTTTTCGGGCCGCCTGAACGTTCTCTGTCTTCAACACCAAAATCACCACTTTTGAAACGGGCATACCACACCTGAGACATTCTAACGTCTATAGCACAGTCAGGATAAGCTTCAGTGAGTAAACGATGTGCTTCAGTTGCGTTTTTCTTTAAATGGAAGAAGCAAATTAAAACTTCCCGAAAATGTTGTTTTGTTGGCACGAAATTCGACATTTTCAGCTATAGTAAAACACTTTTGTAAAATTATGAAAATTATTTGACAGATCAATTCTTATAGTATTTTTGGCGCTCTTCGAGATAGAATAGCTGTCAATGTAAAAAAAAAATGCACGTATGACTGATATGAAGTTAGTCACAATTACGAGTTTATACACTCATACTCTCAATATCTAATAAAGTGTTAGTCAGAAATTACCAAGGCGTTAAACTGATGACACGAGTTCGATTTGTTTTTCAAACAAAATGTTAACATCTTTCGGCAGAAGTAAAATTAACTCACATGACTATCTACCTCTTCTGGAAGATGTGCTTTTCAATGTTCATGTTAAAATTAATAAGTGCAGCATAACATTCAATAAGATGACACTTTTATCTATCAAGTAGCAGTCGAAACTGAATGTTTCAAGGAGAAAAATTTAAAATAATGAAGTAACTTGCTTCAAGCCTGGACTTGAACCCCATGGAAAATCTTTGAGATGTTTTTTTAATCAGATTTATTCACGTGACATTCAGCTTTCCAGTTTAAATTAATTATGAGCAGAAATAAAAAAGAATTAGAAGGAAATATCAACATTAGAGCTAAGAAATTTTATGAACTCAACGACAAATAGAATAGAAGAAAATGTAAAGAATTAGAGTAGTCACATTTATTACTAAATTTCTGATAATCCCTTTCTGAAACTTACTTTAGTACGTGGAACCTTTCAATTTTATTTTTTCTTATGATTCTTAAAATGAAAGTATAATTATTTCCTACGAAACTTTTTTAAAGTTTTATTTATTTATATATATTTATTTTTTTCGTATGAATAAAACTTCGTACTTGCTAATTATTATAAAATAAATTTGGAATAAATAAAAATCTTACAAATAAATCGCACTTTGTAACTGGAAGTATACTTATCACCATGAGTGTATTTCCAAAAATTTGATTTTTCTTTCACAGTTAAATGTTTTTAGAACTCCTAGGTCAATAAACCTGAAATTCGTTCAACGAAATTCGATGATCGTGTCATAAAATTTTTTAATTTTACTTTATAGAGAGTTTCTTGATTACGAAATAGTTAGCACTTAATAATTAGCATTTAATTATTTTGATCAATTTAATGCGATAAATTTATAAATTAAACAATTTTACTTAAAAGGGGATTTACTATACACACATTTTCAATCTTATATTATCTTATCTTATCTGAGTTCGTCTCTCTCATTTTTCATTTTATGAAGACTGATGTGAAAAAGTTCCAATCTAATTTATTTTTTTAGTTTTAGGTATTAGTTTTTGACATTTTATAGAACTTGTATGTAAATGTAGATTAATGAGCTATGTCAAAAAAAAAAAAAATGCAAATACTGTAATCTTCAGTTAATTCGTTTTTCCCGTCCGAAGTTTTACCTTTTTAGTTCAACATGTACTAAAATTCTTCTGTTAATTGCATTCTCCGGTTAATTGAACCATAAATTGTATATTTTCATTGAATTGGTAGTGCTGAATAATAAATGCAAACGAACTAACCAAATAAGCCCAACTGTTTTAAATTTCATTAAAGAATAAAGTTTTTAGGACGGGAGCAAATTTTCGGAAATTAACTTATTTGCATTTGCTCAGGCAAAATGATATATTTTCTCAGTTAAAAAATTGTCAAAACTCATTTAAACCATCGTAAATCATTAATGGAAAGCTACACGTGTCCGATGGATACAAAATTTTTTTCACAAAAAATTAAATTTGAAAACAAATATTTTTTAATATTATAAAAAAGAAAAAGAGAAAAAATAATGGCAGAAATATAAAATTTTTGAAGGAAGTAATTTCAAAAAATATTTGTATGCGTTATGAATCGTTTTTTAAACAAAAAAAAAACATTTTAATTTCATTGTATAATAAAAAATACAAAATATATCAAACATTGCAATATGAATATTTTATAGCTGACAAATTAATTGAGCAAAAGAAAAACTGAAACTTTTTATTATTATTTTCTCAGCTGTTGCATAGTAGCGAAACAAATTAATCATATAATATAAAAATTATAAAGAATTATTATTAAGTGACACCAGAACGTTAAAGATCATATAATTTATAAAAAAAAGGCGGGTCGAATATTAATCTTTCATAGATTCAATGATGTTTTAATGGAGAAAAAATATTTATACAAGCATTTGTGCATAAAAATAAAGAAATGAGGCATAACATATGACACAGATGCTAATTTGGAAAGTGAAGCTTGATGTGAATTCATTTTAATAGGTTAATGATTTAATAACATTTTCATAGAAACTAAAAATAAATTTGAAAAGTGTTGATTAAAAATGATACCTATAGCTGTACATAATCCAGGGTTAAACAAGTCAAGCAAATGTTAAATGTTTATACTAATGACTCATGACTAAATTCGACTTAGAGTGTTTCTTTATGAACTAGAAGGATTTATACAATAAAATATTCGTTTAAATTTAGATAAAAACAAACACAAAAACTAAAGCTAGCTAAATTAAATGTTTTTCAGTACATGGATTGCGATTCCCAGAACAAGTCTGTGTTTTTTGAAAAATAAGCGGCTGCAGTTCTTTCCAAAGTTGTGAATGTTTATCCTTTAGAAATTCTTCTACAGTGCAACTTTTTATTAAATACACTTGGACTATCTAAAGTCTGAAATTTCATGATTAGTTTCTAGATATTCCACTTTTGAACTTGATAATGATTTTTGGTTTACTCTTCGATCTGCTTTTAATTTGCTCTTATTGTAAAATTTGTAGTCTAGATTTTGGTTCGAGTTTTGGCTTGATTTTCTTCTGAATTTTGGGTGGATTTTTGGTTTGAATTTTGGTTTAAGTTTTGTCCTGGTTTTGGTGTGATTTAAATCAGACCGAATATTTTTGGGCTGATTTTTGGTCCAAACAGTGACCAATTTTTAGGCCCAATTTTTGTCTAAAAAGAAACCAATGGTTTGAATTTCAGTCGGGTTTTTGGTCTGAATTTGGTTTAAATATAAGTATGATTTTTGGTTAGAATTTAAGTCTCAGGTTGGGTATAATTTTTGGTGTGAATTTTAAGTTAAGTTTTTTTCTGAATTTTGATTTTTGTTTGTTTGTTGTTGGTTTGATTTTTTGTCTGAATTTGGTATTTTTTTTTATCTTAGTTTTGGTGTATATTTTGTTTGAACTGTAAGCTGTGTTTTTGTGTGAATTTTCTTTGAAATTAGGAGTAAGCTTTTTTTTGATTTTTTTTTTTTGAATTTGGATAAAATTTAGGTCATAGTTTTGGTCGAAGTTTTTGGCTGTTTTTAGTTTGAAATTTGGATTGAATTTTAGTCTGAGCTATGTGAATTTCGATCTGACATTATTATGAATTTAAGTTTGGGGTTTGGTCTGTTTTTAGTCTTAGTTTTACATTAAGTTTTTATCTGAGTTGCGATCTGAGCTTATGTGAAAACTATCCTTAATATTTACTCCACATCTCTCTAGATACATTAGAAAAGGATCAAAGTACTTCAATTACCAGATAATTTTAGTTTCTTTTGATGAAAGCATTGCAAAGTTATCTTAATTCGCTTGTTTAATTTAATTTAAACGTTTTTCAGCTGCTTAATTTCAAAGCTAATTTGTTTTTTAGTTTAATTTTTTGCTTTTTGGATTTTGCAACAAGCTACAAGGCCATTCGAAATATTCAGTATATAAGTATGTATGCATAATTTTTTCTTCTTATTTTTATGTAGTCCAAATATCTGTTATTTTTATTATTAAGAAATATAAAGAGCAACAACAACTGTCAACTGTCAAATTGTGGGGGTGTTGCGACATTGTTTTCAACTCAAAACCGAAAAAGAAAAAAAATATAAAAAAATTATATAGAAAGAAAAAAGAAAAAAAGAAAAGTTATTAAAAGCGAATAAGCGAGAAAATATGACGAAAATATGCGAAATGAGAATTTGAATTTCTGAGCGAAAAATAAATATATATCTCAAGATATTAATACTAAAATAAAAATATATTACGCAAGAACATTAAGAATTATATGTGAAAAAATTAGAAGAAATCATTTATAAAGAACAAAGAAATTTTTTAAAAAAATTCAAGTTCAGTGCGCAAGATTGCAAAAAAAAAAAATAAAAAAAAAAAATTAATAAAAAACACACACAAAAAAAAAAAAAAATAGTAATTAATTTTCATTGTGAAAATTGTTTTTTTTTTATTATTGAAATTAATTTTGTTTCATTTCTTATTTATTTATTAGCATAAAATTTTGCATTGGATAAATTAAAAAAGCCGATCACGTCGTCAGTAACAATGAAATTAATAATAAAATGACGTTTTTTTTTTCGTTGTTGTTGTTGCTGTTTTTAAATTTTATGAC
Organism: Toxonevra muliebris; assembly: GCA_963691655.1. NCBI lineage: Eukaryota > Metazoa > Arthropoda > Insecta > Diptera > Pallopteridae > Toxonevra > Toxonevra muliebris. The sequence goes on from OY829329.1 coordinate 49,949,488, forward strand.
CATTAAATTAAAACAAAAACAATAATGTTAATGTCAATGATTTGTTTTTTCTTTACCATTTAAAACACAAATATTGTACGAAAACAATAAATTTTTAATTTTACATTAATGCAAACAAATATAAATATATATTTTTATTATTGTTTTCTTTTGACGTTTACATTCGAAATGATTCAAAAATTACTCGTATTTTATATTTACAATTTTTTTTTTTATTTGTGCATTGTTTAAGGAAAAATAATAATAGTAAAAAATATTTATTGATTCAAAAACCAATAACGTTTTGTAATAAATAGTGGGGAGAAGTGTGAGTGGGTGTGCGGATGTTTTTTGTTCTCTGCGGTCTTTTAAAAACTTATTTCCTTTTAATATAAAGTTTTTTTTTTCAGTATTTTAAAATCACGCATCACATATTTATTTATAAAAATATAAATGTGCTGAATTGTATATATATATATATATATATTTTGAACTGGTAATCAAAAATAGCATTGATGACTGTCATCATTTATGCTCTATAATTTCTTAATATTTTATTTTAAATCTGTTGTTGCCGTTGTTATTGGGCTAAACATACAAATTTTAATGGAGAAAAAGAAGGTTGAAATGTATTAGTTTCAAAGATGTATCGTAGTTGAATTTAATTGGGTTACATTCAAAGTTTATTTACTTTGATTAAATTTTTTTTTTAAATGTACAGTCTTTTCAACAAGGGCGTGTACGGCCAAAGTCCTTCAAAAATGCCCCATTAAAAAAAAAATTCCACATTATTTTTAAACGTTTCTTTGCCCAATGCGCTGACATATCAATATACTGTCCAATTATCAAAATTTTGAGTAACTTCGTGGTAACGCGAGGTCATATTATCTCTGGTTTTTCGGCGTACGATTGCGGCAAACACCGCCATTTTGACTTAATTTGTCGTTTCAATTGGGCAATGCTCTTAGCATTTTTCTGCTCATCTTAAGCTTAATAATTGCTCAAATATTTCCAATGTGGTTAGCATCTGAAGATTGAGAGGCGCAGTCCGAAATTCTTATCCAATTTTCCTCTTTTCACTTACTGCACAAGCGGCTTTGATGTTTAGGGTCCTGCCCTCTTAAATCACTCAATTTCGATTTCTTTTCCCAAACCAGTTATTGGCAGAAAATAAGAGTCTATGCTGGTATAAATGGATTATGTACTGGATATCCAAATTTCTCGTAAATATGATTATCCTGTCGCCAAACATGAGCTTTTCCTGGATGCTTAACTAATCTCAGAACCATTTTACTGCACTTAATGGACAATGCACGTTTTATGTTACTTGTCGTCCATAAAAAAGATTCGTCTGTAAAGGCCACATCGCTCCAATCATTATCCACATGTTCGACAGCCCACTCCTGCCATTGCTGGTAGCCCAGAATTCAATTTTTAATTCATTTAAACTACTTTGGATTATACTAAGGGATATATTAGTGATCTTCTGGGCTAGTTTTTGTTGAGCTGATTCAAGTGTAATGGTAAAATTGGCTTCAGAAACTCATGCTATCACCGAATCCTGCTGCTGTGATGTTCCTCTAAAAGCACACTGATTTGGTAAGTCGTAAACATTTTGGTGTCTTAAAAAAAGTTGGTTCCATTACTTAACGAATGCCTTCAACTTCTCAAGATATTTGCAGCACCTAGCACCTTTGGATGTGAGCAAAGAATGGCAGATAAAAAACGTTTTGCATACATGGAGTACGGTTTGAAAAATTGCTTAACCCTTCTGTTATCTTAAGGTAATTTCGTGACCTTTTTTTGCTTTACATCTTCCCACTTGATGCCAGATTTTGAATTTGAGTGGACAGTAGGTGTTTACCCGTATTACATAAGGCTTGCTGATGTCGATTACCAGACTAATTTTTACAGCGGATTTCTCCACTGACTGCAATTTTGATGGCATATCTATACCAGAGCTGTAGAAGACTGCAATCAATTGCTATTTTAAATCACTGAAGTCACATTCAATAAATATCATTTTGCGATTGCATTCATTGAATAGCAAATTTGACTAAAGATTGTAAAATTGAAATCATTAATCATTTCGCTGTCATTGACTAATTAGTCATTTAGTTAAATCATATGTGAATACGATTTAAGTGAAAAAATCATCTTACTCACTTGTACAATCATTTCGTATAAAGACAAGACTTATAATGATAGTAAGCAAAGCAATTTAACAGTTTTGCCTTGTTTACTATGGTCATCCGCCCAAAGAAAAAAATTTAGGGTCTCATTGCATTTAATGACAGAAAAAGAAACAACAACTGGTATAAAAATAAATATGTATACTTAGTTTACCGGGAAGTAACTAACAGTGGCCGAAGCCTCAAATTAACAGACGTACTAGGAAAGTAATTATTTTGAGGGACTCCTGTAATACTGAAACTCGTTCGATAATATAACGAATTAGTGTTTTAATTGATTTTGGTTGTTGTTGGCATTTCTGCTTCTGACTTTTGCTTGATAGTACAGGGTTGGCCATATTAGGTGGACTCATCAGATAACACTATAACTAGGACAAGAAACATCAGATCGACTAACGGCAACACGTTTTTGAATCCTCAATCTTAGGAGATTTTTTCTATAGAGTAGTACACACCAATCAAACGCGCTGAAATGATAACTTTTACATTAAAGAGTTGTTTTGATGTTTTGAAGCCGTTTACTCATAAAAATGGTATGGAACACTTCTAGTTTCGACAAGACGGCACTATCCTCCGCGTTTGCCAAATGTGAGACAGCTGGACATTTTTCTCTGGGGTTACTTGAAGTCAAAGGTTTGTATCAACAAGCCAAGGATTAAAATGAATGGGTCCACCTAATATGGCCAACGCTGTACATGTTACTCTTTATTATTCTTACCTAGATCTTGTAGAAATGATTTCGAGTGACTTCAAAAGATTTCGAATGAATTCGACTAAATTTAGTTAAGGACTGCAATCAAAAGATTGCATTCAAATGATTTAAAATATGAATAATTATTCGCTGATGGCAATATGATTAAGAATAATTTTTTTACATTCTTAATCAATGAATACAAAAAATGAATACAATCATTTTGGTAAAAATATCAATTGATTTTTAGTCGCAAATGATTGCATTCTTTTACAGCTCTGATCTATATAGTTGTGCAACAGCAAGCAAAATGCCTAGTCAGGCATTTCTGCTGAATTCTTAAAAGGTTTTTGATACTTTAAGCTTTGAAGTTGAAAGATTTTTTTCCGATAAATTAATGAAAGCTTTTAGAAAGTCGATGATATCCGACTTTGAAGAAAGTTCTGAGTTGAATTGTTTTTTTTTTATTAACCGAAACTACCAGGATCTGTCAAAAGAAATAAAATATAGTCAAATGCAGTCAGGGGCTCTAGAGAAGATAGATATCCAGAATCGATCAACGAGTGCAGGCATGAATCATGTCTGAAGGAGAAAGGTAGAAGAAATAGGTAGAGAGAAAGAGATAGCAGAGTTGCACCGAAAATCCAAAAATAAAATAAAAATCGGCGCATTGATGAATGTTCCATGCTCATATTGCTCCGATTTCGCCACTTTCCCTCATAATTTTTTTGAAGTTGAATAGGCAACATGAACGCAAACAAACAAAAAATGAATGAATGAATCCGCATCTACTTCATTTTCTTGCTATTTTTTTATAAACTTATTTTAATTTCTTAAGAGATTGTTGCTTTTATTTTTTGTTTAATTTTTAGTACATATTTAAGGCACATAATTGATATTTCTTTTGCATTTTTTGCGAACAAAAGAACCTATCTTAATGAGCACAAGAAAAAGTGACAAAATTCCAATTCCCCCGTTCCTTTTTGATTAGAAAAAGTCCGTCATGGTTGCACTAATGTGAACACGACACGCCTGCCCAGGCTTTTCATGCTTGCTCCCGTCAGAACAGCCACTTATAATTTTTTCATTTTTAACACGCTTGGTAACGTTTGTTGACCGATATTTTCCAACGCAGTGATTCACTGATGAAACTCATTCAAAATTTCTTTGTTATTTTACATTTGCAATGCATTACCGATTACAAAAACAAAATTGCATTAAAAAGAATAAATACCGTGATTACCGGACACAACGCCCATTGCATTTCTAATCGCAGAGAAACGGAGTTAACGCAAAAAAAAAGAAACTTTTGAATGAGTTTTTAGTTTTTTTTATATTACTTAATTGCTAAATATTGAATAAAATATGTATATGATTTAGGGGCATTACAACCGTGATACAACTTCATAGGGTACTATGGTTGTTTTTGGTGTGGCCACAACGCCCAAATTAGTTTTGGGCTTTATGTCAGGTCGCTTTACTTTAATTCGGCGGTTCGCAAAAATCTTTCAAACTTTTTGGGCTTTTTTGCAAATAAAAAATCACCCCAAAACAAAAAACTCAAAAACAATTGGAACTATGGCCTCAAATTTTCGTGTTCTTGTAAATAATAAAATATTTCAATTCAGGGTTTCGGGGCTATTTTTCCTGGGGCCATATTTCATAGAGCCAATCTTGAACAAATAGAAGCTCTCAGAAGCAATCACAGAGAACAAGAAACTTTTTCTCCAAAAACAGTATAATAGTTTACTCAATGTTTTTTTGATCGGCCATTTATCGAAAAAGGGGGGTATAAAACCCCATTTTCTAGAAAAAGGGTGATGAAGGAAAGGTTTATACACAAAAATTGTTTTTCTCTTTGAGCATAACAACTTTGCTTCAGACATCAACTACGTATCTGTTAAGATAAATAAAATTTCTTAATAGCCCCTGAAGACCCCATATTTACGACGAAGTCGTGGCGAAATACTGAGTTTGCAGTCGTGATCAGTGATCCTAAATTAATATAAAACCGTTGGAAAATCTTGCGCAAAAATTTTTTGTTGCACTGTGTAATCAAAGGCATTCGAAGTCTACAGAAGGCAGTCGGCTGCAATAAGTAGCTGTAAGAAGTATAAAAATATAGTTGGGGGAAAACAGAAGCTTAAAAATAACTCCTTAGAGCTATGCACAGTCAAGAAATCTAGAGAAGGCAAAGAATAGTGAGGATGTTTCTGATCCAAAGCATATAAAGAGCAAGTAGACGTAGTCAGAGACAAAAGGAAGCTACTTGATCATGGATTATATTGAATTTTGGCGAAATTTCTGAATTTTTCTACCCGATAGCTTTAGTACTATAAGGTAGGGTTCTTTATGTCAAATTACTCAGGTCAGGTAGTATAATTTTGTGTAAATTTTATTGGAAAACTGATCAGATTCTTAAATTTGAATTTGCTTATCGATATTCATCAAAAGTGAAATGAAATAAATTCCATGATATCGATTTAAAATTCGAACGGAAATGCATTACAGAATGCCACCTTTTACAGTTTTTATCCTCTCACCTTGCATACAAATAATAATTTAAAAACCAAAACTACATTTTATTTAATTTTGTATAACTTTTTTTTTGTTCATTTGAAACTACAAAATATGCCCATTAATAGTTTTTTATTGCATACAAAAATCAATGTTTATTTTCATATTTATGCAAATAGTACAACTCGTGTTCTTCTCACTATTTGTATAATTTATTATTACCATGTAGAAAATATAGTATACTACCCAACAAACAAGTTTGAAAGCATTTTATAAATTAAATTTTAAAATAAGCTTGATTAAATAAACGTTTTGTAAACGTTGGTATATATAAGCAAATCAAATATGATTATTTTTATAAAAGGTTTGTAAATACAATAGTTTTTCAAAGGTTGATTAAAAATCGACGAATCATGCTGTTAATTTACTTCAATTCAGTATTTTTTGTGAGGTTTTAGAAAAAATTAATTGTGGAAAGATACAAAAATAATAATAAAAAAATAAAAAAATTTAAAATATAATAAATATAATAAAAAATATTGAAAAAAAGTGAAAAAAGTCCTAGTGCAATTAATTGAAAATGTCACTACCTAAAGGAGCCAGAAGCTTAAAACGCCAAAGCGCAGAAATTTTATTTTTTCAAAAAAATATTTAAAAAAAAAATGTAGATTACAAATAAAATTAGGAAAACGCAATAATCTGCTCTGTTTTAAATTTTTTGCTTAAAGTCTGTATTTTTATAAAGAAATAAGATATAAAAGATAAAAATCTATGGTTAAATGTAAAAATTACATGCAATTGAGTAAAAATAACTAGTTTTAAAACAGAGCAAATTATTGCGTTTTTCAAATTTTATTTGTAATCCAAAATTTTGTTTAAAAATATTTAAAAAGAAAACCTTAAAATTTCTTGGCAATTTACTTAATTGTGCCAAAATTATTTATCCAATCGAATCAACGTAAGATAAGAAATTTTAATATCTTTAATTTTGTATACTGCTTGTTTAAATCAAGTTCCTAGTTTCAAAGATATTTGTAATTATGTGAACAAACCTTTTTTGCTCCGATAAAAACCGGCAATATCTCCAAAACCACACCATAGAATTTAAAATAGAGTTGATTTTCGGGCTCAGCAACCAATTTTACATAGGAATTGGATAGTGGTGCTCATTGGTAATTTTGGCTGTAAACTAGTGTTATCTGTAAAATATCTCTGAACTGAATTTAATAAATAAATAATTCTTCATTTTATAAAAAGATAAATAATTTACATTGTAATTATTGTTGTTTTCTATACAAATAAAATACATTCCACAACATTTATAATAAGCTTATACTTTTGCAAAAAGCTTATTTTTCACATTTAAAATAAGTGTTTTTCAAACCTTTTTTTAAAGCTTATAAATAAAATTTTCAAAAAGCTTATCTTTAAAATAAGTGTTTTTCAAACCTTTTTTTAAAACTTATAACCAACGTCACGTTTTGATTATATTTCGCTTATTTTCAAGTGTTTTATAACCAAAATACCAGCTTAACAATTAATTTAGAAAACTTATATTTAGCTTGTTTTTATATGTTAATGTTTATTGGGTACTTATATATTTTCATTTCATTTACAAAATTTCAATAGTTGCAAATGTGTTTTTTTCTGTATTAATTTTAAACAATTCACATGAAATGTGTTTTGCTACTTTTACACATGAGTTTGATGAATGAGGAAGAAGTAGAGGAGGAAGAGTAATGATTTTCATTTTTCACTTAAACAATATTTATAGAAATTTAATTTATGAATGAATCTGGTAATCAATAAGTTGCCGTTGAATTGTAAAACCAATTGAGAGCCACAAAAACAAAGGAGAAAAGTCAAAAGGAAATTGATAAAATTTATCAATTCTTGAGACATATGAATCTTATAGAATTTTACATATTTAACATATCAATAAACCTTCCCAACTTTAGGGCAGAAGACTTTAACATATCATGGTAACATAAAAAGATGTAGCCTCTCTTGTTGTACTCCCTTTTTCTACGTGAATGCCAGAAGCACGGTTGCATATTTAGTTCAGTCATTATTAAGATTTAGCACATAAAAATTCTGAACTGAGATTTTTCTTCAGTAATTGTTAGTGGGGATATGATAGATTCAAAAACCACAAAAATCAGTCCTGGGGTTGCAGAGCTACCCCCCAAAAAAATCCCCCTTTGGTGAAAAAAGCCTTATTTTACTAATAATTGGTTAACCGTTGGATATATCAATAAATTACTTACCAAAAAAAAAGCTTGAATAATTTCCTAAAAAAAAGGTGTTAAGTAATTTTTTTGTATATGTCATAGTTTTCGAGATATTTAATATTTAAGAAATTGCAAATTTAGTACTTTGGATGTACTGTGGATGCGCGCGCATTTTTGTTTATTTGAGTTTTTGAGTGCGGAGCCTATAGGAAAAATTGAATTACTCGAAAACCAAACAAGCTAGGAAGAAAAATCAAAAAGGGTTTTGAAGAGGATATAGACACCTGCCATTTTCATTGACAACGGATAATTTTTTGTATACAAAAATTACAATATAGTAGAGTTGTCTGATGGTTTTTACTATTACCAACAAGCAACCATACTATATTGTTATTTTTATATACAAAAAATTATCCGTTGTCAATGCAGAGAATGTTGAGCTTTATATCTTCTTCAAAACTCTTTTTGATTTTTCTTTTTAGCTTGTATGGTTTTCGAGTAATTCAGTTTTACCTATAGGCTCCGCACTCAAAAATTCAAATAAACAAAGATGCGCGCGCATCCACAGTACATCCAAAGTATTAAATTTGCAATTGCTTAAATATTGAATATCTCGAAAACTATGACATATACAAAAAAATGACTTAAGATCTTTTTTTTAGGAAATTACTGAGGCTTTTTATGTGTGCTAGATAATTTTTTGATATCTCCAACGGTTAACCGGTTATTAGTACAAAAAGGTGTTTTTCACCAAAGAGGGGTTTTTTGGAGGGCAGAGTGACGCAACCCCAGAACTGATTTTTGTGGTTTTTCCATCTATCATACCCCCACTAACAATTACTGAAAAAAAATCACAGTTAAGAATTTTTATGAACTTTTGATGCATTTTTTACTCTACCGACTGGGCTAATTTCTTTTTAATTCTAAATTATTCTCCAACTTATCCTTATTATTTCGCTATGGCTTAGCAAAGCTTTTAATATTTTCTCAAAATTCTTCATGCTCCCAGTAAACTTGAACTCTTGGGACTTGAGAAATTATTTGTATATATGTACCTACCTATTTTTGTATTTATCTGGAATTGCCTTTTAAAAAGTCACTGAACAGTTAAAACTCTCTTTGATTTACTTTTCTACCTACCTACCTATCTATGTAAATATTTGCATATGTATGCTCATCAAATCTTATTTTGTCTTTTGAAAGATTGACTTAAAGTACGTTTTCAGAATACCAAAGAGTATGAACGTACTCTAAATTTCTACACGTCCTTCAAAAAACACATTCTTTTTCTGTTTTTTAATAAAACAATAGAAATTTACATATGAATATTGTTGACAGAGTGTGTAAAAAGACACGTTTTTAATTGAAATGCATAACAAATGCTGAAATGTCAAAATAATAACTTAATTTCTCGAGATAAATAGACGAAAAAAAAAATGTTTCTTTATATTTATTTTTACATATTAAGCAGAAAAAATCTCTGGAAAATCTAAATAGAATTTGCAAATCAATACTGAAGCGTAGCACCACAATAAAAACAAAATATATATTTTTCTAAATAATAACAAAAAAAAAAAAACAATTATAAATAAATACCTAAAATAATGAAATTATAAGCGAACATGAGAATAATCTCATGAATAGCCAAAGGGGCTTAAAACAAAATATGAACAAAAAATAAAAACTTAAAAACAAAATAAAATAAGAATAACAAAAAATCAAAGATAAAAGAAAAATAATAAAAAAAAAAAAAATTAAAAATCGCACACTCATTATTTCGCACTTAAGATTTATTTTTCATAGATCAATGGATGGGTTCAGCATCCAATTTATGTTATTTACTGGACAGTATACGAGTTCCAAATGTTGCTGACCTAATTAGTGGCAACGTAAAAGCAGTAAAAAATAATGAAGTAATAAATTTGTTTCTATGTATTAAAATAAAGGAATATCACGTTAAAAAATAATGAATTCTCATTACTTTTTTTAACTTGTATGCCGATCAGCAAACATAAAATGTTTGATATTTTTTTAACTTTCTACATGTGAAATGTTGTTCTTAATTTAAAACTAAAACGCTTTGCAGAACTTTTCAGCCACTTACAAGTTTTTGTTTCTGAGCAGTGGCGGTTCTAGGATTTGGGTTTAGGGAATGCAGTTTTGCTAAATTATAGGACAATTACCATATATTTAAATAAGTAGATGAACATTTCTGCCAAAAACTAAAACAACCAAAATTCGAAGCAAATTTATAACGGAATTTAATCCAAAACTCAGAGAAAAATTTTAGCCAAAACAAGATTCAATTCAGGCTAAAAATTAGGTTGGAATTCAGACTCTATGTAAATCAAAATTCAAATAAAAAATCACACAAAAAATGAGACCAAAACTCGGACAAAGATTTGGCTTAAAACTTAAATCAAATTTCAGAATAAAATCAGACCAAAACTCAGTGCAAAAGGAGAGTAAATTTAGAACAAAAATTCAAACCAAATGCAGACCGAAATTCAAAATTAGATTGCCATTCAGGTCAAAAGTAGATTAAAATTTAGACTAATGTATATACTAAAATTTATTGCTAAAGTCGGACCGAAATTCAGGCCCAATTAGCTTAAAATTCAGATCAAAGCTCAAATGGAAAGCAAATCACAGTTTACACAAAATTTACACAGAAATCGGGCCAAAACTGAAACCACAATTCACCAAAAATCGGGTCAAAATTATAATTAAAAACAAAGAAAAAATTCTAGTTCAAAATGTTTATCAAAATCGAACCAAAAACAGACCAAACTTCTCAATAAAAGGAGACCAAACTCAGATTAAAATTCAAAACAGAGAACTAACCAAAATTCAAACCAATTTTAAGCCGAGAATCATATAAAGAAAATTTTGACCTAATATCAAACTGAAATTCAGACCAAACCATAAAATTCAAAAGTGGAACATCTACAAACTAGCCTAAAAATTTAGATCTAATGTAGTTCAATTGTGTACATACACTGAGGGGAAAAACGCTGTTATATCAAACGGAAAGGATATTAAACCAACAGATTTTGCTGTTAAATCTCATCCAAAAATGAACTCTCTTATATTAACAGACAATGTGCTGTTGCTTTGAAAAACCAAACTACAAAATAGAAACTGCCAAAATTTTTCACGCTATAGTTTAGTTGTTTAGTACGCAAGCAAACACGCAGTCACTTGTGGCTAAAGTTCAAATCCCACAAGTTTCTTTTTACATTTTTTTTTAAATTAATTCCAAAATCAAAAGAATTTTTTTTTATTTTTGAATTATTTTTTTCTTTTTGTTTTTTGTTCAATTTAGTTTTTTATTTACTACTATCGTTTTAAATTATTTTTTCTTGAATTGCTTTTTCCCAGGCTTGAACCTGTGGGCCGAAAAACATTCACATGTTGACTGTCGAACAACGCGCTTACCAACTGTGCCCCATAACCAAATTAACTTTAAATTAACAACAGTGAAGCTGTCAATTGAAATAAAATTGTGATATTTCGAATCCAATATTTTTCTAAAACTGAAAAATTTATGAATTAAATATTCAACAGATTATCTGTTGAATATTTCCACAGGAGCGATCTTAGAAAAATTGTCAATACAAAATAAAAAACTGTTGAATCAAACAAATTGCGTTCAATACAACAGCGATGAACTATTAAAATCACAATTTTTTTACATGTTGACAAATTTGATTGAATTTGACATAGGAGCTCTCTCCCCTCGCGTTTTTGTTACCGTACGCGCTTCTGTTGTGTGATTCGGGTCACTCATCTACGGTAATCCATTCGTAATTAGGAGCACCCCTCGGTTGGCTGGGCGGGCGGTGGGCGTGGGATTCGTCGTTAGAAAAAAAACCCGGAATAAGCATTACATAAATTTGCAAAGGTCGGAAATTTTTTTCTATTTTTTTTTTATTTCAAACACAGTTCTTGGACGAAAAAAAGCCCCTAACTTTACTAACTCATTAACATTTCGTCTTTTAGAACCCGAATTCAAATCCCATGTCAAAGTAGAATTTTCTCTTCTTTGTAAGCGATTCTCCAGGATGGTTTTTCCAGGTTTGTGTCAGAACTCTTTGCTGTCTTTTGCTGTTTGATGATTTGATAATGTATTTTGTAAGAAAAGAAATTAGAAATAATAAAAAAAAAAAATAATTAAAGAAAAACGTACAACTTGCGTTCAGTTCAGTTATCTTCAGCTCCGCTTCAGTAATGCAATGCTGGAATATAAAATGATTAATCTAGGAGATATATTTCGTCGCCTGAGAATTGATTTGGAGAATGTGTGTAAAATTTCGTATACCTATACGCCAAATCAATTCTCAGACGACGAAATATATCTCCGAAATATATTGGCGAAAATCGCAATTGAAAATAAAGTGAAATTAATGGTAAATATTTAGTTTAAAATTTGTGGCTAAGTAAAAGTATCGAAACTTTGTAATTTTTTGCGGTTTTTAGATTTTTCAAATTTAGGACTATTTATTCAATTGTTTTTATTAAAAACTACTTAATGCAAGATCTTATTATGACCGATTTTTTATACAGGTGTATTCAAGTTATTTTCATTTGAATTCATATATTTGAGTTTTAGAACACTATGCAAGAGGTCACTAAATTTCAATTTTACCGATTTGTTTTTAGAGCTTCTCATTCTTTGGAATACAGCAATATATTAAACTTGGTTCAAAAAATTATCTTTAGAAAGAGCGCACTATATTTATAGAACACCAACGAGCTCCAGAAAGAAATTCGTTGGTAAATGAAGGATTATTTTATAAGAATCATAACTATTGGTTTTCTGTTTATAAGGAGTGAGATCGAAAAAATCTTAACATATATAAAATTCAAAAATTTTTTTTTTTATTTAATTGATATTTTACAAATTATAGAAAAATATAACTTTTATAGTTCTAACAACTATTTATGAACTCGTGGACCTTTTTTAATAAGCCTTCCATTAGAGATTTGATAGTTTGGAACAGTTTGCCCATCTTCTTTTAAAATCTTCGATATTTTGGGACACCTTTTTTGTGCTCTTTAAGTTTTTTTTTCACAAGAGCCCAATATCTCTCCACTGGTCTTAGCTCCGGACAATTTGGAGGATTGATCTCTCTTGGTACAGAAACTATTTTATTACTTTGGTACCACTCCAGAGCTTTCTTGCCGTAGTGACATGATGCCAAATCGGGCCAAAAATATGTGGACACATTGTGCTCTCTTATGAAAGGAAGAAGTCTTTTTTTCAAACATTCTTTGATGAATATTTCGGTATTTATAGAGCCCACTGTAACAAATGACTTGCTTCTTTTGCCGCGTCTGCATATAGTTTGCCATATCAGAAATGTTTTAGGAAATTTTGTCTGCTTTTCGATTCTAAATTGTTCTTCGACATTTCCTCGAGCATCAGCAACATACAAATCTGCCAGTGCATACGTTTCGTCGTTCATTATACAACATGAATATTTTTGTATGAAATTCGATTTTAATTTCGGAGCCCTACTTTTGGCGTCTAAATTTTTTGCAGCATTCCTGTCTGGAAATTTTTGGACTTTGTATGTATTCAAACCTGCATTGGCTTTAACTTTTCGCACCAAATAGTCAGAGCACTGAGCTAATCAGGCAGCTTTTCTACCAGATGTGTTTGGAGATCTTTTCAATATGCTTTCTATTTTCTTGGCTTTCCCAATATCATGTGGTCCTTGTTTTCTTCTCGAACCAGGTTTCCTATCGATGGTCAAATTCTCCTGAAACTGTTTAATAACATTGGAAACAGTTTGACGGCAGACCTTCAATTCTTTGGCCAATTTTTTGTAGGACCAATTTGGATTTTTTTTGAAAATTTTTAATAATTTTAAAACGTGCTTCTTTTTCTTCGCTGATTTTGAGTCTTCTATTAATTTTTTTAAAAACTCGAGTTAGCTTTTCAAATTATTATTTTAATTTTAAAATGACTTAAAATGATTAAATGACTTTAAATTAATGTTTTCTGATTTTAAGATGACTATTATGTTTGTAAAAAGACGTTTTCTGATTTCAAAATGTCGCTTTCTTGTTTTAAAACTTTGAGCTTTTTAACCTAGTCGAAAATTAAGTGGTGTACGTTCACTCACCATCATCCAGAAATTTAATTGAATCTCTGGAAAATCCAAAATATCAATAGGCCATGATCTCATAGTTCTTGCTGAACCTGCACAACTTTTTCTGTGTATTCTGACTAATTTTTTATTGATTATTTCATAGAAATTTCTATGTTAAGCTTCAGAAAATTATTTAGAAATATTCCTAAGTTCATGGGTCCAAATGTTTCACATATCTAAATGTAGTTTACGAATAATTTCTATTATCTTCCTACATATTAAAACCACATTTATTTCATGAATTATTTATTGTAGAGGGAATAGAAGGCGCCCATGTATTTATCCTTGGCGTTTGAGTATTTCCATATTGAAAAAATAATACAAAAATTAAATAATAATATAATATATATGGTATATATATACATATTTTTTTTTTTGCAAAATTGAAAATTTCTTAATTTGTTTTTTTCATATTTTCGAATTTGCAATTCGAAATATTTAAAAAAAAATTCGATATACGTAAGCAAAAAATAAAATAAAAACAAAAATACAAAATTTCTTCTTTCAAATCTAAATTTGTAGTGATGCGTGGGTAGAAAGACTTTGATGATCATGGCAACACATTTTGATTGGTTAGGCTTCATGTTTTTGTTATTGTTGTAGTGTGACGTTTGTTGATGAATATGTTTAAATATAAAGTATATATGCATTTGTTTTTTTTTTTTTTTGTTGTTGAAAAATTAAAAGAATTTTTTTTTTTAATAATTTTCTTCTATTCAATTATTGACGAAATTATTTCTCACCTCATCATTTTCACATTGTTTTCTTTTATTTATTTTTATTTTTTTTTTTAAATTTCAGGTATTTTTATTGTTTTGCTTCTTTTGTCAAAGAGGTTATCAATTAGATTTTTTTTTTATTTTTTAAATATAAATTCATTCATTTGTTTTTTATTGTTATTACTTTTTTTTGTATTCGTTGTAAAATTAATTTGTAATTTTGTTTTTATTCTTTTCAATTTTGCAGTTACAAAATATTTGTTAAATGTATTCAAAAAAATGCTTGCTGCATCGTGTACAGGAATTATTCATTGAACAAGAGCGTAAGGAAGAACTTTCATGTGGATATCATATTCTATATTAGTTAATTTTGTAAGTATTTGAATGGTTTTTCTTTCTAACGAAGTCTTAAGATTAAAGTGTTGTCCACAAATTGATTATACGGATATTATATTCATTGGGAAACCCGTCGATAAACTAAGAAACTGCACAGAGAATTTCTGTACAATTTTTGTTGATGAGGAGATGTCTGGCAGTAGAATTCCTAATAGTGTCACGTGTGTGCTCAAAACTCTCGATTTTTGGTATCAAGAAACTTCAGATGGATTCGAAACTTGTATTTAAATACTTATGTTTCAAGCGTTTTCTCACGCCTAACACCAAAAGGTCTTTAAAGTGCTTTGTAAACAAAAAGAAGTCCTTTGTTTCCGTATGGCGCGCAAGGCCACATGCAAGAATGAGAGCTACAAATTACAATAAAACTGTATTCTTTACTCTCTCTTTGCTTGCATACCAGCACTCTCTTTTGCTCCAATTTACCTCCGTTCTAATGTTCTTACCATATTGCCATTGTCTTACAATGTCTCACTGCAGAGTACAGAGGAAAATAAAAATGATGACGTTCAACAGAGGCTGTGAGCAAAAGTGGTATAACTTTTACGTTCAGAAAAAAGTGGAATAATTTTACTTAAGAGCAAAAGCAAAACGAAATATGTTCAGAGCAAACGTGAAACGAAATATGATCAGAGCGAAAACGGAATAAAAAACTATGCTGTTCTTGCCCCACACTTGTTCCCATTCTTGCACTGACACATTAAACTATTTCACTTTTGCTCTTATATAAATTTTAGCCCGCTTTTACTCTCAGCCTGCCATTTATCATTCGAAAGTGATATAAAACCAAATCGTCCTCATTTGAGAGGCTGAGAGGAAAAGTGGTATAACTTCTACGTTCAGAAAAAAAGGAATAATTTTACTTAAGAGCAAAAACAAAACGAAATATGTTCAGAGCAAAAGTGAAATGAAAAATGTTCAGAGCGAAAACGGAATAAAAAGCTATGCTTTTCTTGCTCTGAAAGAATTGTTATACCATTTTTGCTCTTACTTTTAAGGCGTTTCATTTTCACTCTAAACCATATTACTTATGCCATTCTTGCACTGACACTCTAAATTATTTCACTTTTGCTCTTATATAAATTTTAGCCCGCTTTTCCTCTCAGCCTGTCAACTAATGGTCCATACACATTGACGACTGCAGCTACACGAACACACGACTACGAAATTATGTCGGCTACAATTGTCGCCGTGTAATCAAATACTAAACACAATGAAGCTGCACCACCTGCAGCAAATACAGCAAAAACAACAAAAGCAAACTCTCTTCTCTCTCTGTCGGTTGTTAAATTAGAAATAGATTTAAAATTGGCTACAGCCACAATTGTGGACGGTGGTCATGTAGTCGTGTCGTCGCCAAAATAATCATCTCCATAGGAACATGTTGTTTTTATAATTTGAGAGATGTAGTCGTGTAGCTTTTTGTTTTCGTTCGTTGGAAGGTGGAAATCTTCATAGATACCGCAGAACTCCTGTTCTACGGTTATGTCGGATTCCTACCGACTAAAACCACCTCCTTGGTCTCCTCCCACTCTCCCCGCGGGACTACCCGTAGGTATTACTTCGCGGGGGTGGATCTAGCAGTTCAGTTCTCGACCTGTTCCTGCTGTTCTGTTCTCCTTCTCTCTCTTTCAGTGGCGCGTAGCTTGATCATAATCCGCGCGGCCACTGTGCATGTCTTCTTCCATTTTTCCACCGATTCGCATATCTGTGTGGTAAAATTCTCTAGTGTTGGTGTGTAGTCGTGTAGCTGCCGTCATCAATATGTATGGTGCATAATGGTTGGTTTTCACTATGTCATATTTGCCGTCAAAGAGAGAAAAAGAGAGAATTTCCCATATGAAATTTGCCAATATGCTCGCAAATTTGATTGAATTTGACATAGTGAAAACCAGCCTTATAGCCTGTTATACATTACTTAACATAAAGTTAGACAAGGAACAGTAGTTAAGACTTTGAAAATTAATACTTAGATTTAAATTTCACTGTCTACTAAAAATATCATAAAAACAACTTTAATTAATAATTATAAATTAATAAATGTAATTAATATATAATAATAATTCAAATTAATAATTAAAAAGAAGAGAGGAAATAAAGTTGCAAAGAGAGAGATATCTCATGTTTCCATCGACCTGATAAAATAAATTCTCATCCAGAATAACCAATAATAGAGTGGAAAAAGCATTTATTTCTCACTCCTCTGCGAAGGTTATTTAATTTTTCCCGACTAAGTATTTACAGTCCGCACTATAATGAATATCGTTTTCCTCGAGCATTTGTGGACAACCAACCTTAATTTTACCAATGCAATTTCATATTTCAAAGTTTTATATTCTTTTTCTCTTTTCAGATTTAAGTCTATATTTAGAATTAAAATTCGAAATTGCACCGTTAAACGTATTTGGGACATATCACAAATACACTCACATCTCCACTCACACGCACACTCTTCTACACGCATACGTACTCCCGCTCAAGACGTGAAGGCTCACACCTAAAATATCTACCTACCATAACAATTAAAAATAAATAACAACAAAATTACAAAAATATACACAAAATGGGAAAGGACTATTATAAAACATTAGGTCTGCCAAAAACTGCCACCGATGATGAAGTGAAAAAAGCTTATAGAAAATTAGCGTTACGTTATCATCCCGATAAGAATAAAGCAGCAAATGCTGAAGAGAAATTCAAAGAGGTTGCCGAAGCATACGAAGTTTTATCGGATAAGAGTAAGAGAGAAGTTTATGATAAATATGGCGAAGAAGGATTAAAGAGTGGAGGTAAGATCTTAAATATTATATCTCTCTCTCTCTCTCTCTCTCATATAGTAACTCTTATACATTATTTATTCATCTCTTTAGGCAGAAGCAATGGCCACGGCAATAACACCTCATTTACATATCAGTTCCATGGCGATCCACGGGCAACATTCGCACAATTCTTTGGCTCAAGTAATCCATTTGCCTCCTTTTTCGATATGGGCGATAATCTCTTCGATAAGAATGTATTTGATTTAGATACCGAACATGATTTCTTTTCATCACCGTTTGGCGGTTTGGGTTCACGGCATGGCCTTGGCAGTGCGTTTCGGTAAGTTTACAATAATTTGCTACACTTTGAAATATCTCCATACCCAATCAAATCACAAAAAAAAAAAAAAAAAAACAAAAAATGATGATGCTTAAATCATAAAGCGAAGACCTTCATTTAGATCACACTCATTCAACGTGCACACACCGTTCAAAAAAGAGAAACAACAAGATCCACCCGTCGAACATGATCTCTACGTAACACTGGAGGAAATCTATCATGGCTGTGTTAAGAAAATGAAAATCTCAAGACGTGTCGTGCAGCCGGATGGTCAATCGAAAAAAGAGGATAAATATGTTAGCATATCAATTAAGCCGGGCTGGAAATCGGGCACTAAAGTGACGTTCCAAAAGGAAGGCGATCAAGCGCATGGCAAAATACCAGCAGATATTGTTTTCATCATAAGAGATAAGCCACATGCGATGTTTAAGCGTGAGGGTAGCGATTTACGGTATACAGCGCGTTTGACACTAAAACAGGTGAGTAAGATTGAGGGGTGGGCGAGGGACGAGAGATGAGGTCTCTGCGGACCATTTTGATATTGATATTAAAAGCTTTAAGAAGAAAATATAAGAGAGAAAACCAAAATGATTTTGGAGAGGAGAAGGATATTTTATTTTCTTTGTAAGCGATGTAAATTTAATTTTGGTAAATGGTTGAAAAGAAGCTAAAAGAATAATCAGAAAAACTGTTAAGGTGATAGAAAAGCTTGAAATTTATAGAGAAACTAGCTGACCCGGCAGACGTTGTTCTGCCCTTTCTGCGAAGAAGCGGGAAAATATATGTATATCATTTGAAGTTTATTTCAATGAAGAAAAATGAAGTTTCTTGTCAATGACCGTTCTAGAAGTTATATCTAATTCCAAAAACTGTTCGGACCCATTTGCTATTTATTATAAAACTTATTACAACGCCACCTATCGCATTTTGACATAGCTAGGCAGGTTCTTGAGATATTTCAAAAATTAGTAGAAATAATAGTCAAAATTTTAGAAAAATCTAGTAAAAAAGTGGTAAAAAGTATGAGCAGATAAAGTAGTAAAAAAGTAGTCGAATATAAGACGAAATTGTTGGAAAAAATAAATTAAAATAGTAGTAGAAAATATAAGTAGAGCACGGTGCAACACCCACTAATTCAACAAACTGAGAGAATTTTATAAATCCGATATTGACAAATAATACTTCCATACTAAGATATACCGTAATGAAAATTCAGGGTATATGGAAGGTTATAGCATGGCATTGTTAATTCACGTTCTTGTACCAAATATCTGTACTGTGCTATAAGTGATTCTTGAAATATACCCAAAAAAAAATATTAAGATTGTATGAGAGGTGGCATTATCATTTTCCTAAAAACTATGTTTCATCCTCTTGTCGGTCAAGTCGTTCAGAAGTTACACGATTACAAACAAACACAAAACTCTACGAATATGTATACAAAGATATGATGCGGATGACTATTAACCCGGTCGATTGGGTCATTCAACAGTAAGCTAGTAAAAAGGAATAACTTTTAAGTGTATTTTTTTGTTGAACAATATTATTATGGTTTAGTTGAATTATAGAAACAATTTTTCAGGACGCTCTATATTCATATCAAAGACCACTCATAAAGTAGTAGAAATAATAGTAGAAAAAGGAATGGAAAAAGTAGTAGAAAATAGCAACAAAAAAGTAGAAGAAATCGGTAGTAGTAAAGGTAGTAGGAAAAAGAATAGAAAATAGTATTAAAAATTTTTGTAAAGGAGTAGTAAAAGGGTGGCAGAAAAAGTAGTAGAAAAATAGTTAAACGTAGTAGTACAAAAAATAGTAAAAATGGAGTAGAAAGAGTGGTAGAAATTATAGCGAAAAATAGTAAAAAGTAGTAGTAGAAAATAAAAAAAATTGTATTAAAAAAGTAGTAGAAAAAAGTACTAAAATAGTCGTTGAAAATATTGGTTGAAAAATTAGTAGAAAATAAGAAAAATTTGCAGAAAAAAAAGTTTAAAAGTAGTTGAAAATAGTAGTAGAATTGGTAGTAAAAATAGTAGCAGAAAATAAAAGTGAAGCATGGTGCCACACCCACTAATCCAACAAACTAAAAGAATTTAAATTTTAGTACCGTACCATAAATGCCTCCTAAGATATCTCACAATAGAAATTCAGGTTATATGGAAGGTGCCACATCCCCTTTGTCAATCCCACCCATATTTTTGTTGTAGCATGGCATTGTCAATTCTCGTTATTGTACCAAATTTCTGTACTATGCTATAAACAGTTCTTGTGGTATGCCCAAAAAACTATTGTATGGGAGGTGCCACGCCCACATTCCTAAAAGTCATTATGAATAGCTATGTTTCATCCTCCCGCCTAAGAAAATATATTCTGGAAATATGATTTCAATCGGTTCAGTCTTTCAGAAGTTACACGATGACATACACACAAAACTCTACGATTATATATAAAGATAGATTTATTTAAAATCACCAAAAAATCATAGCAGATCAGACGATCATTTGTTGTTGGACTTGGACTGGATTTGACAGAAACTTCTGATATTGATGACAAAAGCTATAGTTGCTACTACAACATCGTTTCGGAACCCGCTACGGTTCCTCATCAGCGATCTTTGTGTTAATTCCTTCAATTCAACAATCTTCATAAATGAAGATATTATAAATTAAATGAGAATTACAATACAATTGTTTTCACTGAATAGTATTTAAAATTGGTGTGCCATAGAAATATTTTGAGAACTTTGAAGGGATAAGAGAAATGTATAAAATTTTCTAGGATTAGGTTAAGTGAGATTGATTTTTAGTTAGAAAGATAGGGCGAAAAGACTGCACATTTTTGTAATATGGGAATCGGACGAAGAGACAGACAGAAATAAGAAAAAATTATGGGTATTCACGAGGTGGTGTTTCGTAGTAAACTTATGCAAAATATATAACCTTATACACCATATTGTGAACGTCTATTGTAGTAAATTTGTGAACTTCCAAAGTCAGCACATACACAAATACACATGCAGTGAATTTGTAGTGCTGCCATCAAAAAATAAAAATTTGACTGTTAAAAATCTTCAAGATCTATCAGAAACAAAATTATATGTCAACTAATTGGCAAATACACAAATACAGTACAAAATTTACAATAGGGTATTTTTGATATTTTGTAGTATTTTGAAATCGTATGTATTTTGCTTTTGTAAACTTATCAAATTTACTGCAAAAATCAAATTTATTAAAATACAGAATTCCAGACCATTTACCAAAGATCGTGAATAGCCTTATTATTTTTGGCGAGCAGGTGGACCTTTACGGAGAGGAAACTCTAGTAAATTGTTAAGGAATGAAAAGAGTTCAGGACAAAAAAGAGAAATCTATACATTTATTAGTGTAACTACAATTTTATTCCAGATGATCCAGAAGTGCTACAATATTATATCATATATATATCAATTTAAAGAGTAGATTAGCCAAAAATTATCAGATTTAAAATCGGTTCAGCCAATTCCAAAATATTAGCGTCGGAAGTTCTTTAAAATCCACTCATTGAACAAAGCATTGCATTCATCGTTGTAATAATCATTGCTTAAGCGGGAGTAAATAACAATTGAGAGAGAGAGAGATAGATAGAGAAGACATGAGTAACGGCATTTCTCAGAATTATCTGCATACACAAATAACAAAACAAATACCAACGAGTAGTTTGGTGCTCTTTTGATATTTGTTTTTTATAAAAAGATTTCTTGGGCTAGAGCTTTACCGACTAGTTTTTATTAAAGTAGAATATGGAAGAGACAAAGAGATTAAAACTGTAAATGTTCGTGAAATGGAAAGCATTATGAAAAGACAAAGTTTTTGTTCAGAAAATTATGGTAATTGTTGAGGAGTGAGGGAATTCTAGGAAGATTTCTGTAGAAAACATTGGGTGGCTTTAAAATATATGGTAGACGACTTAATTGACAATGTCATTGATGACATATGATTGCAATAACTTATAAACTACGTACACACCAAAAATGATTATAGTTCGAATAATTTAATAGCTATTAAGTGTTTTAAAAATACATATACCTGTGGTTACTTGATCACATGTAGTTTCTTCAGATTGTGTGTGTATGTTCGATTGCGTTCTTGTGCTCATTGAGCCTTTCAAATTATGTAGTTAAAAGTAAAAAGCGCGTTCAAAAATGCAAGCAAGCAAGCAAGCAACTTAAATTAAGTTAAACAACATTTCAATATTATTTTCTCACAGCTTGAAATCAAATTAAATAAATAATACATAAATAAATACAACAAACTTAAACCAATCTAAGCAAACTTCAACCAAAATAATATTAATAAATTAAAACGCTACACATAAATGGTAATTTACCATATTCGCGCAACCAATGTAGTAATAGCAAATAGCAGTAACAGCATAAACAACACACGTCACACACATAATTTTCCAAAAAGCTAATCAATGGCAATTTTCGAATTTCCAAAAGTATTTATAAAATTATTTTTCATTTTTTTTCATTACAAATTTTCCCAGCTCACGCAGCGTTCACGCAGTTATTGGTCCAAATTAATGAATAACGTGACAACGTAGCGTCGCAAAGGTGTTAAATTTTTCACACATATGTTTTCATTTTCAAATAGCTACATATTCTGCTAACTACTATTCACTCACTCAAACGGAAATATTAGTTAATATTGGATACAAATTTTTCACTTGGAACTTAGCTTTGTCAGATGATTTAATTGACAATAAGAAGCGTCTACGAGAATATGGGGGAGGACAAAGGGAAATATATAGCATTCGACTTGAATGCCGAAGAGGAAATAGGACGAACGATAAAAATGTGGATTAGAAAATAGAGAGATAGAGACGCATGTGGATATTAAAAAAGGGCTATGGATATGCCTGGTTTTCACCATGTCAAATTTAATCAAATTTGGCAACATTTCAAAGATGATTAAAACGGGAATTCAGGGTAACTGATACGAATGCCAAAGAGAATTCAGGGAAACCAATATAAGTTCCGAAGAAAGTACAGAGTGACTAACACAAGATGAGAACTTAGAGTACCTAATAAAGGGTTTTCCATTAAGGACATAACAATTTCAAATGTTAATAAAACATAGAATGTTTTGAGATATTGAGTTCAAATTTATTGTGGGTGTAGTGCAAGCATTACATTTTATAAATAAAATTCGATTTCGGTCATATGACCACCACGAGCCCGTTTACAGCGATCGATTCTTTGCACCTAATTTTCCACCACTCTCGCACACATTTCGACCGGAAAGTTGGCAATTTCGTGTTTGATATTGTCTTTGAGCTCGTCTAAAGTTGCTGGCTTGTTGGCATAAACCAGTGACTTGATATAGCTCCATGAAAAGAAATCCAATGGCGTTAGATCGCATGAACGAGGCGGCCATTCCACCGGACTATTTCTCGAGATAACACTTTCACCGAATTTGCCTTTCAATAAATCGATTGTGACGCGTGCTGTGTGGCTAGTAGTGTTGATTCGATACCCACATAGTATCAATACTTTTACTCATTACTTGTATCGGATAAAAGTATCGATGCTACCGAAAATATCGGAAAAAAATATCGAATATGTACTTGTATCGAATAATCGTTTAAAGAGACAAATTACTCTTTATTTAAGTGGTTGTCAAGGAAAACATTCAGGCCAGAACGGCAATTGTGATACAACATGGTTGAGCCTACATTTTACACTACTCAACACAAGTTTTTCACTAATAAATCATGGTTTTGAGATATTTCCACTGGAAACACGTGAATCATATAGAAATGACGTCAATTTAATTTAGCAAATCGCTAGAAGTTTTATAATAGAAGGAAAACTAATCAACAGATTAAAGCTTGTTAAAAATATTTTATTTTAATGAAAAGGTTTCAATAAACATTATGTTCTACATGCATGGCCGGAAATATATTCTAGAACTTCAATACTGTACTGCAGTATTGGCATACATTGAAATATTGCAATATGGACTGAAATATTTTGAATAATTCTGCAGTAGCATTTCGAAATATATTATTGATTGTTGTAAAATATTGTAAAATGATCCACAATTTTAAATATTGTATAGAAATATTTCAGTTTTTTGAATAAATATTTTCCAAAAGTATCGAGTATCCGATACTGACCCTTTTTTCCGATACCAAGTAAAATACTTATGTTATAGCATCGAGTACAAAAAGTACTTGAATCGAATGAAAAGTATCGAGTTTTTACTTGTATTTACTTATATCGAATCATCACTAGTGGCTAGTGGCACCGTCTTGTTGAAACCACATATCGTTGATGTCAAGTTCATCCAATTCTCGCCACAAATAATCTTCCAACATAACACGATAGCGCTCTCCATTGACGGTAACATGAAGGTATTACGACCTAAAATTGGAGTAAGCGTTTTTAAAGTGGCGACCACCGACTCAGAATTTCGGTAGTAATTTTTAATAATTTCCAAACGTTGCTGGTTCGTGAACTTAACCACTATGAAAATGTTGACTTTAACTAACCTTTTCACATTGACAGTTCATTAAAAAATTTTAAAGGTGCATTCATATACAGATGCGAAATTGTTATGTCCCTAATGGAAAACCCTTTACATGGATACTGACTAGTACACAGAACGACCGATACAAAGTTTGACAAGAATTTATGTTGACTGTTGAGAATATAGATTTACGAGAATAAAGGGTATCTGATACAAATGCCAACGATAATATAGGGTGGTTGACACGGATACTGAAGAATATTTAGCGTAACCGGCACAACCCAATAGGGAAGGAAGCGCTCCAAAATCAATCATTAATTCTTCTATTCGTTTGAAAGTTTTCCCTAGCCTTCCTTGGAAGCGCTTTTTCGCATACTTGAAAGCACTTTCGGGAAGCTTAATGCTAGCTTCAACGAGAGCACAAAAAGAGCGCTCCCAAAGAGCTTTTTTGGGTTGTGCTCCAAATTTTCCCATTGAGCAGTTCCAGCGAGACCAAAAACAAGTGCTGACAAAAGTACAGAGTGATCGCCACAAACTCAGAATATCGTCTAAAAAAATTACTCCCGATAGATTGTTATCGTTTTATTTTAAGTTTTCCGCGAACTATCTACTATTACTCAATGTTTGATTAGACATTTGATTCGTACTTGAGCGAGTTCGTGAAAGTTTTAAAAAAGCGCTCGTTTTCAATGCTGTTCACTATAGTTCTGGCAGTATCACTAACGAAAGTTTTTTGCAACAAATTAAAAACGAAAGTGAATTTCTTTTATCGAATCGATGGCGCTTGAAAACGATAGATTTCTGCGAGAAAAATGAGAAACTACTACCGTTTTCGATATTGTAGCGATATTGCCCTTGAAGGCAATAAAAAACTTCTTTTTTTTATGAAAAATTGTAACTAGAAAAGCCGTTCAGAGAATCCAGACTTGGGTTTGCACTGTATCACTTCTGGTTTCCTTATGCATGCTACTGAAAGGGTTAAACAATTTCCTTGCTCTCTAACAAATAAATATTACAAAAATCCTTTCTGAATTACGAAATTATCACCTCTATCAAGATCTATATCTAAGTTTTCCCACATTGATTAAAAATATACCAAAAATTGTCAAAAAAATATCTTCTTAACTGGAAATTAGACGCTGAATTTTGTCTTTCTTTGATGCTAATTATTTTAACTCTGTTTAAGAAGAAATAACATTATAAATAAAGAATGAACAATTTTCCACTTGCGTAGATTTTAGAGATTGTATATTGACCATTGAAGTCACGTTTAGTTTGTTGTCATGTCAAAATTGTTAATTGGATTAACTAAAGTTGACAAGTGCATTAAATTACAACAATATTTTGTTGCGGTTCGGTTATACGATTAGATTTAGTTTGGTGTTAACTTGACTTTTTAACAATTTTCAACTACATACTAACTACAAATATATACAGAAAAACATTTGAGTTTTTTTTTTTTTTTGGTTGTCTTTGATGTTGCTGTTGTTGTTCATTTTGGTAGTATGTACCTACTAGTACATTTTACAACTAAAATGCAACAATGTGTATGTACAAATTTTTAGGATTTTATTGCTTGTTTACTTTGCCACATTTAGTAAAAATGTTTTCGTTGTTGTTGTTTGATTTTTTTTCTACTATTTTAGTTGGAAATATAATAAAAAAATTATGAATTCCATTTATCTAAATATGGATAGGTTATGCTTAAATAATTGAATAGAAAAAATAAACGCAAACATACTAGCTACAAAAAAAATGGAATTGAAAAACATAATTGACACTGATTTGTTGCTGTTGTAATTGTTGTTGTTTTGGATTGAATTGAATTTTAAGTAAAAATTTATAAGATACTTTAATTGTTGATTGCATCGATTAAAATTTATAATACCTGTTGAATACATACGTGTATATGGTGATGCCATATGGTTGTGATTATTTTTTATCTAGCTGTGGTTGTTTTTTGTTTTTTTTTTTTTAAATTGTTGTTGTTTGCCTAATTGATTTTAATCTTACAATGTAAACGTTTAATATCATTTTTACTACTTATTATGTTTGAAGTAATTGAAAGTGTTGTTATATTTTAATAACGTTATTAAATGCTATAACGTCGACCGTTATGCGGTCATATAAAAAGAAACCATAATTTTTTTAATATGAATTTTCAATAAAGTCTTTGGTAATAATAGGTTTTTTTTTTGTCTTTTTCGTTATAACTTTATTAGGCAACGGTTAACATAAACTTACTATTCTCCATTTTATTCTCACTCGCTCGCCTTAAGCTTACCAGCTTACCACAACGCATTAAATTATGATATTTGTCAAAAATTTGGGCATATGTATGTGTTACCATAAATTATTTGATTGTAAAAATGGATTGTATAGTTTGATTTTTGAGTTTGACATGAAAAATAATATCTTATTAACTTTTAATTCCACAACTCTATGGTGTGCCTATTTCAGTGGTATTTAATTTCATATTGTTTTATGGGCTTCTCCTTGGGTTGTTGTTATTTGTTGGGCTATTACAAGTTTCTAGTATTTTGCATTTGAATAAATGAGTTTTTGTCGCCGTCAAAATTAATGTTGTGTAAAATTATTATTTCATAAGTTCTTTGACATTTTTCTTAATCTAGTATCAAATTTATTGTTTTTTATATTATTATAAATATAGTTATTGGGAGTATTAATGTATAAACTCGTAATTGTGACTAACTTCATATCTATCATACGCGCCATTTTTTGACATTGACAGCTATTCTATCTCGAAGAGCGCCAAAAATACTATAAGAATTGATCTGTCAAATAATTTTCATAATTTTACAAAAGTGTTTTACTATAGCTGAAAATGTCGAATTTCGTGCCAACAAAACAACATTTGCGGGATGTTTTAATTTGCTTCTTCCATTTAAAGAAAAACGCAACTGAAGCACATCGTTTACTCACTGAAGCTTATCCTGACTGTACTATAGACGTTAGAATGTGTCAGGTGTGGTAAGCCCGTTTCAAAAGTGGTGATTTCGATGTTGAAGACAGGGAATGTTCAGGCGGCCCGAAAAAGTTCGAAGATGAAGAATTGAAGGCATTACTCGAAGAAGATTCATGTCAAACGCAACAAGAACTTGCAGAATCTTTAGCATTAAAAGCATTGGGAATGATTCAAAAGCAAGGAATTTGGGTGCCGTACGAATTGAAGCCGAGAGACGTCGAACGACGATTTTTCACATGTGAACTGCTGATTGAACAACAGAAAAGAAAGGGTTTTCTGCATCGTATTGTGACTGGCGATGAAAAGTGGATACGTAACGATAACCCAAAGCGTAAAAAATCATGGGGACCGCCCGGACATGCATCAACATCAACGGCAAAGCCGAACATCCATGGATCCAAGCTCATGCTGTGTATTTGGTGGGATATGAAAGGTGTCGTGTATTATGAGCTGTTGAAACCGAATGAAACGATAACTGGGGACCGCTACCGACTACAATTGATGCGTTTGAGCCGAGCATTAAAGGATAAGAGGACAGGATATGAGAATAGACACGACGAAGTTATGCTTCAGCATGACAATGCTCGGCCGCATGCTGCAAGGCAAGTAAAAACATACTTGGAAACGCTGAAATGGGAAGTGCTACCCCACCCGCCTTATTCTCCAGACATTGCTCCTTCTGATTACCACTTGTTCCGATCGATGACACATGGCCTGGCTGAACAGCACTTCCGTTCTATAGAAGAACTCAAAAAATGGGTCGATTCGTGGATAGCCTCGAAAGATGAGGAGTTCTTTATATATTATTCAGCTAAAGCTAATTTTTGTAGCTTGTCCCCTTTTCCACACGGCAAGTTTTCTTGTCGGCAAGTTTCCAATTCTCTTTCGAACTTGCCACCCGCTTTTCCGCACAGCAAGATTTCTTGGACAATTCTGCTTTTACTTTGTCTTTCATTCGTGTTGTGAAAACATTTTATTTACATTTTATTAAATAAAAACCAATAAATGAAAAGCCAAATCAGCTTATTGAATAAAAATAATTAATAGAAGAAAAGTGAAATTTTAAATGAAAACTGTTTATTTTTTTCAATAAGAAACCGAAATCAGTGCGCATCCAACTTAAAATGACAAATAAGAATAAAGAGAAATATCAAAGAACGAACAGCACAACAGAAAACTTGCCGGCAGCGTGGCCGTTATGAGACTAAAGTTGCAATTTACAACCTTTTTGACTGCTTGGAAACTTTGACACGACTTTTCGAAAATACCCAAAATTTGAGACTTTTTTTAAAATCCTTGCAACTTTTGAGACTTTTTTGCAAAAAGTGTGATATTCACATGAAATTATACGAATAATCCATTGCCTTTAACTTGAAAGTTCGCAACACTAATTACATACATACTTTTTAGTTGCAGCACTGTCATTTTATAAGATTTTTTACAAACTTATTGATATTTTCAAATTTGCCAAACTGACTTAGGGAAAATTGTTTGGCCAATTAAAACTTCACAAATGATAGATACTGAAAAATGCTAGAGTTCTGCATTCAAATTTTTTAAATCTAGCAGACTCGAGAAAATGCGATTTTTTAGAGTTTTTTTTTGAAAATGGAACGATAATCGGTAGAGCTGAAATATTTTGGGAATCATCATAAAATAAACCGAGGTTAATTTTTGGAGGTGTACAACAATTTTTTTTTTTGTAGAGCACCTTAATGTATTAATTACTTGGGATAATTGATTTTTTTTATTTTTTTATTTTCAATACATCAATATATTTTTGTTTATATGCAAAAACTGCTGCGAAATGAAATAAATTTTCCTTTTATTAAAAAAAAGTTGGATGAGACTTTTTTACTCTCAGTGACACTTTTTTTTTGCAAGTTTTTGAAATTTATCAACGGCCACGCTGCTTGCCGGTACGAACAATTCTGTACTCGTCTGCTTTCGTCTTTCCTCTCTTGCCTACAAACTTGACTTGCCGACGAGAAAACTTGGCGTGCCGGGGACTTTGTAATGATTACTAGTCCTTTCTGAAGAGAGAGATTTAAAAGGTTATATACGTTGACCGTTATCGCATTTTCTCAATGTAACCTCCTCTTGAGAAAATATTTTCCAAATTTCTTTTAGATCTGAGAACTAGAGTCAAAGCTACAGCTGTCAACAGCGCACTACCTCCGACTATCTGAAGATGACCGCGCGTCACGGACGACGGATTATCTCGAAATGTTGGTTTTCAAAAAGTTACGTTGCGGTGAGAAAGGTTTCTCAAGAACCACTTCATCAATCGATCTCAATTGCTGAACTGGCTAGTTTATAACAATAGTAGCCTCTTAGTGAACGAAGGAATTCTTATTTGGAACAAAACTTTTTCTTTCTGGCTATAAAACCAAAGCTCCAGACCCTCGGAAATTAAGAATTTTAAAAAAATCATTATCATTTTTGTAAAAATGTAAATTTCGCAAAATTAATCCTTCGTGCACTAAAAGCGTGACGATGAAAACTAAAACATGTTCTGGTTTTTCTCATTTCCGGTAAACCGTTTTTTATTTATAATTCTAATCGCGAGGGGTGACGAAAAAAAGTGTTGCGGCACAACGGCCGTATCGTCTCCAGTTGCCAACACTTTTTGTTGAAAAAATTCATGAAATACCTTGCAACATCAATAAAAAGATATATGGTGACTTATTCTGATAAAATTTTAGCGCCTTGGTAAAAAAAAAATTAAAATACTCTTTTTACCGACAACAAGTGTATATAACCCCTTAAGAAAATATCAAAATTTTATATTGTACACTTAGAGGCCATGCTTCCTCTTTCAGATAATTTATAAGATTTTGAAATCAAGCAACTCCTTATGAAGTTATAACCAAAAATAGAGTCAGACCTCTGAAAATCGGGATTTTGGGCCTAAGTCTAGATTTTGGAGGTGTAAAGAGTGAGATTGAAAAAATCTTAACTCACGTTTTACCTAATAATTTTTTTGATCTAGTTATCTTTGAAAAATATGTCAGTTGTTATTTTTAATGACAAACATGTTGATTTATTGTGAGCTTGATCAAAATGAGTGAAGAAAAAGAAGTACGTCTTAAAATTATTAAAAATTTTCAAAAAAAATCCAAATTGGTCCTACAAAAAATTGGCCAAAGAATTGAAGGTCTGAAGCCAAGAAAATAGAAAGCATATTGAAAAGATCTCCAAACACATCTGGTAGAAAAGCTGCCCGGTTAGCCTAGTGCTCTGACTATTTGTTGCGAAAAGTTAAAGCCAATGCAGATTTGAAAACATACAATGTCCAAAATGTTCCAGACAGGAATGCTGCAAAAAATTTAAACGCCAAAAGTAGGGCTCGGAAATTAAAATCGAATTTCATACAAAAATATTAATGTTGTATAATGGACGGCGAAACGTATGTACTGGCAGATTTTACGCAGCTTCAGCTTCCGGGTCAAAATTTTTATGTTGCTGTTGCTCGAGGAAATGTCGAAGAACAATTGAGAGCCCAAAAGCAGACAAAATTTCCTAAAAAATTCCTGGTATGGCAAGCTATATGCAGTTGCGGCAAAAGAAGCAAGTCATTTGTTACAATGGGCTCTATAAATACCGAAATATACATCAAAGAATGTTTGAAAAAAAGACTTCTTCCTTTCATAAGAGGGCACAATGTGCCCATATTTTTTTGGCCCGATTTGGCATCATGTCACTACGGCAAGAAAGTTCTGGAGTGGTACCAAAGTAATTACATAGTTTTTGTACCAAGAGAGGCCAATCCTCCAAATTGTCCGGAGCTAAGACCAGTGGAGAGATATTGGGCTCTTGTGAAAGGAAACTTAAAGAGCACAAAAACGGTGTCCCAAAATATCGAAGATTTTAAAAGGAGATGGGCAAACTGTTCCAAAAAGGTGTCTGAAACAACTATCAAATCTCTAATGGAAGGCTTACCAAAAAAGGTCCACGAGTTCTTAAATAGTTGTTAGAACTATAAAAGTTATATTTTTCTGTAATTTGTAAAATATTATCAATTAAATAAAAAAAAATCAAAACTCTAAGATCAACCGTTTAAAAATTATTGAATTTTATATATGTTAAGATTTTTTCGATCTCACTCCTTATTGCAAATTCCTAGTAAGCAATTTTTTTTATGCGCTGCGAAAAGTATATTTTCAATCTAATCTTGGCCGGCAATGACAAACCTGCAATAGTAAAAATTGCTTAAGAAATGCTTTTCACTTCGTCGTTCGAATTGGGCATAAAACTGTAGGTCCCTTCCATTGTGTATAAATATAAATCCGAAATGAATGGATGCGAAAAAGTTGGGTCTAAGTCTTCCGTGGCCTATTGTGGCATAAAAAGAAATAAAGGATGGCTACTTTTTAGCTGAAAGCTGTGTGGGAGGTTGCTCAGAGTTCTCATTGACTCTAGATGGTGGTAATTTTGATGGGATATTATTTATGGTCTATGTGAGGTATTCAACTACTTTTAATCTAACATAATATAGTGTTTCAGTTTTACAGAATTTCTGAAAAAAAAAACGTTATGAATTCAAAAGGAGAGTAGCTGCTCTCTATCTAGATAATCAATCTCAGCGTGAAAAACTTTGATTGAACATTTTTTTTTATAACTGAACGCAATCATTTTTTAAGAAATTTTTTAAATTTTGGAAAAGTAAACCTTTTTACTTAATTTTTGTAGTCAAATGAGCCAACTATTGGATGGGTATTTCTGTCAACAATAATGAGAGATTGGGAATTCATAGCACCTGCTACTTTCTGCGAGCAGGGGTTTACAAGCCATGTTAAAAAAAAATTGAAAATACATAATTTTTGTCGCTATTGTTACAATGCTTCACGCGTAAGTAAAATTTGTTTAAAGCGGAAAATTTAAATTTACGAAAAAAATTTATTTTATTTTATCCCATCGGTCGTCAAAGGGATAAAGTACAATGCGTAAGAGGTGGAAACTCGCCTTTATGCTTAAATTCGACTTTTAAAAGTTGATAATGAATCAACTCCTCCATAATAGTCACAGTGAAAGTTATCGTTTATTTATTGTGTAGCATAGTTTTAGGCTCATCTTGAGAATACACTTAAAATGTAATCACAGACGAAAACTAAAGAAGCTCCAAGGGCAAGGTCTCATTTAATATTCTCTCGCTACTTTTTTCTTGCTTTTTAGTAAATACTGCTCGTTTTATCATCCAATCAAAACCGATACATTCATCTAAGAACAAAACTGACTCATATATTTTTTATCTAAATAACAACATTTCATATGTTACGTTTTCTTTATTTTTGTCTAAAATTCATTGTCCACGTGATTGTGCATTTGACCTTAGAATACATGTATATTTAAAAATTTCGTTTCTCTTATAGAAACGCAAAAATATCTTCAACTAAATATTTTAAGATAAAGCATGGAATTGTTTGGTTAACATTTGAATTTCTAGCTTAAAAGTTTTAAAATGAAAATCGTTTACGTAAAACGATGCAATATTGACCTAAATAAATATGCAAAAACAAAATGACATTATAAATATTTAAAATAGAATAGAAAAAAAAAGTAGAAATGTATAAATTTAAAATGCAGTAACTCAGTAGAATATTAATTTTTTGGCACCCTAATAACAATTGATAGCATCTATAACAATAATAATATTAAATAATTGATGACATCACAAATGTGCAAATAAAGAAAATAGAAATAATTTTAACATTGGCAAGCGCATACGAATATATTTATTGTGCAAAACTATTCTCAATTTAAAATAACGAATTATTATACAGTGTGGCGAAATGGTGGAAACTGGGATACAAATTTTATTCAATTTAAAATATTGATAAGTTTTCAATCACAACTTTTCTGAGGGAACGAGCTCAAGTTGATTGAATAATTCATTGATAAAAACTTATCAAAGAAAACTTGTATCTATTGTTAAAGTAAGGGAGTATGGGTAATGCAACCCTCTTTACTTTCATTTCTTTTTTGTTTGTTCTGAAAATTTTTCAGAAAACGATACAAAAAAATTGTGTTTGCTTACTTCTTGCTAAAATTATAAAACTTCCAGCTGTTTTTGAGGTCGATCGTGAAAGTTAATCCTTTAATGAAAACCAAAATTTGTATGAAAAATTAGTTTTATCCTTGTCCTTTTGGCTCCATATAACAATAAAAACAATAGGGTTTTTAAAACCTCCCAACTAAGCCTTTCTGTACCATTGAAACGCTTTTCAGTGAACCAGCTCATCAGCTTTGGAAAGAGTTGAAAAGCCAAATCTTAAGAATACAATGAACTTGGAAATAATTCGAAGGTCAATTTATACAATTTTGATATGGATCTCAAGGACTTGTGAAACGGTGCATTGTCGTTAATCTGAACCGATAATATTAACCAGTTATTTTTAACTTTTTGAAGTGAAACTTTTTTAGCGAGGGTAAATTGAAAATTTTGCAACGGAAGTCGCGTTGTTGTTGCACTCATATGAAACTAATAAGAAACGAAGTTATGCTGTTGTTCAGTGTGGCAAACTTTTGTTTTTTAAAATTCGCTAAAATGAAGAATAAAACGCGTATTTTCTTAAAAAAAGCGTTAAATTGTTTTCCTTATAAAAGTGTGAGAAAACTCAATACATTTAAACTTTTTCACTAATACAGGCACACATCTGATACTTATAGTCAATGAAAATTTCTTCTATTTTTCGAAGATATTTTAAATTGAAAAAACGCGCTGAGCGCTAAATCACTTTTTTCCGCGTTTTAATTTTCAAAAAGCACTAAAATCAGCGGGAAAAGCGCTGGGTTGGCCACACTGCTGTTGTTAGTGTTTAGCGAACGAAGTCATATGGGGATCGCCTGCATGCAGAGAGACGACTTCTCGCAGTTTTATTCATGTGCTTTAGTGAGAGAGCCGACTTAGTTGCGTCTGCTTGATTGCATATAGCGGAACTTTACTCTTTTATTTTACTCTTTATTTTATACATGTACGTATACATATACGTCGTATTTGTGTCGATAAGTGTAGAGAGTATCAACAGAAGAAAAGCAACAACAAAATAGAGGGAAGAATACTGTAAAAACTTCTACAGAATTAGCTATAAATGTTTTCTATTAATTTTCAAATAAACAACAAAGTTTCACTTCTACTGTGAGTGCCCGCAGACCCAATTTTTTTTTAATTGAATTTGACCATAACCTTTCCGAGTCATAGTTGAGAGAGAAATGGCCAATTTGGAGCCCTTTCATCAGCTTCTACCTATTGTTTTGCTTGTTGTTGTGGCGTGTACGAATGGACCCATGTTCTATCAATCGTCATGTCGTTGGTTTAGTGGTAAAACTTATAAAGTACAAATTTAGCAAAGCCTCATTTATTACACCAAGCTTCTTTCTTTGTTGATGTTCCTTTATCTCCCAGTGGAGCATAGGGCCTCTTGCGATTTGAGGTTTCGGCTATGGTAGAACTATTGTTATGGCTATATGAATTTCGATGTGCGTGCCGCCGAGGCGGGAGGATTCCTCGAGTTCGATTACCTCCTGGAGACATATCTTCCATACTGTTTGAATTCATAATTTCATATCAACTATTCAAGTTGGGCAATTTCCCGTGCAATGGTCATAAGCTCAAAGCTGGGGCTTAGTAGGGATTGCCTCCCTATTAATGACTAAGCTCATCTTTTACACATTTATAGAGCGAATCGCTTGTTTCAAGACCGACATCCGTTTCAGCCGCACCTCTCTGGTGAATAGGCGCTGTACTAAGGGGACACTTGACGACACCGTTGGCTCCTTAAGGGCTCCTCCGTTGTGGTCCGCGTTTCGACTTGGTTTTGTAACGAAGTTTCCTTCTCCGGCCTGTGTGGTTCGCGGGAGATATTTCATTTCTCTCCTACCACCCATATCTGGGAGGCGTTCGCTATCCGCCACCTGCGACGCGTTCTCTAGGGGACTCCCCCGAGAAAACAGTCATTATCAGAAAAAATCTATTTTTAGCCATAGATTCGTTAAATTTAAGAAACAGTAACCGCAAAAATTCAGAGTATTGATGATTTTTAATAAAAAATTATTTTAAAATTTAATTTCCTTTGATTTTCAGACATGAGACTAGCCAATATGACTAGTTTCAGCCTTATGCTCCTTAGAGAAGTAAAGAAAATGTTTTTTAAATATTTTAACATAAAAAGGTGTGTTAATAATAATGGCTATATGAAAAATTTTATTAACATATGTTTTCAAGTTCTTGCCTAAGATCTCCTATTAGATCTCACTGGAACGCAAATTATAAGCTTAAAATAAAACAAAAGTGCAACTGTAGACTAAACTTATTCTGTGCTAAATTTCATTGAGATTGCTCTGAGTATTCCTAAATTATAACTCAAGACCCCATAGCACTGGGGCCCAATTATGGATTCAACAGTATGCATGTATTTGTTTTTTAGTCATAAAAAAGTCATTTGATAAGTAATGTCCACGTAGTTTTGACATTCATCTCATAGTGCGTGCGTGATTCGATTTTATTCATTTCTAGAATTTTCCAAAATTATGCGATAGGTTTCCATTGGAGGCAATGCACAAAGACTGACAAAGCTAATCGTTCTCAAACTATACGGCAAAGATTTTCAATGTTAAAACATTGTGCTGAATGACAGTTGCATTCCTTCAGTGCACAGTGATTAAATCCCATACAGCGACTGAACAAAATTAAAAGGACGCTCTGTGATTTCGATGAAATTTTAAATCTGAAGACAATTTTCGTCATATTTGACAAGTTATACTGCAAGAATGGGCGGGTTGATCTACAAGAAATTTATTTGATTAAGTAATGTTGATGTTGGACTCTTTAGAAATTTAAACAATTTTTATTGGAATCCTTTAATGTTGGAATAATATTGACATTAATGAATGCAACTCTTGACTTTTTACATTTTTATTCATTTTTCAGCACGATTGCATACTTTAAGTGTTCAGACCTTGTTCAAATTGAATATGAGAGTGGAAGATAGCGGACCATGTTTTTGCATATTTCGATAAAGATAACCTTTTAAAATTGTGAAAAAATACAGGAAAATAATTTTAAATATTTTTTGGATTTGCTCTCCCAAAAATCGTCAATACTCAGATTGTGTTTATTTCAAAAATACTTACCTAACCTTAGAACAATGCAGAATGTTTAGATTAAAAATTAATTTTCAGATGTTTTCGTGAAGTTGTCAGTTTCTTGCGATGCTTTTCCCAATGAAAGTTCAGTAATTGTCGACTGATTAAGTAAAGTTCATATACTTAAAAATAAAAAACAATAAATTTCTTAAATTTATAATATTTTCGTCGAGATTTTTCAATATTTTGCCATACTGTGCATTAGCGAAAATGCATGCATAAATTGTTTTTGAAAAATGTCATCTTGATTTTTTGACATTTGCGCACAAAAAACAACAAATATTTCAATCTAAAGTCGAAAAAAACAAATCTCTCTCAAAAGAAAAAGAAAAAAAACAAGAAGCTAAAGAATTCATAAACAAAAGCATAATTTGGAAATACTTGATTGATGCTGCTGCCATCAAGCTACAACACAAAAATGAATGCATTCAAAAACAATAACTAATATACGAGTATTTTCTGTACCCAGTTATAATTGGTTGAATGCGAAGCGATGCATAGCTGGAGTGTGGAATGGTTGAAGGGATGTAATTCAGCTTTTATACATACAAAGTTATGTGTGCCTCTGTATGTATGTATAAATCTATGTATGTCTGTGTTGGATGATGCTTTGAAAATGAAAATGTTGTGTGTTGTGCGTCGTTATCGCGTAATTCATTGTCATTTTTGGTAGTAAATGAAATTCCGTTTGCCTCCATCACAATTTTAGGTTCCATCGTTTGCGTTGTTGTTGAACGTTGATGTTGAACGATTGATGTTGATGCAAAAACGCGTTCCATTTTGCATTTTGATGACATTCGTCGTCGTCGTCGTTGTTGAAGTTGTATTTTTGTTGTTATTGTTGTCATCGAAATGCTTTATGAGCTACGATTGATTTTTTATTTGGTTTGGTTTATTTTTCGTATTTTTCTCGTTTTAGTTTTTTTACAGCGTGTACAGTAATAGCTGTTGTTAAAATTTTTTATCTGTTAGATATTTTTTCTGCTGTGTTTGTTGTTTTGTTTTTAGCTCACAACATGAACTTCTAAACACACGTCTCCATGTTTTTTTTTTTCTGATTGTTACCTTTTTTGGGTTTGTTGCTATCGGCGAACTTCTACCGCTACTATTAAGTCATCATAATATGTTGCATGCGATTTATTTTTCATGTGCTTGACATATAAATTAAGCGGTGTCTTTTTTTTTATTGATTATTGAAATGGAATTTGATTATTTACAGGTAATTATTACCTATTGATAAAAGGTTTTCGATTTATAGTTTTTTTTGTTATTTTGTTTTGTTATTGTGGTAAACGCACCCATTTGAAGTTTTATGTTTTTTTCTTGTTGTTTTAACCAGACCTCGCCTGTTTGTCTACCTCACTTTTTTCCAACTTTTTTTTTGTTTACATTTTGTATTTCTGTGGCTTTTCTGGGTTGCCACTGTTTTGTTTAGTGTTTTTTTTTTACTGCAGTTTATTGTTGTAATGTTTTTTTTTTTTTGTTATTATTATTTCAGTTTGTCGTTTAACTTCCGTATATGGTCA
The DNA here is from genome assembly GCA_963691655.1 of Toxonevra muliebris. Classification (NCBI taxonomy): domain Eukaryota; kingdom Metazoa; phylum Arthropoda; class Insecta; order Diptera; family Pallopteridae; genus Toxonevra; species Toxonevra muliebris. Next base: position 49,987,635 of record OY829329.1, read on the forward strand.
CAAGTATTTAAGCTTTTGTTTCTAGTTTTTTTTCTTTTATATATTTATGCGAAAAGTTGTTGCTGGTTTTTTATTCAGTGTTGCTCTGCTTGTTTGGTTGTTCGTTTGCCTGTTTGCTTGTGTTTTTTTTTTTTTTTCTGTTTTTTTACTATATATAAAGTCGTCATCATTTTTATGCTGTCATCACATTGTAATGTCACTGAGATTACCTGTCCGTACAATAACTACGTATTTATGTTTGTTGGTACAATATTTTTGTTTTTTAACACACTGCAAAACACTGTAAAATATAATCGTTAAAGTATTTATGTTTATTCAGCATGTTGTTGTGTTGGTTTATAGCTTGACAATAACATGTTTCGGTTGATATTTGTATGTAGACATTGAAGAATGTAATATATTTTATATTGCTAACTCAAGTGGCACCCGCTCGCTAACTGGAATTCTAACTGAAAAAGGGAAATTAATTGCAGTTAGTAATGGTCACCGGTCTAGGGCCAACATGGGCTTCTATGCCATAAATGGAAAAGAAGAGACGTCGTTGGTTTTATTGTTTTGATCTGGTAGAAAAATTATTGCTTGATTTTTACGTTTTTTCTCAACCGAAAAAATCAATTTATGATTTTTATTTTTTCTAGAGAATAAAAATTATTGTTTGAGTTAAATTTTTTTTGCTTAGTAATAAAAATTATTTTTTAAGCTTTATTTCATTAAATTAGAAATAAAAATTAGTTGTTGAGTTTCATTTTTTTTTTTCGAAATGAAAAACTCAAAACATCATACAGCCTTGTTACTGTGAGTACGGCGATAAAATTTTTCGGGATCGAACCTGTGGCTGAAACTTCGCATAATTAATGTCGACAACGCAAGAATGAGTAAGACATACAAAATTTAATGATTTAATTATGTTGTCTTTACTTATCATTATTTCTAAAAATATAAATTTAGTTTTTTTTCTACTTTCAATTTAAACTCTTACTCAATAACTTTTATTTTAAAAGTAAAATTATTTAATTTGTTTTAAAACTTTTTGAAGACTCTTATTTTTAAACGGAAAAAATAATTTGAGAAAAATAACGTGTGATATTCAAGGAAAATTGCAGTTTAGCACTGTAATTTAGAAATTTCATGAGATAAATTATATAAATTGATGGATAATCTGCAAACATTACAGCCCAAAACTTTATTATTACAGTTTCAGAAAGGAAAATATTCAAAGAGGTCTGGAAAAAAATATTCAAAGAGTTTGTAAAAAATACTGAATTATTTTTGAAATATTCTATGATCGGCAATTAAAAATTACGGGGCAAACTGTATAAATTGATGAAAATATTCTTATTTCATTGCTTTCATTTTTTAGATCACACATTTACTTTGTTTTATATATCAAATATTTTTCTATATATTCAATAAAATAACTTTCAAACTGATTGGTTGGTACCTGGATTTGCTTCTTTGGGATATTTACATTACATTAAATGAAATTTTTAATATTTTCTTTAGCATTGGATGTCCATTTCACAATTGTATCGAATAGTTTTCCAAAAATCATTGAAATCGCAACACCATCTTCTTCTGGATTACCCTGGAATCTTGAAGATAGCTGATTGAGCTGTTTACTTTTGGTCAATGCGATTTGAAAGTAAACATAGGAGAGTGAAAAAAATATTCTATGACTCTACAATTATTGCTGACTTTTGATATTTAAAGTATTACTAGTCGGTAAGGCCCCAGTAACTAGGGCTAGTTTTTTGCGGAAGAAATCTCTTTATGAAAAAACAAATATCAAAAGAGAACCAAACTACTCGTTGATGTTTGGTTTGTTATTTGTGTATGCCGATAATTCGTTAGATAATTCTGAGAGATGCCGTTACTCACGTCTTCCTTCTCTCCCGCTCTCATTTTGTATTTACTCCCGCTTAAGCAATGATTTTTACAACGATGAATGCAATGCTTTGTTCAATGAGTGAATTTTAAAGAATTTCTGACGCTAATATTTTGGAATTGGCTTTATATTATATATCTTTAAATTGATATATAATATAATATAATATATGATATCGTAGCACTTCTGGATCTTCTGGAATAAAATTGTAGTTACACTAATAAATGTATAGATTATGTTTAGTAAAAATTCCATTTCCAATTTGAAAATTTACAAAATCAAGCTGTAAAAAATTGTTTTGAAACTCCAATAATATTAGCTGCGTTTTATTCGCCATTTGCTTTTAGTTATGTATAACTACCAGCGATAATTGTATGAGAGAAAACAACAACAAAGAGGCAGTGATAACATCTATAATTATAGCTTATATATATTTAACAAGTAGTTTAGTTACATCAAATTCTATCGTGGACTGCCAATAGTAAAAAAAGAAGCATGACTGTTTCCAAAAAAAAAAAAAAAAAAAAATAAAAAGTAAAAGATTCGAAATGGCTGCCGGTGAAAATAAGTGAAATGCATCGTTAAATATTATTATAAAAGAGTAAAAACTAAAAACAATGCCCACGATGGATCGCAATGACTGGGATGTTTCACCTCTAGCTGCTGAGCAGTTTCATTGTGAATAACAAGATAGCAAAGAGACTTAACAACTTGGTCGTTTCATTTGCACAGGTTAAACTAGCTGGCGAATAAATTTTATTCATTCTGCATATTATAAATAAAACTCAAGGGAATTATTAGCTGTATTTTATTCGCCAGTCAGTTTAACATGTGCGAATAAAACGACCAAGTTGTTAAGTCTCTTTTTCGTTATAATGCTATTCACAATGAAACTGATCAGTAGCTAGAGCTGAAATATTTTAATGGATCTTAGTCATTGCGATCAATCGCAGTCATTGTTTTTAGTTTTTACTCTTTATTAGAATATTTAACGATGATTTTAACTTATTTTCACCGCCAGACATTTCAAATATTTTCCTTTTCTGTTTTTTGCCAAACTGTCATGCTTCTTATTTCGCTATTAGCAGTTCACAATAGAATTTGATGTAGTTAAACAACTTGTTAGGTATACATAACAGCTATAATTATACGTGTTATCTCTGCATTTGTTGTTGTTTTTCCATACAATTATCGCTGCTAGTTATACATAACTAGAAGCAAGTGGCGAATAAAACGCAGTTATTTTTTGATCATAATCAATCATTTACAGTTTTTCGCTTACTATCCGGGCAAGACAGGGTGAAACTGTAATTATTATCAGAAATTCAGTGAATTATTACAGAATATTTTTTTCTATGTAAAAGTTTTTGAAGGCTCTTATTTTTAAAAATGTTTGAAGGCTACTACTCAAAATATTTAGCAGAAAGTTTTTTTTATACAGCAGATCAGAAAATCGTTCGCTACACACGTTTGTTCCATTTTCCAAAAAAAAAAAAGAATTCAATAACTTTAGGAAAGATAGTAATCGGTTGAACTCGTTAAAACATTTTTAAAAGTAGACACAATTACGATGATTAATTCACTTCTTGAAGTATTGAGTATCTTTTAAATATCGGTAACTTTTTCGTATTCTCTTTTGATTTTTATATTGTTTGTTGAAAGTTGTAGTACACTTAGGGCCGTATTTGGCCTAAGTGTGTCCTGATGGACAGCCACTAAACCTATCGTGGTCTTATATGAAAACATAGATTGTTCAACGCAACGAAGAAATATGGTTCCCAGTTGATTTTCAACGAAAATATTCACAATTTTCATATACATTTCTGTATTTCGGAATAGAATAAGGAGAGTATAATATACAAATCTTTTTTAGTAAGCTTCAACAGTATTTACAGTAACGTTTTAGAAAAAGTAACAAGTAAAAGTACAGTAAGGAAATAGAAAAAGCGTGAAAAAGGTAACTCTGCACTATTTGTCTTTACGGAATTAATACAAAATGCTTGCAAGAACTTGTTGTTCTTTTTGGTTTGCTTCGTTTTTTTAGAGCCTTACTTTGATTGAAAGAAAATCCTTGATTGATGACACTTGGTTTATATAAAAAACAACTAAAAATGCCAAATAGTCTATAAATAAAATGTCAAAGTAAACTAATAAGAATCTAACACGCTCACATGCGGTATGACTTGAATAGCAACAAAAATCAACAACAACTATATTGACGAAAATTGAAAGGATTTTCTATACAAAGTATAACATTTCACTAACAATATCACAAAATAAAATATACAATCAATAAAACTGAAAATAAACAAAACTACAAAAAAAAAAAAATCTCTGGCAACAAAGCAAAACATGTCAACAACATGTTTAAGAGCATATTAAGGATATAAAAAAGGATTTAGATAACGCATTAAGATACAAATATCATACAATATAGTTAGCAAAAAAAGAAACAAGTCGAACAGAAAAATAAACAGTTTTGTATGAGGATTAAGAAGATTGATAATTTAGAATAGAAATAAACATATAGACGATGATAGAAGGAAAGGGAATAGTGTCGAGACAAGGAAAGAAGAAAGGGTGAAACTGACGAGACGAGATGGCAGAGAAAAAACTGACGAGATGAAAGGAGAAAAATTCCAAAAACTTAACAAATAAAGTAGAAGAAAATTGAAAGGAAATTGAGTTGTTTATATTTGCTAGGGAATTACCACAAATTTGATTGATCGATATTGTTATTTTAGGGTATAAATTTGTAGTTTCGAAACTTAAATTCTTATTTATTTATTTATTAATTTTTTTTCCATTTTCCAGGCACTTTGCGGTGTGGTCTTTCAAGTTCCTACAATGTCTGGCGATAAGTTACGCATCAGTACCATGCAAGAGATTATCAAACCGAATACAGTTAAACGTATACAAGGCTATGGCTTGCCATTTCCGAAGGATACAACGCGTAAAGGTGATTTGCTAGTAGCTTTCGATATACAATTTCCGGAGAAATTGACTGCCGCACAAAAGGAGCTACTCAGGGATATGTTATGATTGGATTCCAATCGCCAACAGCAGCAGTAGCAGCAGCAGCAACAACAACAAAAACATCACCACCATCACCATCACCACCATAACCAATAGCAGCAGCAACAATATCAACAACAGCAACAGCTACAATTAAATTAACAACAACAACACTAAAAGCAGGAGCTATAGTTAAACAATTGCAGCTATTATAAAGCTACATTAACGAAATTTTAATTATTATTTATAAAATGCCACGCCCAGCATTCGCCGTGGCTGGCAAACTGCTTGATATGTTTTTTTGATTTTGTATGCTTTGAAAACAAATTAAAGTTTGCTCAAAATTTTTGTTTGTCCTTTTCAGTGGAATTCTTGTCGTTTATCTCTCTATCTCTCTCTCCTTCTGTTTTTCTCGCGCTCTTTTCGTTTATCGTTCTCTCTACAAACAACATAAAAACAACTATTTCGATATAAAATTTTTCTTTTTTTAGTTTAATTAAAACATTTATTTTGCAAACAAATGAAATGAAATAATTTCAATTTTCAAAGTTTTTTTTTTTCCAAAAAAATAACATAAATTTATAATAAAAAATATATGATGATTTTTTTGTTTTAAATTCGCTTGAAAAACTCTGTGGTAAAAAGGAAAAATAGCCTAACTCGGCTTGAGATGGAAAATCTTTATATGGATGGAAAATTATAAATATCAATTTTTGAAACTTTATATGATTTCAAGTTCGTTTTTTGATTTGAATATATACTTCACGCTATAAAACTCGGCAGACAGGAAAATAAACTTAAGCTGTTATTCCTTTTTAACACAGAACTATAAATTTTTAAACCTATTTTTTGTTTTGTGTGACTTTTTTTTTTATTTATTAAATTTAATAATAATATGAAACTTTATCAATTATTCTGCAAATTTTCCAGTGTCAGTTTAAGTAGAAAATAGAAATAAAAATTAGAAAATGTTAATCAAATTTCAATTCAAATGATTGATTTCTGATTTGAAAACATTGATAACGCGATTTCTGATAAGATTTCAATGCTCGCAAGTGAAAAACTTCAATCAGGATCAAGCTGTTTTAAAATATTTTTATTCCTTCGCAATAATTTTTCTGATTTTGAAACTGGAAAAACTGTTATAAATTTAGTTATTAAACTATGCAAATAAATGAAAATTTCAACAGTAAATATTAAAAAATTAATTATTATTAATAATAAATACCTAATTGTAGAAATAAACAATGGAAAACTTATACAACTGCAAGAAAATCTTCTATTCTGAAATAATATTTATTTAATTTTAAATTTTTTTTTTTAATCAAATAACAAACTCAATAATCAAAGAAAAAAATATAATGTTGTTTTAATTTTCTAATGAGGAAAGAGTGCCAAAAAATAAAATAAAAATTTAAGTAAAAAATTTTTTTAATGTACTACGTTTTAAAATGGATTAAAAAGTATCAAATAATTTCTCCTAGTCGCATAGAGATTTATAACCTCATACAGATTCCTAACCCCATACAAATTGTGCTGAAAATTTGTAATTGTGAATTTTAATAGGTATAAAAATACTTGCATGATTTAAAAAAAAAAAGGTGGAACGCATATGGATAGAGATGAAATTTGTAGCCACTTAGGTGAACTATTTATCCATCAATTTCCAATTGCATGGAGTGAAGTAGTGACTGTCAAACTTTCATATCAGCCTGAAAGTATGCTGTACTATAATTATGTATTTTATATGTAAACAAATGAACTTTTTGATATTCTTCTGGCATCATTGTTCATTCAAAGCCTAATAATTTTAATAACTAATTAGCAATGTGAGCTTCCAAATTTGGAAGAAATTAGAAAAAAAAAATTTCCAAATTATTATATTATAAGGAGTGAGATCGAAAAAATCTTAACATATATAAAATTCAATAATTTTTAAACGGTTGATTAGAGTTTTGATTTTTTTTTTTATTGAATTTATAATATTTTACAAATTACAGAAAAATATAACCTCTATTTATGAACTCGTGGACCTTTTTTGGTAAGCCTACCATTAGAGATTTTATAGTTGTTTCAGACACCTTTTTGGAACAGTTTGCCCATCTTCTCTTAAAATCTTCGATATTTTGGGACACCTTTTTTTGTGCTCTTTAAGTTTCTTTTCACAAGAGCCCAATATCTCTTCACTGGTCTTAGCTCCGGACAATTTGGAGGATTGGCCTCTCTTGGTACAAAAACTATGTTATTACTTTGGTACCACTACAGAGCTTTCTTGCCATAGTGACATGATGCCAAATCGGACTAAAAATATGTGCACACATTGTGCTCTCTTATGAAAGGAAGAAGTCTTTTTTTCAAACATTCTTCGATGTATATTTCGGTATTTATAGAGCCCACTGTAACAAATGACTTGCTTCTTTTGCCGCAACTGCATATAGCTTGCCATACCAGGAATTTTTTAGGAAATTTTGTCTGCTTTTGGATTCTAAATTGTTCTTCGACATTTCCTCGAGCATCAGCAACATAAATCTGCCAGTACATACGTTTCGTCGTTCATTATACAAAACATGAATATTTTTGTATGAAATCCGATTTTAATTTCCGAGCCCTACTTTTAGCGTCTAAATTTTTTGCAGCATTCCTGTCTGGAAATTTTTGGACTTTGTATGTTTTCAAACCTGCATTAGCTTTAACTTTTCGCTAACCGGGCAGCTTTTGTACCAGATGTGTTTGTAGATCTTTTCAGTATGCTTTCTATTTTCTTGGCTTTCTCAATATCATGTGGTCCTTGTTTTCTTCCCGAACCAGGTTTTCTATCGATGGTCAAATTCTCCTGAAACTGTTTAATAACATTAATAACATTGTCTGCCGTCAACCTTCAATTCTTTGGTCAATTTTTTGTAGGACCAATTTGGATTTTTTTAAAAATTTTTAATAATTTTAAGATGTACTTCTTTTTCTTCACTCATTTTGATCAAACTCACAATAAAAAAATAACAACTGACATATTTTTCAAAGATAACTAGATCAAAGAAATTTTTAAATTTTACACCCAAAAAAAATTATTAGGAAAAACGTGTGTTAAGATTTTTTTCAATCTCACTCCTTATATATTTTAGATATTTTATACTGCATTGTCATCCAGTTCTGAACTATGTTTAAAGTTTCAAGCCTTTAACTCATCGGAAACTTAGTTTAAAATCGGTTTAAAATTCCACCCGAACAGACTGATAGACAAACCGCCACCATTGAAAGCGAGTTGGTATAAACTTAGTAAAATAGCTCAAAGTTTAAAAACTAAACCCATGAAGTGTTCTGCATTAATATTAGAAAAATGAGAAAATAAACGAAAATTTCGAAATTTGAAGTTCTTGACCTCAAAACGAATGTAAAATGGGTCACCGCCTCAACTAATTTTTTATTGGAAATATTTTCCCTGTAGAATATTATATTAGCCTGCATGAGAACTATTTTAATTTCCTGAAAAGTTAGAACAAACTAATATTTAATGCTTCTTTCACAAACTTAGTGCCTATATTTTTTTTGGCTCTTTAATCTTGTGTCACTTCTCCTTTGATATTTTACTTAACCAGTTAGTTTGGAGTACAGTATACTGCATAGATATCGATTTATAGAGTATTATGGAACGGTAAGTATCTACTTTAAAATATTTCATCAATTGTGTAAGTCAAAATCAGATTTTTAGAAATACATTGGTTTTGTAGAAGTGCTGTACAAAATAGTGTTCTCATGAAATTTATTTGCCAGATGTACAGGCAGCTTTATACTACTTATTCAACGTAGATGTACACCTTTTTTGTGGGAAACTGAATGAGGTCAAAATTATTGCCTGAAGGTGAAAATCCAAATAATAAACAAAATTGACTTACACCACTTGCACTCAACGGCTCAAATTGTCAGTCTAGTAACTATCTAAATTCTTTACAATTTTAATGAAATAAACTAAAATAATATAATAAACTTATGTATGTATGTATGCCTGCCAATTTTTGGCATAGTTGTCTCTATAAAATTAACTAGGGTGAAAGTGAACATAAAAAAAATGTAATAAGTTCTGGGAATAGAAGACGATGTGGTATTCGTATAGACAGTGCCGGGTCCAGAGGAGGGTTATGAGGGTCGCAGCCCATTCCAAAAATGTAAATGCTTGCGCAACAATCTTTCACTATAATAATTCTGAAAATGTTGGATCAGTTTGTAGTTTTGGAGATCTGGTTTTTGCACTGTTTTTATGTTTGATTTTATGGTAGGTGTTTGAATTGTCTTAAATCTCGTTTTTGGTTTTAATTTTGGTTTGACTTTTGGTCTGAGTTGTGGGTTGAATTTTGTCATGAATTTTGTCAGAATTTCTGTTTGAATCTGGTCTAAGTTTAGGTCTGAGGTTCGATCTGAATTTTAATCTGAGTTTAGCGAGTGTTTTGATGAATATTTGTCTTAATTTGATCTGAACATTGGTTTGAATTTTGATCTGAGTTTTGCCCTGAATCTGTTTGGAATTTTGATTTTTTAGTCTGTGGTTTGGTCGATATTTTTGTTCTGATTTTTGGTATAAATTTGGTTTAATTTTCAGTCTGAATTTTGAATTTGTTTTGGTTTAATTTCGGTTCTTATTTTTGGTCTAAATTTGGTTTCACTATTGGTCTGAGTTTTAATTAGATTTATGGACTCGGTTTTGTTCTAGTTATTACTCTGAATATTACGAGTAATTTAATAAAATCAGTTTTCCCCAAACCTACAGCCGCCACTGATTATGGACATTTGTACACAGTGCATATAGAATAGATAGCAGCAGTTGAGGAAAGAAAAAAAATGAGATTATATTAATTTGAATTAATAACATATTTTCCATAAGATTGGAATTTTGTAACAAAAACGTGCGCATCACCGTCAAAGCAAGGCAAGACAAGACAAGGCAGGCAGCGCAGTTAGATAGACATATCGAACGTATACAACCCTCTTGGCGAAATTATAATTTTCAAAGTGCTTTTCATAGATACTAGTAAATACATAGTTAAATGTTTGTAGGATGTTACCAATGGGGATGATTTATAATTTCGTTACGGAAATATTTCATATTTTTCAAAACAACACAAGCTGAAAATACTAAAATACTCGTTGTTGTATATATGTATGTAGATAGATACAACATAGTTTAGATATCTTAAGGCATTTATGAGAATGTACAGAATGTAGTTAATGAGATTTTAATAATAATAACCTAAAATAAGAAGAAATAGCAGTAGATACAGTCGACAAATGAAATATTTTGCTTGTGTTCGAGAATTTTAAGAATTTTGCTGGTAGGTAATACATAGCTTGAATTATACATACATAGCTATGTACATATGTGTAAGTATAATTTATAATTCATAGATACCAACCAATCATTAAATTTTTTACAAAAATATAATACTCGTACATTAATTTAAAAAAAAAAAAAAAATAAAAAATACAGCAAAAACGGAAATGTCTGCAAATATGTCGTTCATTAATTTTCAGTCATTACAAAAGAGAAATTTCTTAATTCTCTTCGCTTTTTGGATACATTTAAATTCCATTTTTTTTTTTTTTTTTGATTTTGCTTCTTTTTTTTTATGCTTTCAAATCACAATTTGAACATGAAATCGATATTGAAAAATGAAAAATCCTCTAAATTAATCTTCTTACTTACTTCAATCTTTTGTTACTACTGCTCCTTTCTCTGCTATTACTGGATATTTTAACGATGAATGCACTGTAACTTGGTTTTGCTATCAATATCCACTTAAAATGTGGTCGAAATGCAACGATGTAAGCTTCAGCTAAAGGATAGCAACCCTGTTCTACTCTCCTACTCGTGTGACTGAAAGAGCGAGAGAGTGAGATGAAACCACATTTGTGGCACAATTTATTGACTGGATTTTTACTTTGTAGTAGTAGCACAGCAAAACCACCAAACGTTGGCGTTTAGCTTAAAGAAAAAATAGAAAAAAAAAAAACTGTAGGAAACAAGTAACACGCTGTACTCGTACATATACAGTTGCGGTATAAAAAGTAGCATTGAAAAACTGCATGTGGTCAATCTAGTAGTAGCAGCAACGCAGCACAAGCATACAAAACCGAGAGTGGGCTAGAACTGAGAAAGAAAGAAAGAGAGAGAGAGAGAGTGAGAGAGACCAAGGAGTGAGAGAAATAGAAAAATCATTTGAAGAAGATAAAGTAGAAAAAATTAATGTGAAATGTTTATACATCAATTGTGAAGCACTGAAGAATTGTTGGAATAGAGACAGATAGACAGGCGGGCAGGCAGACAGACAGATATATGGTAAACATCAATGTTTGGGAACGACGAACGTTCAACTGATGCATAGAACAGATGTTTAGAATGCATGAATGAATGAAGTTTGTGTTATCAACTTCACTGGCATATAGATAACTTCTTCTTGGCAGTTTTGGTCTATAGATATTGAGTTTAGTATTTTAGTGTGATGAAATATTTGCTCTCACGATAAAGATATTTTATTTAGTTTGTTACACGTATATAGTATTTTAGTTACATAATATTTTGGTAAGTACATGTATACATACGGTGTGCAACCTTAAAACGGCCGTTTTCTAATAGATGGCAACACGCGCGCATGAGGCGTCAGCCAACCTTGCCCGCCATTTTTTCGCATTGCTTTGATCTTTGTCATTAGTAAACAAAAGACAAAGTCAGCAGTTTCGAACAATAACGTGTCCTTTGATCTCGATAAACATGTCGAATTTTGTGCCAGATAAAGAGCATTTGCGGGGAGCACTGCTATTCCTTTTCAATTGGAAGAAATCTGCCGCCGAAGCGCATAGAATTCTTGTGGAGGTCTATGGCGACAATGCTCTCAGTGAAACTCGGTGCAGAGCGTGGTTTCGGCATTTCAAAGACGGAATTTTTAACGACACCGACAAGAAGCGCGAAAATCGACCAAAAGTTTTTGAGGACACCGAATTGCAAGGTTTATTGGACGAAGACGACATCCAATCGCAGAAACAACTTGCCGCGCAGTTGAATGTTAGCCGCCAAGCAATTTCGAAACGCCTTCATGCTATGGGAAAGATCCAAAAGATCGGGAAGTGGGTGCCACATCAATTGAACGACCGACAGATGGAACGACGCCAGAACACGTGCGAAATTTTGCTTGATCGGCACAACAGAAAATCATTTTTGCATCGAATCGTCACTGGCGTTGAAAAATGGATCTTCTTTGGAAAAAATAGTGGGTGGTACCCGGCGAATCCTCAACATCGTTTGCTAGGTCAAATCGATTCGGGAAAAAGACAATGCTGTGTGTTTGGTAGGACCAGAAGGGGGTAGTTTACTACGAACTGTTGAAACCTGGTGAAACTATCAATACTAAACGCTACCAACAACAAATCATCGAATTGGATCATGAATTGTGCAATAAAAGACCGGAATACGCGGATCGGCATGAGGGTATAATTTTCCAGCTTGACAACGCACCATCACACACAGCAAGATTGATCCGGGATAGATTGGATGCACTAGGCTGGGAGTTGCTACCCCACCCGCTCTACTCTCCAGATCTGGCCCCTTCCGACTACCATTTGTTTGCGTCGATGGGATACGCGCTTTCTGAGCAGCACTTCAATTCTTATGAAGATGTTAAAAAATGGCTCGATGGGTAGTTCTTATCCAAAGGGGATGAATTCTTTTGGGGTGGAATCCACAATCTTCTCCAAAGATGGGAAAAATGTATAACCAACGAGAGCAATTACTTCGACTAAAATATTCTTCACTTTTCTGCGTTAATTATTGTGTTTTGCTAAATAAAAAAACAGCCGTTTTAAGGTTGCACACCTGGTAAGTATATAATTTGATTACAATTGCTTTGAGTGCAAATATTAAAAACTGTGATGGCCCATTAAAATCTTTCAGCAAAATTTCATTAAATTTCGTTAAGTTTTGAGCTTAATATTTATCAATAAATAAAATAAATGCAAACCAATAATGATCAATATTATTGATGAGCATGTTAATGCCATTCGAGAAAGCGATTGCTTAAGCAGGTGGTTCGACTTAAACATTTTCGAGAATTCTTGCCTTTCCGTTTTGAGATCTGGAACGATTAATACCATAAGGAATAATAATAAATGTCCTCGTTTTAAAACTTTTACCATGCAGACGTAGAAGGGTCTCCACCAAGAGCCACCTCAAGATCACCGATTTTCAGCTAGCAGATAGCGAGCTTCTAGCAATACGAAGCCTGAACATATGGATTGGTTGAGAACGTTATGTCTGGAGCTAATTCCACATAAATCACCTATAAGGCTCAATTTTAGTTAAATCATTTAAAACCAGCGAAAACTAAAGATAAAATCTATATAAAAAAAAAATTTCTCATTTTTTTAGTACAATTTGCTATCAATGTTTTCTGTTCTTACTCTCTTTTCATCGTTTTGTTTGATGCCCTGTTACACTATCAGTTGTTTGCTGAACGTTTTTTTTTTAATACTTTTATCTGCAACTTTGTTTTTCCAACTAAAAAGTATTTAATTGTATTTGGGAGTGAATGAAAATTCAACAATTGGAATGGAATTGGAAGGAAAATAATTATAATGACAATATGAAATAATAAAAAGTATTTAATTGTATTTGGGAGTGAATGAAAATTCAACAATTGGAATGGAATTGGAAGGAAAATAATTATAATGACAATATGAAATAATTGGCTATTTCCACCAGCCACAAATTATACAAAAAATATTGCATTTATATATGAAAAACGCAGAAAAATAATCTTTAAAATTTGCGAACTATTAAAATAAGCTCCGCCACTTTGTTACTTGGCCATTGAATTACCATGTTTTAATAAAAATTATTAAGTAATTTTTTAAACATCAGTCTCACAGCCAAACAGCGCAAATGGTGGCAAAGGAAAAAATTTATTTATAAATTAGTAAAAAGTGTACTATTTTCCATAAAATATTGGTATTTTCCAGTAAAATACAACAGTGTATCTTCGGTAATCCCATTTTATATGAAGTGATGTAGGTTTTTCCGTCAGCCAAAAAATTTGAAGTGATATGTGTTCATCCTCTCTTTTGCTCAGTGTTAATTTTTTAAAGCAACAACAATTTCATTGTTTGACAGCAGAACATTGATCGTGTAACATCGCCCTAACCAGCGATGCTTGCGGGGAATTCCCCGATTTGCGGGGAATTTTACTTGGTGCGGGGAATCGAGGAATGAACTGTTTTTTGCGGGGAATTAAGCTTTTAGTAATTAAAGTCTGTAGAATATTTTTTGTCAAATTTTATGTAATGTAAAACGTTTAACTTATGAAATATTTCATATTTTGGGTCTTAAAATCTTCATCTTTTCTTAAACAGGCCCTGCAATTTATTGGTTTGGAGAAATCGATTTTTAAAAAAGTGTGCTATTTGAAAGTATTATATTTCAAAAGTATTGTGTAAAATTTCAGAGAACGCAGAGTGCTTTCATAAATTATAGCGACGGGCGTCAGTCAGGCCAAAACAGTCGCTCGGCTCTTTGACTTCCCTTTCGCCCATTCAGAAAGGCTTAGTTATGCCTTCGTCCAGCACCTCCTGATTAACTCTTAGCCATAGATGACTAATCTGTTAACTTACAAATTACGGTCAGCCATCATAAAGATCATACATATATTTTATATGTTAAAAACCGATAGCCAAAACTTTGGGCTGAAGCTTATATGTTAAGAATTCCGGAGTCAGAAAGTGCGTTTCTATTAATCTATCAGTCCCATAAAAATTTATTAAGTTTTGGACCAAGAAAGTTCAGGGTCGCCTTAAAATAACACTCACTGAGGTCAATTTCGTTTTTGTAAAATGTTTATATGGAAAGTGCGTGTAGCGCTATTATAATATGAAATTATAACAATGCGGGGAATTCGATCGAAAATCGGGGAATTTCTCGAGGGTTATCGGGGAGAGAGAAAAAATGAGTTGGCATCCCTGGCACTAACGAACTCTTACAATAACAAATTGCTAAATTATAGAGCGAGTTCTCTTTCCTCAATTTCTTCTGCACTCTCGTATTTATGTATAGTCTGTCGAAGATTTTAAGCTAGTTCCATCCGAGTGGCCTTTGGAAAGGCATTCGTAGTCTTTGTTTTCGCACGTGTCGTGAGCGGAAGTAAACTGTGAAATCATATGTGAGAGTAACAGTAACTAGTCGTGAGTGAATTGGACAGCAAAACCTTTTTGAATATTCGCAATTGTTTTGCAATCAATACGCGAGTTTTTTTTCCCTATCTGGCTCTATTTTAAAAATAAATTGGTTTCGTATATAAAATTTTTCAAAATAATTGTTTTTTTTTTTTCTAAATATTGAGCAAAATTCAAATAAATGTTAAATCTTAGTGGGTGAACTATTGTGACGATTAGTGGTTCGTGTTCGTGTTCGTTGGTAAATGCACATAAGCTAAATTTGAACTGACGTAAATTAAAAGTAACGCTTCTATTTTCTACTGTTTTGCCTTTCACAGAATTTGAAAAGGTTATTCAATCAATTGTGAAATCTTTGAAACCGGGCTCAAAACGTACTAAGAATGGTAAGTTCATAACAATAACAACTATTCATCATATAATTATAAATATCGTAAATAAATTTGAAATAATATTCATCATACGCAGTGTAGTCCTATCCATCTAAGACTCCAACTAAAAAATTTCATTACAAATTTGCAGAATAATGCTTTGTGTAACATTTGCATATTCTCTCATTTCTGTTTTCTTTATATATATTTAAACTAGTGCAAATATGTAATATTAAAGCAAATGAATTGCAAAAATTAATTTAATATTATTGGTATTTTCTTTGATGTGCAGCTCAACTGTTTTATATGTACCTACGTATATTATAAACTGGTTAGGTTAATTTAGTTATAACTCAATTACTTGCATAATTGTAGTTAATTATTTAATTATGTTGTTTATTTATTTTTATTCTCTATGTGTGTGTGTGTGTACGTGTAAAATTACATGAATATTTGTATTGCCAGAAATTTAATTAGAGTTTAGTGAGATTTGTTTGATTGGCAATGCGTGCAAGGCATTTCTCACTTCAAACATGAAATCCAATAGAGATATTCAATTATTTCTTAATGAGTTATAAATTATATTATTAATGCTTCTAAGTAATAATATTAAGAAATAGATTTGCATAAATACGTAACTTTTAATTCATCAGAATTCGTACTGAATCATTGTAGAAAATATTGATGTATAAATCATTCTTTCATCTAGGCTCATTCCTTTAGTTTTTATTTGAAGCATTTTATATCTAAACGAAAGCATGGTGTTTGCCTGGCCATGTACGGAAACTTAAAATTTTAATTCCTAAAAATCAAGAAACAAAAAAAAAAAACTGCATTTTGAAAAAAAAAATGTAACCTTAAAAACGAAAAAACAAAACTAAAAATTTTGTGGGAGAAGTTTATCAGTCACTTGCCCATTATTCCACTACACATACAAAATTTAATAGGTTCAATAATATAAAAGTTTCCTCATTTCACATGTTTGGGAGATGCTATGCTTTCTTGAACGATGTACACATTTTAAATCTTATCAATTCTGGCAAACCTAATGCAATAATGATGCAAAATTTGGGAAAAAAAGGTTCGCTTAGTAGGTATGATTCGGAAATAAAACCAAACGAACATACAAATTTTGTGTTAATATCAAATTATATCTTATAACCCTTTCAATCCCAAAAAAAAAAATGTAAAAATTAAGTTATTTGATTTGCGTTATTTATGAAACGACAACAGTCAGTCATCAGTCTGTTTTTGTTTGAAAAAAAATAGCGAAGGCGTTTAACTGTTGTCAGATTCTACTCGCACAAATAATATTAATAAAATATTTCCTTTAAAATTAAGTAAAATAAATCAATAAAAAATAATGTTAGTAAAATTAAAAAACAAACAAATTCATTTCAAAATGTATAAAACACATAACGTAAATGAGGGTAATTCGGATCGATTTTTGCAAGGGAAACTTTGAGCGCTAAAAATAAGGATTACAGATTTATGAAAAAATATTCCTTCCTCTTTTAAAGTTGTTAACTACCAAAAAAAAAAACAAAACATAACTTTTTTTTTTATAGTAACTTAAGTGACATCACTTCAAAAAAAAATAGATTGCATGTAATTCGGATTGAAGATGTATGTAATTCGGATCAGCAAAACTTAAAGCAAATTATATTTAATTTGAGGTTTAGTTAGATACAAAAGATAAATTTGGTGTTTAGGGAAAATATATAAATATAAGAAATTTATGCATCTATGCGTAAATACATGCACACACATACATATAAATTATTGTCCAAATCTATGTATTTTCCTAATGCAATCATATACCGTTTGTCCGATCTTAGTGAAATTTGTTTGTCCGATCTTAGTGAAATTTGGTGTAAAGTTGCATTTGTGTGTATGTCAAGTTGTGGACTATAAAATTCGGCGGTATCTCAAAGTGGGCGTGGCATTTTTGCAAAAATCCAATATCTTCGAATATCATACCGAGCTAAATTAATAAAATTTGATATGAAGACTTACTTGTTCACACCGGACTAATTTTCAATTATGGGCCAACTCATGGGCATATCAAAATTAGGAGTAGAGGCTGTGGCTGGGCGATAGATGCGAAAATATTAAAAACAAAAGTATGGGACTGTGCAATTTTACGTAGGATCAATAGCGTATCTAAGGGGGTAGGAAAGGGGAAAGGATTTGGGGTTAAATACCCCAACTCCCCCCTAACCTCCCCCCAACTTCACCCTAACCTCCCCTCCTCAACTTCCCCCCCCCCCCCAACGCCTCCCTAACTTCACCCTTCCTTACTGTTAAGAATTTTTTCACAAATAAAAAAAAAAAAAGTTTAAAAGGAATGAACAAATGTTAACCCCCTTAAAGTAAATCACTGGATCCGGTAGTCCGTGGCCATGCCCATGAGCTGATGCACAACGAAATATATAAAAAAATCATTTCTTTGAATCATTCTAAGCAATTTCAGAGCAATTTAAAATTTCTAAGTATATTGACATAATCAAAAATTAAAATGAAGTCTAGAATAGAAAAAATACTAATCATTTAACACAAATTAGTTTTTAAAAATATATTTCATATTGAATTTGACTAAAAATTACTAGTTAGTTTCAAAATTGGTATAACTCTAAGAAACGCTACTAATTTTAATTAATATTTCAATAAAAAAAATATTTTTAGTCAAAAATTTTCCATTTTAAAATCAAAAAATATTTTTATAGTTTATCTAGATTTTGAACTCAAATTCCACAAAAACTCTCTAAACAAAGGGTCGATCCGAATTACCGCCAAACATCACCTATTATATCTAAATCACAACTGAAAAACTATAATTATATAAAACTATATATAGTTTTTCTAAATTTTGTAATTATGCAAGCACCTCATTTGCTGGTAATTCGGATCATCGATTATACAGGGTGACAATTGTAAAGTGACGCAAGTTTAATACTCTGCAGCAGGCTTTGCCATTTACCGTTACTTTAATTTAAAAAGTAAATTCATTCATCATTGGCTTTGCTTTTAATTTCATTTGAATTTTTGTTATTACATTTTGAAATATCCGTAAAAATGGACAAGGAAAATATTCGTCGTGAAATTATGAAATTCATTTGGCAAATTATAGTAGCCGTCAAATTGCAAA
Organism: Toxonevra muliebris; assembly: GCA_963691655.1. NCBI lineage: Eukaryota > Metazoa > Arthropoda > Insecta > Diptera > Pallopteridae > Toxonevra > Toxonevra muliebris. The sequence continues at coordinate 50,006,257 of OY829329.1, forward strand.
GGCTTTAAATTTGTTAAGTCGTACGGTAGACCGAGCTATTATTCGATATAATGAAACTGGGGGTTTTGGAGATAGAGACCGGGGAAAATTTTCAACAGTTGCCATTTCTGGTTTAACAGAAAAAATTCGTAAACGAATCAAGCGAAATCCAAGGCGCTCAATGAGAAAAATCGCTAAGGAAGTGGGAGTAAACCGTGAAACAGTGCGAATCATTGCAAAATCAAAGCTTAATCTTAAGCCGTACAAGCTCCGAAAAGCTCAAGATCTGACACAAAAAAAGAAAGATTTGCGACTGCAAAGATGCAAAGCGTTGCTACGCTCCTCCGTGTTAAAAAATGTTGAAAATATCTTGTTTACAGAAGAAAAAATTTTCACGGTTGAACAACATTTCAATGCGCAAAATGACCGAATGTGGCTAACATCATCATCGCAACAAAATAGGACTGTTGGCCGAGTTCAAAAACCAGCTTCCGTTATGGTATGGGCTGGAGTTTCCGCTAATGCCAGAACCCCTCTAATATTCGTTGAAGAGGATGTTAAAATTGACCAGGTTGTTTATCGGAGCATTTTAAATGAACATGTTCTTCCCTGGGCCCAAGATACATTTGGAAATGAAAACTGGACTTTCCAGCAAGATTCTGCACCTTCCCACATGGCAAAATTAACGCAAACATGGATAAAAGACAATTTTTCTGGATTCATAACATCTCAAGAATGGCCACCATACTTCCAGACTTGAATCCAATGGACTACTCTATTTGGAGTATTTTAGAGAGTAAGGCTTGTGCATCTCAACACCACAGTCTGGAGTCGCTGACAAATTCATTAGAGAAAGCCTGGACTGAAATTGATCAGGAAGTCCTGCGGCGAACAGTCCTACGATTTCCGGATCGATTGAAGGCATGTGTGCAGGCTAAAGGAGGTTATATTGAATGAGGTGGGGTTCAAATGAATGCTTATATATTCAGCAATGTTAACACTTAATTGTACTTAATGGAAGTACGTCCTTTTGAAAATAACTGCTGAAATGTGTGCGTCACTTTACGATTGTCACGTATAAATATACTTACCAGCACAAAAGTTATTATTGTTATAAAATTTGTGGGTTTTTTATTTTATTTGCTAAGGCTTTATATGAAAATACGCTCACTCTTTGTTTCTTCGCTCACAACTGATTAATTTGAAATAATTGAAATAAGTGTTGCATACCATTAGAAAGGAGAAATAATTTCGTTCGTTTCGAAAAAAAGGACGTAATTTTAAAAAATACCAAAGAAAAGTTATTGGCAAAACAAAATCGATCCGAATTACCCACATTTACGTTATATGTATTATATAAGAAACACGAAATAACAGTCTTATTTGTGGGTTCGATTTTTTAAGTAGTCATAGTTCACCAGCAATCAATACAACAATTTTAAAAGCTCTCAAAATGTTTCATAAATTTTTGTACATTTCTCTTGATGCCTCAAAATTTGTTCAATTTTTATAATTCTTTTTAAGTAAGTCTTATAATAGCCATTCTAACCTAAGTCTTTTGTTCTTCCAGCTAATTTTGAATTTTAGTTTTATTAATAGGTATTAATCTGGGGAAAAATTCTTTCCACATTCGCTGTCTGCAAGTGCTGCCTGATTTTCTGTTACACGTAATTTATAGTTTTTGTTGAAATACAATTAAATTTTTGTGATAACCAAGACATATTAAGGTCTATTCTGCATATTATTGCAAAAACTTTAAAACCTGTAAAATTTGAGAATAAACTGTAATATCTGTAAAACTGCGTGCCGACTGAAAAAACTGTAATTTACAGATAAATCTGTCAATATGACAGAGGACAGAGAGGCATGAAAAATTGAATTAATAGTGATAAATTTACAACAATAACACGGTCGCTGAGTCCGAGGTCCGTTTTGCTATGTCACAATTTTTTTTTTTGACATCAAAATTTTTAAAATTTAAAGAAAAAAAATCAAATTAAAAATGCAGTTCATATTTTTTTTCATCAAAACATCCATTTTTACAAAATAAATTTTTCGATTTCTTTTATTTTTTAACTTTAAAATTAATTTATTTTTTCGTAATTATTTTCATCCTCGTTATCAAAGTTCACTTTTATCTCGTTGTTGGCTTAACCCAGTAATGCCTAGCGGTGCCGTATGGCACCTTGTCGCTTAGTCGATCCTGAGCCAGGTTAAAAAAAAAAAATTTTCTCAAGAGTTCAAAAATGAATACGAAAAAGGAAACAACAATATATAAATTTATTTGTAGGTATACACAAAGAAATTTGTAGGATTTAATTGTTCAAGAACACAAAGTAGATAGATCAAGAAAATGATTTGAGCAAAAAAAATTTTTTTAACCTGGCTCAGCGGCAAGGTGCCATATGGCACCGTTATGCATTACTGGGTTAAGCTAATAACGAGATAAAAGTGAACGATGATAACGAGGATGAAAAAAATTACGAAAAAATTAATTAATTAAAAAAAAAAAAATTCAAACAAATTTTTAAATATAAAAAATAAAAAAAATCGGAAATTTTTTTTTTGTAAAAATGGATGTTTTGATGAAAAACAATATGAACTGCATTTTTAATTTTTTTTTTCATCCACGACCACGGATTCGGACTCAGCGACCCCCCATTACCCTAAGTACTCTTGTCCCGTCTCTGCTCATTTTTGGCTGTTGAACAGTGTAATCAGTTGATTTATACTATTTCTCAGATATTCATATTTTTTTGCATGTGAGATTTTATTGTTGTTTTTACTAAACGTTGCACTTGTACAAAATGATTAATAAAAGCTTGTAGTTTGTCGTTTTTACAAAATGATAGATTGTTTTATTATTGCTATACAAAACTATAGGTAATAAAAAATTCTTTAAATTTCATTTACATGATGACAGCAACAAGTAATTTTTACAATAAAAAAATTCTACGTGTAGATTTCTTAGAAGTTGAGTGAAATGAAGAAAATAATTTCGTATGTATTAATAAAACTTAATTGTGGGAGAAAAAATGTAAAAGGTAAACAAATTTTGCATTTTTTATTATATTTTGCCACGACTGACTTCATGTCCTGTTGCCCCAACACACATACACACGCACACACACACACTCGAACACGCACTGTTCAATGACAACAGATGCGCGTCTTACTGTCACGTACATTCACATTCACGTGTATATAATTCTTCTGACGATTTGCAATCTCAATTGCCCGTTGTATCTGTAAGATTAGCGCTTCCATGCTGCGTTTAATTTTAATAAATTTATAATTAATTTTACGATTACTACCGCATAGCTCATGTGAGCTACGAGCACACAGCGCATAATTTTTGCTTGTATTCTTGGGCTTGTATTGTTTTGATGCCGTTATAGAAGTGGCAGAAATTGAAGTCCGCACCACTTCGGTCGTTGACTTACAGCAATATTGTGACCATATATTCGACATATAGTTCTTGTAGTTCTTGAGTAACCATTCGGAATTGTAGCGTATATTTAGGCGACGTACCATTTTGATGGAATCGTAAATGTAACTCTCGAGCTTGCGGCAGCTATTCAACGCTTGTTCCAGTACTTTCGTTTCATCCATTTTTCAGATGAGAGTTCGAATGTTTCTTTACCTTTATGGTTATGTGAGTGAGTGGAGTAAAAAAGAGTTTCTTGTTTGTCCTTTTCTTTCTTAGTCAACAGCAGACATGAAGTAAACGAATGATATCAGTTTTAATAATAATAATAATAAAAAAAATTATTTACGATTTTTTTTTTGGTAGATAGTTTTTGAAAAAATTTATTTTTTTTATGAAAACATTTTCGTTTGCTTTAATTTTTCCACAATTTGGGGTTTTTTTGTAATAATTTTCATATCAAAAGTGTCAGTTTTCACCTAAAATCAAAGTTGAAGTATTTATGAAAAAGAATTTGATCTAGAAAATTTGTTTGTGAGTTTCAAAAGGACAGCAAGTGAAAATAAATAAATATGGGTGTTCACGTTTTGTAGGTGAAACTGTTGGTTGGTTGGTTGGAGTGGTTCTCTAGAAGCGCATTTAGGCCCGAACGGCTCATTGTGATACCACATATTTGGTAATTTTGGCAAAAGTCGAAAAAGGTTGCTATCTTAAGGCTTGACGCATGAAAAACTGGGGTTCGTGGTCGGATGATCCGAAGAAGATAACTAGTTTAAAGAAGGCCAGAGATCGCGATGTAATGGGAGCAACGACTTCGCTAAGCTTTTTGGAATGAAAAACTTGAGATTTTGTTCAATCAAAAAACAAGGTTAAGATCGTGTTCAGAGAAAAGAGGAGATCGTTATTTTTGGTTAACAGAGGCCCGAAAGATTAGGGATAGTGATCAGATTACAGAAAGAAATTCACAAATTATAGTTGTGAGACTTGAAAGGCCTATGAACATTATCGGTTGGAAGGAGAGGTAGACTATTTTTAGGATTGTGGCACAAAAGGTTAGGAGGAAAGGGATCACTAGTTATAATTTTGAGACGTAAGAAGCTTAAGGTCGTATTCAAATTAAAAGAAAGATATCACTTGTTTTAGTTATGTGTCAGAAAGGCTTAAGATCGCGATGACTTGATTAAGTGGGGGAAAAGAAGATCGCTCGTTATTGTTCTGAAGTCCCCACGGCCAGAGATTATGATCTAATGGGGAAAAGAAAATGTCTCGTTAATGTTTCAAACCCCGAAAGAACTGAGGGTGAGAACTAAGATCACAATGTGATGGGAGGAAGGAGATCATTAGTTATAGTTCTGTAACATGAAAGATCTAAGACCGCAGTTGAATAAAAAAAAGAGATCAGTAATTTTCTACGACACAAAAGGCCAGAGATTGTGATTGGATGAAAGGCAGAAGTTTATTAGTTACAGTTTTTGATACGAAACGATTTAGATCGTGATTGAATGGATGGAAGAAGTTCATTAGTTATAATTTAGAGGCACACAAGGTCTGAGTTCGCTATCGAATAGGAGAAGGGAGATCACTAGTTGTAGATGTGTGACACGAAAGAATTAGAAATGTAATCGAATGGAAGAAAGGTGATAAATAGTAATAGTTTTTGGCATGAAAGTCTCAAAATCGTGATCCGATGCCAGAAAGAATATCATTAGTTACAGTTTTGGAACAAGAAAGGCTCTAAAATCATGATTGGATAGAAGAAAGGAGATCACTAGTTACTGTACCATAACACCGAAGGCTAAGATCATGATTGCATGAGGAAAAGTAGGTTATAGCTTTGAGACCGGAAAGATTTGTGTGTCGTGATTGCACGGCAGGAAAGAGGCTGCTAGTAATAGTTTTGTAGCTGTAAAGGCTAGAAATCGTGATGGGATAGAAGGAAGCAAATAACCAGTTACAGCTGTGATGCTGAAAAGGCCTGATATCGTGATTGACCGGGAAGGAAGATTATTATTAGGTATTGCTCTAAAGGCCTATCAGGGAATTACGTTTTTAGTTAAAGAAAGAAATGAGATCTAAGATTGTAAACGGATTTAAAGAGAAATATCACGAGTTATTTTTCTGTATTCCAAAAGAGCTAAAATTGTGATTGGATTGAAGAAAAACCCGAAAGGCTTGAACGTTGATTGGTTAGAAAGAAAGAGGTCACTAGGTACTATAATTCCCTGAAGTCTGACAACGTAATAAGATGGGAGTACAACTCTAATTATATCACTGAGGCTTCCAAGGGGTGAGGCTTAGGAATAAAACCTTCAGCGGATATAATCGTTGGTTTTGAAGTAAAGTAGTCTTCGAAAGAACTAAAAACTCCGAAATCATTATGTATGCTGGCCAGAAGGATTTTGCTAGAATTAAGAGAAAATGTAGACTTTTTTTCTTAGCTTAAAATTTTAAGAGATTCATGATGCTGGAAAATATTAAACATCATTACAATTCAACTTTAATTCCAATAATAAAAGCTTCCAATTATTGCTGCAATTGCCTTCTCCTCGTCCCCTCCCCCCCCCCCCCCCCCAAAAAAAAATAACCCATAACCGTTTATGTTATCTACATATAATATATTCATTCAAAATATTATATTTATATAAAATTTATTCTATTAAACTTTTATCTTCATATGCCATCATCATTTTCATGCTGATGCATTCAAAAAATGGCAAAACAAAAAAATCAGAAGCTCATACCTAAATTCTCCATATATAGCCGCCACAGCCACACCCACCAACCATTATCCTAACAAGCCTCTTTTGTATGCTCATCGTTAAAATGCGAAACATCTCATTCGAGTCAAAAAATTTTGTGTTGGTGGAATTTGTTGAACGCTTCGTTAGTTTGCAGAATATTTGCAACGAATGTTTGAATGTATGTGTGTATGAGTGTACGTGTGAGTGTATGTTATGCAGATTGAAAGCATTTGCGGTGATTTTGTGTAGCACATTTTGGTTGGCATGCAAATGCTGCAGACTTTAACTTTCTACTGTTATACAATTCAAATATTTGCATTTAATGGCGTTGCATTAAATTTGAGTTGATTTTCTCAATAAGAATGAATCTATAGTTATATATGTACGTAGGTATATAAACTATGTATGCTTTACTATAGTGTGTTGAAAATCAAATTCGTGAAGTTTTTTTTCGTTAGCGCGTGCATTTTTCTTTAAATTTGTATAAATTTAATAATACTGTTTTAGAGATCGGGACGAAATTCTGTATGGAAAAATTCTGTTTGAACGAAATTCTGTTTCGGAAAAATGGTCTGCTTTTCCAAATTGTGTTTTTTTTTTCAATATTCTTTTTCAATTTTTTTTTTTAAATTCTGTTTGCACAAAATTCCTTCTCACATAATTCTGCAAATGTAAAATTTTGCCTAAAAAGTTCTGTATATCTTTAAAATAAATTTATATTTGTAATTTCTTACATTTTCAAATTTTTATACCTATCGTAGTTCTAATCCTTAAAAGTATCGAAAATATGGTATGCAAATATTCAATAGATATTTTAAAATAGGCTAAATACAAGTTTTTAAAAGCAATACAATGTATGATAAATTCTGCCTATAAAAAACGAAAACCATAGTGCTAACGCTAAAAAGTGTGCACTTTTTGACCTTATCACATTATCACAAAACAACATATTTTTTTGCACAATTGTGAGAGCCGGAATTTCGAAAAGCAAAATTTCGATTTCCGAATTTTGACCAGGCGGAATATCGACCCCAGCCCAGTTTTTTTTTATTTATTATTAATTTAAAATTTTTTTTTTATAGAAAAAATTTTTGACACAAAACTTGCATATGAATTTAGTTGTCAAGGTAGAGAACTAAAGCATTGCATAATTTTAGGCTGTTCCTATTATTTATATTTTCTTTTAAATTTCATTAATTTGTGCTGAAGAATTGTTGTTGTTTTTTATTCTCCTCTTGGTTCAAAACGCATGAGCCGTTACTTACTATACATTTTGTTGTTGTTTTACATGTCAAGTTAATAGTTTTTTTTTCCTGAGAGAGAAAACAATAACAAATTTTTTAGAGATAAAACGTCATATGAGAGGAGTCAACTTTAAAATTACAACAAAAATATGCAAAAGGGATTGACAACAGAGCGCGAACCAGCTAGAGTTTATAAGCTCACGCACATGTGCTCATTTCAAAATAAAAAATTTCTGAAGTGACCTACATATGAGTCAATGGATATATCTGGGCTAATCATATCCAATTGCGCTAAGGTTCTTCCATGGAGTTATTACACTATGCGACAAGAATTTGGGTGACAAAAATCAACGAAACGTGACTAGAAAATTTAGTTAGTTTACGACGTCAGTAGTTGGTCCTGAAAGGGATTTTGAAAAGTTAGCTCAAGTTTAGGATTAATTGATGTTTGAAGTCGAACCCTTTGGCGCTTCGTTATTTCTTTAAAATCCGATTTGTTTTGCTATTTTCGGTCCTTAAAATTACTTAGCACTCTCCAATCATCTTGTAATTTTGTACACTTATTTTCAACAGCAAGCGGTTTAAGAATTGGACAATTCAAAATGGTGGATCAATATGGCGACCACATATAAATTGAAGGTTAAATTTTTAAATCAATTTTTAAAATACTAACTGCTAGTCAATTACCATAAAATTTCGCATACTAATAACATATTAACAAAATATTGATACGTTAACCCATTGGTGCTCACATTTTGTTTTTACTTAAACTTTTTGATTTTTCCATTCAAATCTTACAATCATTTTTGGATACTCTCTTTCTGCCAATTACAATGAAATTTTATGTACTGATGACTTATCGATTGTAACATAATAATGTATTAATACATTAACCCATTGGCGCTAACAATTTTTATTGTAGTTTAAATTGTTTGGCTTAAATTTTGAAATTTATGAGTAACTTCCCATCAAAAAGCCTTGCATTATGTGGGTGTATCACCATATAACGAAAAATGAAACAATGTGACTTAAATTAATTAAATTTTGTTTGCAAATCAAAATTGTAATAGAATATTTATTAAATGCAATTCTGTTATTTTTATAAATGGTTTCGTAATAACACATTAATTAAATTTTACAATTCATCTTCGCTTGTAATTGCGTATGTGATGTTCTGACCTTCCATCTCGTGCCCTTCCAAGTCCTTACAGTGATAGGCTGACCAACCCATATCTGCAGGTAGAGCGTTCAGCGTTTTTCCTAGAAATCTTCTTTCAGTAGGAAGTGATGTTTGGTGATACTGTAAAAGGTGAATCTTGAAGGTCATATAAGCTTCTTAAAAAAAAAAACAATTTTTGAAATGATAATCGTAATAGTATGTTCACACTACTGCATAAAATCGAGTTAAGCACTACTGTTAACCCTTTCGGTACCATGGTGATACCGGTGTCACAAGATTAATTTTTGCGATCTTTTAAAAACTATCCAATCAATTTTTATAACTTGAAAGATTTTGGAAAGAGAATTGATGATTCTTTAATTTCAATTTAAAAAAAATTAAAAATATTTTTTTTGATAACGGTACTGTAACGAATCAAAGTGAAAAAGTTGTGTTTTTATTTTGTTAATTTTCAGTTGCTCACAATTTTTATAAAATTTGTCCAAATACATCAAATTTTTTAAATATTGTGGGAAAAACTATTTAATCAAATATGATTTCCCATATTTTTAAATTATTTACTTTTTTGGAAATACAAGTTTTGCTATGGGTCACCGGTGGCCCTAAGATTTTCAATTAATACTTTTTAAGCAGTTTTTTACAATGAAATGGGTGTCGAAAAATGCGAATTTGGACTCGGATTTGCGCCCTCAATCCTAATTTTCTTACAGTTAAGAAAGAATTAAGTGGAAAATTACTACTAGTTACGTTGTCTATCTTCAAAAAAATAGAGAATAAAAATGTACAGAAAATTTTGTAAAAAAAATCCTATTGAAGGCCACAGGGTCACCGATGACCCAAGAAAGTTCAGGCCTGCAGAAGTGCAAAATGTCTTTGTCCGGGTGTACCATACAAATATTTCTTATTAACTCTGAAATTTGAACCAAGAACCAGAAAATTAAAACTACAATAAAAATTGTGAGCGCCAATGGGTTAATGTGTTAGTACGTTATTATGTTATAATCGATAAGTCATCAGTACATAAAATTTCATTGTAATTGGCAGAAAGAGAGTATCCAAAAATGATTGTAAGATTTGAATCGAAAAATCAAAAACTTTAAGTTTAACAACAAAATGTGGGCACCAATGAGTTAACATATCAATATTTGTTTTATGGTAATTGATTAACAGTTAGTATTTTAAAAATTGATTTAAAAATTTAACCTTAAATTTACATGTGGTCGCCATATTGATCCACCATTTTGAATTGTCCAATTCTGGTTCGAGATTCTTAAACTGTTTTCTTTTGAAAATGAGTGTGCAAAATTACAAGATGATTGGCGAGTGCTAAGTGATTTTAAGGACCGAAAATAGCAAAACAAATCGGATTTTAAGGAAATTACGAAGCGCCAAAGGGTTCGACTTCAAACATCAATTAATCCTAAATCGGAGCTAACTTTTCAAAATCCTTTTCTGGATCAACTACTAACATCGTAAACTAACCAAACTTTCTAGTCACGTTTCGTTAATTTTTGTCACCCAAATTTTTGTCTCATTTAGCGTTCCAAAATAAATGAAGGATTTCTTTATATTAGCCCAAATACATGACAATCTGACTTTTAAAGTTTTGATAGCTACAGTGATAGGTAGGCAAGTAAGTATCATGGCCACTCCCTCTATGGTGGGAATTCAATTTAGCTGTTCAGCTCTTTTTTGGTACCGCATTCTCGTTCTTGCAATGGATGTTAATTGCTAACAATGATGACTACGCCATACCACGCATGGTAAAGGTCTTTTTGTTATTTCCTCTATGGCAACTTCACTTGTACAAGGGTCATTTCCTTAGAAAAAGAGTTCAGGTTCAGTAGATTATTGTGCATGTGTGGGTGGCGGTCATATTGATCTAAAGCAGCGATGGTCACCTACTTTTGTGGATTCATAGGTGGGGGGAATAAAATCCCGATGAAATCTCATATATGTTACTTATGATCCAAAATAAATTTTACAGAGACGAAAAAATTTTAATTTCCTTTAACTAAAAGTTGAAGTAAAAAGTACAGGAAGATATAATTTTTTGAAAAATTGGAAAACTTTCTATATTTTTGCTTTTATTTTTACCCAAGGCACAGTACGAATTAATGAAGCCTTCGATAGCCTGTTATTGTTAATGAATTAGGCGTAGTAATAGTAGTAAACAGTAATATTGTTTTTTTTTTGCAATTTTAGCTCTAAACATTTCTCGCTTTCCTGTTTTATCGTCTTTCAATCAATATATGTAAGTAATAGATAGATATAATCGCTATTTCAAGCAAAAAGTCACAAATACTTGCTTTGCAACAAAATACTTAACATTTCTACACGCTTCTACCAATACTTAAGAATAGAAATGAGAAAAGAAAGTAAAAAAGAAAATCCCGCGCTCGCACAACGCATCAACTTAACGCTCTAATGGCATAAACATCCGAAACGTGTGCAAAATTTTAATTCTTCAATGAAAATACATGAACAACAAGAACATGGAACAACCAATAACAACAACAACACCCTAAAGGATAAAATGAACGAGAAAGCCAAACCGAATCAAACTGTACCGAACCATGCCAAACCAAACAAAACAAAACCAAATCAAACTCAATGAAATCAAACCAAAAACCAAAATGAAAACAGCGAAAGGGAATATGCTGTAAGGCAAAAACAGGCACACAAACACACACACACACAAATACAGACAGAAGCTCAGCCAGCTAGCTAGCTAAATATATAGAGATATAGAGAGATACACATCCAGCCAGTGCAGCCAGGCAAGCAAGCAGTCAGGCAGGCACGAAGACAAGCGCAGGCAAACAGGCAGGAACAAATAAACTTTTCAACATTTTCAACTGATTTTAACTTTTACGTAACCGCCCCGCCACGTACTTAGGTTGAAAGGACGAGTAGAGAATGTTCAGGGGAACGGAGGAGGGGGGGGGGTGATGTGGTGCCTTGGCCTTTTGCCGTGTGTATGTACCTCGTATTGTAACATAGACAAGTAGTATGTTTGACGAGGACCATGACTATGAAGATGATGATGATGATGAGGATGATGCCGCTGCGCGCTTATTTTGAAGGAATCTGTTTGAAAATTCAATTCACACATTTTTCAGTTGTCGATGATTTTGCAGTGATTTGCAATGAGGAGGCACACGCAACTGCTGCCGTTCAAACCGCTGTGTGTTGTTTATAAGTTTCTCTACTTTTTTTATTTTTTTTTCATTTTTTCATTGTTGTTGTTATTGGAAATTCGCCTAATCACCCAAGTTGCAATTTAGAGTTTAGAGTTTGAGTAACTTAATGACGTGTACTTTAAAATAAGTGGAAAATCGTAACGAATTGTAAAACTGCAAAAAAAAAAAAAAAACGGAAAAAGAAGGAAAATGTAAAGTATACGATTGAATGTGTGAAAAACGGATACGGATGCGGATATGAATGCGAATGCGGATGCGAATAATATAACAGCCTCTGATGTTGATGCTGATCGCTATCAATTGCATTTGCGAATTTGTGAGGAAGAAAAAGCACAAGGGGCGCGATATATTTTTGTATGCAAGTGAGCATAGCGTACATGTCTCAAACAAACAAAATAAGAAGAAACAAACTCGTTTCAAAATTTAATTTATTTACTTTGTTAGTATTTTCTTTTGTTCTTATTGTGTGTAGCTGTTGCTTTGAATTTCTGCCTTTAACTGAAAGTTAAATTAAATTAATTATATTTTTAACTTTGATGTTTTGTTTATGTAAATACGCTTGGTTCAAAAATATATTTTCATTTTATTTTTGTTTTGCACTCATATTTGAAAAATCCGGCTTTTTTTTTTGGTATTTCCAACCCGGTAGAATGAGGTTTTAATATGAAAGCATTTCTTACTATACATGATTTAAAAGTAAATTCTAAATATTTTCACCAATTCGTTGATTAAGGTGACCATTCGTTCCAGATTTCCAGGGATAGTTCCCGTAACAAGGGAACTTGTTTTTGTCCCTGATTCTGATTGCTCCACTTAATGATTCAAAAATGGTTGACGGCAGTAATAAGAGCACAATCGAATCATCTTTAATTTTTTAAAAATTTGGAGTTAAGACTTGAAGATTTTGGAAAGGCTATGAAATGAACAGAAATTAAAAAATTGTGTGGAATTGTGTTTGATGTATATGAAATTTGGCGAAATCTCAACTTTGACGAAAAAGTAATTTATCTGGTTTTGAAACTAGGCCCCTGAAATATCAATTACGATGAACTTTTCAATGATTACTTACCCCCAGGAATTTATGATCCGTGAAAAGCTCTTGACAGTTATCTTCCTGCTGGGATGAGATTAGTGGAATATGATTGCGATCTCAGTCTTGAACTGGGTCCTCCACCATCGTCCATGTTGGTCTATTTTCCCGATGTTGCTCGGTTGGTCGGCCATAGCGCCACGTCTAAAATTTGTATATCAATACTACATCCCCGTGTTACTATCGGCATTTCATCACAGCGGCCAGCATCGAAACTATATATGTAAATTTACTTATTTTTTGATGTTACAGTCAAAAAACAGGGATAAAGCTCCTATAAATGCGAAACATTGTGTTGATTGGATAAGGAAGATAGGCTAATGGGAGAAGTGTCTGTGAATGTTTGTTTTAAATTTGGAAAGGTCATAACAATCAAGAAAAATAAGTCCAGGGAACCTTTTCATAACCGCGCTATACGTCAGAGGAAAGAACTATCTCTGTAATGCGTGGTGCATTGGAATACCACGTCCGTGTGGAATGCGTGAGTTCCCATTGCGGTTCGTGTAGCTCTGCAGAACATACGAACAGGTGGCATTAAATCACGCATTTCCGCAGAACATCTATCATTAAAATATTATTATTGACATGTTCTAAGCTTACACTCAAAGAGAGTAACTATGAACTTTAGTTCACTAAAGGATTTTGTGGTCTCTTGGTTGACATTTCTTCGCCATATCGTCTTGGGGCGTCCTCTGCTTCGTGCACCTTGAGGGTTCCACTGGAGAGCTGCATGCACTACCGCATTTGAGTCCTTCCGAAGGGTGTGACCAATCCAATCGTATTTCCTGAGCAATATTTCTTTCTCGATCGGTCGTTGATTTGTTAGTTGCCATAAACGATCGTTCGATATGGTGCGTGGCCACCAGATACCGATTATGCGACGCAAGCACCTGTTCACAAAAGTTTGTAGTTTTCGAGACGACTCTTGTTTCAGATGCCAAGTTTCGCTGCCATAAATTAAAACAGATTTTATGGTTTTGGTCCCTCGTTTCAGCGCATTATTTGACCATACACGTGATAGTCTAACGCAAACTCCTGTCGCTTTCGCTATTCTTTTACGTATGTCGGTTGCTGTGCCATCTTCAGGGGTCAGAACGCTGCCAAGATATTCAAACTCTTGAACATCATCCACGAATTCTCCAGCTATTTTCAACTTCGCGAAGTTGCTCGCGTTAATCCTCATAGATTTGGTTTTCTTAATGTTAATTTTAAGGCTGAGCTTTAGAGAGTCATTTGCAATGTTTGTTAGTCTCTCTTGCAACTTCTTGTGTGAATTGCTAAATAAGACGATATCATCAGCATATACCAGATCACCTAGCTTTTCGGTAAATTTCCAATTTATGCCACAAGAACTAGACCTTTCAAACACCATGTCTAATGCTGTGATGAAGAGCAAAGGGGAAAGTGCGCAGCCGTGCTTAACTCCTGATATGGTTTGAATAGGTTCGCTTAATTGCCCTTCTTGTAGCACCCGGCAGGATGATCAAAATTTCGTTTCAAAATTTAATTTATTTACTTTGTTAGTATTTTCTTTTGTTCTTATTGTGTGTAGCTGTTGCTTTGCGTTTGAATAGGTTCGCTTAATTGCCCTTCTTGTAGCACCCGGCAGGATGATCCATCATACATATTTCATAAAAATGAAGTGCTTGGTTATGGAGTTGTGAGATCGTAAACTCACCATTAGGCCGATATTAATAGTGATATCGATGATAAGAGTAATATGAATATATACTTTGAAAGTTCGTTTGAAGTATTTTCCAAATCAACTGTTATCTTAATTTATTAATTTTTTTTTCCGGGTTTTTGTTTCTACCAAAAATGACTCAAAAAATAGAAATGTATCAATTTGTTTCATCAAAATCTTTTCTCAAAGGAAATTAAAATTTATTTCAAATTGTTTTCTCAAAATAGATCATTTAACAATATAAATCCATCAGAAAAATCATAATCAAGATTTTGATCTGAATTCGGTCTCATTTTGATCTAGATATTTGATTTGAATTTTGTTCTTTTCTTGGTTTGAACTTCGATCTGAAAAAAGTATTTGAATTTTAGTTTGAAATTTGGTAGAAATTTCCACCTAAACTTCTATCTGATTTTAGTTTGAATTTTGGTCTCAGTTTTGTTCCAGTTATCTTTTAATTTTTGTCCTGCATTTGATAAAATATTTGCACTAGTTTTTGGTCTAGGTCTGGGTTTTGGTCGATAGTGAGTCTGATATTTATCTTTTAATTTAGAAAAATCAGCCCCCCTAAACCCAAATCCTAGAACCGCCACTGGCAGTAGTCTATTAAAAATATGTAAGGATCTGTGAAGTTTTAATTTCTACATCAATTCTGTTATTTTATTTAGATGAATATCTCAATTCAAATGCAAAATAATTAATTTTACTATTTTTTAAACAATGTGTAACAGGCTTAGAGAACGTTTATGTGTAGTCATCACAGCAACAGTGTATACAGAGACGGGCAAATCAGACGGCGGTTATTTTTTGTTGATTTTCAAAATCACCTTCCAAAAAAGTATGTCTGTGTATTTTTAAATTACTTTTGGAAACAATTTATAAATGCATTCTTGATGAATTTTCCAAGTTTCTGTTCAATAAATCATAAGTTGGGACGATATGAGTTAAGGATGTATAGAAGTTCTTTATAAGATCTAAGGGCCTATCAAACAATGCATGCGACGATATCGGGGATTCATTGATGAATAATGACAACGATTAACTTCCAATGCCGTTACAGTATTCAATATTGATCCAGTTGTAAAAAAAATAGTCACTAAGACTAAATTTCAAAATTTGCACTACTAGGTTGAGATAGAGTAAATTACAGTTACTAGGAAAAAATGCCGGCAATTTCAATCGCAGCATGACCAGTAATGATCATCACTCCTAGATTAAATTTCGCTACTCATATGAAGACAGCATTGGTGGACCGACCCAAAACAGACTGTAGTAATTTACACTGTTCCAGTCTGAACAGACAAAATGAGGAAGTTTTCTAAGAAGACTAAAGGAATAAGTTCGTTTGAATGATCTCGTCTGAGGCTGCGTGCTTCATAGTCAAACTTCCACTCCCGAACTTGCTGGTAATACATAGAGTTAAAACAAAAGGAATCCAAATTTCTCATTGTGAAAGAGATGTAATCAAATCCAAAAATTTTACAGGAGTGACAACATTAATGAGGGAAAAACGCTTGTGACCAACGCCTGCATCTACGTTAAGAAGTACGGAATGTTGTAAAAGGTTTGTGGGTAATCGCAATGTAAGAACTAAGAATGATAGAGATAATTCGTAAGAAAATTACATGAGATAATAGTAAAATCGCTACAAACAGTGGCTAATAAACGGCGTATAGCTTGATTCTGATGAAATACCAAGAGATAGTCCATGGACAGACTAGTAGAAAAGAAAGAAGATACTGTTAGTCTGTAGAAATCCGACCAACTAGGTGGTCTAGTGAAACGAGAGTCGTAACTGATTGGGGTTCCAATTCCACTGGGTGTTAAACTGATAATGATAACTAATGATGATGCGGGATATTCATGGATGATCAGCGCGTAATGTATTTTAATGCTCCAACCAGTTATTTAGCAACATGATTCTAGAACAATTAAAACGCTCATCATCGATCAGTTTTGCAATTCTGCTTAAAACTTTATATACCGAAAGCTTGAATTTCTGTATACACATTTTGCCTAGTGCCATCTATCAAGTGTTAATAGCTAAAGAGTGCGTATGCCAATCTAAAAAATTTTATTCGGGAGTAAAATTTCTATTTTAATAGCATTAATATTACATAGAAAACACAGATGTTCAGCTCATAACAATCAAATAAATCTTCTAACATGCCTCATTTATTGCGCATTACCATGATGCTGCTGCTGTTGTTGTTGCTACTGCGACTACCGCCATGCAATACGTTTCAATTTAAACTGAATTGAGTCCCTGAAATTCTTCACTTCCTTACTTGCCTCCTTTCGCTTGCACATTTCAACAATCATCAACATGATTTTTTGCTAGTGAAACTTCAATTACAGCTTTAATAACATCCAACAGCAGATTATCTCATTAAACTTAAATGAGCCTAGCGGC
Source organism: Toxonevra muliebris (assembly GCA_963691655.1). Lineage (NCBI taxonomy): Eukaryota > Metazoa > Arthropoda > Insecta > Diptera > Pallopteridae > Toxonevra > Toxonevra muliebris. The sequence goes on from OY829329.1 coordinate 50,023,218, forward strand.
GCGGTGGTAGTTACGGCATGATTGCAAAAGCCAATACTATCTGAATGTTTTTGTTTTATAAAATCATGAAATATTTTTGCTTTTTTTTTTATGAAAATTTAAAATTCTAAGCACGCATACACCGCACGCATAAACACTCAAACGCACATACGCACGCATGTAAACGTTTTTTGGAAAATATGCTCAATGTTGAATGTCGCCATAATGTCTCCACCGAGCCAACGGAAAGTAAACGCAACGCAGCGCGTACTGAGTAGCGAAATGAAAAATGAAAACGAAAGTAAATTTTAGGTTTTTGAAATGACTTTGACGCGTGTTTTTCAAATTCACAACTTAATGTTGAACACACACACATCCATAAGAAAGTAAGACGAGGATTTCATTTGTGGTAATTTAATGTTGTTGTTGCCGTTCACTATAAATTTATCTCAAGAATGCGTGTTTAATGGGCAAAAATGTGCGTACAATCATGTGTGAATGTGAATGAGTGTGTGTGTCTGGAAATATGAGCATATGTGTGTATTTTTGTGTGATTTTGATGGTTTTATTGTTGGGCTATGTTGCGTAGTTATGTCTACCTAAATAACCTTACCATTTATTACATTCTCCATATTCTTCGTACTGTAGGAATTGGATAGGTGTTAAGCAATTTAGTTCTTGTTTTATGCATACGTTGACACATTTATTTTTTCAACTAAAAAAGCCGTGTGTGTTCGTTTTGTTTGTTTTTCTTATAATTTACATTGTACATAGAGAAAATGCTTTATTCGCAAACATTTCTAAGGATTTTAACAGACGTACATAATTAAAAGTTAACAAGTATAAAAGAATTTTCTAATATGGTAAATTTTAATATACCTATCCATCATTCTCAATTAATTGATTGTATTCAGTAAGGGATTAACAGATACGGTACGGTTGGCAACCCTAATGATGATGCTACACTGATGATCTCGGGCTGGCCATAAGCACGAGTTACTACTGCTTCAATATAAACTGAAATATTGAGAGAGTGAAAGAGTAAAACTTGATTAGGATGGCCATATTCAGTGATGCCGTTGAGAAATTTCAAAAAGCCGATGAGGAATTGTGACGCATTACGATATAAAATCATTTGGGTTCCATCATATAATTTCAAATAAATTTTATAATTTTTCGAAAAACGAAATTTCAGAAGTTGAAAGGATTTTCAAATTTTCGGCAAATCGAAAAGCCGTCTCACAGTCCTAAGCAATCAAAAAGGCTACAAATTGCAACACTGGTTACAGTTGATTTAGCTTCCGATGCCGATAAAAAATAATGGATGTGTGCAAGGCACACAAGATATTTGATGTGTAAACACTTAAGCCAACTCAATGCCATATACATAAGCTCACATATGTATAGCCATATATAGGGATTTGATGTATAATCTATATGCTAGGTAAATAATTCAAATTAAAAAAATTCTTTAAAAATTTATTAGATATCATTATCTTTTATATATAATAGCCCAATTCACTATAAATTGCAAATGGCCTTGCACCATTGCAAATGAAAATTTTTATCCCATATCGCATATATTTGTTGTTGTGATAGCAGAAATATTTTGCAATTGCTCCAAATCATAGTTGCATTATTTTTCTTTTACTCAATGCATCGAGTACGATATGTTCGCATATACGCAGCTGTAATTGCATCTTTTTTTCCGCGCTTTAAGTTTTTCTTCCTGTCGATTTGAAATTTTATTAGATGTGAAAATTTAACATAACGTCGCCTGAGAATTGATTTGGCGTATAGGTATATGAATTTGTACACACATACTCCAAATCGATTCTCAGGCGACTATAAGTGCTCTCCGCATTTAACCTTAGAAAGGCAACAGGGGTGACCAGCCACCCCACTTCTTCTTAAAAGCACCGCAAAGAGATTTGCCTTAACTGCATTTAATAAAAATAAGAAACAATGTATTTTTATTGAAGTAAATAAGTGATTTTATAATATATAAGTTTGATTTTTTCTGTTTAACATTTTTGCTATTTACATAGATAAAAAAATGTTGCCTTTCTAAGATTAATGCACAAAGCAAAATTTTTATAATGCCGTGGTTTGCTATCATTATTACTACATTTTTTATACATTTATTGAAACCTAGATTACTTATCATTTTGTATTGTTTTTATATTTTAAAAAATACTTAATTTTAATCCAATCTAACTAACCGAATGCAAAACCTATCAAACGCCTGTGTTTGCTATGGCGACTTCTCTGCTTGTATGGTATAGTCGATCTCCACACGTTTAACACCAACAAATAATTCTGCCACGAATAAATGTACACACACACATTTTGTTTTCGTATGTACATATATATGTGAGCAAGGCCGTATTTAGGGGGAGGTTTTGAGGGTTCTGACCTTCCCCCCCCCCCGCCCCCGAAATGTGGCAACTTTCTTCTAATTTTTTATATTAATTTCCAGTGGATAGGAAAAAAGTAGAAAATAAAATAAAATCTATTGGACGATTTTTGAATATTTTTTACTTCCATCGGTTTTTTTCTAAAAAGTCAAGTAAATTTGAAATCTTAGTTACACTATGCGACCAAATCTTATTTATTTTCTTTGACATGAGGCTTGATTTCGGATTCAAAAAGAGAAGGTGATGCTGAGCAATCCTGCATTCATAGTTTTTCTATGTCAGTAACTGTTTTTGATTTAAAGCTTCGTCGTGAAACATTTTGAAAAGTTTAAAAATTAATAAAAAATAGAAAAAACTGTCGGATCCTTGTAAAATTAGACTTATGTGAAAAGTAATACAAAGCAATATTTTATTATGCTAAACTTGTCCGCCATATTTGATTCGGAATTTTGAATTTTTAAAATCTGACTGCAGATTTGTAACCAGCGCCCCTTAAAACACTGCGCACCACTGCACTTTTCATTATGTCTGGCTGTGGGTGTGAGTAAGATAAAATCCGTTCTTTGTAAATTTTTTCCTGCACCCGTAGACATAAACACAAGGAAAGGGCATGATTTAGCCTTTAATTCCTAATTCTCGAAGTTTCTAGCACGTCAGGGTTCAGCTCTATAATCTCTCAAAAATGACCAAATACGGTATTTTTAGGGATCTCAGTCCCAAATTTTCTAAAACGTGACGTAATGCGAAGTTTCTGACCTCAGATTTATTTTCAGCATGAAAAATTAATGCTAGGAATCATATTATTCGCCAAACCCATGCAGGGCAGTGTTATTGGATCAGCGTCAAAGTTTTTGGAGACAATCTTAAAATGTAATTAATTTTTAACCCTTTATTGCTCAGAACACCCTGACTCGGAAGATCCCTTTTAATGCTGTGACTGCACGAATTTAGGGAATATCTGCTAACTTCATCCGGGTTCCTCATAATTGATAATGGCCCGAATTCCCACTGATAATCATTTGAAAAAATTAGCATCTGAATATTTGTAGCATTATTGGTCATTATTTTAACTTTGGGTAATGGAAAGTCAAGGAGTTATCGAAATTATGTCCTTGACGTTAAAAAAATGCATTGGAATTCACAATGAATAATATTTATTTGAAAAAATTGAAATTGATTATTCTGTGAATTTTTTGTAATTTTCGGCCATTTTTTTAGGTTAAGATTAAAAAAAAACTCGGAAAGAACAATTCCTAAAGCTTCAAGGCATTATCCACTCTTGTCCCTTGACTGATAGGGTTCATCAAATGCAACATCGTATCCAATTTATTTATTTAAACATCAGTTTCATAAAAATTATTTATGAATATTTTCTTCGAATGAAAACCCCCCCCTCCTCCCCCCCGAAAAAAATTCCCGGCTACGGCCCTGTAGTTTAGAGTAGCACAGCCATGCCGCGCAGTAGTGCGAGCGAGAGGGGAGCTGGACTTTACAGTTATCTTACATCTTACGTTACAGTTATTCTTACATTTTACACATTTGAAATTTTGCCATACCGTGAGCTAAAATGTTTACACATCAAGAAATTGCTGGCATAAATAATCATGACATTAGGATCTTGACTGAGCTTAGTCAATTCCTGCTAATAACTGTGAGGAAATTTACTAGTCGGTCTACTTAGATAAAGCGTGCTGTTCAAATTCATCTCAGAAGCTGATACAAAAAGAGTTATCTAATCAAGCAAGAGTATTTTGAAGGTAGAATAACTTATGTTAATGCATAAATTGATACCATTGACGCCCGCCGATGTTTATATAGTAAACACGTGCCTACGACATTACAAATCATTTTGAAGTTGATATAAAAAAAGCTCTAATATTTCGCAGAAGCTTAGCATTGATTGTAACATAAGCACCCCACTCTCTCCTACCAACTTCACTCCCATCATCTCACCCCTTCCTTGCGCTATTACAATTAGATATTCCAAAAACGTGCGTAAATGAAAACATTCGAATGTGATAGCCACGAAAAATCTTAATGCATAGTAATATTTCACACCACAGGAACACAATGAAAACAAATAAAATTAAAGACACAAAGTACAAAATTGTAACTGCAATGAGAAGGAAAGCAGAAATAAAGTATAATAAAATCATAATCGTCGACGGATCAACATAATCATCATCATCAGTGTATAGGAGTGTTGAAAACTTATTCACCTTGTCGCACTTGAAAGTAAACAGTAACGAACCAAACGATAATTGCTGTAATAACTCAAATGAGATTTAGCCAAAGTGACGATGACGACAACGACGAGGACGTTCGAGTTGTTGAAGCTGTGACTGCTCAGCAGACTATAAAGATGCCAGAGCATCCCCCAAAAGGTTGTTTGTTGAAGTAACTACTACTTCGTACTCCGTAGTATAATGCAGCTATGGGTTAAAGCAAAAGAAAAAACCAAAACAAAGAAAAAAAAAAGGATCAGGTGCGAGCTTCCATAAAATGTGAGAGCGGGAGCAGGGAATAAAAACTTCAAAAACGATGAAAAATGTGACAATGATATTAACACCAACAACAACTAACTAAAAGAAAAAATGAGATGAAATAAGAATTACACTAACAATTCTAAGGTTCTAGATATGAGCTTCGCATACCAAGCTAACTTTAGCGCTTAGTGTTTTGAAAAGAGCAAAGGAAACTCTTTGAAACATTTGAAAAATAACAAACATTTGGCAATGGCAAGAGGCTATAAAGTTTGAAGAGTAGGAGAGAAAGATACAGCAAGCTCGCTCTCTTACACTGTTGTGTAACCGTTTTACTACACTCAAACACATTTCAATAGCATATCATCTCAAAATGGAAGATGAAGTAAAAAAAAAGAAGCAACAATAAAAGTGTGAAAAAGTTTAAGTGGCTTCATAAAGCCCAGGGATTTACATTTGAGTGCAATTTAAGCTTTTCATATACGGTCACAAAAGAAATATGACAGTGTATATATGTATGTATGTTGTTGTTGCAGTCAACCAACCAAAAATGACAAGTATCATATTGTGTGCTTTCTACTTTCCATTGCCATGCTTGACATCTCTTCTGCTTTACTGCTATTATTTGGTTACATTTATGAAACGAATTTACTTTTTGTTTCATGGTTAAAGTGTCAATATTGCATTACAGAGCATCATCACGTATGTTATGTTGTATGTAGGTACATACATATATACCTGATGACAATGACAATGTTGATGACGGTGGCAGTGATGCTGATGTTGATGACGATGTCGATGTTGGCAGTGGTGAAGGTATTTCTGTTGATGTCTGAGATTAACCTATGAAACCCAGAAAGAAAAATAAAAGACCGCCTGCTATTTTTTTTTTCTTTTACTCAGCCTCAGTTGCAAATATTCTTCTTTGAGACTTTTTCTCATATTCATTCACAAGTATAGTAATATATGTATGTATGTATTTGGGTCCCCCTGTCTGCCTTTTAAGCCAAAAAAAAGTAAAACTTTTGTGTCATTTGACTTTTTCTACCGCTGTTCGTGTTGTGTGTCTACGAGTGTGTGTTTCTGTTACATTTCTGTCTACGGTGTTTGTTGCAGTCTACTGCGTTTCATAGTCTGAATTTCCAAAAAAAAAAAAAAAAAAAATTTGGCTGCCATCGTAAAAGCCGAAATGGCAACTAGGAGACAAAAAAAGAAGCAAGTTTCGCAAATGATAGCAATAAACAAATCCCATTATACACGAGGTATCAAAATACTATTTTCATACGTGAGCTGACTTTTCAAAAAATAAAAGTGTAAGAACGGTTGATTTTAGTTGCATATTTTTCTGCGTTTCTTCTTTTTACTGCTGCTGCGTTTTGGTGGTGTGGCCGTGTTGATGTTCTAGTCTGTTGATGACTTGGTTTTAGATGAGGGGTGACATAACGTTAATGCTCATATACTTTCTGTGCTCAACCAGCCGTGTACTGAATTAAACAAGAATTATACTACTAATTTTATTGTAAACTTAAAACCTTGGAAATGTAAGACATTTTAAAACAGTTCACTAGAATCCACAAGGGGAAAAGGAGCTAATGTAAGAGAAAATAAATATAAAGCATTAACGCTCTCATTTGCTTTACAGTCCTTTAATTTTTACCTACTCTCCACATATATTACTTTGTACCAAGGATGCCAACTCATTTTTTCTTTCTACCCGATAACTCTCGCGAATTTCCCCGATTTTCGACCGAATTCCCCGCGCCGATATAATTTCATATTATAACAGCGCGACACGCACTTTCCATATAAACATTTTACAAAAACGAAAAATTACCTAAAATTGTCCTCAATGAGTGTTATATTAAGGCGACCCAGAACTTTCTCGGTCCAAAACTTAACTAGTAGATTAATAGAAATGTACCTTCTGACTCCGGAATTCTTTTAGCACATGGGAGATTTCACTTCAGGGGAACCCATTCTCAAAATCGATCCCGCTCAAGATTGCATTAAGTTTGATCCTATTGGGTAGTAGTTGCCACACCAAATTAGAACGAGATGGGGTGTTCCGAGTTACTAGACGTTCACTTTTGGATATCAAAGTTCTCAAAGGAGAAGACATGGGCTCTCTTTTGACTCCAAAAAAAAATGGCAAAAACCTTGTTACGGGTTCAAAGTTTTGACTATCGGTTTTTAACATATAAAATATATTTCATCTTCTTTATGATGGCTGATCGTAATTTGTAAGTTAACAGATTAGTCAGCAAGGATTAAGAGTTCTTGATCAGGAGGTGCTGGATTAAGTTATGGCTTTTTGAACGGTCGAAATGGAAGACACTCGGCGCTATAATCGTCTATATCTACGAAAGCACTCCGCGTCTCTCTGAAGTTTTTACAAAATACTTTCGAAATATAATACTTTTAAATAGCACTCTTTTTTAAAAGACCCAAAATATAAAACATTGCGTAAGTTAAACGTTTTACATTACATAAAATTTGACAAAAAATATTCTACAGACTTTAATTACTAAAAGGTGGACGACTTCAAATTCCCCGCAAAAAACAGCTCATTCCCCGATTCCCCGCACCCAGTAAAATTCCCCGCAAATCGAGGAATTCCCCGCAAGTTGGCATCGCTGCTTTGTACACACATACATTTGAGCGATCACTAATGTGTACTTATATACAACAGCACCAACTCCTCTCTTCTTTTTGTATCCCTCGACCTACACTTTCATTATTGCGAAGTCGAACACGGACATGAATTTATATAAGGTGGAGTTACCAGCAACTCATTCTTCTTCTTCCTTTTTATGGCGCCATTTTTTTTTCGTGGTGAGGAAGTCTAGTTGTCAAAAGTTTGTTTACGTTTTGATTGTTTGTTTACATTTTTTCGACCGCCATAATGGCAGCAACAACAAAGATGCATTGTCATTTTTGTGTTGTACTACTGCTTTTGTCAGCTGATTTTGACATTCAGACTGCTCCGCCATTATCGCCGCAACAACAACGCCCTGTTATTGTTGACGTGGTAAACTTGTTGTACTGCTGCTACCACCTTATATAAATTCACCTTGCGGACAGCAGACGTCCACATTCCTAAAATAGTATAACTTCATAGGAAATTCTTTCTTTCTCTCTGTTTGACGTGGAAGGACGCAGAAAAACAAACAGTGAGGCCGCCGACGCGTAACCAATCGCGCCGTTTCCATATGAACGTATAGGGGTCGGACACCCAAAATACAAGCAGAAACGTCAACGTTGGCACTTGCAGTTTTGTCTCATGTGCTTGTCAGAATAGTCCGTTTCCAAACTTGGCATATAAAAGAGATCTCGTAATGTTCGTCAGAGGCTAAACTTAATTTAAGATATAAAAATTTTACTTTACACACAGTTTCTGAAAACGAATTCTAAAAAAGAGCAAATTGCTTTTTCATAACAATCCACCGATATTATTCTTTGTTAAGCTAAAGCGTTAAGTTAAGTTAGGTTGAGTGGTTGCTCCTTCAATTACCCGAAGAAGCCCAATTAGCGCAATAATACTTTTTTGTCACTATTTATTACTATTCCGATGGTTATGTCTCAGGAAAGCTTACCAGCTATTTTAGTGTGTTAGGTCTCTACAAACCATTTGATCAGATTACAAAACTTCAACGGAATGCTGAGGTTGACACTAGCAGCCTCTCCTATGCTGTGTAAGATTTGAAATTGCTGTAATATGAATTGCACTGTTTCGATTTCAATTTCACTCGAAAGTGAAATCCAGGACATAGCTGTATATCTTGCTAAAGCAAGGCAGTAACACAGGAATTGTTCAAGACTTTCGATCTCTTCGATGTCATGACAACTACTGCAGAAATCATTATGGGGCACAACTAGTCTTGCTGCATGCGAGCCAATCCCTAGTGTCTCGTATAATGTGCTGTTATTCGTGCGATTACGACCCTGTGAAAAGATAAGAGTTCTTTAGTTTTGGAGAGCTTATATTGAGACCACATTGTTCTTAATGTGGCGTAAGTTGTTAAGGGGGAAAGCCACTGTGACACACACACATGTGCCACAAATGTGCACCATGTGCATAGTCCGTAGGCACCTCTGTTTTATAATAATAAAGTTTATATGTATTGGTGTTTGCACTTCCATAAGAGATTTTTGGGCTTCCCTGGTCTGTCGCCCACCCCACACTCGTTTTTGACCCGTCCAGGTAAAAAGCATAATTATAATCGCTTACTAGTGACCGATCAACCCAATCGTGTCTCGTAGGAATTAAAATTTTCGAGTTTAAGTTATCAAAACAAAGTTTTGGAATGATATAATCGGTTGTTTGCGGTACAAGGCCTACCGCTAGGGCCTTGATTATGTTTCTGTGGTTATGTGATCTAGAGGTCCAGCATACTGACTCTCTGAGTCTAAATGCACTACTAGCCGCTTAGACTTTGACGTATAAATCTAAAGGCATAAAAAAGCAGAATAACGTTGAGTGCGTCAGTGGGACAAGACCTTATTGCACCTGTGACGTAAATACACGCTGTGCTCTGCACCGAAGATAGTTTAGGAGATAGCTACAAGGTAGGCTATTTAAAGTGGAAGTATCCATAACTTTTGACAGCGCTGTCAAATCGACTAATGATTACTAATAGTTTTAGTAATGTAAAGGCAGTCGCGCATCCAGACAATGAACAAGACGTTCCGATGAAAAGATTGAAGCCATACGACTCAGTATAGAAGAGACTCCAACGACATCGAGCTATCACCATTCTCAGGAAGTAGACAATCTTTTAGGTGACTGGATGATTCTGCCTGATCTTGTTTGCTTGGGTAGTTCTTTGGGTTCATGATTATTTTCGACGATTTTTGCTAAATTTGTAGAAATATTTTCCTCGTCAACTTCGATGATGGCCGCTTTTAGTCTGTCGATTGAGACGGTTTTTTATTTGCCCGCATCTAATAAGTCGAAGTTTTTGTTAGAACGATGAATTACCTTGTATGGACCGTCGTAAGGTGCTTTGAAAGGCGGTCTAACTTTGTCGTCGCGAATAAAAACGTGTGTGCATTCCGTAAGTTGTTTTTGCACATAAAACTGATAATTGGAATGATTCGAAGTACTAACAGGTTCCAGTTTCTCCATCATAGAACATAGTTGAGTGGCGAAATCTGTAGTAACAATATTTGTCGGAGTGTTGTCGAGAAAATCTCCTGGAAGTTGAATTTGCTCTTTTAAAATATGATTTTGGAATTATAGAAATTTCGGCACCAGTATCAATCAAAAACTTTCTGTTGTTTTGGCGATCGAAAACAAAAAGACGTTTGCTCTCTACGTTAGCCACTTCGCTCGCCGCTATTTCGGAAGTGGTGCAATTTAGTTTTTTGTTTCCTCAATGTTTGCCTTGAATTTACAAGGTTCGGTGCATTTGCGTGCCATAGCGCCGAACTTAGAGTGATTATAACAGTATGGACTGTTATTAGAGCGAGATCGCATACGATTTCTTGAATTATCGCGACTTTGAGATCGGACACGATTATTAGAAAATTGCGAAAATTTTTAGGTCAGTTCCTCAATTTGTTTAGTCAACGCTGAAATTTGAAGCGAAGCATCTTGGTACGATTGAGACGACGTAGATGGCATTGCTACTCCGTTAATTTGACTAAAAGTAGTGATTTCGAGAATTTTGTCCGCCATGCCTGCGACTTTGTTTAAATCACCGTCTGCAGTCGAAATAACTGGGAGTATTTGTTCCGGTAAACGTTCAATTCATAGAGTCTTGAGTGCTTCATCTGAAAGCGCATTGTTTGAAAGTTCCCGCATTTTTCGAAGCAGTTGTGATGGCTTGGCATCACCCAATTCAGTTTCTTTAAGCAAAATTCTTAATTTCTGTTGATCTGACTGAGTAAATTCGGCTAAAATACGCGATTTGAGTGTTTCATATTTATTCCAAATAGGTGGATTTTCGATGATATCAATAACTGGTTGTAGAAATTGTGGATCCAACGATTCCAAAATATGATTAAATTTTGTGGCATCAAGCGTAATTCCCGACAAAGTGAATTGTGCTTCCATTTGCATATAATATAATTTAGGCGCTGATTTAATGAATGGTTTGACGGAAACTCGATGAATTTGGCTGTTTGATGCATTGGTTTGAAAAATATCACTAGTGTAGTGTATTACACGAAATAAGAAGTGCAGAGTTTGTCAGCCTAGCTTCGAATGATTTATTGGTTTTAAAGATAATAATTATATATATGTACATATGTAGATATGATGTAAAGTTTAGTGGGAGAGTGAGCTTTGTACATTAACATGGGTGTGTTTAATACACATTGTTTGAGTAAGAGATGAGTGTTAATACTCATCAACTAGCATCTTGAAAACCAGGTGATGGTGGATTGTCTATTGATGTTAATTGAGTATTTAATACTCCAGGTTCATTGTTGCCTTGCATTTTATTTTTTTTAGTAAATTTACTCGGGGTCACCAATGTGGGTTTAGTTTTTCCACTTTTTTTAAAAAGTAAAAATTAATATTTTTTTTAATTTATTTTCAAAGAGAAAAGCTAACTAATTAATTTTTTAGAATATATTTTGAGCATCAAAATTTAAGTGTCCTCAGTTTTTATCCAATGCGGTTGCTACACATTCATTAACTCTATGCCAAAAATTTATCTACTTGTTGCTATTTTCTTCTTAGCAATCACTAATCTCAAAATATTCCACAAATTCTTGCACTAATTTCATGCCTTAACTACTAATAAGATCTATGTTTACACAAATTTCATAAGCAAAAAAAAAAAAAAAAGAGAAATTCTATTCATGTCCATGTTTAACGCTTTCTTCAAGTTGGTCTGCCCTCCTAAAAACAGAAAGTAGAAAAACTCTATATTTTCTCTATCTCTTTTATGTATGTGAGTGCAGTTTCTTTTCAAAACTATTTTATTCATTTACTGCATACTTTTATACTAATTTTTTTTCTTTTTTTATTTGGTAAAATTATCAACACAATTTAATTTTACATTTTCCTATAGAAATTATTTCACCAAAGTAGCAGTAGCAGTAGCAGCAGCACTGCACTGCAAATCCATATAATTTTTTATAACAAAAGCTTATATCAAGTAGAAAGATACAGAGAGGAAAAGAGAAGATAAGTTGATAAAACATCAGTGTGGCCAACTCAGCGCTTTTCCCGCTAAATTTAGTGCTCTTTGAAAATTAAAACGCGGGAAAATATTGGTATAACGGTCAGCGAGTTTTTCAACGCGTTTTCTCAATCTAAAAGACATCGCTAAATAATCCATTTCCTGAATAATCCTCACAACATTTTTTATCGAAACAATTAGCAATGAACTTATTTAAAACCAAAATTCGTAACCGTAGGTAACTCAATTCAAAAAATTCTTTACTTCATATAAAAAATGGATTAAAACAGGAAAATTCATTTTGTGAGAACTACAAAATATCTAAATAAACAGAACTAGTCTTTATGTATAATGCTTCTAAATTCAGACTTAAGAGTGTGTTATGGCCAGAAGAAGCTGATAGTAATGAAGAGAATATAGACTTCGACGTGTGATAGTTATAAATTATTACTCTGTATATTTGTTTGTGATCAAAGTCTATAAAATACTCTTTTTCCATTATCTTACTTTAGTTTTACTTGTGATTGTATAATTTAGAGATGCTGTGAATTAAAAACTTAAAAAATACATGTACTTGATTAATTTACTTTTTAATACATAATTCGTAATCGCAAGGGACCAGCAATTTTCTACGAATTACAGATGTTTTCGATTTAACTAGAATTCGATTAATCCATTTCACCCCCGAGTTTTTCCTCAATATCTGGTTGAGTTTCTTCAATACTTTATGCTAATATTAAAACCAGAAATTATAGCAAAAAGCCAACTTACGGCGATGACACTGCATGTATGCAATCCACTCATTGACAGCCAGCATCCTTATTTTAAAGAAAACTCAAACAAAGTGAAAACCGTATCTCTCATTTCTCTTAATTTTTCGAACATTATATATATGGAACAGTTTTGTAGTTTAAGGCTCTTCTCGAGTACCTTATCATAGTTCCATAGAATTTTGCTTTGCATTACGAATTATAAAAGGCTGTCAACAAACAAATTTCGATTTATAAGAGGTATTCAAAAAAAATACGAATTAGCGAGGGCACCAAAATGTGTAGAATTTTTGCGAATTAAAGCTGTTTTTTCAAGGGACCAACAGTTTGTTACGAATTATTGAGATATTCGAATTAATGGAGTACGAACTATCGCAATTTTACTTTAAGGAGTGAGATCAAAAAAATCTAAATATATATAAAATTCAATAATTTTTAAACGGTTGATCTCAAAGTTTTGATTTTTTTTATTTAATTGATATTATTTTATAAATTACAGAAAAATATAACTTTTAACTTCTAATCACTATTTATTAACTCGTGGACCTTTTTTGGTAAGCCTTCCATTAGATATGTGATAGTTGTTTCAGACACCTTTTTGGAACAGTTTGCCCATCTCCTTTTAAAATCTTCGATATTTTGGGACACCTTTTTTGTGGTCTTTAAAGTTCTTTTCACAAGAGCTCCACTGGTCTTAGCTCCGGACAATCTGGAGGATTGGCCTCTCTTGGTACAAAAATTATGTTATTATTTGATACCACTCCAGAGCTTTCTTGCCGTAGTGACATGATGTCAAATCGGGTCAAAAATATGTGGGCACTTTGTGCTCTCTTATGAAAGGAAGAAGTCTTTTTTCAAACATTCTTTAATGTATATTTCGGTATTTATAGAGCCCACTGTAGCAAATGACTTGCTTCTTTGCCGCAACTGCATATAGCTTGCCATACCAGGAATTTTTTAGGAAAATTTGTCTGCTTTTGGATTCTAAAATGTTCTTCGACTCGAGCATCAGCAACATACAAATTTTGACCCGGAAGCTGAAATTGCGTAAAATCTGCTAGTACATACGTTTCGTCGGCCATTATACAACATGAATATTTTTGTACGAAATTCGATTTTAATTTCCGAGCCCTACTTTGGCTGGAACTTTTTGGACTTTGTATGCTTTCAAACCTGCATTGGCTTTAACTTTTCGCACCAAATAGTCAGAGCACTGGGCTAACCAGATGTGTGTGGAGATCTTTTCAATAAGCTTTCTATTTTCTTGGCTTTCCCAATATCATGTGTTCCTTGTTTTCTTCCCGAACCAGGTTTCCTATCGATGGTCTAATTCTCCTGAAACTGTTTAATAACATTGGAAATAGTTGGACGGCAGACCATCAATTCTTTGGCCAATTTTTTGTAAGACCAATTTGGATTTTTTTTGAAAATTTTTAATAATTTTAAGACGTACTTCCTTTTCTTCACTCATTTTGATCAAACTCACAATAAATAAACATGTTTGTCATTAAAAATAACAACTGACATATTTTTCAAAGATAACTAGATCAAAGAAATTTTTAAATTTTACACCCAAAAAAAATTATTGGGTAAAATGTGTGTTAAGATTTTTTCAATCTCACTCCTTATATAAAAAAACTTGTGTTTAACACTTTCATGCAGCGCTTTTTAAAAGAAAATTCGCGTTTTTTTTTCTTCATTTTAGCGGATTTTGAAAAACAAACGTTGGCCACACTGTAAAACATGATGCTGGGAGAGAAAAACAAACCGCTCCCGATTGCATGATGCGCTTGTTTGCTTGGGAAACCACAAAGTTTAGTTTTCAAACAAATTAAAAGAAAACTACTATGCTCGTATATAGCAGTAGTAGTAATAGCACCACGCCTCCATCTTTACCACACGTTCTCCTCCAGCCTTATCTTTTCTACTCTCTCTCTCTCCCTCTCTCCTTGAGCAAAAGATAAGCGCATCTCTTACTCTTTTATTTGTTTGTATGTATTATTTGTATACAACGATGAGTATATCTCACAAGAGATTTCATAGAACTCTAGGTGACTTTTGCATTTAAGTTCAGTTTCAGCTTTCGTTTCTTTTATTTTCTGTGGCAACAAAAGTTTGCACAGCAATTAGATAACGTCCTCTGCTGCTGGTTACGTTGCCTGCCCGCATTTCTCCTTTAGCTCTTGTTCCAGCTGCTGCTAGCATAGAACTTGGTCAAGAAAATCCAATATCAAAAGAAGAAGATGACAGCGAAAACTTCATATAGAAACAGCCAGCCAGCGCCAGCAGAGTTGAGTTAAGCATTTGAATATTTAAACAAAGTTGCTTTTATTCGTAGTAGTAAGTAGTAGTCGAAATAAATGTTTTTGAGAAAAGTTGTTGAAGTAACTTTTCAACTTGGTTTCATTTCTGTGATCATTATTACCATTTTATATGCATGTATGTAGGAGTATGAATGAATATGTATCTATGCATCTGTATATGTGTATGTAGCTATTGACCAAAATCTCATTAGATAAAATGAAAACTATGTATACTGTTTCTAACAATGAGGCTCTCAGTTGAAAGTCTCTACGCCTTGTATAATATGAGCGGAAGTAAAAAATGCGGAAACGGAAATCACTAACTTAAGTGTTTAACAAAAGAAAATATTTAATGGCTTTAAATGTGGCCAAATGTATGTGGAACGTATGCCCATTAAGGTAGGCGGAGATGTTTGGCCGAAAAAATTTAACATTTTTGCCTCCGCGATTGATACACTGGGTCATTGTGAGCTTAGCGCCATAAACCGTTTTTCAATTGCAAACACTACTCGTGAGCTGGATGTTCTGAAAAAACGGGTCCGTGTTAGGCATCAGAAAGTTAAATATATGAATTTTGGAGTGAAATTTGCTTTAGATTTTACTATCAGAAATTTCAGCCCACGAGGATATTCGCAATCGAAAAACGATTTATGCCGTTAAACTAACAATGACCCCAATATATTAATTGCAGGGGCATAAACTTAAACTTTCTTTTTCCCGCCCACCTTAATGTACATACATATATATCTCTGCACGAGCTTGGCCTTTACAGCATTTCCAATGTTTGAGCATGTAAGTTATACGCCAAAGTCCACTAGTACATTTGAAAGTAAGATGAATGGTCAAAGTCAAAAAAAAGTTTCTCTTACCCTTGCTCAAATATTGTTGGAATTTGTAGTAGTATTAGTTGGGCGCCTTTCAGGCTGTGTGTTTTTTTCTCCCTGCCTCTTTAAATTACTTAAGTATTTGACTCTCGTCTTGTTGCGTGTTGTTTTTATATTTTAAAAGTTTTTAATGAATGTTTTAAGTTTTGTTTGCTAGCATTACTTAAAGTTAGTTTATTTAAAAAGGGAAGCAAAGATAATTAAAAATAAAGGATTAAGTGTAAATTTATGTCTACATGAGCTTAAGTAATAGAAATTTGATGAAGTCGCGTTTGTTTTTGTTAGTACTAAATACTAAACTTTAGCTTAATTAAAATATACTTAGCGGAAAAAAAAATTTAAATTGTTGAATAAGTAGTTGTGCTTAGTAAGATCTGCATAGTAAGTTCCAAATAATTTTTCCCGACAGAAGTAGGCACCTTATTTCTACTTTTAAATATTCCTTTTTCTAAGTCTTTGTTTAGTTAGCTGTGGAGGATCCAGATGACAAGCGAGGCTATAAAGCGTTTTTATGGTAGCATTATGGGGGGAAATAAATGCTTATAATCTATTTATCTTTATACAACGTACTTGTTCAACATATATTGTACATTTCGGCTATAACAATTTAATTTTGGACCGTATTTTAGTCTGAGTTTTGGTTTGATTTTCGGTCTAAGGTGTTGTCACCCCTCCTATGACTCTTAGTAGTTAATGAGATTCTACGAACCTTCAAGGAAAAGAGAACGAGGGTTGTAGCCTACGCTGACGACATAGCAATATTAATCCCTGGCAAATTCTTGTCGACGATTAGTGAGCTTATGGAAGCAGCATTTGGCGAAATTTCCGACTGGGCTAGACGGAACGGTTTAGCAGTTAATCGTGCTAAGACTGAGCTAGTCTTTTTCACGAGGAAAACAAAAATACCTAAGTTTTCCTTACCAAAGTTGAATGGAGTGACACTGAATCTCTCTTCGGAAGCAAGGTATCTCGGTACGGATTCGAAACTTAATTGGAGAAGGAATATCGAAGAGAGAACGAAGAAGGGACTGGCTGCATACTATGCCTGCAAAAGGACTTTGGAAAAAGATTGGGATTGTCACCGTACGTTATTCATGGAATGTACATCACAATCATTCGACCCATCGTCACCTATGGGTCCCTCGTCTGGTGGCAGGCGTTGGGTAAGAAGAGCAACCAAGCTCGCATGGGAAAAATACAGAGACTTGTCAGCCTGGGGATCTCAGGAGCTGTAAGTAGTGCACCTCAAGAAGGTCTGAATATGATATTTCATCTCTTACCGTTACGGGTGTTTGTTCAAGTCTGTGCGGCAAAAGGAGCTCTTAGACTAAGAGAATCCAACGTGTGGAGATAAGCAAACTATGGACACTCAACACTTTTGAGTGAGATAAAGCGGAGGGGTCTAAATGGAATCAATGCTGACTTAGATGTAGCCACGGATTATATGACTTCAAATTTAGATTTTATGCTGGTATTACCATCTTTATCGATGACTCAAAGATGGAGAATGGAACTGGAGATGGTCTCTACTCCGAAGACCTGCAGCTAAGGCGGTCGTATCGTCTTCCTGACAGCAGCAGCTCGACTTCTACAAGACAGTACGATTCAGATTTCGAATATCACTATCTTTACTGACAGTCAGGCTGCAATGAAGGCAACAGAATCCAAAATAGTTAAATCAGAGATGGTAAGAAATGTCGTGCTTCACTGATGACCATTGAGCACTACAAGGTCACTCTCTGCTGGGTTCCTGGGTATAGCAATATTGAAGGGAACGAAAAAGCAGATGAAATGGCCGGAAGGGGCTCTGAAATGGACAGGCGGACGAGGCGGATACCTCTATGCAATCTCCGATGTATGAACTATTCAGGAAAATAGACGAGTACACCATCACGGTGTCAAACAACGCTTGGACTAACATAGATGACTGTATAGTTTCACGGGCCCTGTGGCCAAGGTTAGATAGGAAGAGGACAAGTGTACTCTTAGGGCACAACAAATCTGCTGTACGTCTGCTCACAGGAGTCATAACTGGACATTGTGCTATTGCACCAATGCTTCAACGGTGGCGTATTTCAACGAGCGGACTGTGCAGAAGTTATTATGATGAAGAAGAGACAGAATAGATTCTTCAATTTTTATGTCAATGTCCAAGGCTGCGGATGAGCAGACTCCAATGTTAGGGGTCGCGCTTTTTCAATAGTCTAACACAGATAACGAAAGTGGAACTATCGGATCTTCTTACCTTCATCCGGAGAACCAAATGGTTCAATAAAGACATTACCTGGGCTGCTGACGGAAACCGTGCTTAGAGACTTGCATCCTCCGGGCAATTAAATGAGGGCAATCACAATGGACATGACTTGCATGCGTTATACGTAACGCTCGTATCTTTTTTCCGACCAAAAACTGTGTATTTCTTACAAAATTTTTAAAAAAACTGTAAATTTCGCGGTATCAATTTTTTCAATGAAAATTAACAAGGAAAGCAATTTATCCATCATCTAAATCATCTTCGTTCTCCATTTTCATATCTTTTTCTGTAGTTGTATTGAATTTGTACTTTGAAGAAATTTGACGAAGTGATTCCGGCTTTGCTATGAGATATTTATGGAAATCAGTGCATTGATATTTCAAGTTACATTTGACGACAAGAATCACCTTCAAAGTTTCCACTTCTTTCAAAAGTATACTCACAACGAGTTGTTTTTTCAGATGTTTTGCATTGCGATTGATAAATTTTAAATTCGTAGCGCTAAAAATTTTATATTTTTTTCGTAGTATAAACGCAGTATTTTGGTAAAAAAAAGCGGTATGCGGTTTTGGAGTTGAAAAAACGGTATACTACCGCGAAAAACTGTATAGATACGAGCGTTAGTTATACGTGACATGCGTTACCCAGAAACAACGACGTGAAATTAGTAAGTCTCTGTTTCCTTTGCGGCGCTTTATTAGAGTGAAAACAAAATTAATAATGAATGAATAAGTTTTTTGGGAAGTTTTCTGATGACTTGGGACACGTGAGACATGAAAAAAAGTTGTTTGGGATTTTTAATTTTTTGAGGTTAGGGACGACATGTTACATTTTCCGTGGAAAATAATATTAGATTTAAGTTCATCAGCTGAAACTACACAAAAATAGTATTTTTTTTGTCGTTTTATGATGACTTGAGTAGGCGTGAGACCCGAAAAACAGCCTTTTTGGACGTTTTTTGAGGTTAGGGACAACATGTAACATTCCCCGTGAAAAATAACATTGGAATCATATTCAGCGAAAAAAAATATACGATGACTTGGGTAAACGTACGTTTGATAAAACTATTATTTTATCCGCCATCATGCAAAATTAAAAAAGGCCTTGTTGCATTTGAAACTAGAGATAATAAGCTTTCATTTGAGCCCAAACATGCTCTAAAATACCTTAATCAATTTTGGACAGGAGGGGGGGGGGGGGTCTCCCATTGACAGAGAATGTCCCATATATATATATATATATATATATATACAAAATTAAAAAAGGCCTTGTTGCATTTGAAACTAGAGATAATAAGCTTTCATTTGAGCCCAAACATGCTCTAAAATACCTTAATCAATTTTGGACAGGAGGGGGGGGGGTCTCCCATTGACAGAGAATGTCCCATATATATATATATATATATATATATATATATATATACAAAATTAAAAAAGGCCTTGTTGCATTTGAAACTAGAGATAATAAGCTTTCATTTGAGCCCAAACATGCTCTAAAATACCTTAATCAATTTTGGACAGGAGGGGGGGGGGTCTCCCATTGACAGAGAATGTCCCATATATATATATATATATACAAGATTCAAACCTAAATTAAAAAGACCGAAACTCCGACCAAAAATCAGATTTTTGGCCTGAGTTTTGATTTGAATTTGTATCTGATTTTTGGTCGGAGTTTCGGTCTTTTTAATTTAGGTTTGAATCTTGTCTAAGTTCTGCTTTACTTTTGGTATTTTCGTCTTATTTATTATTTGAACTTGGGCATATGTATTTTTGGCGTGAAATACAGTCTGATTTTTGGTCTGCTTTTGCACTGAATTCTAATTTAATTTCTAGATTGGTTTTCGGTTTTTTTTTCTGCTTTGAGTTTTAATCCGATTTTGCGTAAAATTTCTGGTCTTGCCCTTAGTCTGTTCTAGAATACTCCAAACCATCCCCAGCATATGTATTTGAAATCCACTGTGAATATTCCTAAATATATTCAATGTTTAATGCTTTTCTTTATTTGGCAAAATCAGGTTCCCTCCTTTCAAACTGCACAATCATGTTGATTCAAATTTAATCCAATTTAAAATTAAAAAAAATATTTTCCAAGGTTCCCGAACTTCAGGACAACTTGAATGTTGTGGATGACTAATCATATTACACTTTAGGAAAATATTTTTATTAATTTAGTATGTGTCACCAGTAACCGTTCTAGTATGGAACTACAGCACCATATATTTGGGTGGTGGAGTGAGGGGAGATTTGGCTTATATGAAATTAATGAATGAAATCAATTCCATTAAGAATTCAAAGTCAAAATAAAAATTATTAATAAATGTTTGCAGGAAATGTGCAATAATAATTTAAACATTTTTTTTTTGGTTTTGCAACATAACTTCGGAAGCAATGAATACAAAAACAAAAAAGATAAAAATTCTTTCCATTACTCTTTTTTTAAGGGTAATAATAAAATTTTTACAAAAGCAATGTACAAAAAAAAGTATAAAAACAAAAGGAAATATTTAAAATAAAAAAAAATAAAAAATTTTACACGCGAATAATTTTTAATGAAAACGCAATAATGGCAGAAGCAGCAACAACAATGGGAAATAATAATAATAAGAAAATGCGATTAAAATTGTTGCAAAAATATTTCAATCTAATAAATAGTTTCCGCTTTTTTTTTGCTGTTGTTGTTGTTGCTGTTTTTGTTCATAAATTTAAAGAGATAGATGAAATTCCAACAGCAGCGAAAGCGAAAGCAGCATAAATGAAATTACAGCAAAATTAAGAAAGTTACAGAAGCAGAAGAACAGCGGGAGCATCCTCGTCTTATATGGTATAGTAGCAGCGAAGATTTGGATGGGATGGGGGAGATTTTCCACACGCACGCACGCTCGAGCATTGCTGAAACACTTTAAGCTTAATCAATAAAGCACCAGGGGGCACAGCAGCAATACCGCATCATTTTGTTGTTTCGTGCGGCGTGCGGATTCTCAAGATCCACACGCGTATATGTACTTTGAGAGAGGAGAGAGAAAGCATACAAAACGTAAACCTACAGTAATGTGCAAAAGAGGCGAGCGTATGTGCGAAAGTTTGTTGTTGTTGCATCCTGCTGTGCTTACAATACTTATAAGTAAGTACGATTTCCATAATTTTGTAGTTGTTGTTTCAATGTTTGGTTTACGCGTTTACCCTGCAACTCCTTGAACTTCTACTCTCTTTTTCTCTTCTCTCCCACTCCATTTCTCTACAATTGTTCTGTTAATCCGCTTATGAGTTTTCGCATTCGAATTCGTCTTCGCCTCATACTCATGCAGAACAATGATTGCATATAAGAATTTGTGTCTGCATGTGTATGAGTGTGAATCCCTTGCGCTTTATTCCAGAATTTACCAGCGTGTTGTTTTATCAGGGGGCAACTTCACACAACTTTCCCGCCGAGTTCGTTTCATTTGATTCTTTTGCAACTTATTCTGTTAGCGTTTGTGTTTTTTTTTTTCAGTTCATTGTTTTTCTTTTTTCTGTTTTCTTTCTGTGGTTGTATTGAAATTATGAATTTTAATTAAAAAATGAAAAAAGGAGTTGAACATAATTCTTTTTTTTCTTTTTCTTTTTTTTTTCTTTTTTTTTTCTTTTTTTTTTCTTTTTGTATAAAAGTTTTCTTCATTTGTTGCCAAGAAAATACTTCAAATTGTATGTGTTGAAAAACTGTATGAAAATTATTTTCACAATGATTGCGGAAGTTGTGAGTTTTATTTCCCGCTGTTTTGTGCATCTACTTATAAAATACTTTTTATATATTCTCACACACTCTGGTATTTTTTTTTTGTTTTCGTTTTTATTGTTTTTTGTTCTGCGGTTTTTTTGCATTTTCTTTCATATTTTTTGATTTTGTGGTTTTGCGTTCAGCGTTCACTTCCTTTGTATTTTTTTTTTTATTTATTTATTTTTTTTTCTTGCAAATGTGTTGTATCTGTATAATTAAATTAAAAACTTTGAATTATTAGAACCTAGGATTTATATATATTGATTGTTGGAAAAGGGTTCAATCGAGATTACTGGAGTGTAACTCTATATACACATATTAATATAATTAGAAATTGATTGATCAAGCCGCATCACTAGATTTCGCTCAAATAACACTGTCCGACAAAAATCAATTTTTTATATTTAAATGAATTATAATGTAAATGAAATGAATTTTAAATTCTAAAATATTTTTTTGACTAAAGAAATTATTATTATTATTATTAAATCAATTTTTTCAAAAATAATAAGGTTCTGAAAGTGGATTCTGATAGAACTCAAGAAAAAAAATTACACGTGTCTCGGCGTTTCAAAAGTTTACGTCTAATTTTCTTTTTACGCGGGCCTAAAATTTCCCCATTTCTAACAGGTTAAGTATAATAAATCATAGGACAACTTGTTAGTTTTGCATCAAAGCTGGTTTGTATGTTCAGTAGCTTATAATAGAATTTTCCGCAAAATATTTTCATACAACATATTAACCCTTTAGTGCCCACCTTTATGGATCTTTTTTGCCCTTTTCAAAAAAAGTTACATTTTGGATCCATTAAGAGGGTCGATAGAGGGTTAATATGTTCAAGAAATATGTTGCCCATGAAATTTTACTACAGGTCAATGAACAACAAAAATCTGTAAACTTGATTTTAGTAAAAATAAACAAATTTTCACCTTTTATACGCAGTGAACTGGTGTGCCTTAAAAAGTATTTTCTAAACTAAAAATTTATTTTACATTGTAAAATAAACTGGTCACTTATGTGGACCAGTCTCTGGTCAAATTCACGAAAAACCTTTGAAGACAAAAAAAAAAAAAAACAAATTACCGAACCAATCCAGACAAATGAATCATGGATTCCGAATCACAGCACCAAGTGCTACCTCGTTAATAAACAAATGAAAATTCGAATTCGCAAAAATGGATGATTGCAAGGCTTTGTTATGTTCTGAGATCCTAGCTTATAGCCAGAAATAAACAATTTTTTCCCACATATCCACATCCGATTTCCAGCCCAAATGCCAGTTTTTGGGATTTTATGAATAAATTTACTATTATGGCCAAAAAAGACCCATTAGACGAAGAGATATGTATGACTTTGAAGTGTTAGACAAAAACTTTCCTTATACCTTTTCTTATAATAGATTCTCAAACGTAATCATCGAGAAATGTACGGTTATATTCTAAAAAGGCCGAAAACGCCAATTCATGAGCACCAAAAACCGACCAGCTTTAACGGGCTGTACCGAACGCCCAACCAAGACTTTTGGAAAAATCCTATATAGAGTTTTTATTTTTAGGTCAAGTTCTTTTCAGCTATCATTGTTGCACAGTGTTATTTGAACAAATGGAATGTGATTTTTTTCTCTACAATTCTGTGCTCTCTTTTTTATTTACTTACAGCTTTGCATAGTCTGGAATCCTTTGAACTAGTTTTTTCAGGTATTCATGAGAGATGTTGACTCATTCTTGTTGTGAAATGCCCCAAAGGTGTGTAGTACACGTCGATCCAATTGATCCCATTGAGATCAGGTCACAACATGACTTTGAGCTTACTCTGTTTCTAGGGGAGACTGGGACATTGCTGATCGATTTTTCATTTTGGCTAAAAACTCGCAAAAGAAATAACTTTTTCTGAAAATTTCAAAGCATGAATTTGTCGTACGAGAAATAACCTCATTTTTGGATTGCAGCAGTTTGTTCAAATTGTATTAAATTATATAAGTTAAATCAGTTGGCGCATAAACGGTGTTTTTGCGATTTTGAAAAATGTCGGGGTTTTATGGACCACTTTGTAAATCGATTAAAAATGGAAAAATGCGGTAGAAAAACTTTTTTTTTATTCAAAATGACTGAAGAAATAAGATGTGAAGTGAAGTTAAAAAAGGCAATGAAAATCCGTCAGAAAAGCAATGTTCGCAACTTCATTAACTTGCAGTCATTTCAGCGCATGCCACGTGAACAGCTCAATCGCACACGTTGCAATGTGTGGTATCTTGGCATATTGCCGAAAAACTAATGCTGTGTTGAAATTTTGCATGAAAAATCACTTATGGTCTGTAATTCCACAAATGTTCTTTTTTACAATATGACAACATATGAGTAACACAATGCAAACTTCATACAAAATTTTTTGTCTGTGTCAAAGGTTTAAGGTTCCCGAATATTATAAATATATTTACCGGAGTTGGCTATGGAAAAATGTGATCAAATTAAACGCAACACAAAGTGAAAAAAAATTATCGAAGTATGACCTTCCTATTTGCTATCGAAGCGAGGTAACAGTGCGCAGTGGCGGTTCTAGGATTTGGGTTTGGGGGAGCTGATTTTACTAAATTAAAAGATAAATATCAGACTCACTATCGACCAAAACCCAGACCTAGAGCAAAAATTAGTGCAAAAATGTTATCAAATACAGGTTAAAAATGAAAAGATAACTGGAACAAAACTGAGACCAATATTGAAACTGTATAGAAATTTAGGCGTAAATTTCGAATTCAAATACTTTTTTCAGATCGAAGTTCAAACCAAGAAAAGAACCAAATTCAGATCAAAATCTTGATTATAACTTTTCTGGTGGATTTATATTGTTAAATGATTTATGGAATTTTGAAAAAACATTTTGAAGGAAATTTTCATTTCCTTTGAGAACAATTTTTGATACATCTCAAAAACCCGAAAAAAAATAAATTTAGATAACAGTTGATTTGGATAGTACTTTAAACGAATTTTTAAAATATATATTCATATCACTCTTAGCATCGATATCACTATTAATATCGGCCTGGTGGGGAGTTTACGATCTCACAACTCCATAACCAACCACTTAATTTTTATGAAAAATTAAATACGTTCTTTAAGTCTATTATACATTACTTAAAATGCAAATATATCTTAATATGGCCAAAAAAACTAATACATTTTAAATTTCAACGAGATCCGTACACGCTTTCGGGTACCGGGCAACAACCGGTTAAAAAAACAATATTCAGACCACGAATCGGACCAAAATCGACCAAAATGAGATTAAACTCAGGTCAAAACTCAGACTAAAAACCCAAAATTCTGACCGAATCATAACCAAAATCAGTTATAAAATTCATTCCAAAATTCAACAAAAAAATGTGGACCACAACTCAGATTAATAGTTAGGCCAAAAGGATACCAAATACCGAACGAAAGTAACCCAAAATTCAGACCAAAAACTAGTGGGAATATCTGATAAATATTTGCATCAAAAAATTGTAACTTAAATTATATAAAAACTAGACCAAAATTCTAGACCAAATTTTAGAACAAAATTCAGACCGATTTCGGACCGAAATTCAGAGCAAAATAGTATCAAAATCAAGCCAATTCAGACGAAAATATTAAACACAACTCAAACTAAGGGTTAGATTAAAATTGAGGCTAAAAAGACGCCAAATACAAAATAGAGCAAACCAAAATTTAGGCCAGAAGTCAGATCAAACTCTGGTCTGCAAACGCTGGAAAGCAAACCAAAATTTACAGATTACATACATAGGAGTTGTGGGCTAAAAGTTTAAGTCGTCCAGAAGGATGCTGACGCCGTACTTGCGACCAAGCTCTTCCCAACTATGGAAGCATTGCGTCTTGTTTGCCAGAAGATATGAAGCGACGATTTTTGATAACCTTCCTGTTGGCATACTCATTACTTTTTGTATATATTCGAAATGCAATTGTAGAGTGCATGTGAAGAGTGTTGACAGCTCTGTTTTCAGGTGAATGAGATACTGAGGTGTATTTCTAGGGAGGTAGAAAACTTTTTGATGAAGAACCTTAGCCTGAGCAGCCCCATATTTGAGCAGCGTAACACACAATAGCTCTTGCCGTTGCCTGGAACATTTTGTACTTCGTACACTTTTTCCGCCGATGAGCGCCTTCCACGTGCTGTTGAGTGCTATTTGCCTCCTTAAGCCTTTGTTGCAAATGTCTGGTGAACTTCATATTTCCGGTAATGATTACACCTAAATAGTTATACAACAAAAAAACAAAAAAGAAAATTTTTGTAGTATCGATATTTATTGATAAACAGTTTGAGCAAAATGTAGAGTACCACCAGGCGAATGTAATTAAACATAGAGGAAAATAGAGATACCCGTAGGTTTTATTTGCCATGCCGCATATACTTAAATATTGGTATGAAAAAGAATGTTTAACTTGAATAATATTGTACAAAACATTAATGAATGATGACATAGCTAAATTTCATTTGTATTCAAAATTTTAAATTTTTTAATAGAGAAAAAATTTTATAATAATTTTGGAATGATTTTGCCCCGAAATTGCTAAGACGGTGCTGGTCTTAAATTCCTTTTGAAGGTTGCTGCTCATCCGAGTACTGAGCAGTGATGAAAAAGTAGGTACAATTGTACATTAGGTACAATTAGAACAATTTAGGTACAATTTATCATTGGCCAAAATAAATTTAACACTTAATTACAAAAAAAAAAAAAAATTTTGTAATAATTACCTACTTAAATTTAACTTGCCTGTACTGTATAGCTTAACTTTAAAGCTCGCAGCTCTTATATTGCAGTTTATAAAGGGAAAAATATTGCAAAAATGATTTTCCAAATCGAAGTTTAGTTTTTTGGCAAAAAAAGTCAAAGTCATAAGGAGATTTTTGAAATTTAGCAAAAATTTTATGAAATGTAACCTTCTTATGACCTTGAACCTACTCATAAACATTATTTGATTTCAAAAATTATTTTTGCATTATGTATGTTTCCTTTTATAAACAATAATAACAAGCTTAGAGCTTTGAAATAAATCTTGGCTACAAATTTTTGAAAAATCGGAAATTATGATAAAAATTCCGGAACTTTCATGACGAATATTATCAGATTTCAAAGTTTGGGTCTCTCTTGATTAGATGACTAAAAACATGGTACATTCATTCTCATTTAGGTACAACTTTTTTGGTACATTAGGTACAATTTGAAATTTGTAATTTTCATCCCTGGTACTTAGTATGTATTTGGATATTTTGTTTTTCCCTTTCCTCTCTCTCCTTCAACCTTCCTCTCAATTCTTCGATTCTTTTTCCTTTTAAATCAAAATATTTCTAATAAAAACTCTTCCACTCTCACTTTCCACAATCGCAGCAAAATATTAACTAATGTGGAATAATTTTACTTTCAAGAATTGATTAATGTACGTGTGTACGTGTACACACGCATATCAGCGTCAGCTGCTTAAAGCTTTATTACGCTTTGCTGACCCTTCAGACAACAACAAAACATCAATATCAACAACATCAATATCAGTTGAAGTAGAAGAAGAAACTTCTACTGAATTTTTATTACTCATTTAATTATTTATGCTGGTTTTGCAGACAGCACGAACCAACCCAAAAGCAACGACGATGAGTATCGAGCAGCGGAAAAGGATTGGATATTTTATTTAAGTATTTTATGATGATGCGATGAACAACGCCTGGAAATATGCGTTGAAATTCATAATGAAATATTTATGGGCAAAAGACAAGAAAAGAAAAGAAAATGCGACATTTTCAAGCTGATGATGATGTGGAGTTCAGTATAATCATGGGTTAAAGTATGCGATGTATGCATTGAATGGGTTGATGGGTTCAATGAAATGGTCACAGCTGTTAAATATTATTTTTTTTTTAAATGAAAAGGAAAGAAAATACATACATAAAAAACAAACAATAAAAGGGCAAGCTCACTGGAAATTAAAAAAGAAAAGAAAAGGGAATTGCTCTTACTGCTAAACTTTAAGAGACAAAGACAAGACAATGAAGATACACAAAAACACTCATCATCATCATCAGAAGCATCTAACTACTTACAACTACAAGCTAGAAACCTCAACAATAAAAAGTCAGAAACTTAACTTAACAGAAAAGTTCACATTAAAAAGGATTTACTAGCATGCTGTTTGATAGCATCCCCAAATAATGAGTGACTTTTGTTTCATGTGTTTCTAATCTACCCCTCAAAAAAAGAAAGAAAAAAATAACACAAGACACAAATAAAACTAAAAACAAATCAACTATACAAAAGCCAACGATGGAAATAGTAAAGCAGCTTCTAAAACTTCATTTACACATACAATCACACACATACATACATATACATTCGTATTTCATCTACCTTTCCATATATAATTCAACAAATGCTGCTGGTAAGAAACTTTTTGCACCTTAAGTTACATTCAACTTTAATTACCTTGACTTTGGGTTTTTTTTTTTGGTATATTTTGACTATTCCGAATACTTGCTTTCCTCATCCTACTATTTCTGGTACTACTTTTACTACTATTACATTATGTAGTAGTATTGTAACTCTCTTCTACTATTACTACCTAGTACTAGCTACATGTATTCGTTGTAATATTTTCCTGTTCTCAACTTTTTCGCTTTTTTTTTGTTTGTTCTGTTTTTCTGTAATTTTGTGCAGCTTTATGAATAAATGAACCAGTAGCATCCTTGTTTGCCTTGAAGATGCAAAAGCTTTTTTGGATACCAAGTCAACCATAGTACAAATGCACACACATACACACACGTATATATTTATATATATTTTTAAACACATATGACACACAATTGACAAATCCGGGCCTCTTACCAAATACCGTCACTTGATTAAGAATTTGGTTTAAGAAAATTATATAATTGTGGAATAAATAATAAAGATACCATGAGGATAGTTTAAGAGCAGGGTACAAAACAAAAATCAAAACCCACACCCAAGCCAAAAAAAAGGTTAAAAAATCTGATCAAAAGTTGAAAAGCAAACCAAATTCTGATAAAAACCCATACCCGAACTTTGGACCAAATTTTTATTTATGTAATTATCAGGGGCTGGATTACACCTTCGCTCAGAAAAAAAAACTCACCGATCAAATTTCAGTGAGTTTTTTCATAGTCAGTGACCAATAAAACTCATTTTCACCGTTAGGGAATCGAAAAATTGCAAGTTTACACAATTTTCAGTGTACATTTGAAAACTCATATTTAGGTAATCCAGTCCCAGGGCTCGGATTTTGTTGACTTGTCATCTTTTTTTTGCTTTATCGGAGAAAGCTCTATGCTTCATATTATTTATACATTTATGACCTTAGAATTCGAAATCTGCAAAGGTTTTGGGTAATTTTTTCGTGATTGGTTGGTGTTTTTATTTTTTAGTTCATTTGTTCTACTTTTTTTTCATTTATTTAGTCCACTGGTAATATTATCTTATAGACTATATAAAAAATCTTAAATTAATGTATAAATTAATTAAATAACATAAATGATTTCACTTAAAGCGGTTTCAGGTACATTAAATTCAAGAATATGAGCAAAACTATTACATAGTGAAATACATATGTTTATTGGTTCATTAACCGTATAATTTGTTTTATGAGTTTCAACCTCTAATAGTCTAATACTTTTTAGAGGTCTTGGAGGTTCATTGGGCAATTTCATCCAATTATATTAAATTGTGGCGGATTCCGAAACGGCCGTCTGATTTGCCCGTCTCTATATACATTGTTGTTGTGATGACTACATTTGTTCATTAACCTGTTTATATATAACTTCATATATTAAATTTTGTTTTTTTTTTTCTCGCATTTTGAAAGTGGATGTCTGCT
Source organism: Toxonevra muliebris (assembly GCA_963691655.1). Classification (NCBI taxonomy): domain Eukaryota; kingdom Metazoa; phylum Arthropoda; class Insecta; order Diptera; family Pallopteridae; genus Toxonevra; species Toxonevra muliebris. The sequence goes on from OY829329.1 coordinate 50,053,071, forward strand.
TTATGTAGTGGACATATTTTAAATTTAATAGTCTGTTCGTAGAAGTAAACTTTATTTAAAAAGCTGAGATCTTTGCTTTAAACACAACCAAAGCAGCCTGCTTTCGACCAGCCAACTTGTTCTGAGAGAATAAATACAATAAGAGTGTCAACCTATAGCGTCGAGAATATGCAGTTGTATTTCATTTTTGACAATTGTCAAAAAATAAAAGAAAAAATTCAAGATTCTGCAATTCGAAACAATTGTTGCATAAACAAAACAATCTAAAGTTCTTTCAGGTGAAAAATTTAATGCGTTACAATCCGACGGAGAATTAAGCTCCAACGATTTAACTTTATTTAAACTTACCTCCTTGTCAGTGTCGATGTTGAGCGAAGTTTCTTGTTGTATAAAATGTTTGGGCAGAAAATCGAGAATCATTTACGTTTGCTAATTTACGAATATACATTAGGGTGGCCCTTAGCTATTAGCCATTTTTAAAAGCTAAAAATGTTGCTAGTCCCTTGTACTAATCTGGTTTAAATCAAGAAATAAAAATGGTCTGTGCAAAACTTCAGCTCCATCAGACTACTTCTAGCTGACCCTCAAACGTCTTGAAGTTGAAACATAGTATACGCAACTATTGACTCCGTTCAAAAGCGGTATAGTCTTCCTTATGTTAACCATTTTCTTGTTTCTTCTTAGAGAAATTTATTAGGACACATCCAAATAAACATTCTGAATCAAATTTTTTAAAAGTAAATTCGCACAATTCCTGAAACAACATGAAAAATATAATTGGTCACAATTTCTATTGGAGAAACGTATTTACTAGAATAATATCTATGTAACTGTAATGAAAGTAACTCATCAACCCTCAAACACATGGTTGTACAAAACAAGGAAAATATGATATATTTTTTAGGCATTTTGCATTTGGTTTTCATTACAGCTGCTCTTGCAATATTTCTGTGGTGAAAATGAAAAACCGAAATTAACATGGAATATTTATTTTATCACATATTTTTGACTACGAATAATATACTGATGCGAATTTTTTAATAATTTTCAGAATTATATATCGTTTTAAGAATGGTCTTTAATTTGGAGATAAAGTCGTTTGAAATAATAGCTGCGTTTTATCCGCCACTTGCTTCTAGTGATGTGTAACTAGCAGAGCTGTAAAAGATTGCAATCATTTCGAGCTGAATTCATTTAAGTCACTGGAAATGAATTACGTATTCTGATTACACTCTTTGATTTCATTTAAGACTTATGACATTAAAAAAATTAAGTAACCAGTCTTTTTGAAGTCAATGGTTGTTAACTGATTAAAGCAATCAATTTGAGACTTCTAGCTAAATAAGTCACAATTACTCACATGACTTCACATTACACTTGAAGTCGCAGTCATGACTTCAAATTGGTTTGAAGTCTTGCAATCAATTGAGACTTCATTTTCACTGAGTGAAATCTATTATTGAATGATAAAAAATATACAGTATTTATAAGTAGTATAATCATTCAATTATGTAAACACAAAAAAGCTCTTCTTGATTTTAACAACAATAAGACAGTTGTGAAAAAACATTTAATACATATCAGCTTAGACATATATGCATATAAGTACCTACATACATAAATAGAACATCGAATAATCAAATCGAAAATTGTCTTTCCACCGCAGCAGAAGATGGCACGGGAGTATTATATTTTATGTAATCCTTTTTTATCTGTGAATTCAATTTATTTCGGTGAAGTCAATTGACTTCAAATGACTTCAATTTACTTTAAATGACTTCAAAATGAATGACTTCAAGTCAACTAATATTTTGTAGAGACCAGGACTGCATATAAGAGACTGATCATTTATGACTTCAAAAAAATTACTTCAAAAATGAAGGATAAGTCATTGACTTCAATATGACTTGTGACTTCCCAGTCTTGATTCTGCATTCACAAAAAGACTGGAATATTGCAATAATTTTTTTTAGAAGTCAATTGACTTCAAACTTAAAAAGACTGCAATCTTTTAAAGCTCTGATAACTAGCAGCCATAATTGTATGGGAAAACAACAACAAAGCCGCAGAGATAACACGCACACAAAAATTCTTCTTTTTCTCCAAACTTATAATCAGTCAAAAACGAAACTCGATTCGTAATGAAATTCGTTTTTTGTCGTATGTCCACCTAAATCTGAAATTAAAAATTTCAACGAAATTTACTCTCGTGTATTCGCACTATAATAGAGAATAGAACAGTTGGGTATTTTTGTCGGTCTTTGGCAACGATTTGTGAAACAAACTGTTTCTCAGCTTAATTTTTTGTAAAAATGTACATCGCAAGGGGTAATGGTGAGCAAGGTGTTGGGTAATTTTCTGGCAATCTGAAAAATTAGTAAGAGGTTTATCTATTAAACACTAAAATCACTTTTTTTTTTGGCTTGATTAAGTTAATCTGAGCCGGAAGTAGACAAGAGGATGTCGAAAATTAATCGTCCCTTCTTACTATCAAGCATGATAAGGGAAACTAATCCTTCGTGTGTATCTCTGGAAGTCATATAAGCATATACTTTTTCTGTGTTGTATATTTGTTCGAGCGTGGGAAGTGCAAATCTGTATATTTTGTTATTGTGATGGAAAAATATGTATTAAATATTTGCATACACACTTCTGCTGATAGTTTGGGTTCCGAAATCGAATCATTATTCTTTTAAAATCTACCCATATATCATGGTCCAAATTTTTCTTTTATGTTCACGATAGGTTTTTTATAAGCTCTCAGTTGCATCGGATTATCTCAGCAAGTTTGAAGTCGTCATTACGATGGAAAATAAACATATTTTCCATACAAAATTTTAAGTTTTTGGCCAAAAAAAGGCCAAAAATCGAAAATTTTATATGGGAGGTACCCTTATTTTTTATTATATTGCACTGTAACTTTCAGAATCTTTTTTTTTTTTTAAAAAAAATTGTGCGAAATTTCAAGTCATTACGATTAAAAATAAAGGTGCTTCCCAGATAAATAATCCGATTTTTTGCCATTTTTGTACATTTTAAGCCTTTTTTGTCCAAATTGAGCATCAAAACATAATTTTATCGGCAAATCAATGCCAGATTCGATTTTCTCGTACCAAAAAACCCCCATAGCAAAATATTGTAATGCTGTTTCTATTTTTTTTAATGCTGTGTCCAAGAGTCGAATCTTGAAAATGTTGAGAAAATACCTATTTTCAAAAATTGGGGGGCTCGGAATTCAAAATAGAACTATACTTTCATTGGAAAAGTTGCTTAAAATGATCCATAGAATACAACTAGGGGGTACCAAACATCAACTTTTTTTGACCCACCCTAATATATATATATATTTTCAGCATGTTTTATTAATTCCTTAATTATATATATAGGGTTGCTTTTTACGCCAAGGTGGGTCAAGAAGTAGATCAAAACTCATGTTTCACATTCGTATATACTGCCTCGTTGATTGTGTTTCTGTTTCATAAGAATATCTACTAGTTTTGAAATATAAAATTTCAGATGGGTATGAAGATTTTTTTAAATCCCCAAAAGCCCGCCCTCCCCCCCCCCCCCCACTGCATATGCGCCTGGTTCATGCAGAAGAAGACTATTTATCGTCATACTCAGAAGGAATATAGTAAAAAGGTAAAGCTAGATTTCTATAGATAGATTTGAGGATTTAACTAGACTATGGAAGTTCCCCAAATCGACCAAACAGTTAAGCTGGATATACTCCGCCTGAATGCTCTAGACCTATAAGTTTCGCAACATTTTTAGTGAATAGTATAAAAACTATGGTCGAAATCAGATCACGGGTATTGGTTAATAGTCAGCAACATGCGGTACCAAAGTGTACGATCATGTGAAACTGCACTTCATGAATTTTTTTGCTTTTCTATGGTGTTTCGTTGTTGAATATTTGCTGACTGAAATACAGACTTTTGACGATCATATTCACGTATATATGGACGATACGTTTGCACTTATTTCCAGTGGGAAAGTCAGAATACAGATGATTTTAGGCAAGATCGAACAATGGTACAAGGTTCAGAGTCTTTCTGTGAATTCGACTTTTTAAATGTGCCAAATAGGATGCGTATCTTTTTTAGTTCTAAAGCAAGTAAAATTTATTTTTCTTGGGCGTAAGGATTGCAAACTCGTTTAGAGATTCATGATTTTGCTTAAAATCTGTAATAGAAATAGAATTAATATTTATTTTGTTTTTTCCAAATCCGAACCTTAATCTCTCACTTTCTATGGAGAGACTATGCGCGGACATATTTATAACTTTTAGAAACTCATGCCAAAATATTTAAAACTTTCGTTATTTTACCCTATGCTAAAAATAAAGAAAAGCAAACGACATAAGCAGATTTTAGTAGATATTTTCAAAATACACTACGAAATGAACATATACATACATACATATGTATGTATGCATATATTTACAGGTAAATAACTGTTGTAGTTGTATACTATAGTTGTTGATTTCCCTTTTTTTATTTTTCTGTTTTTGCTTCCACTGTAAATATCGTTGTTGTTTTTTGTTGTAATACTGATATTTAAGTTTTATACTTTTGTACAACATTTGGTCATTATAACTTATGAAATAGTAGAAACCTATGTACTTAGTGAAAGCTACTGCCTGGTACCTTTTAATATCATAAGACTATATGTAGTATTTATTGTGTGTTGCTGTTGTTGCTGCTGCTATTCTTATATAATTGTAATTGTGGGCGTTTATATGATTGGTACTCTTACTTACTATCGCTGCTTGCTACTGGCCCAAGATGTCTTACTTATATTTTCAATGATAAATTACTTGCAATAAAATTTTTGTTGGCAATGTGCATTGTGAAAGTTTTGTGTATATATATACATACATATATACATATGTATATGTGTACATGAGTGCAAAGCAAATAAGGAAAAACTGTACGATTTTAAAATATATTTATTGCAGAAAATTAAAATGAAAAATTTTTAATATAATTTATAGGAGGAATTTTATTTTCTCTCTGTTTTTAATTTTTTTTACTTTCTTTGGTTATTTTACAAAATTAAAAGCGAAAATAAATTAATGGTAGAATTTAATAAATCTTTCATTTTTTGTAATTGAATTAATGAATATATCGCTCATTTACTAAAAGACTGTCATAAGTCAAAAAACACGATTTTTGAGTTGATGATGCAGAATTATTCATTATGCCACGCTACATATTGTGTAAAAATTTCATATTAATATCTTGTATACTCTGCGCGTGAGAATTATAAGATTTCTTCTTTTTTCTGCAAAGTGGGAGTCAATTGAAAACTTTAAACGCTTTTCCTGCAAAATCACGTTTTTTGAGTTATGACAGTCTTTTAGTAAATGAGCTATATGTTCATAAAGAAAAAATGTTTCTCGAGATTACAAAGATTACACAAAAATCTATGGAACGGAGAGTTGAGGTTATAGAATTGAAGATAGATTGAGAGAGAGATTTGTATTTGCTTAGACGTATGAGTGATATTTCAGCGGGAGAAAAAGAAGATAGTGTGTGTGTTGGTGTGAGCATGAGAAACAGTCTGAGATATCAAATGTGATTTATTGTGTGTTTGAGTAAGCGAGCATGGAACCCAACAAAGCATTCGGCTTGAAAATGGTACGTTTTAGTACCACATCCGAAAGCGGTACGTTATACCGTAATCCGTAAACGTACAGAAAAAACGGTACGAAAAAGCTCCTGGAAAAAAGTACAGAAAAGTACGACTTGGACGGCATTAAAACATGCAATTTGAACTGTATTTCAAGGTATCCTTTTCGAAGGTACAAAAACGTAAGTTATGGCCACTAGATAAACGTAACTTTTTTGTTGTTCCAGTTGTAAATAACGTCGCACTCTATTTTTTATTTTTTTTTAAATTTTAATATTAAATTTGTTTCATATACAAAATACATTTAGTTTTAATTCAAGAATTATAAATATAATTTTAGTTTGACATCTTTCTACCTGTAAATTCCTAAGAAGAATCCAAAAAATTTTGATTATTTTTCAATGAGGTGGTAATATTTTAACAGTTAAATTATTTCACATCTCCAATATTGTGCTTTAAGTCGCACTTTCGCAATTTCGCACTTATGCATCAACGGTTGAATACACTATGGGTATTTACGCGTTGATGCAAAAGTGCGAAATTGCGAAAGTGCGACTTAAAGCACTAAGATGTCAGCGTTCAATGCAAATAATGGAGATGCGGAATAGTTTAACTGTCAAAATATTACAATCTCAATGAAAATATTTTGGATTCTTCTTACGAATTTAAAGGTAGAAAGGTGTCAAACTTCCGCAATCCGCACTTTCGCAACGTCGCAAGGGCATGTTGCATCAACCCGTGAATACCCATACTATTTTCGTACCAGTAAAGCGGATCCATCCGTTTTTAAGTACGTTTTGTCGAGAGTATACGTTTCTTGGTTTGTTGGTAAGTATCAGCTTATAATTTTAACAGAATTGTTAATGTTTTTTCTAACTGTGTGCTTTCTTTCTCTCTTTTCATATTTACTTACTCTACTCAAATACATATTCGTTTTTTTAAGCACATATCGTCTTTTTTTACCCTTCGTCATTTTAGTCCCCCCGCGTCTGGAGGATGGGTTATACCAAAGAATATATAATACATAAAAGGCGCATCTCTCAAAATTTTTCCAAAATATGTTTCTTTCGTTTCGGGTGCGGGCGGTCGCAGTAAAGAGGAAGAGCAAAACCAATCATTTATTTTGCTTTTACTCAATCCCATACACTCTCATGGTGTTTTTTTTTCTTAGGCTCTCGCATATCGTTACAGAGTACTGCTAAGTGAGACTGCGTATAGTTTCATATGAATAGGTTTTTTGCGGAGAATATGTAGGTACATGTGGTTGTTTTTTTTGCGTTGTTGCCGAGTATCAATATTGCTTTCCAACCTAATTAATTTTATTTTTTCAATTTGTGACCCGAAAGTGTGGTCGTAGTTAAATTTTTTTTGGTATTCGAGAAAGCATAACAAGTTGAAATCAATCGATTTAGAAAGTTTTTAAGGGGGTTTTTAAATTGAACTGTTAACTTATACACAACAAAGAGAATCAAACTATTTCAATCACTCACTGGTTTTAGAAGAATAACTGAATTTTGAGTGTAAACTGGAGGCAGTTATGGCTCCATAGAACAAAATTTTTGTGCAAATAAATTTGTTCGTGATGCGCCTTCTATGTATTATATATTCTTTGGTTATACCTTAAGTACTCAATATATCTTAAAGAAACAATTCTTGCAAATACATATTACAGAAAAGAATATATTCATATATCTAGTAAATATAAAAAAAAAATTAAACAGGAATAATGTAACCTTTCAGCATATCTTCTTGATGCTCAATATCTTCCATTTCATTATATGCAAGTATGTATGAACTGTTACACCCAACATTCACTTCCTTTACTCCTTGATATTGGACGCAGCTGTTTTCTACGTGGTTTGGCTTTTGTATTGCCACATTAAGAGGTAACCATACTTCAGTTTCAGTTTCAACAACAGCAGCAACAGCAAACAAAAGCTTACGATATCCTCTCTACATACTTACAAGTTGATACCCGTAAAAGTCTTTATAGAAAGCAACTTTACCTATACATATATAATAATAACCTGCATGTACATATATATATATGTGTATGTCTATATGTATGAGCAAGTTTTAAAACCATTTTCTTTACAGCATTTGCTTGTGCTTGACTATGTGTGTGCTATAGCTGCTTACCTTTTTTGGCACATTTTTCTTTCTTTTCTTTTTTTTTTTATTTAACTACATAGCCATTTTTTTTACAATTTATGTGCATTTGGCACAAGTTGTTGGTAATTGGCAACACTGGCATGAGCATATCATACACACACATTTATGCATTCGTGTGCTCATATGTGTTTACTGGGGTCGCCTATAAAGGCGTTAAGGTGCAAATTTATTTTTATAAAACCCTTTGTAATGAGCACTTTGCGAGTATAATATTTCTTAAAGTTGACATGTGGGTGTCGTGTATGGATGTATTAGTGTGTGTGAGGTGGCGGAGTTAAGTCAAAGAGAGAGGGAGTTATTTAACCCAGCAGTCGAGAGACGTGCAGTTGAAGTGCTCTCTGAGAGAGTAAGATTTTTTTATGCATTCAGTCATGCGCACGGTTGCCACTTTGGTCCTTTTGGACCAAAAGTGGTCCTTTTATTTTCGTTTGGTCCGCTGGTCCTTTTTTTTTCTGAATTGGTCCTTTTTCAAAAATATTAAGTAATTAACTTTCATATGTAATGTATGAGTCACTCTGTGACTAAAACTTAGAACTTCTGCCGACTTTCTGCCGTTATTTTTTGATTTGTCGACATACTTGATTTATTTATCGTGTCCCAAAAATGTTCTTCTTTGTATCTGAATTGCTAACCATTTTTTTGTTGTTGTTTTTGGTATTGTTTAATGTGATATATGTTTTTACTATATAATAATCTCTTAAAATATTATAAGTAGTTTTTACACACTTTTTAATACAAATGTGCTATATGAACTTGTAAGCACTTCTTTGTTTTTTCTGCTAATATATAATGTGATTTACTTATGTTTGTACTATATACTAATCACTTAAAATATTATAAGTAATTTTTATATACCTTTCATTACATATGTGCTATATGAATTTCTGAGCACTTTTTTTGTTTTTGTTTGATATGATATATGTATGTCTTCTATAGCAATCGCTAAAAAAATATTATAAAATTGTTATACACATTTTACAATGTGCTGCATTTACTTGTTAAATAAACCAAATAATTAAAAAAAAAATTTGGTCCATTTTTTTTCATTTTGGTCCTTTTTGCTTTTGATTTTGGTCCCAAAATTTTGGTGTGGCAACCGTGGTCATGCGGCTTTAAATTGCCAGTAAAGGGCATAGCCGGGTTTCCATGTCAGAAATACCCCCAAACCGAATCAAGTTTCGCATAGACCCTTTTGAAGCACTTGATTCAAAAATGATTTGGCTAATTTTTCAGACCATTATCTGCAATTTTTAATAAGTAATGACGTATTTTGTAAACTTCGTTTTTCGCGCTTTTCAGCTTAAATAGTCATAGGAAAGATATGAAAAAATTCACAGTGAATTTTTGGTTTTGGAGACACATTTGAAATTATTTCGCGAATTTTCTGGTGCGAAATTCGTTATGAAAAAAATTGCGAAACTTTTTAAATGCGATTTTTTCATACTAAAAATGGGTTTACTACTCTAATTTTTCTTATGTAATCAAGTCGTTTTTTAATAGTCATACTCCAATTTTATCAGATTTTTGGTGTGGACGGGAGTCAAAAAAATTAAAAGCCGAAATTGGCATTTCATAAGGCCATGGAAAAAAATCAATTAAAGCTATTAATTATCAACTGTCTGCTATTTTCGCAGAATTTTTTTGAAAATACAATGCAAAAATCAATCGCTGATACATAAATTATTTTAATTTGTCGTGCCCATAAATATTTTGTTGTATTCGTGAAAACTCTATTCACTCATACACAGGCGAATTTGATGTGCAGCAATTTAAGAGTGTTCCAATTTCTACCACTGGGTTTTAATATATGGCTGCCTGTGTGTAAGTGAGAATAAATTGTAATAGGTATATTTATGAGTATGTGTATGAATATTACCTTCTCTCTTTGTGTGTTTGTGTGTGTATGTATGAAACTTAATGTTTTCTTTTCTTCAGCTCGATTTGATATTGTTTAAATTCTTCTTAAGCACATTTAAGCCTGATTAAAATCTTTTTGTTAACTTATTGTACTCACATTCTAACCAACAAATAAAAAGAAGAAAAGAAATAAAACAGAAACAACAACAAAATTGTGTATGAAAATTTTGATGGCAGCATAAATTTATTTTATGAAGTACCTGGACCTATTTTTATGTGTATGTTAAAGTATAAAATATGCGAAAATTTATTTATGAAATGTAATTTACTTAAAAAAAAATTTGTGGGAAATTTCTGGGTATACATATGCGAAGTTTTTCATATGAGAATGTAGTAGGATTCGGTGGGAAAAATATTCACAGGACATGAGGGTGAAGGTTATGATCGTTTGCATTTCTAAAAGTCGAGTCTAGTTAATCTAGAGCTGACTTTGATAAAAAAAGTTTCCTAGCAGATATCTGAAAGTATTTAGTTTATCTTTTATTTATTTATTTTTTATCCTTAAAAAAAACTCATTTACATTTGTAAATTTAATCAAAGCAAAAATTATAAAATTTGTTGCATCTGTTATTTATTGAAAAAGAAAAAAATTTTCTATTACATTCTTCACTAGATTTACCTTAACTTTACATCAACCCCACCAACTAATGCGTGCGCACCGTATATTTTAACATATTTTCTCTATTTTACGCCCTCCATTGAGAAAATGAAACTCATAAAACATTATTTTGGAATTTCACGTTTTCTTGAGCTGCTGGAAAAAGAAAACGCTAAAGAAAAAAACATAAGAATTGCGCGCAATGTAAACAAGAAAACCTTCAAATGGGCAATCATTTTAACATGCTACATACCAAGGAAGGTAGCTGCTATTTGCTTCTGCTGGCTGCTGCCTAACTTTAAGTATTTCTTCTTCTTTTCTATTCTTCCACTTCAATGAGATGCTGTTGATGCTGGCATCTTAAGTATCATATTGTTGTTTTTTTAGTATTATAAAATAGGCATTAAAGTAAAGTGGATCTCATACTACTATCAAAGCTTGCACAAGCTAAGAAATACCTTTTTCATTAAATGAGCTATGCTGCAACAAAATAGCAACCCCCTTTAATGAGCATTGTTCCAAGGCTGTTACTAAATTTCTTTCTTCTGCTCTTGTTATAATATTATATAAGACTTTCTTGTACTTAAATTTACCTGCTTGCGTACTCATTTTATGTGTGTGTGCATTGCATGTGTATGTTTCTGTTTGGGTATGTTTCTTGTTAACAACATGTTTTTCTAAGCTTTACTACTTCACTTTTACTACTTTTATGTGCACATCATGTAAATTTCTGCTACCTTTCTTCTTTATTTTTCCCTCCTCCTTCCGCCAGCTTTAATAGCGGCTTGTTTTCTCTATGGTAATGAGACCCTATATAGGTACATATTTACTTTTAGTATTTTATATCATGAAAATGTTCTTTTTTTTTTTTTTTTGTAACTCAAAATTGAAAACAGAAAATGCAAATAAATATGTCACATACATAGTACAGATGTTTGTAGTTCATAAATTATACAAACTATTAAATAGAGAATTTTTCAAATTGTTTTCTTGAAAAATAGAGTTTTTACTAAACTAAAATTTAATGGTGCGCTGCACCTAAAAGTGAATGAACATTCATTCATTGACTTAAAACTTTTTCATTAATTCATTTAGTTTTATTGATTCATTTACTTATATATTAAATTTTTCACTTACTGTTCAATTCATTCACTGGTTTGTTCATTTATTATCTGACACATTTGTCCATTCATAGATAGATTCATTCGTTCATTCACCGATTCATTCATTCACTGTTTTATCAGTTTATCAACTGAATAATTCATCTTTTAGCTGGCTAAATCATTTATTGACTGATTTATTCATTTGGTAACTGATTCTGATATTACGGCACATACAAATATGTTTTGTGCATTGAAAACCTTAACCTTTCTTGCTTGATGCTAAAAGCTCCTTCTAAGCTCTCCATGGGCTTTTATAAAGAAGAAACTTGATTAAAGGTAACATAAAATTTGGAAAGATTTCTACAATGCTCTGGGGTTGGTTTTTATTCAGTTTACCATTTTGTTATTCATCGATTCAGTAACGCATTCACTGATTCATTAATTTACTCATTGTATCATTCTTTTACTAGTCTATTAATTTTTTTATCATTTCGCTTACTCTTTCATTTATTTACTGGCTGCTTCATTTACTTACTGATATACTCATTCTTTCATTCATTAATTTTTTCATTCTTTCTATGACTCACTCATTTATTGACTGAATCACATATTAATTGATGTATTCATTATTTCACTGATTCTGGCATAATGTTGCTAAATAACATTAAACTTGTAAAAAAAAATAAGCTTTAACTCGCTTCAAGGTATAATCAAATTTGAGAGTATTTTTTGAAACAGTTCCACAATTTCTGTGGCTTATTCAATAATTTATTCATATACTCACTGCTTCTCCTATATTCATACACTGATCCATGCATTCGCTGCCACTGACTCATTAAATAGTTAATTCATCAACTCCAATTCATAATTTTTTTTTACTGATTTATTTATTCTTTCACTAATTCATTTATTAATATCCTGAATCATTCACGTACTCATTGATTTATTTATTTATTTACTCATTCATTCAATAATTCTCTGATTGATTCTTAAATTTATTAACGCATTGACTTTCTCTACATTGAAGCATTAACTGATTTATTCATTTAATAATTCATGCCCTGAACCATTCATTCACTGATGCATTCCTTGATTTACTTCCTCATTTCTTTGACAATCATTTAATCTTTCTTCCCCGATTTAATATTATTATAGTGCGTTGAATCTGGCTGATTTATAAGTACTAACTATTCCATTGAATAGTTTTTTACTCATTCACCACTAAACTATTATTTTACCGACTCTTCTATTAATTTACCGAAGTCTCCTCTTTATTTATTTCATCTTTCATTCGTTTATTGATTTATTAATTCAATAATTCATACTCTAATCAATTCATTGATTGATTCATTCGTGTATTCTTTGATTCATTCATCATTGATTTGTTGGTTCGCATACTTATTCAGTAATTTATTAACTAATTCATTAATTCTTTCATTTATTTTTCAGTCCGTGATCCGTAGATCACTAGATCTTTCATTCCTTCACTTATATATTTATTCATTCATTTTTTCTTTCATTCATTTAAAATTTTTAGTTCGTTGATCTTGTTTGACTGATTCAATTCAAAGGTTATTTTTTCACTATCTAATTCTTTCATTCATATACTGATCCATTTGTTCTTTCACTGTTCTAACCATATACTCATTGATTCATACATCTAACGTTTGATCTGACGAAACTCATTATTTCATTTATTGCTTTATTTATTTATTCACTCACTGTTGAATCATTTACTGAATAATCGTTCAATGATTCATTCTTTTATCTATTCATTTCACTGAGATGTTTATACAGTCATTAACTGAATAATTCATCCATGGATTTACTCATTCATTCACTGATTCATTAATGTCCTAAAATTTTCATTCATTCACTGATCTATGTAGTAATTAATTACTTTATTCACTGAGTCACTTACTGATTTATTCATTTACTCACTGATACATCAACGGAGTTTTCACTCATCTTTACTAATTCATTTGTGCAATGCCCTGATTTATTTGTTGATTTTTTCGTTCATTTAATAATTCATTATTCAGTGGTTCTTGCATTCATTTACTAATTAATTCACTCACTCGCTTATGTATTCATTCATTTTCTCATTTTTTCTATTTTTCGCTAATTTCCATGGTGCATTAAGCCTGACAGATTCATTTATATTATTTATATTGATTCATTTGTTTCCTCGCAGTTTCATGGATTCATTAACTGAATTACGGACTTTCTAATTTATTCAGCCAATCATTCATTAATATCCTGACGTGTTCATTCTTTAATTAATTAATTTATTCTTCATTCACTCATTTATCCACTTATTTATTTATTCACAAATTTCATTTATTCATTCCCTGATTCATTCACTGATGAAGTAATTCATACATTCATTCACTGAATAAAATACTTAGCTGAACTGCATATCTTATGAGAATAGCAAAATTTTGTGTGTAGATGATGAATCTTTTAAATATTCATTTGAGAGAAAATGGGGTAAATGGGCGTGGCATCATTCAAACAAAAATATTTTAATACTAGAAAACTGAAGCTTCTATGCATATGAAAACTATATTTAATCGTTTCTTTGTGTATTGTGTATATTTTTTTGAAGTAAGGATATTGATTAAATTCTGTATGTAAAAAACTCCGCTAGAGGACATTTTAAATACTAAAGTAACTAGAGTAACAGATTTCAAGTATTTTTTCTTTATTGGATGGAAAGAAACCTGAAAAATATCAATTATAATTGGTCTCGAAAAAATTCCGCTAGACGGCTTTTTCAATACTAAAGTTACTATAACTAGAGTTTTACTTGACCGATTTTCAATATTCATCATTCAACATTGGGAATGATTTTTTGTTTTGAGCCAAAGTGATGGCCTGTGGATTCCACAAAATACACATTACTACAAGAGGGTTTTATTTAAAAAAAATTATTACGGACGTTATAATTAAAGTTCCACATTCGTAACGAAATGGAACCAACTTTTTTTAAGACACCAGAATGTTTACAACTTACAAAATCATGTGATTCTAGAGCAACACCAAAGCAGTAGGATTCGGTGATAGCATGAGTTTTTGAAGCCAATTCTACCATTTCACTTGAAACAGCCCAACAAAAACCGGCGCTGAAGGTCATTAATATATGCCTTAGTACAATCCAAACTCATTTAAGTGAATTCCCAATTGAATTCTGAGCTACCATAACCAAACCCTTACTGACAGCAAAACAAACAAACAAAATGTCAGGTGTGGACTGTCAAACATATGGATAATGATTGGAAAGATGAGGCCTTTACAGACGAATCTTTTTTTTGAACGTCAGGTACCATAAAACGAGCCTTGTCCATTAAGGGCAGTAAAATGGTTCTGAGATGAGTTAAGCATTTAGGAAAAGCTCATGTTTGGGAATGCTTTTCAAAACAGAGTTTCGACTGGATAATCATGTTTACGAGAAATTTGGATATCCAGAACATGATAGATCCATTTATACCAACATAGACTCTTATCTTTAAGAGTGCAGAACTCTAAAAATCATTGATATGTCAGCGCATTGGACAAAAAAATTTTCAAAAATAATGTGGGATTTTTTTTTTTGATTGGGGTATTTTTGGAAGGACTTAGGCAGTACACGCTCTTGTTGAAAAAACTGTATAATATGAATTTAAGAAATCCTCATAGTAACTTTTTCATTGAAATTAAATACGAAAATCTTTAAATCAAAATTCTTGAAAATATTTCAAATACCATAAATTATGAATGAGCGTTAGAAATTTTCCTGCAAAACTTTTAACAATATTTTTTAATATATTTTCTACAATAAGACGCCCTAACAACAAATGAAAATTACGCAATACTTTCAAATACAAAAAGCAAATAAACGACAGCCATCAATAATCCTAAAGACAACAACAGCTGATGCCAATAACGCTCGCGTAGTGGCGTCGTGCAAAATGAGGACAAAAGTTCAAGATACTCGACTTGAGTTGGATGTTTTTGTGTTTTTTTTTTCTTATTGATGGTGCAGTAGAGGAGTTGTGAGGGGGGAGGGGGAATAGTCGATGAAATCTAATAGGTTTGCTCTTATAACCCAACAAACCAATTACGATGGCATAGGCAGAGCCCAGCAAATTTCTTGCTTGCTACTTTTTCTTATTGTTATATCGCTGCAATCATTTTTTGCTTGCTTTTTTTTTTTTTTTTTTTTTTTTGGCAACTGTTTGCCTTTTTGTCTCTATGTTTTTTCTCTCTGTATGTGTAATATGAAATTTCATTTACAATTTATGTTTTAAATTGCAGCACATTTATATAAAACAAACAAAAAAAAAAAGAAGAAGAAAAATAAATTCGTTTCCATACTTGAATAACCAAACCAGAAGAAGAAGCAATTTCAATAAAACTACTTGGAGTGTTGCCAGATGTGTTTCATACGTCTCCCGTCTCTCAACACAATTTGTCTATCAATTCAACAGCCAAGCCACATCATACCCACCTCCTCCTCATCTTCCTCCTCCAGCTACTCTACAACTGATGCCTGCTACTTACTTGCCAATCTTTTTAGGCACCGTATGGATATGGAGTGATATGGCATCTTTATGATAATGACATTTCCATTGACAGTAGGTCATAAATTATCAAAAAAAAAAAAAAAAAAAATCAAAAGAGATTTAGTCTTTCTAAAGTGATAGTAAGAGCGTTGCAAAAAATGAGTTAAAGTGTGGGATTGGAAAGAAAAATTTAAGGTTAATAAAATGTAATAAATAAAAAGTAGAATGAAACAGCAGGAGTCTCATTAATAATGCCTCTTAATTTCTCAAGCTTTTAATATTTTTGATTTAATGGTTACCCTAGATAAATAATTGTAATAGTAATATGCAGTATGGTAACCTTGGTAGCTTCCTGTTGCTATGTTTTGCTTCATTTTCTCTCCTCAGTTTTTTATTTGTTCAATATTTAAACTAACAAGCAAACAATTGTACAAGACAGAAAAAATAACTTCAGTTCGCTTTAGTTTTGCGCTAAAATAGCATTGCACCTTTTGCAGTGCAGTTGCAAAGTTGCAATTTCAACAGTTGTGCACTGTAATTTCAAACAAGTGTAATACAAAAAACTCAAATAAAAATAAAATAAAAAACTAGAGTAGAAAAAAGTATAAAACTAAGAAATGGAATTGGATATAAATCCTTTCAAGCGTCCCATGAACACTTTACAAAAACAATGGTACCGTGTACTTATAGCGCGTCGTGTCGGTTTTAGATCATCACGTCCTTCCATAGATAACCAAGAAGAGCAAACATAGTAAGTACATACACACACACATAGGTACACACACCCGGCAGCAACATGAGCACCAACATCATCACTACTATCATCAAACTTATACGCTTACAAACACACACAATCTTCAATGTATTCATACAGTGCATGAAATTGAGATAAGTTCAAAAACTAAAGTGAAACAAAAAATATTTCATTGGCTGAATGAATAGAGAACGTGATGGGAGGGAAATCTTGATGAAATCTAATAAGTTTAATTTTAAAAACTCATTAAAATGATTTCAATTTGGATTGGCATAGTTAGTAAAGCAAATGGTGCAATAACTCCACTGAAGAAGCTTAAACATCGCTTATTTTAAAAAGGGAAAAACTTAATTTCATGCCAGTTTTCTAAGTTGATAAAAATCAATATTTCTGTGGTCACACGGCATAACAACACAACTCGAGTTTTGTCGAATTCGAGTTATTATCATAATTGAAATCTTCATATCCGATTTCATATTGTGTCAAAATTTTATGAATATCGGTTCAGTGGTTTACGAGATATTAAAGAAAAAATAGCACAACTCAAATTGATTTCTATTAGCATTTGAATCTTTGAAGTGCTCTCCTGCAAAATTCAAAAAACTGATTTATGCTGTTATGCCTTGTGACAACAGATTTTTCTGTTAGTTTGTTCCCTCGAAGAAGTTCACTTTATATTACTGGCTAAAAATCTTAGAAAAATCGAAAGCTCAATGAAATTTTAATTTCTCGATTTGGTTGACAATGCCAAGGCATTGTTTAACATAATCATTTGAATTTTGTTCTTGTCTAAATCCTGAGAGACTTTATTGAGAGAGTTAACGCTTAGAATGTTTCCAATTAAATTTTCTAGCAACGTGCGTAGTTTTCTTTTTGTGGTTAAACATAGAGTAGGTTTGACAACCTTGTCCTGAGTTGAAG
Source organism: Toxonevra muliebris (assembly GCA_963691655.1). Lineage (NCBI taxonomy): Eukaryota > Metazoa > Arthropoda > Insecta > Diptera > Pallopteridae > Toxonevra > Toxonevra muliebris. The sequence goes on from OY829329.1 coordinate 50,070,714, forward strand.
GTTAAAAAGAAATGCTTTTTCGTGATTTTTTTTAGAAGAGGAAAAATGAAATGAACCCATGAACTTCTGGATATATTTTATATTCAAAGTCTATAAAAAAAAATTTTATTGGCAGTAAAATAATAAATAACAACAGATTTATTAAGCTATTTCATATGCATATTGCCGCTGCAGTCTTCAATCGGTGGGAAAGATCCAGTTGGTAATTCATGACTGAAACAAATGAAAAAAAAAAAACTCTTCGTCTGGGTGAACTAAGAAAAAGCAGATAAAATCGTGGATTTATAATTTTTCTCGGTCTTAAACAAAATTTTAATTCTAAAAAAGGAGCTTTGAAAATTATTTAAATAGACTTTTTGACCAAGAATTTAATACTGAATAAAAAAAACCTTTGGTACGATTCGACAGGTCAGTTTAGAAAATTCGTCAAAATAAAAACTGGAGAAAACGCACTTCAAAAGATATGTATGCACCAAGAGTCAAAACTAATCGTTGATGCTACATATTTTTGAAAATATTTAATATATCTATCAATTTAGGTAATAAAAAAAACGAATTTTTCGGACTCTCTAATTTAGAAAACCCCTTAAGAAACTTGCTACGCGAGAAAGGTTTACTTATCAGGGAGATATTGTTCTGATGAAGAAATTATTATGTAGAGGAAGCCAGTATCTTTAGTGCCAATGTTTATTTTAAAGGACAATGCAGAGAGAAATTTCGGTAGACTAGGGGATCCAAGATTACCAGAATAAAGTTTCTACGATATATTATACAAATTAATTTTTTAGGGTTTTCATTTACCATATACGTATTTATTTAAATTATTTCGGGGGCTTGAAACCTTAAAATCAGGAACCGTAATCATTATAAGCAGTATGAAAAAAATCAAAATTTAATGCTTATTATTTGAATTTTATGTATTTGATCATCAATAAAAATTATTTTTTGATTTTTTTATTTTTTGCGCACAAATTATAATAATTTTTTGATTTTTATCTGTTTGCTCAGAAATAATAATTGTTTTCTGAGTTTTTTTCTTATGTTCAGGAAAAAAAATCATTATTTGATTTTTATATTTTTGATTGAAACGAAAAAATCAAATCATTGTACAGCTTTGCACATCGGGTGTTCAGTTAGACCGAAATTCATGTGATTATTTGAGTTGTTGTACAAAGTACCGCTGTCTGTATACAGGGTGACAATTGTAAAGTGACGCAAGTTTAATACTCTGCAGCAAGCTTTGCCATTTACCGTTACTTTAATTTAAAAAGCAAATTCATTCATCATTGGCTTTGCTTTTAATTTCATTTGAATTTTTGTTATTACATTTTGAAATTTCCATAAAAATGGACAAGGAAAATATTCGTCGTGAAATTATGAAATTTCATTTGGCAAATTATAGCAGCCGTCAAATTGCAAAGGCTTTAAATTTGTCAAGTCGTACGGTAGACCGAGCTATTATTCGATATAATGAAACTGGGGGTTTTGGAGATAGAGACCGGGGAAAATTTTCAACAGTTGCCATTTCTGGTTTAACAGAAAAAATTCGTAAACGAATCAAGCGAAATCCAAGGCGCTCAATGAGAAAAATCGCTAAGGAAGTGGGAGTAAACCGTGAAACAGTGCGAATCATTGCAAAATCAAAGCTTAATCTTAAGCCGTACAAGCTCCGAAAAGCTCAAGATCTGACACAAAAAAAGAAAGATTTGCGACTGCAAAGATGCAAGGCGTTGCTACGCTCCTCCGTGTTAAAAAATGTTGAAAATATCTTGTTTACAGATGAAAAAATTTTCACGGTTGAACAACATTTCTATGCGCAAAATGACCAAATGTGGCTAACATCATCATCGCAACAAAATAGGACTAGGATTTTAAATGAACATGTTCTTCCCTGGGCCCAAGATACATTTGGAAATGAAAACTGAACTTTCCAGCAAGATTCTGCACCTTCCCACATGGCAAAATTAACGCAAACATGGATAAAAGACAATTTTTCTGGATTCATAACATCTCAAGAATGGCCACCATACTCCCCAGACTTGAATCCAATGGACTACTCTATTTGGAGTATTTTAGAGAGTAAGGCTTGTGCATCTCAACACCACAGTCTGGAGTCGCTGACGAATTCATTAGAGAAAGCCTGGACTGAAATTGATCAGGAAGTCCTGCGGCGAACAGTCCTACGATTTCCGGATCGATTGAAGGCATGTGTGCAGGCTAAAGGAGGTTATATTGAATGAGGTGGGGTTCAAATGAATGCTTATATATTCAGCAATGTTAACACTTAATTGTACTTAATGGAAGTACGTCCTTTTGAAAATAACTGCTGAAATGTGTGCGTCACTTTACGATTGTCACCCTGTACATAGTGTTAAGCTGCAGCAGAAAAATGTTATTGCGAGACCGACTTTTGTCAGCAACAATAACAGCGAAGTGTTGGTTTTTTTGTAGTTTTTTTTATTAGATGAAAACCGGAGAACATTTTATGACCTTGCTTAAAACCATAAAGCTGTGCAATGATTTGATTTTTTTCTTTCAATCAAAAATTTAAAAATCAAAAAATAATAATGAACATAAAAAAATCAGAAAATAATTACACAGTCCAACAAATTAAGATTTTTGGCTGCAACAGAATAGCCATCCTATAATCCTGAAAGGGAATGTTGTATAGACTATTTTTGTAAAACAAACTTATACTCCAGCACGTCTCAGATTTTTTTTTTACATTGTGTCAAAGTTTTCTTATTTTGGTCGAAGGGAGCTGAATAGTAAGTACAAAAAGTGTTATAAATTGATGTCTGAGAAAAATCTTATTTGCGAAGTTGTAAAGTAGAATTTTACGAGGGTCATTTCTGTAGAACATTTTAACACTTTAGTTCCTCTTTTTATGGAACAATTTGACCCTTTTTTTGATGAAAACCTGAAAAGTCCTTTCAAAAGACAACAAATTATTTTTAATTTTAGCGGGATTGCTTAGAAAAAAAATTTGTACTAGTTTCAACAGAGCATGAAATCATTATCATTTTGGTGTACTCGACATTGTTCTTCGATATTTGGAACACGTTGATTTTTTCATTTAAATATTTAAAAATAATTATTATTTTCAGTCATTGCTTCGGTTTACCCCTAACTCAGATATTTTTTTCTTCTAGACAATTGGGGGTAATTGCCGAAGAAGAAGTAACTTTCAGTATTATGTGTCATTACCTTCTTACACTCACTAACGATATGAAATGAATGAGAATTATCAGAAAGTTCAAACCTGATGGTAGGCAATGGCAAAACCACCAATTTTTGGCATGTCCGTACAAACAAACGACTGGGGAAAGTAAGAAACTTTCTATTAGAAAATAAATATTTATCTTAAAGAATTACGGCTGACCTCAAGCAGCGGCCATTTTTGGGTAATATAATCAATTTTATTTTTTTGGAAAAATTATGGCTCAAAATCAATTTAAAAGACTCTTCGAGAATTGTGGATTTTTTTTTTGCATCGACAAAACTTAACTTCTGGTGCCTTGTTTAGCATTTTCTTTCGTCTCTCACTCCGTTTCTCTCACTCACTGAAATATTTCACATAATTTCATAATTGCACTTATTAACACTTCGTGCACTGTAAGCACTCAAAATTCACATACAGTATCTATATGTAAATACCTATGTATATCATCTAGTACGTTTTCACCTCAAATGAAAATAAAACAAATCTTTTTAGATTTCAACAGGAAATTGCATTTCCTTGCTGCCTCGTTTGGTTTGATTTGATTTGGTTCGGTTTGGATACAAGCTCTGCTCTATTTTCCTCCCGCTTTTTCATCATTGCTTATTTGCTTTTTTCTTGTGTAATTTTTCTGCAAATATTTTCATTTCATATTTTAGATTGCTCTTTTTTTCTTGTGTGTGTTATCTTTCTTCTACCTTTTCTTCTTTCTTTTTCTACTACTTCTTCTTGTTCTGCTTTCCTATAACTTTTATGCTTATAGTCAAAGCGTTTGCCAGAAGCGTTATATGGCTGCATTTCGTCGTTACAATGAACAATTCCGTAAGGAAATCCAACAACTTGAGGCAATGCAACCGAGCGCAATTGATGCCATGAGAGTACACAGGTAAGAAGAGAAAGAGAGTGAGTGATTCTCTGAGTTTCGGTGTGTGTATGTGTGTGCAAGTGGATTACAATATAAGTTTTGATTGTTGTTGTTTCTGTGCACTTTTTTTGTTACTTTTTAGGTTTAAAAAATTTTAAATTGAAAATTACAAAAAGATACTTTAAGTGTGTAAAGCGAATAGTAAGAAAGTTGTAGAAATATTAGAAGTGATAGTCTAAAGTTACGTCAAAAGCATACAAAGTTTAATTTTTAGATCCATAGCGATTGGAAAAATTTCATTCTTTGAAATGTATGGAAAACTATGGTAGCTTAACACTCATGTGAACTTTGATTGGATTTGTAGCATCCAAACTTGGTTTACTGTGGAGAGGAAGCAAAGATACGAGAAGCAGTAAAATTATGCTTCGCTCTCTCAAAGCAAGCTCCAGCTGGAGAACCCCCTAACTTCTGTTATTGATAATTCACAGAGAATTGATTCACTTCTTGTCAATTCGTTAACTTTATCTTTGCTTACCAATGTCCTAAACTAAGAGTGTGAATAATGTTCAAAAGTATCACCGAAGAGTTAACTGCGAGTTAATTTTTCCAGCTAACACAATAGCTCAATATCTCAAGCTGTTGTGTAAATTGATACCTTTGCACACTTTCACACGAATAACTAACTAAATTCCACTTCGAGCAACATCAAATGTAACATTTTATATTCAAAAAGCTTATAAAATTTCAAAACAATTTGGGGAAAACACCTAAGCTTTCCATTTTTTTCTCCAACGACACGGTGTCTACATACTTTACAACTAACTTAAAATTTCTAGGTGTAGATACTCAAAATTCAACAACAACAATTAGCTACTGCTGGTATACTGTAACACTTTTCAACAAAATTTCTGACATATTTTAACTTTTTTCTTGTTTGATTGTGTATAGAACCTTTGCCATTACAACACTTTGGTTGCCTTTACATTCTAAACGCGAGATCAACTCAACGTTGGAACAATTGGAGAAGGTTTTAAGTGTCAAAGAAAGACGACGCCTCGAAGAGATACTCAAACGTGAGACGAGAATAAAATGAGGTGGTGGTGATGAAAGGAAGCAAAAAAGGATGAAGGCTATGAAAGTAGTTAATCAAAAGCGTTTGAAGTTTGAAGCAACAAAATGAAGTGAAGTGCTCGAAAATGTAAAGTGGCTAAAAGTTTGTGAATAACAAAATTTTTGTAGCATAGCTAAATTTTGTTAATGAATTTACTTACTTAAGCAAAAATATTTATATTACAAGTAAATAATACTAACAAATTTATTAAGATTATAAAACTTTATTAAACACTTCTTGAAATAATAAAGAAATTTTGTTTTATTAAAAAATCATTGGAAGAATTAAAATGGGAGATTTTGATGAGACATCAATCAATCGCAAATAATTTACAAAAGAACCAATATTATATGAAAATATTGAAATGAAACAACAATGAAAAGCTTAAGGGGTTATATACGTTTTGGTATGGGAAACTTAGGGCATATTTGTGATTTTTTTTGGACTATTTGAAATAATTTATTTGAAACTAGCATAACAGGTATACATAGTACATTATCACGATAGGCCCTAGATGGCCGCAGTGATCTGGGAAATTATTGCCCACCTCCGTATTAATCTAATCTAATCTACATAGTACATATTCTTATGAAAGAAAAGAGAGGTCGGATATGAAAAAATATTGGAAATTGTAGAAGTTGTAGCTATTGTCCTGATGCGCGTTTTTCTGCAGAGTCTGGCGGTGACCACGATTGAATGCCAACAACTCAACTGTAATCAAAAAGGCAAAAAATTTACAGTTGTGTACTACAGCGCCGAGTACTTGAAAAAATGATCGTTTAGTAAAGTAGTTTTTGAGATATTGCGGTCACCGCAAAGGCATTTTTCAAAAAACATCATTCGGAGAAAATCACGTTTAAAATTTTGAGTGCACTTTATTCATGAACAGTAGCGCGCTACAAATCGAGTTGCTACTTACGATCTACTGCTCGGATTGACTTGAAATTTTGAACATAAACTCTTGAAAGTATGTTTGTTCGAAATAAGTCATAAATTTTTTTTAGATTTTTTGACTCATGAAAACGTATATAACCCTTTAAAGGAAGCTCTAAATTTATTTTACACTACTTAGTCAAAAAACTGGGGACAAGCAGCACGCTTTGGGTTTATCGCTGCATTTTGTTATTATTTTGCTCAAAGTAAATGTACAGAGAGAGAGGTTCAATTGCGTTAAGAGCATTAAGTTTTATGTGAAAACTAGAACTAAATAAATATACAAACAAGAATGTTGAGAGTATGAGTACAATATCTGCTTCTCATCGACTTCATTCTCATTTCTTATTCATATACACGTGATAATAATTTCAACAATCCAGTTGAACTTAGAATAAACGTAGGAGTAATCATCGGGCGCAATGGATTACTCGCTATTGGTCCAGAGCTCTTGTACTTTGTACTCCCTTTTAACATTGAATGTCCTAGGACATGGAACACTCGTTTTAGCCTCCGAAAGGAGTAATAAAGGAGAAAACGATTTCACTTGCATCTCATACAAAAAACGACTGCAAAATAGTTGGTACCAAAATTCTCGATGTCAGGGACTAGTTGTCTAAAACGTGATTGAGCACGCGGCCAAGGCTCAATTTCCACAAAATTCTTTTTTTAATTTAAATTTTTTTAAATTTATGGTTGAGTTCAAAAGCTACAACATAAAAACTTTTTTTTTTTTTGAATTATAATAATTTTATATTCATTAATTTTTTTATTTACTATTATCGTTTTATTATTTTTTGTTTTCTTGGTCTTCTATTGAATTGTCTCTTTGACAAAGTTTTTTTTAACCCATTAAGGCCTGAGCGTTGCGAAAACGCAACGTTGGTAATTTGTCCTATTCTGATGCAAATAACTAAAAAATCTGATCTTGATGCGTTTGATATTTATTCATATTGGATGTCTTTAGATTATGCTATGTTTGATTAGATTCGATTTCTTTATTTTATTATATATATTTCGATCCAAAGTTAACCAATTTTTTGTTTCGAATTTTCAAAATTATGGCAAAAATTTTAAAACACTTTAAATTCAAAATTTCTTTTGGTTTCTTTCTATATTTAATATAAATTCATTTTTTAATTCATTTTCGTCAAAAATTTATTTAAAATATAAATTTAAACTTTTACGTTGTGAAAACGCAACGCTGGGCCTAAGTGCTGCTAATTTTGTTTGTGTGGCAGCTCTGTATAAGTTAACTGATTTCCATTATTTTTATTATGACTTGTTTATTAAATTTGTGTTACCGTGTTATACGTTTTTGCAATGTTTATAGAAAGGTTTTTTGACTAAAAAAGAAATCGAAGAAGTGATAAATGGGTCCGACAAAGAAGTTGAATCGCCCCTATGAATTGTGTGAGCTGTTTGTTGATGAAGGAGGGGATTGATCTCATGGTACAAAGCACCAATGTGTACGCTCAAATTGATTGCAGTGATTCATCGTCTGCCTCAAATACCAGCGAAATACGAATGTTTAATGGCTTTAATAACCACTAACAAATAAAATAAAAGTTCAAAATTACTCTCCACTCCCGTCCGTTCAGGTACTAATCACAATATCTACGGTCATACGTTGACCACTCGTAAATAATTTTTCACCACTTTTGGAAGACAATATATACAAATAAGTTTTAAATAATAAAAAATAGTTCCAAAAATGATTTAAAACCTAATTTTAAATCATTAATTTTGTCATAAAACTAAGATCTCTATATACTACATAAATGAAAATGTGATTACAAAAGGTACTTATTTTGTATAGCACATAGTTGCGTTTTCGCAACGTACCCTATAGGTCCCAGGGTTAGGGATAAGAATTTTTTTTTAGATTTTATTCTTAGTTAGGTGAAATGTAAACTCCATGTGAAGTTTCGTCGATTTTGCACCAGCGGTTATATGCTCCGGCCTTAATGGGTTAAACTCGAACCTGTGGCCGAAAGTCCGTATTGTAAATGTTAAACAAATTGAGACACATAGGCAGATTTACTTTCAGTGAAGTTTGCTTCTTTTACTCGTGCAATGTTTTTTAACTCTTTGAAGCACAGAATTTTTTTTGGTTTATAGCATTATAGCAACTGAATGAGTAAGTGTAAATAAAATATTAAACTGTATTGCTAGAAGTAATTTTATATAACTATAAGCAAAAGTTGAAACAGTTTTTACCCTACGTAACTAAGATATAAGATATACAAATTTGAACTACTCAATCACGCCGCCTTTGTTTATCTTTGTTTCTAAAAATAAACCATATAAAATTATGAAATTGTGTTAGTGAAATACAAAAATTATCCCTATAAGCAATTTGGAAGTCGAAAACGCAAATAGCACACTTCTAGTTAACTTTTATGACCTAACTATAAGCTAACTACAATGTAATGCAGAGCTTCCCCAAAATCAAACCGTGCGTATTCTGTGCAGCGGATTTGTTGTTTTCGACATATTTTCTCATCTCTGTTTAAAGAGCATTTAACTGTTGTTTCATTTTTTTCCTTTTGTGCATTGTGAAATCTAATCAGTGCTCAATCTCGGGCGTACAGTTAAGGGGGGTTAAAGCAAGGCCATATTTAGGGGGAGGTTTTGGGGGTTATAAACCCCTCCCCCCCCCGAAATGTGGAAACTTTATTCTAATTTTTGAGATTAATTGCCAATGGATGGAAAAAAGTCAAAATAAAATCTATTTAACGATATTTTTTACTTCCATCGGTTTTTTTTTTCTAAAAAGTCAAATATAAAAAAAAATTTGAAATCTTAGTTACACTATGCGATCAAATCCGATTTGTTTTCTTCGACATGAGGTTTGACTACGGATTCAAAAAGAGAAGGTGATACTGAGCACTCCTGCATTCATAGTTTTTCTGGGTCAGTAACTGTTTTTTGATTTAAGGTTTCGTCCTGAATCAGTTTGAAAAGTTTAAAAATTAATAAAAATAGAAAATATCGGATCCTTGTAAAATTAGACTTGCTTGAACCCTATTTTTTTCCTAAAACGTGACGTGATGGAAAGTTTTTGACCTCAGATTCGTGTTCAACGTGAAAAATTCTTTCGCAAAAACTCCATCTTATTAGCAAAACCCATGCAGTTTTAAAATATAATTAATTCTTTAACGCATTATTGCTCAGAGCACCACGACTAGAAAGATCTCAATGCTGTGACTTCACGAATTTATGGAATATAAGCCAACCTCATCCGGGTTCCTTATCATTGATGATGGCTCAAATTCCCATATATGATCATTTGAAAAAAATTAGCCTCTACTATTTTTGGTAATTTTTTTGAGGTTGTGTAGATCATCAGTAGTGGGAAGTCAATGAGTTAATGAAATTATGTCCCTCATGATAATAAAAAATGCATTAGAATGCACATTGATTAATATTTATATGAAAAAATTCAATTTGATTATTCTGTGAATTTGTTGCCACTTTTGGCCATATTTTTGAGGAAAAAACAAATCGGAAAATTTTTCCTAAAATTTTAATTTTATAGGGTCCATCAAATGTATTATCGATTTAATTTATTGTATTTAAAAATCAGTTTGATAAAAATTATTTATAAATATTTTCTTCGAATGAAAAATTTCTGGCTACGGCCCTGGGTAAAAGTATATAATTAAATTAGAAAAAGTTTAATGTTAATATTAATGTGAGAAATGCAAGAAAAATAAAGTAAGATGTATTAATTATAAATTGTAAGCTAATAAACTTATAGTAAGATGCAATAAGTTTATCGCTAACAATAAATTAGATAACTTTTAGCTAACTTCTAAGCAATTAACTTTAAGTTAATTGAAAAGTAATGCAGAGTCGGACAATTGACTACTGCCTAGGACATCGCAATGTTAAAATAGTCAGTTGGCTCCATTAAAAATAATCCAAGTATCAACCACCTCTAGTTGCGAAATAGTTCGATTAAAGTGCATTAAAAGTTAACTGAGTTGCAGGCAGCGATGTTACTGTATTGGAGTTTCTGGTTTATTTCTCCTTTTGGAATAATGAAATCATTGCTCTTTTGAGGAGTACTCACTTTTTGTGCAACTGGGAAGTTAAGACATATACATACATACAAGAAAGTTGTGCATATAAGGTGAGTAGAGCCGTCGTCTCTTGCCTTCGTACAGATAATCCTTCAATTGTAAAGACTAGCCGAGTCTAACTCTTTTGCAGCTCTCTCTTGTCTATGAATGGAAAATGAAAAGAACTTCCAAAATTTAATATGTTTTTAGTCTGGCAGTCCGGTTGTGTTCCGTAAAGAAAAATTGAAAAATACGTGCAACAAACCGAACAAATTAAATTAAATAAATGAAAATATTAAATAATTAAATTATATGTGCATATGCATATGGGTAAGTTTTCTATTAGTTATAAGTTATATATTTCAGTTTCAATATCTAAAGTAAGTAAAAACAGAAACTGGTTTCAGGAAAGAAAATTAACATATCTCATTTTCTCCCTCTGTAATTCTCTCTAGTTGATGACTCTCGTACGTATGTTTATTTGTCCTTCAGCAATGTCACTCATACATACATAAATGGTTATTTTTTTAAATCAATCTACATACTCGCATATCTATAGTTATATATCCTGAGAGAAAGCACTTACAAACATCTGTTGTTATTTTCATGAATTTCTTTATTATGTAGATTAATATTCCATAAATTTTATCGAATTGCTCTGCATATTAAGCAATAACACTGTGCATCATATTTATATAATTTGTACTCTAATAAAAATTTAAATATATCATATGACTTGAATCATTTCTGTTTCAAGCCGTTCATGAGCTTAATCACATTTTCAAAATGTTTTTGGTTAGCACTAGATGAGCGAGGGACAGAGGGTTCATCGTTCTAGCTATTATTGTGGTCAATGAATTTTTTGTAACTAACATTCCGGTTGGCATATATGAAGTTCCCGTGAAAACCAAAAATCTCACATTTGCAAAAGTCTTGCATATTCATTTAGAAGAAAATTATAGCTCACTTTTATATAACTACTCATCTCTCTTGATTGCATGTGCTATTTGTTGTTGTAATTTTCATATTCAACTCATGCAACGGCGTTTTATATTCATTGGCTTCATATATTATGAAAAAAGAGAGACGGTTCTTATTGCACATAATTAAGTTAAAGAAGAGAGGTTTCTCTCTTGATGCATTTTTTGTTGTTGTGTTTTTCGATAACAGCTCATTCTTTAGTGAAAGAGAGACAAAGAACCGTAATGACTGCGTAACCCTCTCAGGATTTTCGTACACAGATGTGTACACGAATTTGAACATTTTTCCTGACTTTGATTTAAATGCCAACCAAACAATTTTGGTATTGACGTCTTTGTTGTTTTTTCCTCTATTGTTTGGAATTTATTTTGTTACAATCGAAGCATAACCGTCGAAACTATTGTGACTTTTATGGGACAACCTCACTTTTTTTTGTGCTCTCTTCTTTTTTTTTGTGTCGTCAATTTCAAAAAATTATTAAAAATACTAATTAATAAAAAGATGTTTGAAAAACAAATTCCTTATGTAGATAGAACCTTCCACTGTCGATAGAGACACATTTTGTGTAAGTCGGAGTATCTTAAAGCTACCTGAACGTTTTTTTGTAAAAATATGTGTACATCGCGTACGGCTAAACCTGGACATCTAAAAATTCGTGAATAATATTTTTTGACTATTTGTGGGCTCCTAAACAGGAAAATCAACATATCGATTTTACCCTACTACGGGAAGTACACATTCCCCTGAGAGGGTTAATCAATAAAAAAATCTTAAATTTCTGGTTCTATTGAGAAATTAGAAATAACTAAGAAATTTGAGTACACATGGAACTAAAAACATTAAATTCCTGTCGCAATAAAGCGGAAACGCATTTAAACTAGAGTCACTTAATCGGATATTACTGTATTTAAAGTGAATGGAAATTTATAAAAATTTTAATAATAGAAAAGCCGCAGGCACAGTACTTATCTCCTTATCAAAATCCAACAGATTATCTGAATCACTAACCAGATCCAGAGGTGATTGAATGAGGGATCTATTCATTTCTTCAAAAGCTTTTTGCATTCAAGACCAACGATTAAAATGGTTGAAATATCTACCGGGAGAGGGAGGGGGATGTACTCAAAAGTCTTCCCTCTTAAATCCGTTAAAGATTTTGATTTTCTTTTAGTAATGTCCATCCTTTTTTTAAATTTTATTGCTAAATCTCATATTTAAAATTGAGTTTGAACTCTGATTTTCCCACGAAATATACTTACTCTTATTAAGTACATATGTTACAAGGTGCGTCACAATGGCGACATGCTTTCCCACCTATTTCACCTGCGTGGATTGATTTCTGACAAACTTGAAGAGCTAACAAATCATTTTCGATATCCGAAATAGTTTCTCTTTTGATAATTTGCTGCATAGTGCTATACTTTTGAATTTCTTAAATGCCAGGATATTTGTGTATAAAGAAACAGGATATTTATTGCAAAGACATATACTACAGCAAAAACACATCCAGATATGACCAAATCAATGAAGCAATTTCCTCAAACGCATGAATTGAGCGCAATGTGTACAAAATGCCATACAATTTTTTATTGTGTTTGCATAAATTGCGTAATAATTGCACTCTTACACACACTTACATACAAAAAAAAGGCCAACATACATACATATAATTTATAAAAGAACGAACAACAGGAACAGGATATTTAACATAAATACAAATGCAATCAAGCAGAAAATAAATAAAAACCACACACATAAAAAAAAGAAATAAATATAGTATAAAAGTATACAGAAGTAGCGCATAAAAGAGTAGTAGGTGAAATAGTAGTAAAAGCATACAACACTGTTGAATATGTTAAATCAAGTTGTGGCTAAAAAAAAATTAAAAAAAAAAAACAGAACAAATATTCAGAGGAAGGAATTTATAAATGAAAAAGGATAACAATAAATACAACAAGCAAAGCTACTAGAAGAGGAAGCTCAAAGGTCGTCGTCGTTGTAGTCGACATATGCTACGGAAATTTAATTTAAAAAAAAAATGTAATACAAATGCAGAAAAAGGAAATAAATATAAAACTGTTGAAGCATACTTTTAGGTGAAATCAAAAAAGTTTCCCACGTTTTTTTCGTTGAAGAGAAACATCGCAGCGTTTGAAAAAGTGAAATTATTTGAAATCGCTAAAGGATATTAGCCAGCGTTTTCTTTTTTCTAGGGTTTTAATAAATAATTTTTTTTTAATAGTTAAGTTGAAACTAACATGAAAACTACAAAAATATAAAATTCAAAATCTGGCAACAAATGTTGCTTAAAGTGAAATTAAAAATTGAAAACAAAAAATAAAATCAACTCGGAGTGTGTTCGTTCGTTTATAACTTTGAAACTAAGCGAGTTAATATGAGTATCTACTCCCATCAGTGGTAGATACAAGGGGGGCTATTGAGGCTACCGCCCGTCTCAAAAATGTGAATGTTTGAAACTTTTGAAAATCTTTCAACCCCGAACTTGATAATTGTTTTAGTCTGATTTTTGATCTGTTTTAGTTTTATTAAGGTTGTTTTCTGGTCCAAAGTTTGATCAAAGTCTTGGTTTGCTTTTTATTTTTTATTTTTTTTAATTCTGAGCTGATTTTTTGTTTGGTTTTGGTTCGGAATTTTGTTTTTGTATTTTATCTGGATTTTGCCCCATTTTTGGTCAAAATTTTAGAATAAATTTTTGTCTGAATATTTTGTAATTTTTGGTTTGAACTTGGTGCAAATTTCGGACTAAGTTTTGGTAATAATTTTTTCGGAATTTTGGTTTGGATTTTAAAATGAATTTTCTCTTTTTGGTCCGAATTTGATTTGGCTTTTGGTCTGACACTTGCTTTGAGTTTGGTCCGATTTTCAGTCTGAGGTTTGGTTAGAATTTGGTTGAATTTTTGGACTGATTTTTGGTTTGAACTTTAGTCTAACTTTTGGCCTAATTTTTGGTCTGAATTTTGAACTGAACTTTGTTTTGATTTTTGGTTTGAATTTGATCAGTTTTTTTTGGCCTAAATTTCAATTTTGACTTGAATCTTGGTCAGAATTTATCCAAATTTTTGGTTTAAACTCTTAACTAAATTTCGGTCTTTTTTATGGATTTTGGTCTGACTTTGATTATTGACTATTGGTCTGAATTTTTTGTCTGAGTTTTGGTTTGCTTTTGATCTGATAATTATCTAATAAAAAAAAGCAAAATCAAGCTCCTCAAAAACCCAAATCGTTGATTCTATGCTGCTAGCAACGGCAACATCGACTGCCAAGGGCTAACACAGAAAAAACTTTCGGAAGCGGTTTTATTAGAAAAAAGTTCCTACGATAACAAATTTTATGTTTTAGTAGATAAATTAAACTCATTTCGTGGGTTGTGGGACCTTAATAAAAGAGAAGTGTTGATGTTTTTCTCTTTCTCTCGCTCATCAGGGGAATTTGGAGACAATGACGACTGTACTTGAAATATTTAACTATGTTTAACATATTGGAAACTTCTTCTTGGGCTTAGATTATTGGTATTGTCGCCTTCCTTTTTTTCAACTTTGATAAACAAAAAAATCTTGAGAGTGTTCAAAAGCCCCAACCCCCGCTTCCTACACTCTGCATCCGCCCCTGACAATAGCATAAATAAGCAGAGGCATCAGCATAAACCACTGGAAAATGTACGCAAATAGACGAAGCGGAACTTTAAGCATGAAACCCTTAGAAAAAAAAGCACCAAGCAGAAAAATAAAACAGCCACAATAACAACAAAAAATATGCACATATATACAGGGTAAATTGCAAAAAGCACCAACGTGAAAGCAACGCACCATAACGCAACGCATCGCATCACATCATTTGCCTTTTTTTTTTTTTGTTGATGTCGTTTTATTTTGTTGGTGAAGAGTAAAATTTTGGTTTTGTGCGGCGCTATAATAAAATGAAACATACCAAAAAACACTCAACATTATATACAAAACCATTGCTAGAGCTATAACCAATATGCCCGTTTACTTATACAATTTACACCCGCTCACCCTCATCTCATCTCATACATACACATACACACCCACTCGAATATAAAGCACTCGGTCGCTGCATAGCATCGTTCTCTTCTCTACACATAGTTGAGTTGAGCATCGAAGTAGATCGCAGCACCGCATGTCTGGCATACTTAATTTATTTATTTTATGCAAATTTAGGATAATGTATCTGCGGCCGCAGGATACACAACAACAACAATAATAATAATGGCAACTATGGCTATGGCTATCCTTGAGTAGAGAAAGAGTTTGGGTTGCCGTGTAAAAAATGTTTGTGAAGAGTGTGCGCTCGCGATTTTCGCAAATGTGCGGTGAAAACAATACAGAACAAAAAACACACAAAATTTTTGCTCCTCTTTTTTTTTTTTTCTTTTTGTTTTTACTAGTTGGTTAGTTGGCATGTTCAAACTCTAAATTTTTGTTCTTCTTTTTTTTTTTATATAAAAGCAATTGTAACCAAACCGCTCACAAAATTATACTATTCAGCTTTCAATATTTGTTACACTCATCTGCCCACTTTTATCCCTAAGCATTCAGTAGTTTTTTTTTTGTATCTTCAAATATTTTTTTACACGCTTCAATAAACTGAATGAAGCGTTTAAGTCATCATCATCAACAGTGGCAGTAGCAGCAGCAGCAGCAGCACAATTGCAATGGTGGGTATACTACATATTACCATCAACAACAACACAAAGTATCAGTAGCATCAGAAGACTACACTCGTTGAAAAAAAATTTAAATATCTAACAGCTAGTGACCTTCCAATAAGTTTGAAACTCAAACTATATTTTCATGTTCGTCAATTTACAGAAGTCCGCTTCGAAGGATCAGCACTTGATAGCTTAGTTTTTCATTTTTTTCCGGACTTTGCAAATGTAGCCCACCCATTTTTGTGAAATCGGATAAAATTTTTCGTCCCTTTTACTGTCTCAAGTTTTAAAATCGCAATGGAAGCCTAAAGGTATAATTCTTTCCCCACAAAATATGTGAGTGCTCGTCTAAGAATTTAGAACTGGCTATTAAGTTTTCAGAGCACGTCCAGTTTTAGAGATAAACTACGATGTTTTTAATTTTGCTAAAACGAGCTCTTTAGGATCCCGAGTGTTTGAATCTTTGTGCAATGATCTTAGTACGGAGCACACATCCTTGCTTTATCATACCGAAGTCCGCTGGCTTTCTAAAGGCAATATGTTAAATAGATTATTCGAATTCAAGTCTGAAGTATAAATATTTCTGTTAAGTGAAGGAAAAGAAGTACTCTACAAAAAATTTATAGGAAAAAACTTTATTTGTTATTTGTCTTATATCGCCGACTTTTTTGAAGCGCTAAATAAACTTAATATTCAATCGCAAGGAAAACATACCAATATTTTAATTTCTTATGATGCAATAAAAGCATTCCGTAATAAAATGTTGGTGTGGAAACGTTGGCACCAAACACCTATTCCAAATTGTTGTGCCTTGTCGCGCCTCAACGAAATTTTGAATAATAAAAATTCAAGTTTTGAAATGAAAAATCTTATTTTAAAATACACAATAGTCACTTGCAGTTAGCACCAACTGCCAAAAAGTGACCACCAAAAAAATAGTATAAAAATAAAATTATACTCCCTGTGTTTTGTTTATGAACCTTTCTGCCTTCGCGCACAGATTTCACGACCCGAAAAAGAAATTCCCGAAAGTTAAAAATACAAAGTAACCCGGCTAAATTTACTTTACAATTGCCGCTACAAATTAGCGACACATCAAAATAAAAAATATTAAAATTAATTATAAAATAACGATACACCACGACTCGTTGCTCCACGCTCAAAATTAATAAATTTTAGACACTGTTGGTCCACCACGACTTGGTGGTACCACACACAAAATTATTTACTTAAAATATTTTGGTTCACCCGACTTGGTGATACCAAAGTACACCTAAAATTAAATTAACGCCAAAAAAAAAAAATTAAAAAAAGAAATATAATTTAAACTAAATCGCACTAAATATTCGCACTTAATGTTCTAGAGAAAAAATCGCACAAGAAAAATTCTGTTAATCGCTCTCGTATGGTCGCACAGAACTGAATATAAGTACGGTGCAAAAATATGTACCGCTTATATTCAGCCTCATACATTAACTTATCGTTCGCTATGTCAGCAGGACACAATGCAGTTTCTCCAAGAAACTGGTCTCTCAACGGGAAATCATCATACCAATATATGTGTGGGTGTACATGATTACACTCAGGACAAAGTCCCCGAAACAACCAATTGTATGAGAATTGGCGGCAATTCACCTGTATTAGTACATAGCGGAGTCATACCGTTGAATTCTCACTAGGAAATCAACCAAACGAGAAAACCAAAGTTTTCCCGTTTTTCCGCCAATTTTCAACAAATACACCTCTGCGCTCTCCTACAGAAGTCTCCATATCCCCATCAGTGCTGTCGTTTCGAAAATTTTAAGGGGAGGAGTTTTTCCTTTTAAGAGGAGGATTTTGCTTTACAGGGGAGGAATTTTTCAAAATGTCTTACAAGTTTTCAAATAAGTATTACTTAGAATCTAGAGTCTTACATAATTGCAAACAGTTGCACTAATGTATAGAACTTTTATTAGAAAAAAATACATTTTTTTATTAACAGCTGTTAGAACTTCAGTCATACTTAAAGCTAAAAATTTTATGAAAATAAAACAAATTCATATAAAAACCAAATATTCCTTCTTTGGAAACAAACGGTAGTATCAGTAAATAATAATAAAAAAAACAATAATGATTAAAAAACTTCAACAAACTTGTCTTCTTTCTTCTCAAAACCGGATAAAAAAAGTAGAATTTTATTTCCGGTACTTTGAACCAGCTTAATCGAAGGTACCTAGAAGGAGGCATCATTTTTTTTTTTTTTTTTAGTTTTTCTTACCAACCATTACTGCATTAACAGTTGCAGTCACCAAGCAATTTCGTTTTTTGTCTTTAATTAGATTCAATTGAAAAAAAATTCTATTTACCCATGCACTGCTATGTGGAAAGCTTAAAATTGCCCCAATACATTTTTCCAGTTTTGAAAGCATTTTTTCTTTTAAAGCATTCTTTAAATGAAAAATTTCACACCAAAATTCTTCCAGTTCCAAATCTAATATACAGGGTGACAATTGTAAAGTGACGCAAGTTTAATACTCTGCAGCAAGCTTTGCCATTTACCGTTACTTTAATTTAAAAAGCAAATTCATTCATCATTGGCTTTGCTTTTAATTTCATTTGAATTTTTGTTATTACATTTTGAAATTTCCATAAAAATGGACAAGGAAAATATTCGTCGTGAAATTATGAAATTTCATTTGGCAAATTATAGCAGCCGTCAAATTGCAAAGGCTTTAAATTTGTCAAGTCGTACGGTAGACTGAGCTTTTATTCGATATAATGAAACTGGGGGTTTTGGAGATAGAGACCGGGGAAAATTTTCAACAGTTGCCATTTCTGGTTTAACAGAAAAAATTCGTAAACGAATCAAGCGAAATCCAAGGCGCTCAATGAGAAAAATCGCTAAGGAAGTGGGAGTAAACCGTGAAACAGTGCGAATCATTGCAAAATCAAAGCTTAATCTTAAGCCGTACAAGCTCCGAAAAGCTCAAGATCTGACACAAAAAAAGAAAGATTTGCGACTGCAAAGATGCAAAGCGTTGCTACGCTCCTCCGTGTTAAAAAATGTTGAAAATATCTTGTTTACAGATGAAAAAATTTTCACGGTTGAACAACATTTCAATGCGCAAAATGACCGAATTTGGCTAACATCATCATCGCAACAAAATAGGACTGTTGGCCGAGTTCAAAAGCCAGCTTTCGTTATGGTATGGGCTGGAGTTTCCGCTAATGCCAGAACCCCTCTAATATTCGTTGAAGAGGATGTTAAAATTGACCAGGTTGTTTATCGGAGCATTTTAAATGAACATGTTCTTCCCTGGGCCCAAGATACATTTGGAAATGAAAACTGGACTTTCCAGCCAGATTCTGGCAAAATTAACGCAAACATGGATAAAAGACAATTTTTCTGGATTCATAACATCTCAAGAATGGCCACCATACTCCCCAGACTTGAATCCAATGGACTACTCTATTTGGAGTATTTTAGAGAGTAAGGCTTGTGCATCTCAACACCACAGTCTGAAGTCGCTGACAAATTCATTAGAGAAAGCCTGGACTAAAATTGATCAGGAAGTCCTGCGGCGAACAGTCCTACGATTTCCGGATCGATTGAAGGCATGTGTGCAGGCTAAAGGAGGTTATATTGAATGAGGTGGAGTTCATTCATTGGGGTTCATTCATTTGTACTTAATGGAAGTACGTCCTTTTGAAAATAACTGCTGAAATGTGTGCGTCACTTTACGATTGTCACCCTGTATATATATATATATATATATATATATAAAAATTCATTACTAATTTATTGATATTTATTAAATATGCAAACTTACTTTTACGCGGTTTTTCTACTATTGATTTCAATTGTCAAAAATTACAAGCATTAACACAAAGACAGAAACTTCAGGAAATGGAACACGAACTTTTGAATTTTGACAGTAATCCAGCGATAAATAAAGTAGAGCTAGTCATAGTAACAAATATTTCACAGACAGAAACTAAAATAACCCAACAGAACACATTTACTTTGATTTACGTTTAAAACCAAAAATTCAAGAATATAAAATAGGAGGATTTTTTCCGATTGGGGAAGACAGGAGGATTGAGATTTGGGCGGAGTACGAATACTCTGATCGGAGTACCTTCGGCAGCACTGATCCCCATCACCAGTAGTATAACCTCGTACTAAATGGTACTCTTTTACTATTGTGAATGTGGATATCGGCCAAAAAAAGAGGAAGAATGACAGAAAAAGGATCAACAGAGAAAAGAAAGAAAAAGGTTAGGAAGTGCAACACGTGGCTGTGCTTCCTATTCGAATTGAAATTAAATAAAAATTTAATTCGCGGCGCGAAATTAAATCGCGACAAGTTTTATACATAATTTCCGGATTAAAATGCAGAAAATTGGCAAAACAAATCGACGTCTGAGAATTGATTTGGCGTATGTGTGTACAGTTTTCTTGTAATAAAATACATTGGTTCAAATACTTTTTAAGAACCAAAATGTTGTAATATTGATTTCATTTTTTGTATTAAAATAATAATTATTTATATATATGCAGTTGAGAACCGCTAATTTATATATATTTTTAACATTTTTTATATTTTTAGGATTCGAAATATTCCTAGAGGAATAAAATTATTTTTTTTTTTAATGTTCTATATTTTTTAAATTATCGAGAGAAAATTATATATTTACTTGTTTTATAGCTTTACAAACTTTTTCCGTTAAGTGTTCGATAGTTACTTTTGAATCTCCATCCAACTACTTTATATTAAATATTAGCATTTCCGCCGCCTGTGGTGGTGGTGTATGTTTTTAATGCACCGTTTGGTTTTTACGCTAAAATGACTATAAAACTTTCTAGTAATTTTGCTGCCATCTCACTCCTTTGCAGAGTTGTCTCTTTCTATCTTTCGTTCTAGTGAATTTGAGATTTTTCCGGTTGATTTTTTTTCCCTAGAATTCAGTTTAGTTGCACTAATTAAAATGTAGTTTTCTATATGCTCTGACGGCATTTACCGTCTCCAAACAATTTCTAAGCTGACAGACACATTTGCAGCGATTCAATTAAGTTCGTTAGTTGCTTGCTGTTTTTTTTTTGGTATAACGACTATTGAACAATTTAATTATACTAGTTTTCTTACTTAGACGAGGTGCATAAGTTAATTAATTGCAAATTGAGTTTAGTGAGTTTTTTTAAATTAAAGTCAATTCAAAATTTGGGATGCAATTTTTTTTTTTGATTTTTTTATGAATTCATGTAAACTGATGATTATATCACATATTGGTCGGAAAAATAAAAAAGAGCAGCAAAATATTGGAACAATAGAGAAATTTTTGTCATATTAGCAAAATTTGTTTGGTGTCTAATTTTTCTCAATTTTTAACACTATAATTCATTAGTTATAGAAGTTATTGAGATAATTAAATATTCATTCCATACTTTTAGGAACTTTTCTCTGCCCATTATTAAAAAAAAAATCGTCTAAATAGGTTTTGTCCATTTCGCGAATTTTGTCCAATTTTGTACCCTAGTAGTGATAGTCTAGCGCTTATAACTGAAGCTTAAAAACACTCATTACATACAGACAATCATAGCATCTGCGATTACTTATGTAAAATGAAAATAGACTTAACAGTTTCTGCTTTTCTTAAAACCTTCGTTCACCCGCAGTCTCTCCTGTATTTTCATCCATTTGTTGCAATTGAAACAAGCTGTTAACCTTTCCTTTCAATATTTCATAAATCTTAATTATACTTAGGTAGAATTTTTCCTTAACTTCAGACGTCGTCTTTGCCACACACACACACATACACACACACACACACAGAAACAAATACAAATATAAATTCACTAAGAAATCCTCGAGAGTTACAAATGCTGTTGGTTGCTGCTGCTGCAAGCATAATAAAATGCAATTGTTGTTGATTGTTGTTCGTTGCTGCTGTTGCTGTTAGCCATAAGCAATTTTCATCATTATATAAGTAGTTGGGCAAGACGAAGATGAGGGCGACGACGACGGACTGTAAAATCTCTTACTGCAGCCACTTTGGAATATAACAAAAAGCACAAAACAAGAAAAGCAACAATAACAACAACGAATCAACAACATTCTCATGCCAACGCGAACACTGTCATGAAGTATGAGCAGGTTGCTTTACTCGCTTACTACATACAATAAAATAAGTACACTTAAGGCATAATGATTGTCTCAATGTAAAACAGGATTTCATACCTTTCGCCATCTCGTCGTTGTGTAAGCTTCAAATTTCTTGTGCTCCATTTACCCCCCACCCTCCCCTACTTATGGATAATAATTGGCTGCGGTCGCTGTTGTGGCTGTTTGGTAGATGAGTGCATAAAGACGTCGAGACTGAGGCCATGCTAGCGGTTTATTTGTACCTTAATCATTAGGAAAAATGAAAAGCTTCTTGAAATGAAAAGCCCCCCACTTCCCCACATTTTACACATACACTCACTTACACGCCCATGCATACCACATAATTTGTTTTATTTTAAGTGTGGAAACAGATGCTGTTGCTGTTCAGTTTTTTTTTCATCTTGGCTAAAATTTATGAGTCTCTCCCTTTAGTCAACGCATTCTTAAAGAGTTTTAAATGAAATTAATGAAAATATTCAGTGGCGTAAGTACGAAAAATTAATGAGTTTCTTAAGTTCTGGTGAAAAAAAGGGAAGAAATATTTTTTGCTCGATAAACTGTGCCAAAATAAAGTGAGACATTTGTGGTAGCTCTCAGGTTGTTTGTTTTGGAATCCCAAAACACTGCCACCTCCTCTCCTGCCCTCGTTAGTGGACAGAACAAACAAATATTAAATAAAAATAGATACATTTTTTGAATCATTTCATATGCAATGAGAATTCCTGAAGAATTTTCTTTCAGCTTGACCTGAGTTCAAGGGGTTTCATAATTAGAGTAAGAAAGAAATATATCTAGTGATTTCGTATTAATCATTCTTACACAAAAAATATTTCAAGAGGGTCTTCACGGTTGGAAGCAAATTAAATTTTTGCGAATAGCCAGAATTTTGAATGGCAGAAATAGAGCGTAACAACAATTTAAAAATTAGACCGAAAATTTCGGCAATCATGTGAAAACAATAATCTGACAGCCTTGGATCTTTTTGTTCCCGTTTCGAATTTTTTCTCCTTGATATCCCGCGAGTAGTTGCTCAGCATAACAAATATAGACGAATTCGCGGGGAAATTTATGTAGTGTAACGAACCGTTTCCCGGTCTTAGGCTGGCTCCAGAGGTTCTTCGCGTTACAAAATTTTTATTTTGCAAGGGGACCCTCACTTTATTTAGACACACAGGTTTTTATTTTAACAATAATTCAGATTTAATTTCACTAATAAATTACACTTAACAATGTCACTTCGAATAATTCAATTAACTCAACTTAATATTTTATGGGCTGGCTTGTAACTGACGAATGCGATGGATCGCGCTGGCGTAGCGCTGCTATGGCTAGACTGTCGTATAACGGGCGAATGCGATGGAATGGCGCTGGCGTAGCGCTGCTATGGCTAGACTGTCGTATAATGGACGAATGCGATGGATCGCGCTGGCGTAGCGCTGCTGTGCGTGGGCTGGCTTATAACTGATGAATACGATGGATCGCGCTGCTATGGCTAGAATGGCGTACAACGGGCGTACCATGCGGTGTCTTGCGTTGGTCGTAATATCTTGTCTGTTAGACCAGGTCGGCTTGTTGTTCCTGCGACGATCAACGGAAAGCCGCACACGTCTTCGCAGGTTAGAAGACTTGGAGTTTTTCTGTCCGCTCGTCTTGTCAAATTCTAACTTTCCTCACTAACTCTTGTATTTACCACACTACTCGTACTTACCAGAGGTACGTGTTGCTCCGTTGCCAGCTGCCAGCCAAAAATGAAGATCTTTGCTGTGTTCGCTCTTTTATAGCACACAGAGAGCTATCATGTTATAACATCTTTCGATGTTGTAGCACATTTGTGCTCTTTCTTTTCCTTTGTGCTAACTGTGTGTGTCTTTGTTGTTTGTGCAGACATAATTTGTTGCCAAATTTGGTTCGTCACAGTAGGGAGGTTATCCCATTGACCGAACGAATCATGTGGAAGGACTGTGTAGCAAGGGACTAGTGAACTTGACAAGAGCTGGGAGAAAATACAAGTAACTGATAGGTATCAATCGAGATGCCGCTTTGGCGTCGGTAGCACATTATATCCGCCTATTAAAAAGTTTTTCATTAATTTCTAGAATTTCGTTCAGTTTATTTGGAGAATTTTGTCTAGTTATACAATTTTGTCTTTTCCCAGAATTTTGTCATTTTCTACAATTTCTTACAATATTAAAATTTTTCCATATTTAGAATTTTGTCCATGTCTAGGATTTTTTCCATTTTTAGATTATCACCCATTTCTATAGCTTTCTATTTCCCATTTCTATTTCCAGAATTTTGGCTAGTTCCCGATTTTTGTTCATGTTTTGGTCAATTTAGGATTTACAGAATTTTTAGCAATTTTAGAATTTTGTCTAGATCTACAGCTTTGTCCTTTTCATAATTTTGTACATTTTTAGAATTATGTGCATTTTTAGAATTTTGTCCTTTCCTAAATTTTTTTTCCTTTACTGTGTGTTGATTTAAATTAATACAACAATTACTCAAAAAATTCCCTTTTTTTTGTGCATGTAACTAAAATTTTGTACATTTCTATTATTTTGACGATTTCTAGAATTTTATCCATTTTTAGAGTATCCTGTTTTACAATTTTTTCCCTTTCAATAATTTTTATTTCTAGAATTTTTCCCATTTTTAAAATCTGGAGAAGATTCTGTAGTTTTGTACATTTTCTTGACCTTGTAACGAAGCTCTAGCCTGGGTATCACTCGCCGAGTCCAGGGTTCGAGGGTACAGAAATTTATTTGTTACAGAGACCGGGGCGAACTACCTTCAATTTACGAACACTCACTTGGGGATCTTTCCCTTCTGTTTTATTTAATTTCACTTTTTATTCTACCTCAAGGCGTGGCCTTGTGGTTCCTCCTAGTGCGTGGCGTGGTTCCTCCTAGGAGGAACCACGTCTGCTTGCTGCTGCTATTGATCGCCGAAAGAGAAGGAGTTTTCTTCGTTCGCCGCCATCTGCTTGTGGTTTCGTTGTCTTTTCTTCGTTAAGTTCTAAACATGGCGTCATTCAGCTAGATGAGTGTGTTCACCACTCGACTATTAGTTTATGCAATTGAAGGGTTGCATTTTCGTTTTAATTTACAATTCTTCTTAGACTTAGCAATTTTACATAAAATAAAAATGTCCCTTCATGGGCAAATATTAAAAACAACTTAACACTTAAAGAATAACAAATTAATAATTCAAAAAGAAAATAAAAAAGTAAAATAAACAATTTGTGATAATATAAAATGACTGCACTGGTGAGATGCAAACGAGGGGGTGGGCCGACTTGCGTCCTCACAACCTGTTCTAGATTTTGTCTATTTCAATCAATTTTGTTAAATCTATAATTTTATTAATATCTAGCAGTTCTAGAAATTTAAGAATTTAATCCAGTTAATACCTATTGTTTTGCCCATTTGTAGATTTAAACTTTGCTCATTTTTGCAAACTCGTTTATTTTTAGAATTTTCCCCATTTCTAAAATATGGTATTTGTCTTGTGTTTTTCTATATTCAAAATTTTATCTGATCACCTTAAATTCCCATAATATTAGAACATAGTTCTACATATTTAAGGTTTAAATCTTTGTTCTTTTAGTATTAAACAAAATTCTCAAATGCTTTTCTCAAAGTAAATTCAATTTTAGTCAGACACTTTTACTAAAATATCGTGTTATTTAATTTACAAAGAGAAAAAAAAACTTTACACTTGAAGTTTTTCAAAAATGTGTCGTTAGTATCGTTTTTCAAACAACAACGACAATGAAAGGCGATAATAAATGTTGTCGCGACAGTTTCCTTTTAGCAATATTTCCTTCCTGCTTTGGTGCCTAGACATACAGTGCACGTTTGCTACATTCGTGCATTCGCTTAGTTTCGCCTTTTTCTTCTTCTCCCCGCTTTCCTTGATATGCTTCATAGCGCATTACTATTACTGTTGTTGTCGTTGTCGTTGCGCTGTTGAGCGGCTAAGGAAAAGTGAAATTGCTTTCGCCTCATAGGTCACAGACACCTGGGTCCAATCTCACTGGCATGAGAGCATAAGAATACCCCTACTTATGTCTATATATGTTGCTTATATGATTTTATATGCGTGTGAGCGTGTGTGCGTCTGGACCTGGGGGACCCTTAGTTTAACTGCCGGTTACAACACAACTTTACTAACGATTTATACCCACACTCCCGACAAAACTCTCTGCTGCTTTTCTCTTCTCTTCGCTCTACTTTGCTATGCCCTCAGACGCCACTAGCTGCTGCTGCTGCTGCTCCTTGTCTTTACAAGGAACCAGAGCTGAAATTGTAGCTTGTTGCAGTGTTACACTTAACGCAGATGTTAGCCGCGTTTGTGTTTTTGTTTTGTGGTGTGAGGCGTGAAATTTTACTTTAACAATGTGCGTGTGAATGTGTGTGTGTGTTTTTTGCTAGAGCAAATTGCCAACACAACACATAAATTCCTTTGGATCGTGTGGTACTTTGCGAGGATTACGCGTTGGCAAATTTGTGAAAATTACTTTTTTCTTCGTTGGTGTTGTTGTTCTTGGTTACTACAAACAACAAGAATAACTGTATAGAAGTTGAGAGCATATGCGGTGAGGGCATGAGAAAGACCGAAGAGAGGTGAGAGCAGATAAAGTAGTAGTACACTAGTAATGCAAAGGTGGAGAAAAAACAAAAACACTTTTCCCCAAAACACACACCTTCCATTTCAAACACATACTCACTCACCAACACACATTTAAACAATACTACCCGTAAATACACACACACACACATACACTTTTAACTCAGGTTATTGTTGCTGTTGTTGTATATTCTTGAGCATAAATAAGTCCGGGGTGTTTACGCTCCACCTACGTTTCTCATAAATTTTTAGTGCAATAAGTTTTTTCACACTCGTTTCGGTTATATTTTTGGGCATCTGTGAAAATAACCCACGATGATGTGCAGTAGCAGTACACACAGTAAGAACAGCCTCAACGTCCGATTCCACCTTCAGGTCCCCTTCCACCTTAGCCTCAGTTTCTGTTCCCTGAATCTTTCAGCACAGAGTAGCGTTAAAAAATAACAGTAACAATTGTTGTGTTCACACCATAAACATTTCTTGCTGTTATTTTTGTTTTTTGTTTTTCTGCTTCGTTTTTGTTTTTTATTTTTGTTTTACTATCATACGCCATAATAATAACAACAACAATAATAATTATTTTTATGTTCACCACTTAAACAACCACAAAAAAAAAAAAAAAAGGAGAAGAAGGATGGTTTCTCACAATGTTAAAAGGATACTTTATACTTCAGTTTAGGTACACACATACATTCATCCATAGGTGCGTACTGTTAGGGTGTGTGACAGTGGGAGAGAAGTGCGTCCCAGAAATATGCCCACGCAGTTAATTTTGATGTAATGCGCTGTTGCTGGCATTAAATATTATTATTTCCTTTTTTGTCTGTATGTTTCTGTTATGTTTTCTTGCAACAACAAAAAAATTAGCATAATATTTATATGGTATATATGCAAAAAAAAGAAACAAAATGTGAAGCGAGCGAAACGTTTGAAAAAGTGAAGACAAGTAGAATGTAAAGTTTTCCTGTAAGTGAGAAAATACTTTCATGTAAGCGCAGGTAAAAACTCTAGTAACATTCAAAAGCTAAACTTACTTATGATTTAATTCATCATAATTTTAGCGTAGCAATTCCCATTTCAGCGTTTTTACTTGTTTTGCAACATGCGGCCGAGCATTGTTGTGCTGAAGAATAACTTTTGGTCTCTTATCCTTTAATGCTCGGCTCAAACGCATCAATTGTAGTCGGTAGCGGTTGCCAGTGATCGTTTCATTCGGTTTCAACAGCTCATAATACACGACACCTTTCATATCCCACCAAATACACAGCATGAGCTTGGATCCATGGATGTTCGCCTTTGCCGTTGATGCATGTCCGGGCGGTCCCCATGATTTGGGTTACCGTAACGTATCCACTTTTTACCGCCAGTCACAATACGATGCAGAAAACCCTTTCTTTTTTGTCGTTCAATCAGCAGTTCACATGTGAAAAATCGTCGTTCGACGTCTCTCGGCTTTAATTCGTATGGTTGATTGATCAACTCCTAAAGATTCTGCGAGTTCTTGTTGCGTTTGACATGAATCTTCTTCGAGTAATGCCTTCAATTCTTCATCTTCGAACTTTTTCGGGCCGCCTGAACGTTCCCTGTCTTCAACATCAAAATCACCACTTTTGAAACGGGCATACCACACCTGACACATTCTAACGTCTATAGCAGTCAGGATAAGCTTCAGTGAGTAAACGATGCGCTTCAGTTGCGTTTTTCTTTAAATGGAAGAAGCAAATTAAAACTTCCCGCAAATGTTGGCACGAAATTCAACATTTTCAGCTATAGTAAAACATTTTTGTAAAATTATGAAAATTATTTGACAGATCAATTCTTATAGTATTTTTGGCGCTCTTGCGCTCTTCGAGATAGAATAGCTGTCAATGTGAAAAAAAAAATGGCGCGTATGGTAGATATGAAGTTAGTCACAATTACGAGTTTACACATTCATACTCCTATCGGAAAAAAGGGTCAGTATCGGATACTCGATACTTTTGGAAAATTTTTATTTAAAAAACTGAAACGAGTATTCGATACAATATTTTACAGCAATCAATAATATATTTCAAAGTGCTACTACAGAATTATTCAAAATATTTCAGTCCATATTGCAATATTTCAATGTATGACAATATTGCAGTACAGTATTGAAGTTCTGTAAGATGTTTCCGGCCATGCATGTAGAACATAATGTTTATTGAATCCTTTTCATTAAAATAAAATATTTTTAACAAGCTTTAATCTGTTGATTAGTTTTCCTTCTATTATAAATTTTCTAGCGCTTTGCTAAATTAAATTAACGTCATTTCTATAAGATTCACGTGTTTCCAGTGGAAATATCTCAAAACCATGATTTATAGGCGAAAAACTCGTGTCGAGTAGTGAAAACTGTAGGCTCAACCATGTAGTATAATAATAAGCCGTTCTGGCCTGAATGTTTTCCTTGATAACCACTTAAGAAAGAGTTATTTGTCTCTTTAAACGAGTATTCGATATAAGTTCATATTCGATACTTTTTTCCGATATTTTCGGTAGCATCGATAATTTTATTCGATAGAAGTAATGAGTAAAAGTATCGATACTATGTGGGTATCGAATCAACACTAATCATAGCCACAGTGCACTATGGGTCACATCCATATTTAGCTGGCTTAAATTCTGAAATTCGGCTCACTTGCTCACGGGGTCATTAGCAATCACGGCGTGGAAAATTATAACGATCGGATTATTACCACGCCTAGCTCCCATATAACTGAAAAACCTCCCATTATTACTGAAAAACCTCAAATTTTTTCTTCATGTTCTTGGATCACTTTCATACTTTCTAAACTTATTTCCCTATGTAATAGTAATTTAACCTGCAAGTATTAGATTTTTAACCCTACCCCTTTCCTAGCTATAAAGGATTGAAAAGGATTAAATTTTCAATTCAGTCGACAATACTACTAGATTCAAAAGCTCATAACTTTTTTTCAATTCAACCTAATCAAACGTTAAAACTTGTTTATGAAAGAGATTTTCATGCCCTTTAATAATATTATAATCTTATTATAAATATTTTTAATTTATATAGAGAAATTGGTAAATCAAAACTTTATTTAACTTTTTGAATCAATCCGAAACTTTGTTTTTTATTTTTAAAAGAAAGCTTGTCTTTTTTGCTACAAACATCCAAAAGGCTTGAATAGCAAAACTTCATATCGTTTCTACCGTTTACCGTTATCTGGAAAATTTATCATGTTGGAGCAAAATGATCTCCTGATTAGAGCTCAGTGACCCTAAATTACTCCAGTATACATTAGAATACAAATGACATTGTCATTTTGGCAAAAGTTTTATATAGATAACTCCTTCTCTCTCGCTCTCTTGAGTTTGCCATTGCATATGGCATAACGAAACGCAGGCATAAGCCTTGAGATCTTAGTAAGCACGTTAAGATGACCTGCTATTCCTTTCCTCTACCCTTAGCTCATCTTTAATAGAGTTCCTCTCACACTAGCTCATATTTCTCCTCGCTACCGGCAATACTCATCGCCATTCATCGTGCACGGTGCTAAAACCACTACCAACTCTCTACGCCTTCAAATCAATTATTATTTTG
This sequence comes from Toxonevra muliebris, assembly GCA_963691655.1. Lineage (NCBI taxonomy): Eukaryota > Metazoa > Arthropoda > Insecta > Diptera > Pallopteridae > Toxonevra > Toxonevra muliebris. The sequence goes on from OY829329.1 coordinate 50,100,939, forward strand.
CTAGAAGAAGAACACAAGGAATTAAAATATAAGTATATTAATGTTCCATAAGTGCAAAACATTCTTTATTTTTAGTTATTTTTCAAAAATAAAATATGCATAGATTTATGTTCATACACTCAAAGTTACATACTTCAATATTGAAATGTCTCTAACTACTTATGCATTTACGTTCGTACATTCATTTTGTTAATTCCAATTGATGAAGTTCTCCATTAAAATTTCACTTAGTTTTTAAAACCAGTAGGTGCTTATTTTCTGCGCCTTCATGTGCCTTCACTTCATCAATTTGTATATAAAACAGCATAGCAATAAATTCAACTTAAAGTCTTAAAACAATTTTACATTACTTACTATATTTTACATGCACATTGCGAAGTGAAAAGCTTTTCACTTTTAACGAATGCACACTTTTTTATACTACCTACCGTTTTCCCGCTCCAGTCCTACTCCCATCTACTCCTTTTTACTGCCATTAATGTTTTAAAAGAAAAACTGCCAAAATCGAGTGAAATGGCGCTTAAACAACGTCAAACTATCACGTGCTGCAAATAAATTCACATACGGTCATTTGTGTGTATGTGTGTCTGTTCAGGCAAAGGATTAAAGGTCTCGCCTCGGATTTTATCATCAGCGCTGGCGGAAGCACCTATCTATTATTATTTTCTTTTTTTTTTTACTTTTTACTCCACCATGTTTTTTTTTTTTTTTAAATACATATTTTTGGAAAGGATTTACAGGGAGTATCTGCAGTAAAAATGAACGGAGAATAAAAAAAAAATTGTATTGAAGCTGAAAAGTGATTAATTCCGAAAAGCCTCTCCACATTCGCAAACAATTTTCGCCAAAAGTCATTGAAAAAATATATTCATACACACTGGAAATTTTGAATTTCTATTGAATTCTTGTACTGACATTGGGCACTCTGGCACCACTGGCATTGGTATTTACCCTTTTCGTCGTTTTTTTTTTTTTGTTTTTTGCCTTTAGGCATCGTATTTTCCCAGTGCCTGAGGGGGTGGTTTTGGGATGACGCATTAACGCGTTTGCTTCTAAAACGCATGCACTCCATTTACCTGCACAACTGAATGATTTCTAATCCTTTGACTATATTTAAGGCAATAAGGTGGTAGAGTGTAGTGGAAAGGTATGATATCGTTGGCGTCCGTGGTGGGGTATAAAAGATGGTGAAAATAGAATTCTGAAAAAGTAAAATGTGAAGTTCAATGAAATTCCAATAGATGCAGATAACATTCACTGGTATGGAAGTCATAGACTGTTATCACTAAATAAATAAAAAAATAAGAAGGAATGGGGGAGGTAAATTATAGGTACTTAAACCTTTTCGATGTGATATGAATTTTCTTCTGAAGAAAAAAAGAATCTAGCTAAAACATATTCAATGACGGGTTTAGAAGGGGAGACTATGCAGCTCTCACAAAAATGAGAATTTCATAAATTTCATATAAAAGATTTAAAATTCACAATTGGCGTACAATATTTAAATCTGAAATTTCGAGGTTAACTCAACGATGTCTTGCTTCTGGAGATCTTTATAATGGTTTGGTCCTGATTTTTGAGATGATTTAGGGCTTGATTTTATGGTCTGAGCTTTGGTCGGAATACATGACTGAATTGAGGTTTGTATTTTTGGCTGATTTTTTATATGAATTTTGGCCTGTCTGATTTTTTGGCTTAATTTTTTGTCAGAATTATGTGTTGTTCCGGCCAAAGTTTTAATATAAATATCGGGTTGAATTTTGGTCTGAATTTGGTTTGAATTTTGGTCCGAACGGTTTTTATTCTGAGTTTTGCTCTTAACATCGGAGTGATTCCCATGTTAGGTTTGGTTTGAAATTTGGTCTAAGATTTGGTCTGTACTTGGTCTGAATACTAATTAAATGTTTGTCTATTTTTGGTTACAGTTTTATTTTTTTTTTTACTCTGAATGTTGGTCATAATTTTGGTTAGAGTTTTTGTCTAAACTTGGTCTGAGTTTTGTCCTGTTGTTTGTTTTATTTAAGTTTTGGTCTAACTTTGGCTGTTTTTAGTCTATGATCTATTTTTGGTCCGAGTATTGCTCTTAATTTCGATTTGAGTTTTGAACAGTTTTTAGTCTGAATTTTGGTCTGGGTTTGGTCTACATTTGGTTGCAAATTGGCCTGAGATTTGATTTGAATATCACTTCAATTTCTGGTCTAAATTTTATCTGAGTTATGTTCTGAGTTTAGGTCTGGGTTTTGATATGAACTTTGGTTTGATTTATGTTCGGAATTTTGGTCTGACTTTTCGTTTGAGTATTAGTCACAGTTTTGGTTTACTTTTTATCCTTAATATCGATCTGTTTTATAATTTTATTTCAGTCTGTTTTTTGGTTAAAATTGCGAATTGAATTTTGGCTTTATATTTGGTTAAAGTTTTGGTGTAATCTTGTCTTTTAGGTTTTGAAGTAGACTGAAGTATTGTTCTAAGTTTGATTTTTGGTCTTAACTGGGGTCTGGCTTTTAGATTGAGTTTTGGTTTGAATATTTTAGTTCTGTTGTGAATTTTTGTCTGGTTTTGGGCACAATTTTTGGGCTGGTTTTTTGGTCTAGGTCAGAATGTGAATTTTTTAAATTTAATTTTTTTCTATGTATTTTTCTGATAATTATCAGAACAGTTCCTCCAATCTTATATCATATTTTACTTTTTTATTATATATAAAGTATTTTCACAATTGTTTGAAAAAAGAAAAGGACTAAGAAAAGGACTTGCCATATTGATTTTATACTTTATTCTATTTGCGCTATTGTAAGTTTCTCTACTGTTCACCTTTTTCTATCAATAAAGGTAAAGTCCACGTTATACATATGTATGTATAGTTAAAAAAAAAAGAAAAAAAAAAAAGAAAAGGAATGTAGTGAAAGGAAAATGTAAAGAGTTCAGTCAGGCAAACCATTAATAAAATTAAACACGTGTCAATAGAGAGGATGATGTTTATGCAGATGCCAAAAAAGCATGAAAAAAACACGCCAAACAACAACAAAAACACAATTTTTCTAATGGTTCATAAAAAAAAAAATATGTGTAAAAGTTTTCTTTCTTTTTGTGCAAAAAATATCCTTAAGGTTTTCTATACATAAATAAATACTCTACAGCTTCTTTTATTTTTTTTTTTGCTCCAATGTCCTTTTCTCTATTTGCTCAATATAAAAGGATCGATTTCTTGCAACGCCACTTTTGACATTTGTGTGTGAGCACACACACACACACACTTATGTATATATAGAAATATACACAGGCATTTTCACTATTATCCTTACTTAAATATCCTTATACTCCTATATGGGAAGAAAATCCTAAAGTTATTGCATAGTATTTTTTTTTTTTAGTGAAAGCGAAAAATGTTTTTCATTGAAAAGCAAAAATGAGAAGAAAAAAATCCCAACAACATGGAAAAACCGATTACAAAAGTTAGAAGTTAGTCGCAAGTTGAAGGTTATCTTTTTGGAAACTACTTTAAAGTTTAACAAATTCTGTTTGCTTTGTAATGAGTTAGTTATGAATGGGAAGTTTGTTTGGTTTTAGGCTAGGCTACTATTTATACATAAATGCCAGTTCATTTTTTTATTTGAGGAGAAAATTCTGAGGATTGTATAACTAGTTGAGTTTATTGTTGGTTAATATAAGTAACTAAATCGTATCGAAGTGGAAGATTTTTTTCTTTAGCTGTGAATAGACCGCAAATCTTTCCTGGCACTTTAAAATATAAGCATTAAAATCAATGAAAGTATCCAGGGAGTCGCAATCAACTGACTTCTAGGAACGCTAGAAGTCACAACAGGAGAGAGGAGAGTTTCGGTTTTCTCGTTCCTTCACTAAGCCGATTAGTTCTGGAGCAACGCTTACAATGCATGAAATATTTACCTAAATATATGGCAAACTTACTACTAAAGCCTTCTTCTTCTCTCCCTTGGGATGTGCGAATGATAACGATTTTAGTTGAACTGATCAATTTCGGCTGTGACCACAACAGGGATGCCAACTCATTTTTTCTTTCTCCCCGATAATTCTCGCGAATTTCCCCGATTTTGGACCGAATTTCCCGCACCGATATAATTTCATATTATAACAGTACGATACGCACTTTTCATATAAACATTTTACATAAACGAAAAATACCCTTTACATAGGCTTAGAGTTCCTCTCGGTCAGAGTTATTTTAAGGGGCCCTGCACTTTCTTGGTTAACATTTTTTATAATCATTTTTTTTTTGGATCGATAAATTGATAAAAAAAAAATTTTTCTGACATCTATTTAAAGACTTCAAGAAAAAATTGTGAAACAATTAAAAAAAAATGATATAAAGGCTTTTTTTGCAGCTTTATGGAAAACGTTTTCAAAATCGTTAAACGCAATGGCGTGCGTGATTGCGGCTCACTGGAACATCTAAAAAATACCATTAGAAAAATTATAACTGTACTCTCAGGACATAGTAAGATTATTTTAGTTTCTCAAAAATTGTACTTTTTTCGTAAAAACAAAGTTCCAAACTGGGGAAAGAATTAACCAAACTTACATCCTGGGGCCATTGTAATGTAGAAGAACATATTTAAATTTCAGTTATAGTGCACGCCAATGGCAAAAACCTTGTTTTGAGAAAAGGTGGCTTAAAGTTTTGACTATAGGTTTTAAGCATATAAAATATACTTCTTCTTCTTTATGATAGCTGACCATAATTTGCAAGTTTATAGGTTACAGTCACCAAGAACTAACAGTTATTAATTAGAAGGTGCTGAACAAAGGCACAGCTAAGCCTTTCTGGATGGCTGAAAGAGAAGCCGAAGCACTGCGCGATCGCGTTGGACTGTCTGAATACTAAACGTAAACAGTGTTGCATAAAGCAATGTTTTTATGTTGTTGGTTGCGAATGTGCCAGAATTGTAAATATTTAGGAATATAAAATTTGGTAAAAAATATTCTACAGACTATTTGGAATATTTTAATATTGAATGTTGAACAGTTTCAAATTCCCCGCAAAAACAGCTCATTCCCTGATTCCCCACACTAAGTAAAATTCCCCGCAAATCGGGGAATTCCCCGCAAGTTGGCATCGCTGAACCACAATAGATTTTTGTTTCTCTTCAAATTCTTCTCATGGCTTAATACAAAGATAAAAAAAAATGGCTAGAAACTAAAATCATAAAAAAGGAATTAACCCTTTTTGAACCGTAAAGAAACCTGATAGCGCAAAACGGATTACGGATTCGTATTGTCAGACTCCAATTTCTTGTTACAATTTTTAATCAAAACAGAGATTTTGCGCATCTGAAGGCCTGAACTTTCATGGGCCACCGGTGACCCTGTGGCTTTCACTGGAATTTTTATGAACTAGTTTTGTACATTTTTATTAGATATTTTTTTAAAGATAGACAAACTAACTTAGTATTCATTTATCATAAAAAAAACACCTCGAGCCAGTTAAAAAATTAGTAAAATAAGTAGTAAAAAAATATTAAAAAAGACATTGCATAAAATTTCAGTACTGGACTGTACATATATGACTCCAGAGATATCCTGTACTACAAATAGTTCGTCAGGTTGTACGGAAGGAGCTAAGTTCACTTGACATTAAGAACTCACTCTCCACTATAACCTCGATACTGATAAATAATAATTCCATACCAAATCTTAGTGCCGTACAACAAATTCTTCCTGAGATGTATCTTAATGAATATTAAGGTCATATAGGAGGACGACATACGACATTTCAGTACTATATTTTGTATGGTTTCAAAGATATGCTCAAATAAGCATATAATTTGTATGGGAGGGACCATGCCCACTTTTCCAAACCCACCCTAATTTTTCCCACAGAATGCTGTGAACAAATACCAAAACTTAGTACCGTACTACAAACAGTTCCTGCGATGTTAATTCTAGTTTGTATGGGAGGTAGCACGCCTACTTCTGCAATCCTCGTTCTGAATCTTGACGTGCACTTCAGGCCTCATAACAAATACGTGTAAGTTTCAGCTCAATCGGATGGTTAGTTTTTGAGTTTGGATGCAACAGCAACACTGCAACATGACGATCAGCTGGCGTCTGTCGTGTTAACTGCGACTTGAACACAATGAACGCGGCAACGACAGAACTCGCTTCTTCAATTAATTTATCACCCATACCCATATTTTCATTTTATAAAAATTCAAACTGTAATTTTTGTTAAAAATTTTCATAAATTAATTTATTTCTATTGCTTACACTCAAAAAAAAGAGTACATTAAACAGCTGTAAAAATAACATTTTTTGTTTACAATATTCAGCCAACATGAAAAAATATCAAAATTGACATTACTGTAAAAATGTATAAGTGATGAGAAAACAATGTAATTTTGACATTAAAAATGTAAAAGAAATACATTTTTTTTTAATATAATATTGATATTTAAAATTTCGAAAGGATATGACAAAATGTAACATTAAAGGAAAATTAATGTAAAATTGATATGACAATAATGTTGAATTAACATGACAACAATATATAGCTGCTATTACGAAATGTAAATTTAATATAAACTTAATGTAAAATTGACAATTTAAAATGGTAAATAAAATTTAAAATAAAGCAATCTTTTTTATTTTATATATTTTTATTTTAGTAATGATAATTAATAATATAATACATTCTGTCAAATAAGTACCCGGAAATTCTCATTTTAAATTTTCCCTCTGAGAATATTTCAAAAAAGGTTGACTTGTTCTTAATGACGCCGTAACCAAACTAAATGACACATAGCAATAAAAATTCACAGAATAGCGGTTGACAGTTGTGCCAACCTGGGAAAAAATTTTTTTTGAAATATTCTCAGAGGGAAAATTTAAAATGAGAATTTCCCTTCATCAGCTGCTCATTTTTGGAATTTTCAACTTTTTTTTATTTTTTCTGTATTTTTGTAATGTTAATAAATAACTCATGAAAAAATGGATAGTAAAAATATTGATTGCCATTTTTTTACGGCACTTCAAAAATCTCATAAAATTCACTCCTCTACACTAGAATACCCCCTTAATTTTTGATACCATACCAGCCTGTTTACATTTTGAATGTTAAATTTGCACAGGATAATATCAATTTTACATGAAAAATGTATTAAGTAATAAGAACATTTTTAATGCAATTTTAATATTATAATTTGACATGACAATGTAAAACAGATTATTATCAATATGATAGTTTTAATGTAAATTCAACACAAAACATATCAATCTGATATTTTTTGCCGTAAAACTAACATTTTTGTCTTTACATTGAAAATAACATTACAAAAATATCAATTTTACACTGCACTTTTTTTAGTGTACAATAAAAAAAAACACATACGAACTATTTTCACTGTTGATAATTCGTTTACATTTCATTCTGTCGCAGGTCAAAAATAGAAAGAAATTGTAGTCGATGACTGCGGCAATTGGCGTTTTGTTGCATTGTCGCAGTGTTGCAGCCAATCTGTTTGTCTTCATAAGAATACATGCGTTTTTAAGTGTTGACAGTTGTAATATTGCTTTTATTCTCATTGTTACTCTTATTTTGGTAAACTGTTCTTAAATTTGTGGTTACTCCCTATGCGTTATATTGAAAATTATGAAGTATATCTGCATTGAGATTAATTTGGAGTACCTCTTATGAAAATGGTATCTGTAAGTACTGGATCAAATTTGGCTACCAGTATCGTGGTAATATTAAAATGTATCAACTTTATATATTACGAGCCTCATACTTACGAACCAGAATAAATTGGTACAACTTTTCCTAATGGGATCTTTGCTTTCTCACGGGTTCTCTTGGATGCAATGAAGTTTTGATCATAAATTTTCGTCCAGTCAAGTTTCTCTTTCTTTATGTTTTATTTTCTTTGGTTAAATTGAATGTCTGATGCCCTAAAACACATGCCAAAGCTATAAATTTAAAGTACACATAGTATGTGAAATCAATTAATTTTTTATACTATTATCTTGATGTTCGAACTCCGAACACTATAGCCATTTGCATATGCATACTTGTATCCTTGCTACATGCTGCAATCAAATTTTGACAAATATTTTCCTAATGAACACAAACAATTGTTGCTGCTGACATTTTCAGATAAGAACACAAAAAACAAAAAAAAAAACAAAAAATAAAAAAATGGCAGGATTTGAAAAAAATCAAATAAAATTATATTGAAAATTCATTTGGTTCTGCGAAGCGCTTATCACACGTTGACACGTTGAGTTTGTCAACGTTGAGCTTTGCACGATAGATTGTAAAATAATAATAATAAAAAAAAGTAGCTTATTTAAATTATCAACACGTACAGCATATGTTTGAACCATTAAGATAAGAAAAAAATAAAAATAAAATAAATATATTTATACACCTAAGCGTATACATCAATATCCTGCCACACACACAAAAGGATAAACACCAATACTTACAATGAAAAACAAAGACAGAAAAAATAAATAAAATGCAAACAAATAAACTGCGAAAATCCGCAATGAAAATATTTGAAGGCGTACACATTTTAAAATTACCATCAATAATTCACAAATCACATGAGCTACCGACAAACAGTAAATAAGCAAACAGCTGCAACTACAGATGATGTTGATGATGATGATAGAAGAGGCGAGTTGTATACACATTGGGTAAGATACTATTTAATGTGTGGCTAGGACATGTTACATATATAGATAGAAAGATAGATAGAAGCAACAATGTGACATTGACACTATCACTATTATCCTTGTAGTTGTCGTCGTCCTTTTTGTTGTTGTCTGTGTTGTTGTTACAAAATAATACAAAATAGCGTCTAGCATTAACGTAAAGCAGGAGTGGAAGTGTTTTCTGGGGTTTAAAGTCCCCCACTTTATTCACCTCCACCTCAAGCTTAACATATTTTGCCCTCAACCACCTCCCCCTCCCTCCATTCTTACAAAGTATCTGGCAGTCTGTCTCTGGAGTACGATACGAATTCGATACGATTTCAATGTGGATTTTGATTTAAATTTTTTTTTTATACTTTCTCCTTTGCTATAAGCAGCAAACGAGATTCTTGATTTTGTTGCATGTAGCATTTTTATTGACATCGTCGTCTTCGTGAATGTTGTACATTCAAATATAAAGTAAATTGGTTAAAGCAAGGTATTTTTTGGTTATGGGGTTGAATTTTTCTTTAAATAAAAAATACAAAAAAAAAAAAATCCCCAATGAAATCCTTAAAAATCAAATGAGGATTTTCGTAGCAGTTCAGTCGTTGTCAATATGCTATGCTCATTTTGAACGGTTTACCCTCTGTGGGGTATCACTCATACTCATGGCATGGCATTGTTGAGAAAAACGCTGAAAGAAAATTGAGCTGGGGTCTATTTTATGGCTAAATAAATCGTTTAGCTTATTTGAATATTTGCTATTCTTTGGTTATGGTTGCCATCACACCATTCTGTGGTAGTGCTGCCATTTACACAATTCTTTGGAAAGTGGTTAGAAGTTTGAATAATGAAGGTATTCATAAGTAGCTAAAATGCTGGATTTACAATAAAAATTTGGAAGTAGTTGTCTCATCTAAGGGTGTGCTTTCCAGTTACTCGCGACCTATTAGGCAGACGGGAAAGTTCTGAATGAATTAGACAACGGTTAAGATGATTTTCTCAAAAATTCTTGGAAGAATTAAGATTTATATATAAGGAATGAGATCGAAAAAATCTTAACACTTATAAAATTCAATAATTTTTAAACAGTTGATCTTAGAGTTTTGATTTTTTTTTCATTTAATTGATAGTATTTTACAAATAACAGAAAAATATAACTTTTATAGTTCTAACCACTATTTATAAACTCGTGGACCTTTTTTGGTAAGCCTTCCATTAGAGATTTGATAGTTGTTTCAGACAGTTTTTGGAACAGTTTGCCCATCTCCTTTTAAAATCTTCGATATTTTAGGACACCTTTTTTGTGCTCTTTAAGTTTCTTTTCACAAGAGCCCAATATCTCTCCACTGGTCTTATCTCCGGACAATTTGGAGGATTGCTCTCTCTTGGTACAAAAACTATGTTATTACTTTGGTACCACTCCAGAGCTTTCTTGCCATTGTGACATGATGCCAAATCGGTCCAAAAATATGTGGACACATTGTGATCTCTTATGAAACGAAGAACTATTTTTTTTCAAACTTTCTTTGATGTATATTTCGGTATTTATAGAGCCCACTGTAACAAATGACTCGCTTCTTTTGCCGCAACTGCATATAGCTTGCCATACCAGGAATTTTTAAGGAAATTTTGTCTGATTTTGGATTCTAAATTGTTCTTCGACATTTTCTCGAGCATCAGCAATATAAAAATTTTGACACTGAAGCTGCGTTTCGTCGTCCATTATACAACATGAATATTTTTGTATGAAATTCGAGCCCTCCTACTTTTGGCGTCTAAATTTGTTGCAGCATTCCTGTCTGGAACTTTTTGGACTTTGTATGTTTTCAAACCTGCATTGGCTTTAACTTTTCGCACCAAATAGTCAGAGCACTGGGCTAACCGGGCAGCTTTTCTACCAGATGTGTTTGGAGATCTTTTCAATATGCCTTCTATTTTCTTGGCTTTCCCAATATCATGTGGTCCTTGTTTTCTTCCCGAACCAGGTTTTCTATCGATGGTCAAATTCTCCTGAAACTGTTTAATAACATTGGAAACAGTTGGACGGCAGACCTTCAATTCTTTAGCCAATTTTTTGTAGGACCAATTTGGATTTTTTTTGAAAAGTTTTTAATAATTTTAAGACGTACTTCTTTTTCTTCACTCATTTTGATCAAACTCACAATAAATCAACATGCTTGCCATTAAAAATAACAACTGACATATTTTTCAAAGATAACTAGATCAAAGAAATTTTTAAATTTTACACCCAAAAAAAAATTATTAGGTAAAACGTGTGTTAAGATTTTTTCAATCTCACTCCTTAGTTGAAGTTTGTTTAAATACACTGGCGGTCACAAAAACCGCATCACTTGCAATACTGCTGCAATTTCGGTAATATTTCCTAACTTAGTCCAAATTTCCTTTCTTTTGTAATGGAGATTCCCTTGTTTATGTTTTAAGAATGCATGTAAGCGAAATGTACCATTTTTTATTGCGCATGTTTGTCGAAAAGAAGAATTTTTGAAAAAGTGCCAAAAACAACTGTAAAGTATAAACAATTGTCGCGCCACCAAAACGTCGAAATTTTTGTTCTTACATATCAAGGAGTGTCATAAAGTTAAATACCTGAAGAAATCTGATGCATTTTGACTGCTGTTGGACTCTACAGAAAAAAGGCAATTTGTACCCGCTTGAAACGACAAAATGATCAAGAAGACTATGGATGACAAATACGGGAGAAAATGGCATAACCTGAAAGAGAACCATAATTTATCGATTCAAAAGTGCAGTAACAATAAGGACTGAGCTAAAGAGCTATTACAACGTGAATATAAATGTCGAAACCTTACGCAGAATGAAATGAAAGTTCGGTCTGTATGGGAGACGATCAGCCAAAAAGTCCATGTTGACGAAATGGATGGAAACAAATCATCTGGCATGGAACTCTGGCAGACTCAAGAAAAGTTATATGATCGGGAAAAGTTATATGCGCATTTAATCCGCGGTACGTGCGTCGCTCAGATATAGAGCACTACAAGGATAACTGTGTAGCGAAAATAGTCAAATTCCCACAAAGTCATATGGCTTGAATAGATTTTTCCTACTATATCTGGGCTCCCTTATGCTATATTAAAGGGGCTGTGAACGCCCAAAAATATGGCTAAAATTTTATGGAGCAATTGCTGTAAGCCAATTGTGGTTCGCTTTCGCTCATTATTGACGTTAGTTTTCCGGACGACCTCTGCGGCATATCATCGCGGCAAATTGGCAAGGTTTAGTTAGTAATTAATGCCCAATGTTTATGTTATTGATTCTTATTTGTTTACAGATTCAAAATGTTTTCGATTATGTTAGAATTTACTGGCGGGAATGATCAGGTAGCTCGCGCGGTTTAAGTCCGATAGAGCACCTCTTTCATATAATGAAACGGAAAGTTGCTCAAAACATGCCAAAGAATAAAAAAAAAACCCTTGTTGGAGTTCTGAAAAAGTTAAAAAAATAACGAATGATATCCTTAAAGCGCTTGTTGACTTTATACCATTCAAGATAACGGCCATAATAAAAGCAAAGAGAGGCGCGATCAAACTAAACCATTTTCCTTATGACTCTATTATGAAACAAATTAATCTTAGTTTACACTTTTAAAAAGTAACAAATATTTTTACTTTTACATACTTTTAATTAATACCCAAAAACGTGAAGTTTCTGCCATATTTTTGTTTTAATTAAAAGGTAATAAAATTTGTGTGTATGTATGATGTTTCTTTCACAATTTTGTTCATTTTGTCCCGAAAAAAAAAATTACATTCACTAAAACAAAATCAGGTTTAGGTTCTATTTTATTGAAATTGGTGGGTGGCAGTGGCGTGCCTAGCACTTACTGATGAGGTAAGCCCAGTGAATTTTTTTCTAAACCAAAAAGGCTAAAATTGGAAATCAGGATGGAATTCGACTTTTGATGTGTTAGAGAGCCTGTTGGAATATGGTGGGAGCATCAAAAAACTGAGCTTCCTTGATTGTTTGAAGCTTCACAAATGATCTTACCAGTTCCAACCACATAAGTGAACGTTTTCTCTGGACTAAAATTGATATTGGCTCCGCAAAGATATCATTTAAAAACCAAATCGTTAAGAGAGATAATATTTGTTAATCTAAACGATAATTTCCCTTAAATTAAATGTTTAATAAAACAGCAAATTATCAAATATAAGAAAAATATCAATGGAATGAAAAAATGCAAATTGCAAAGTAACTAAATGTATTGATGTATGCAAATAAGTAAAACTATTATTTGAAAAATCTTGTTTTGCTTCATTTTTATTTGAACCTGAACAGGAACACACTGTTATTTTTTGCTTGAACGTGAACCTAAACACGAACCCAAATTTAACCGGTTCGAAACTTTGATAAAATTTAATGGCGCAAAAATATAAGAGTAAAAGAAAGTGGAGCAAATTCTTTCCAAATGGCAAACTAAAACTGAAAGCCAGCTTTTAAATTCTATATAAAATCATACATAGTAGTAGAAAATTGGTATGCTGCTACTTTTTTTTGGAACTGCACATACTAAAAAAGCTATTGAACTTCCTATTAGAATAAGCGAGATAGCATGTTATGAAAACATATATTTCCAAATTTTAAAAGCCTCGTATAAGCCAACTTGATGAACTGCGATAGCATGAATGCTTGTGTGTATTCTATATAATCCAAATTTTTTTTTGGTACATATACTAGCTATTGAAAAACAAGGTAATACAAATAAAAAATTTTAGAAATTATTCTTTCAGTTTCAAACAAAAGTAGTAATTTTGTAAATACTTATCGCACAAATTTTCAGTTAGGCAAGCCCTGCTTTTAGGCTTATATGGATGTACCGCCACTGGTGGGTGGTGCGGTTTTTGTGACCGCCAGTGTATGTGCTAGAGTTCATACATGGATTTATAAACAAGGTCTTTGACATCATTAACAATTTTTTTTCTATAAAATGCATACCTCTCCTTCTTTTCTTTTCTAGTACTAGAGTCTTCTCAAGTGTTAATTTCTCTGCAAAATGGTTGTCAAAAAACTAAAAGCAAATTTGGAGCGGATTCGAACACTTCACAGATTTATGAATAATGAACGTTAGACAGCAGTCCAGTATAAAAATTTGAAAAAGAAACTCAGAAAGGAGGGGGTACGAAATTAAAGCCATTAATTACATATGGCATTAAAGTATAGTTTAATTAAACTACAGTTTATTTTTCACCATGGTATGATTATGCATTTATTGTATAGAAATGCTATATTAAATGCTGATATTTCTGCTATTTATTTATTATTTTATTTTAATAATTTACCCAGAAATTTTGCTACTTTTGACATACAATATGAAAAACGATGCCATTTAAATAATAATAAATTAAAACGGATATTTTTATTTAAAAGAGTTAAATTAATGTTTACGAACTTAAAAACTGAAAAAAAAATCCGAAAATAATTTATACACAAAATACAGAAAAAAGGAATTCAATTAAGCAGAGATTAACCACAATTAAAAAGAGAGTGTAATGGCAATACTAATTGCCGATTTTGCATAATAAAAAAAAATAATAAAAAAAAAAAGAAGAAAATTAAAAATATTAACAATGTGAAAATAAAAAATATTGCAATGCAATATTAAATTATAATAAAAATATAAACAATGAACTTTCTCACTCACTCTCTATCATTTGTGATTTAAAATTTGTGCAAGTGCAATAAATTAATAATAAATACAAAAAAAAAAAAAAAAAAAAAAACTACGTAAGTAATTATTAATTTACAATTTAAAAAAATTCAAATTGAAAAGTACATAAAATAAAATAACAACAGCGAAAACTCAATTGAAAATCAAAAATTATGCTCGGAAATAATGAAAAATATTAAATTCCGTTTCGTGTTTCAATTCAACAAATGCTCAAATAAATGTTAAAGGTTAAGGTGGGAGTGAAACAACAGAGAGAGAGAGAGAGAAGGCAAAAGAGTGGGAGAGTACTACATATGCTTACGTTTTTTATGCATTTGTATTTTTGTATGTGAGAGTTAAATTTCATTCAATATTTTGTTTGGAGAAAGCGAGCGTGATTCGTATGCTCAAATGTTATGAATGCTTTCCACAATTGGAGACCAATACAATAAAACATCAACAAGAACAAAATCGAAAAACCCAATACATTAACGATATTTACATTTATTCACACACACACACAAAACACACTGATTTTATTTTGTTTTTATTGAATTGATAAAATCACAATAACAGCAAACACAACAGCAACAACAAGAAGAGCATATAAAATGCACACATACACACAACACCACCCAATTTCCCAACGCTCTTCTCCAACCCTTGAATCCTTCATCAGTTTCACTTGCATGTTGCCCCAATAGACGACAATATTACTATCAATGGAACAAGGCATAATACTGTAAAGGGGTGCATATATTTATATATGCATACTTACATATATTTTCTATATTGGTGGTTAGCGAATGTATTGGAATGAAGAGGGAAAGTACGTCGTAGCAGCAGTTGTGGCATAGTAGAAAATCGAATCACATTTACAATTCTGTGCAAATATGCCGCAGTATTGCCAATTCATTTCGATATTTCAGCTGAAAAGTGAAGTGTGTTTTATGTGTGTGTGTGTGTGTATGCATGCGTTCAAATCTGTATTTCCGTATTTGTGTGTGTGCGTGAATTTATTTATTTATTTATTTAAACGTTTGCAACATTGCGACATATCGTAAAAACGATGAAGTGAATACAAGAATTTTTTCACCACAAAATGCATTTCCTTCCTTCAAATGTTGCATTGAATGCACAGTGGGTCGGAAAATAAAATTATCAGTTATAATTTTACCTAAAAAAACGAAAACAAATACGTATATAGCAGCGCCGTTTGGCAATTTCGGTGGCTCTTAGGCAAAATTATTCCGGGGCTCTAAAATTTTTGAAGTGAAACTTCTTTTCTCTTGTCCTAGAGTAAAACCAACCGGATGTGAAGTCAGCGCGTTAGTTTGCAATGCGACATAATTTTGTCGAGCAATGTGCATGAGGTGCTAAATATCAATATTTCGTAACTGAATTCACGAGCAAACTATATAATAAACGATTCATAAATAGTTTTAATTCAATATAACATTTAAATTACACACACACGCCTATGGCAGAAAGAACAATGTATAGCGTCACCATCTTAAAGTTTATGACAGTTATATATTTCACATACAGATGGCGCAAATGTCCAAGGAATTACATGAAGATGTCGCACATAAAAAGAGTTCGCTACAATTGTCATCGACATTACCGGTACAGAGTTGCAATTTTTGTTCTAGAATTAATCCCAAAAAAAAAAAAAATTGGTTGTGTATTAACGAACACAAGGCAGAAGTGAAACTTCTTGTGAACTAAACGCAACACAAACAAGCAAATGAACTTAAAAAACACAAACCAATGAAGTAAAAAATTTAGCGATTGAAAAATTTTATTTGCTTGTGTTTCGTTTAGTTCACAAGAAGTTTCACTTCTGCCTTGTGTTCGTTATTACACAATTTAGTTTTTCTCAATATTACAAAATTAAAAATTTTGAATACTGCGCCAATTTTGATTGAATTTATAAAGGGTTTTCCATTAAGGACATAACAATTTTATCTATTAGTAAAACACAGAATGTTTTGAGATATTGAGTTCAAATTTATTGTGGGTGTAGTGCAAGCATTACATTTCATGAATGAAATTCGATTTCGGACATATGACGACCACGAGCCCGTTTACAGCGATCGATTCTTTGGACCCAATTTTCCAACACTTTCGCACACATTTCGACCGGAACGTTGGTAATTTCGCGTTTGATATTGTCTTTGAGCTCGTTTAAAGTTGCTGGCTTGTTGGCATAGACCAGTGACTTGATATAGCTCCATAAAAAGAAATCCAATGGCGTTAGATCGCATGAACGAGGCGGCCATTCCACCGGACCATTTCTCGAGATAACACGTTCACCGAATTTGCCTTTCAATATATCGATTGTGACGCGTGCTGTGTGGCTAGTGGCTCCATCTTGTTGAAACTATTATATATTATTAATAACTATTATTACAGAAATAAAATTATATAAAATACAAAAAACTTCATTATTGTGTTTTATTTAACATTTTAAGTTTTAAATTCTACGTTAAATTTATATCAAATTTACATTTTGCAATATCAGTTATACATTATTGTCATGTCAATTCAACATTATTGTCATATCAATATTACATTAAAATAATGTATTTCTTTTACATTTTTAATGTTAAAATTGCATTGTTTTCGCATCATTTATACATTTTTCAGTAATGTTATAATTACATTTTGTAATGTCAATTTTGATATTTTTTAATGTTGGGTGAATATTGTAAACAAAAAATGTTATTTTACAGCTGTTTCATGTACTTTTTTTTTTTGAGTGTACGACCTTCCGGTTATGCTCTTTACTTCATTTATAACAAGCACATTGAGCTTTCGGAATCAAAATTAGTTGTTTGGCAAATCGTGGACTTCTTCAGCATATTTCTCAAAGTTTTGTTCCAGGTCTAGGCAAAATGGATGCAGAATTGGTTGGTTTTACCACAACAGCCCATTGAGGGTCTAGGCTGAGCTCTTTTACAATTACTCATGTTGTGCGTGTATTTCTATATACGAATGGAGAAAATTGAGTCTTATGCTGAGTCCGAGTGGCGGAATGAAAAGTTTTCTTAGATCATTTTCTTGGAGGTTTGCTATTTCCAGTCAAGACGTGTAGAAAAATTAATCTTATCAATTTATTTGTGGTTTTTGGCGTGGGCAGGGTATCGAACCAACCAAGTATTTTGTGCTGTCTACGAACTTGTCACTAACGATATGACGACCATATGATCAACTCATACATAGATTTATATATTAAAGCAGAAGCATGCAACACTACGATTTCAGGACCCTAAATTTCTAATTTTCTGGGGTCTTATTTTATAACTATTAGAAAATTTCTTAATTACCGTAAGGCCTTAAATTTTTTCAAATTTTCTCAACTCAATTCACTGTGGCATGCAATGCATTCCATTACGCGTAGCATTGCATTACGGGTTGGTGTATTTTGTGGTTCTTTCTTAATGGAATTTCGCGTGTATTAAATGTGACACCAGAGTGTGGCGGGAAACCATGAGAGAAAGAGGAGCAGAAAGGAGAGAGAAGGAGAGAGAGAGAGAGAGTAAAAAGCATTGAAGGAATTTTGTTGCACTGTCAACTGTCAATATATTGGCATGTGCAGCATGTTTGTATTTGTATGTGTTTTCTAAGCACACAAATACACACCTATATACTCTCACATATATATGTATATATATATATATAAACCTGTACATACCTACATGGATTTATGCGTGTACTTACAATTTAGAACATTTTAGTGTCTCATTTGCGTTTAAATAGTTTGTTATTGCAATACACAGACACAAGTGTAGAAAAAGTTTTTGAAATTTATACAAAATTATCGGAATATTTATTCATGTATGTATGTATACATATTTGACTTCATATATGTATATATGTATTTAGTAATGTAAAGTAATTTGAGCTTATTTATTTTGGGAATTTAAATAATTTTTGATATTTTTGTTGACTGACAATTGAAAGATATATTTATTGTGCTTAACTTTTAAATACTGGTCAATAATAAAATGTGAGCAGTTGATTTTTTTCCCCCATTATGCTAGCAGATATTAGTTTTCTTCAATTTCATTAGTGTAATTAAAATTTTATTCATACTTTTATACTTCCCATTCCCATCCACATATCTTTTTCCTAAAATCCTTCCTTCATTCATTCATTCCATCCTGCCTTCCTTCCGTTTGTTAATATAAAAGCATTATGCTTCCTTGATTGCTTTGAGGCTTTTGTCTCTTTTATGCTATTATGGCAAAAGTTTTGTATACAAAAACCACAAACTTTTACTATCATTCTAAAGCATACATATGCATTCCAAAGCAAAGACACACACACACATACATGCATACACATACTTGAATACATGCATATGTGTTTAAATGTCCTTATCAAGTAAAGGATTCTTCTAATGCTTATTTGCTTTTTTGTTTTAGTCATTCATGAGGGTATTCAATTTTCACATACATGAGCACACAAACATGCAAACCAACGCACTCTTTCACTTATCCATACACACGCATACAGATGTATACACATATGTGAGTATTTCTTCTCTCTCTTTTAACTCTCACACCTCACTGCATTGAATTACTCTTCCTAAAAAGTTTCTCTGGTCGACCACAAAAACTTTGAAATATTTTTTTTGGTTTTACTTTTTTATTTTAGAAAAGTTTCGAGATTCTATTTTCGTTTTATTCTCAAGTATCTGCAATAAAGTCGTAAGAATATTATGCTTCAAATATTTTAAAAAGTATGTATTAGTTTGTTTAGAGATAGTTGTGAATATTTTGTATTTGTAATTTAGAAAATTATTTAGATTTAGATTCATATGGAAATAACTTTATCCTCTGTCAATGAAATTTTTGTTTCTGAACCTAACTGGTTTTCTATTTTTTTCTATTTTATCTAATTCATTTGTATGTATTTTCGAGGCGCAAAATCCAGAATTCTTTAATCAAAGAAATATGCCTTGAGCTTTAGCATATCCAGAGATTATGGAGGGGAACTGAGTTATTTTTTCGCTCCTTTTTAGAGTCTTTTAATTAACAAACAACTATGAAAGAAATACTGGTGGACTTTTAGTGTGAGTATTTTAAAATACCAACTTCCAGTATTACTAACCGTAAAAGGGCAGCTAAAAAAGGCCTTATTATTCACTACAAACTGCAATTTAGTACGTTTTTATAATTCTTAAATACTTTGTGAGCATTTACACTACATTTTTGACCAAAAATGGGGCTGTGCCTTTATGTTTTATATCAAAATAAGTGTACCAAAAGAAGGCTACCATTCGACTGCACCACTTATTAATTTCTTCATGACTCGAACCAAAATATCTTGGAATTATTGAAAAAATGCAAACACTGATTCATGTGGAACGCCGCATTTTTTTTTAAACTGAGCGATAAGGAAAAACTGAAGCACAATGTAACTAAGTCTTAAGAGAGATATTCGAAATTTAATGTATACAATTCAATATTATGAAGTATGAACAATAAATGCAGAGAATTTTATTATAACAATTGTACCCTTGTTATCCAGCTCAAATTAACCCAATACACTCATTTGAAATGAAAATTCCCCAAACGACTATCTTTGAACTTCATTTTTGAAAGAGATATCATGGGTTAAAGAAATATTAAAAAAGCGGCATATCGGAGATTTTAAATAGGTCAGAACGTAAATGACACCCAAAATATACTAAATTTGAAGTCGTACATATTCAGAATTCGTGTTTTAAATTTCGAGAAAATTAGCTAAAATATGAAATAAATACTTTTGATTAAATTTTCTGTATGAGAGCCGAAATTGTGACCGGACTTTTTTCAAATGAATAATTTTTTTTGGAAATCCGGCAGATACAATACAATCTCAAATTAGAGAATGACTGAAAATAGTGTTGTTTTTTGAAGAACAACTTTTAGAGCAAATTCATAAATATGAGAGAGAGAGAGAGCTGTTCGTGTTGTTCTTGCATGAGTTGACTTCATTTGCTTACTGCTTTCTTACTATATGAGCTTCGCTGTCCGGTACGCTGACAAAGTTTGGGTAATGCGTAATTTTATCCCAAAAAAAAAAAACACCTCGAGCCAGTAAAAAAGTAGTAAAAAAAGTAGTAACAAAGTAAAAAGTAGTAAAAAAGTTCCTGAGATATCTCATATCGTCATGAATTTTCAGGTTGCATGGGAAGTACCACTCCACTATAACCTCGATATTTGTAAATCTTGCATACCAAATCTTTGTTCCATACTACAAATGCTTCCTGAGATATCACATAATGAATAATGAGGCCATATGGGAGGTGCCACACTCCCCTTTCCAATTGCATTCAAATCATTTTTATGTAGTATTACATTGTCAAACAACGTCGTTGTACGAAATTTCAAAACTATATTGTGTATGGTTCTAGAGATATAATCAAATAAGAATATGATTTGTATGGGAGGTACCACTCTAACTTTTCCAAACCCACCCCAATTTTTTTCTACAAAACTCCAAATCTTAGTATCGCACTACAAACAGCTCCTGAGAAGAAAATTCAGGTTTGTATAGGAGGTACCACGGTCAGTTCTCCAATCTTCTTTATGAATGTTGACATGCACTTCAGACCTCATAACAAATACATTTTGTATTTGGATGGTTAGCTTTTGAGTTTATCGCCGTCAAACGAACAGCTCATTTTTATACATAAGGATATAGCAGTGAGATTGAGAAAATTTTATACCATACCAGGAATTTTTTAGGAAATTTTCGATTCTAAATTGTTCTTCGACATTTCCTCGAGCATCAGCAACATAAATCTGCCAGTACATACGTTTCGTCGTCCATTATACAACATGAATATTTTTGTATAAAATTCTGGAACTTTTTGGACTTTGTATGTTTTGAAACCTGCATTGGCTTTAACTTTTCGCACCAAATAGTCAGAGCACTGGGCTAACCGGGCAGCTTTTCTACCAGATGTGTTTGGAGATATTTTCAATATGCTTTCTATTTTCTTGGCTTTCCCATTATCATGTGGTCCTTGTTTTCTTCCCGAACCAGGTTTCCGATCAATGTTCAAATTCTCCTAAAACTGTTTAATAACATTGGAAACAGTTTGACGGCAGACCTTCAATTCTTTAGTCAATTTTTTGTAGGACCAATTTGGATTTTTTTTGAAAAGTTTTAATAATTTTACGACGTACTTCTTTTTCTTCACTCATTTTGATCAAACTCACAATAAATCAACATGTTTGTCATTAAAAATAACAACTGACATATTTTTCAAAGATAACTAGATCAAAGAAATTTTTAAATTTTACACCCAAAAAAAATTATTAGGTAAAACGTGTGTTAAGATTTTTTCGATCTCACTCTTTATGTAATAAAATATCTTAAAAAATTCTTAAAAATTGTCGTTTTTTTGCATGAGGAACTCTAGTCCTACCTTAACCATTTTGATCGCTTTCATTTATTTAAATTTTGATTCTTTCTGTTTTTTATGACTTACCATCAGTAAACCTTCCATTTCAGGTAAAAAAGAAAAAAATGAAAGATTCATGATTTCAATCATGGTCTAACATACACGCATGTGACCCAAGTTACACGGATTTTGATATAGCGTTTTGTTTTTTCAAAATTAAGCCATAAAAACGAAGTCAAAAATATTGCGTATCTTTGACAAAATGTAGCCTTTGGCAGAATCTATTGAAAACTTGATAGCCGTAGTAGAATTTTTTTATTTTTTTTGAGGTCAGACAAATTTACGTTCAACTTACATGCATTTTCCCTATAGTTTAATCTTTTTGGCCTGTCGATTTTTCGTTGCCCTCGGCTATAGATGATTATGAATTAATGAAAATTATTTTCATTAATTTTTGTTCTCAAGTCGGCGCTGTATAATTTAGTTTAACAAAGACTTCAGCTAAACGATTCACCATAAAATACAAGATATACCAATTTTTTCTGAAAAAAATTTAAAAAATTCTACAAAAACTTACCCGAAAAATTTCCAGACATAAATCTTAAAATTTATTTTATAAACAGATGCAAACAATCCACCTCCCAATTTAGAGCCTGTGTACTCTTCCAAAGCAGGAAGAAATATAAATAAAAAGGGCGGCAGGCAGCACAGTGGTACATATCATTATCAAATTAAAATGCCATTTCATTTATTGACAAAATACCGTAAATACCAAAAGATATGTGCACATATGTGGAAAAGTACATACTCGCATACATTGCATATGAAATTAAACTATACAAGAAGAAGAAGAAGAAGATGAAAAAAAAAACACAGAACAAGCAGCGAGGAGTGAATGGAGGAGGGAAGAAACAAGAAAAAATCAAATCAATATTAATTTACCAACAAACAGCATCAAAAACATTTAGCTAAAGGGGGTGTATGTCGTTGTCATAAAGTCCCAAGCAGGCAAGCAGAGAAAGAGGCTTTTAAGGTCAAAAAATGAGAATACTTAGCATATGCACATAAATCTTTTACAAGCCCAAAAAAAAAAAGGGGAGACAAAAGAAATTGCACACAAATCCAATGAAAGAACGTGAATGAAAAAAGTGCTTTAAAAAGGGACAAAAAAGGACAAAGCAAACTCAACTAAGAAAGGACAATAAAATTGCTAAACGCTTCAATGACAATTCGAGCATGTAAAATAAAACAACAGTAAATATATGTATACCTATAAATAAAAATAAAACAACAAAATGGGAAAGTAGATGAAATGAAGATGGAGATTCACAATGGCGAGGTTAGCAAAATGGCACAAAAAAATCAAGTAAGAAACAAGAAAAATGCTGCTTTAACTTGTAAAACAATTTCGATCTCCCTCCTGCTCACACACTTGCCTGATGGGCAAATTCAAAAAAGGACATAAACGTAAAATCTAAGAATTGTACGTTTTAACCCATTGTAGTCTAAATATATTCAATAAAGTAGGTTTCATATATGTATGAATACTTCACGTATGATTCTTACTACTCTTATGGAATAGCGAGATTACTGTAGTTTATTGTATTATTAAATACAGGCGAATCAGTTTAAACTTCTCCGAAATTCAAGCATTGCAAATTCAATTGATTGCAGTCAATATCAATCGCCGCAAAGTAAGCATGCCATCGAAATTTTCCCCTCAGTACTGGAAATGAACTAGCAAAGAAACCGCTCAGTGGACGTAGAAATCCGCAAATTTGAGAAATGTTGGAGATAACTGAAGACAGTGGCTAACGACTGATTGCGATGAAAGGGTTATGTTGAGGTCTTATGTCCAGCCATTAGCAGTTGCGTATCCAGGGGGGGAGGGGGGCGGGGGGGACTATAGGGACTGAAGCTTCCCCCCAGAACCCGAAATCTCATACTAAACAGTCATTTTTGATAAATCAAAAATATTTAGATTTTTTAAAAAAAAAGCCATCAGCAGTGAAAAGTATATACTTTCAACAAAAGAAAAACTTTAGGTTTTTTGTTTTTTTTTTTGTAAACTATGAAAATTAATAATTAATAAGTAATGTATAAACAGACTTAAAGAACTATATACCATATGTAGTCATCACAACAACAGTGCATAAAGAGACGGGCAAATCAGACGGACGTTTAGGTTATCTGACGTTTATATTATATTTTATTTTAGTAATAATAATTTAATATAAATATTAACCCATTTTTGTCTGCCATTGCGTTTTCTCAACACAAAATTCAAGTATTTTTTAAAAAGATAAAACTATGCATATCTCATTTAAATATTTATTTAAATGATAATTTGAACTCTTAGCTTCACAATTTTTCTTGTAACTTAATTTTTTTTTTTACAATTTTACACCTGCGCTTTTACTTTAACATTTGTATGTTAAAAAGGGTCTAAAAAAATTCATTTTTTAAAATGGCTCGTAGAGTTATTAAAATATTTTTTTTGTTTTTTTAACAATCATATTCGTGTTACTAAAATACCAAAATGCAATACTAAAGACTAAATTCCAGGTGTACCGGTCGTTGCTTTTTCGCAACAGGCTGCCCTTGTTAACCTAGACGTTCTAAAATTTTCTCAATTGGCTAAAAGTGATCAGTGGGATCTCAATAGTAGTCACATAAAAAATCATGAATTTATCTCAACGATTTCGATGATTCGTCCATAATGGGTTAAAATTGGGTCGGATATTTGAAACAATTCTGATTGGCCGCCATGATGGGCGGATGCCAATAGGAAGCACGTTACAGTACAACTAGTTATTGAATACATTCAGACTACATTAAATCTACAATTTCAATGCCAGCTTATGAATGTCTTACTTTTAGAAAGCTTCATAATGGTCTAGTTTTGGATTGAATTTTGTACTGAATTTTAGTCTATTATGGGTTAAATTTTTCGGTTTTTGCCCGTTTTTGATCTGAATTATGGTCAGAATTTTGATTTATTTTAGTTTGAATTTTAATCCGAATTAGGTTTGAGTTTTGATCCATGTTTGGTCTAAATTTTGGTTTGCTTTCCAGCGTTTGCACACCAGCGTCTGATTTGATTTCTGGTCTAAATTTTGGTTTGCTTTTAATTTCTATTTGGCGTCTTTTTAGCCTCAGTTTTAAACTAGCTATTAGTTTGAGTTGTGGTTAATATTTTCGTCTGAATTGGCTTGATTTTGATACTATTTTGGTCTGAATTTCGGTCCGGAATCGGTCTGAATTTTGCTTTAAAATTCGTCTGAATTCGTCTGGGATTTCGGTCTAGTTTTTGTTTAATTTAAGTTAAAACTTTTTGATGTAAATTTTTATCAGATATTCCCACTAATTTTTGGTCGGAATTTTGGGATACTTTCGTTCGGTATTTGGTGTCGTTTTGGCTTAAAGTTTTGTCTAACTATTGGTTTGAGTTTTGGTCTAAATTTTTTTTGAATTTTGGAATGAGTTTTAAAACCGATTTTGGTTTTGATTCAGTCTGAATTTTGGGTTTTCATCTGAATTTGACCTCATTTTAGTCGATTTTTGTCGAAATTTCGGTCCGATTCGTTGTCTGAACATTGTTTTTTTTTAACCGGTTGTTGCCCGGTACCCGAAAGCGTGTACGGATCTCGTTGAAATTTAAAATGTTTTAGTTTTTTGGTCAAATTAAAATATATTTACATTTTATGTAATGTATAATAAGCCTGTATATAATTTTTTATAAAAATTAAGTGCTTGGTTATGGAGTTGTGAGATCGTAAAGTCACCACCAGGCCCATATTAATAGTGATATCTATGCTAAGTGTGATATGAATATATATTTTAAAAATTCTTTTAAAGTACCATCTAAATCAACTGATATCTAAACTTAATTTTTTTCGGATTTTTGCTTCGACCAAAAATGACTCAAAAAATGGAGATGTATCAGATTGTTTTATCGAAATTTTTCCTCAAATGAAATTAAAATTTAATCAAGATTTTGATCTCGATTTTTGATCTGAATCTGGTTCTTTTCTTGGTTTGAACTTCGATCTGAAAAAAGTAATGAATTTGAATTTGAATTTTGGTCAAAATTTCCGCCTAAATTTCTATCCGATTTTAGTTTGAATTTTGGTCTCAGTTTTGTTCCAGTTATCTTTTGATTTTTGACCTGTATTTGGTAAAATTTTTTCACTAGTTTTTGGTCTAGGTCTGGGTTTTGGTCGATAGTGAGTCTGATATTTTTCTTTTAATTTAGTAAATTCAGCCCCGAAAAACCCACAAACCCAAAACCTAGAACCGCCACTGGCCATTGGTAAATAGAATAATTTAGTAAATCGGAAGAATTTATACAAAAATTGGCCTAAAGTTCTTCTGCTAACAGAAGAAGGCCCGGTCTGTGTTATATGTGGATGCTTATTTTCTAAGTATAAATGTGTAAAAAAAAAACCAGGACCAGAATATATAAAAAATTATTATGCTATACATTCCCCAGTCTAAAACAATGAGCCTCCCGGATTCTATTATGGGACTTGATATTTTAAGATCTGCCTTGAATTTTAAGCATAATCAGACGTTAAAAAATGTGAATTATTCTAGTTGGCCCTCAAAGGGTTAAAAGCAACGAAACTATTCGATTGTCACACAACAGCGCAGACAATTGCATTTGGAAGTAATGCTGGCCCAACAGAAGCAGAAACAATAAAATAGTAAAGCAAAAGAAAAAAAACACAAAAAGAAAGCAAAATAAAATGGACAAATAGAAATGTTCTTAAAGGCGCGCAAATAAAATTAAAGGCGAGAAAAACAAGTGGCAAATATTTCAAGGCTACGACAATACTACTACATACAGAGGACAGGATATCCAGCCACAGACATCAACAGCCAGCAACAAGAAAAAGGACAAACACACATTGTGCGTATTTGCGCATTAATCAATTGCATTTGCAGGACAAAGTGATGTAGTTTTCTCTTGAAGTGAAAGAGAGAGAGAGAGAGAGAGAGAGTGAAATCAAAAGCAAACGATGAGTTGGAACCCTGAAGGAATCGTAAAAAGGGACGCACACACACATACAGTGCTTGTGGCAGATTGATTTGTAGGCTTGACCTAACTTGGCGTTTGATTAAATTAAATTTCAAATAAAGGACATTCGTATAAATGTATATACATATGTATAGATTCAATTGTATATGGACTCAATTGCAACAGGCACGAACGAACATTTGCGAGAAGGGAACGACATCGCTGGCTTGAAAGGAGAAAAAAGCACATCACAATTCGCGTAATTTAAAATATCTTAACAAATGCTTTGAAAATCGTTAACGATTTCTTTCGTATTTTTTTGTATTTTCTGACATTTGTAATGGTAGCCATCTGCTGGGGAGGGCAGAAAGGCAGATAGACATTCAGACAGCTTGTGGTGATTGACAATTTAATGATAATGAGGGCAAAACAAATTTATTAATTTTCAAAGAGATATTTTTTTTTTTTGGAATTTTTATTTTTTTATTTTTCTTCTGTTACTTTGTAACTTTGAAGTGATAATTTCATTAAAATTAATATTGGCAGAATATGTAATTGGAATGGATGAACTTGCAGTGGCATTTGAAGAGTGGGGCAATCTGAACTATTATTATTATTATTTGAAGGATGGGACGACCCAAAAATCATGCACGTGGACCTATAAGATCTATTATAACAAAGTTGCAAATTATGAAAGAAAGAAAGTAAGAGAGAAAGGAAGATAGATAAGAAACCATTCCCCTAACTGAGAACCGGACTCGGGTCTACATAGGCAAGAGTCTGGCATGCTGCCACTAGACCACAGAGGCGATGCTTGGACCTACAGCTCAACGCCCATTCCGAACGACGGTGTGGCAATTTGTTATCACTAGGTTGTTTCGCCATTGCCAACCAAGGTTTGTATTTGTACACTTTCTTATAATTCTCATTCACTTCATATCGACAGTGAATATAAGAAGAAAGTCTAGTGCACTTAGGGTAGCCAGATTTTTGAACAGCAAAATTAGTACATTAGACATTGGAAAGCAGTGAAAATCAGTACAAATCAGTACAAATCAGTACAGTTTTTATGTTTTTTTTACCTAGTAATTTCAATGTAATATAGTGATAAAAACGTACTTAAACTTTTTCTCCGATTTTGGGTGTTCATTTTCCATTTTTTTCATCATCAGTAGACAATGTTGATCAGTAGACAATCAGTTTCCACATTTAGAGGATTGTGAGAGCTCAGGACAGTAATCAAATTCAATTAATAAGAAATTCCCTTCACTCATTTAAAAACTAACGTTAACCGGCTTTTCTTCAAGAAAATATTGCTTTTCTCCTCTCAATAGCAGTAACGCGTAGGTATTTTATTTTGTGAACAATCAGAATAAGAAACAAACAGGATGAGACTGTCTCCTAAATCGATTTTAAGACCATTAAGGTTAAGCACAAAAATTCTTAAAATATTAATTTGAAAAAATTAATACAAAATACAAAAATCAGTACATTTTTGTACTGATTTCGAGATTTGAAAAAATCAGTATTTAAAAAAAAAAAAATCAGGACATGCCCAGATCAAATCAGTACGTCTGGCTACCCTAAGAACACTCTCCACTTGATCTTACCTTTCGATTCACCGTGCTGCATCTAGAAGTAAGATTCAGTCGTTCCCATTGAATTCATCCATTTTCGTTTCTTCTTTAAGATTTCATTATTTTTTTTTTGTTTCATTTGTTCCATTCAATTCATTGTTCCGCTTTGTTTGATTTGTTCGTTTCTCTCGATTCATAATTTTTTTACATATGGGCCGAAATTTGTAAATCGAAACCAATGAAAAAAATTTTTTTTTTCAAATACCACTCAATTGTTCTTATTTTTAGTTAATATGTATCTTATGGTATCGAGCAATATGAATATCACCACAAAAAATTTGCTTTACAAAAAAAAACTTTTTGATAGTCAAGTTTGATGGCTTTGAAATGAGTCGCTTTTAGTCTAAAATACTAAAAAGTTTTTTTTGCGCAAAGTCCAACAAGTTAAGAAATTTTTAAAACTACTTTTTTTCGAGTATTTTAAGTCTATTTTTCGGGTTGGAAAAAAATCGGCAATTTTCTTCCTTCATATCTGTGTAGAAAGCCGTGAAAAATGTGTAACGTAACAGTCTTTTTTGTTGAAATAAAATGATTGCTACTAGTTTATCATCGACGGCGCTATTAATTCTTAGAAACTGCACATAAAAGAAACCATCATTCTTTTCTTGCTTACCGGAATGCAAAAATCGCTGAAAGTTTTGAAAATTTGGAACGACGGACCATCATCGCAATTCAAAGTTAAATTCATCTCAGCAATGTTTCCGGTGTTCGAAGTTGAATTTGGTATAAAAATGTATTCGAACTATTTTGCAGCGTCCCATAGAAAAGGATGTGCTGTTGATATTGGTGCAACTACAAAAATAGTCGTGCGAAAGCAGGTTCTAGCTGGGAACTGCATTGTAAATTATACAACAGATTTCATTGCTGCATTTCATTCTGTACGAATCAAAAATCGCTATCGAAGATGTTGTTGTGTGTAACTTCACTGCTATAAATAGTATGTTAAATGCAGCTGAAATTTTTCCTGATGCAAAAAATATTCACGACATAGCATTGACCCATCAGATCAAAGTCATTGAAGGAAAAATAGTGGCTTTCATTACTTCCAAACAAGGATAAAATTAATTATCTCTATAATTTTTGAATTATGTAAATTTAAATCTGATATTCAAATTGTGCATTAATGTGCAATGTTATAAAATATAAAAAAAATAATATTTACCATAAAGTAAATTTAAACTTATCTAATAGGCAAAGAACCAATAAATATACATTTTGACTCACTTAATATGCTTTATTGCATTAATTTCGCTTCAACAACGTAACAGTCTTTTTTGTGTAACGTAACAGTCCGCACATGTATGCTTTTAAAAAGTTCAAAAACATTATTTTTCAATAAATTAATGACTTCAGGCATTTCTTTGCTCTTATTGCTTGCAAACAATGCATTCAGATATAAAAGGATCCGCTAAATTCGCTGACTTTTGCTTACATATAAGGCAACCTCCAAAATCACTTCCAAAAAATGTAACGTAACAGTCCGCCTTAAAAGGCGTATAACTCCAAACCAACAGGGAATGGACTTTAAGTTCATAAAGGTGAAATGTGAGTCTTGAGACCTATTTTCATATGCAATCATAAAAGAGTATGATTTTATATGGTATTGATGAGATATATGCCAAAAAGTGCGGTCGATTGTAACGTAACAGTCTAAATTTCGGCCCATATGTTCTTTTCTTTCAATTCAGCGTTCTATCCTTTTCTATTGTTTCTATTTGCTCTTTGCTTATATCATATTTGTTGTCTTTATTTGCTTTTTCCGTTTGATTGTTTTTGTTCCTTTTGATTTGTTTGTTCATTTTGTTGGTTTATTTCTTTACGTTACATCGTTCTTTATGTTTTTTATTCCTTTCGGCTCATTGTTCTTTTAATTTGTTCTATCGATTTATATATTACAATCGATTTGTTATTTTCTTCTTCTTAGTTTCATTCGTATTGATTTGTTCATTCAATACGTTAATTCCAAAATGAGCACTTATCGTATAGCTAGGACTTCGGCTTAAACTACTTTAGTCGAATTAGCTTTCATATAGACTTGGAGTTTGAGGTGCTTAGAGTTGGAAAAGCCGTTGCGAAATTTTTTCTGAAGTAATATCTGTGGGCTGGTTAGTCTGTATTTAGGCTGGGGGTTAGGTTTTGAAATGCATGCGAAAAAAAAACAATTTATGACTGCCGGATATAAAGACCGAATTTGGACAGTCCCAATGTCGCTATAACCGGTTTTCACTGTATTTTGATACACTAAGCTTTCCTCAATCAATTGAATAACAGAACTTATGTCAACATCATTCTCATTACCTTATTTCGTTTGCATATTGAAATATTCTGATACTCCTCAAACTACAAAAAGCAAAAATTCAAGCATAAGTTTCCAAAATTATAATTTTTCCAATAAATAAATGAATGCATTTACTGTATTTTAATTTCTTTAGTTTCATAATTTCAAACTTTTACTAAGTATTTGCAATTATAAATAAAAAAATTGCAACTTTCTCAAATATTTATATATAACTTAAGTGATTATCGCATTATAATAAAAACTTATACCTATTTCGTATGAAACTAAGAAGCACAAGAGCAAAGAATTTTCCCCAAACAGTCGAGATTATTAAATTAAAACATAAAAACTTTTACTTTAGGAAAAATCTACAAGAATAGTGGAAAAAGAAGTAGTAGAAAGTATATAGTAGAAAATAGTAGTAGAAAGTATATAGTAGTAGAAGCAGCTTTCAACAGCAACAACAACAAACAAACATAACGAAATGCAAAGTAAAATCTTTTAGACCGAGCAATATGTCACATGGGACAAATTTGGTAAAAGTTGCAAGTTTTTCCTTTTATTTTTCTACTACTAAACTTAAATACGTACATACATATACATTCATACATGTGTAGGAAAAAGAGAGAGAGAAAAAGAGTAGCAAAAAAAAAAAAAAAGGAAGAGAAACTAATGCTAAGCAAATTAGTATGAGGAATGACTGAAGTGTTGCCAAGTTTTATGTGTGCAAAGTTGATATTATTTTACCACTGGGATGCAACGAAAAACAAACAAAAATATGTATATAAAAAAAAGGAACAAGTTGAAAAAATATGAAAGTTATGAAAAATGGCAACTGACGCATAGTGATGGTGACTAAATTATATGCAGTAACGAAACAAAATCAAGTTGCCACTTTAAGGAAGTGTAGAAAAAAATATACAAAAAAAAAAAAACTGAAGACCATCAGCACCACACTTAAATGTACTTATGAAAGTTATTTTGAAAAAGAAATGTCCTTAAATTTTTGATTGGTTTTTTTTTTTTTCAAAAGCAAGAAGCCAAAATGCGCCAATGTTTTTTTTTTAATGATGATGAGTTTTTATATTTTAACGCTATTTGCTCAACGACTATTTAGTGTCTTCATTTGGCGTAACTACACTTTAACGCTACTAAAATTTCACAATTTTTTTTCTTTTTTCACTTTGACATTTTTGAGTGCGCGCCGTCGCTGCCGCTTTCATGCTTTCAATTTCATGGAGTTTTGCATTTTGTTAACTTATCCACAAGTGTGTAGCATCAACTGTATGCTTGTATGTGTTTACGTTTGTCTAAGTGTGTTTGCGAATAATTTCCTTGGGACTAACAAGAAAAACAAACTGGAAAAAGTTTATATGACATACTGACATGCCACTGTCCGCTACTCAAGAGCTACTTTTTACTGTTATGGTTGATTTTTTCTACATAAATATTTATATCGTATATAAAAATTAAAAAAAAAAATAAACTGATCTTTGGTGTGGTCTTTAGTCTGGTCTTTAGTCTGGTCTTTGGTCTGGTCTTTGGTCTGATCTTTGGTCTGGTCTTTGGTCTGGTCTTTGATCTGGTCTTTGGTCTGGTCTTTGGTCTGGTCTTTGGTCTGTCCTTTGGTTTGTTCTTTGGTCTGGTCTTTGGTCTGGTCTTTGGTCTGGTCTTCGGTCTGGTCTTCGGTCTGGCCTTTGGTCTGGTCTTTGGTCTGGTCTTTGGTCTTTGGTCTGGTCTTTGGTCTGGTCTTTGGTCTGGTCTTTGGTCTGGTCTTTGGTCTGGCCTTTGGTCTGGTCTTCGGTCTGGCCTTTGGTCTGGTCTTTGGTCTGGTCTTTGGTCTGGTCTTTGGTCTGGACTTTGGTCTGGTATTTGGTCTGGTCTTTGGTCTGGCCTTTGGTCTGGTCTTCGGTCTGGCCTTTGGTCTGGTCTTTGGTCTGGTCTTTGGTCTGGCCTTTGGTCTGGTCTTTGGTCTGGTCTTTGGTCTGGTCTTTGGTCTGGTCTTTGGTCTGGCCTTTGGTCTGGTCTTTGGTCTGGTCTTTAGTCTGGTCTTTGGTCTGGTCTTTGGTCTGATCTTTGGTCTGGTCTTTGGTCTGGTCTTTGATCTGGTCTTTGGTCTGGTCTTTGGTCTGGTCTTTGGTCTGTCCTTTGGTTTGTTCTTTGGTCTGGTCTTTGGTCTGGTCTTTGGTCTGGTCTTCGGTCTGGCCTTTGGTCTGGTCTTTGGTCTGGTCTTTGGTCTGGTCTTTGGTCTGGTCTTTGGTCTGGTCTTTGGTCTGGCCTTTGGTCTGGTCTTCGGTCTGGCCTTTGGTCTGGTCTTTGGTCTGGTCTTTGGTCTGGTCTTTGGTCTGGTCTTTGGTCTGTCCTTTGGTTTGTTCTTTGGTCTGGTCTTTGGTCTGGTCTTTGGTCTGGTCTTCGGTCTGGCCTTTGGTCTGGTCTTTGGTCTGGTCTTTGGTCTGGTCTTTGGTCTGGTCTTTGGTCTGGTCTTTGGTCTGGCCTTTGGTCTGGTCTTCGGTCTGGCCTTTGGTCTGGTCTTCGGTCTGGCCTTTGGTCTGGTCTTTGGTCTGGTCTTTGGTCTGGTCTTTGGTCTGGCCTTTGGTCTGGTCTTTGGTCTGGTCTTTGGTCTGATCTTTGGTCTGATCTTTGGTCTGGTCTTTGGTCTGGTCTTTGGTCTGGTCTTTGGTCTGGTCTTTGGTCTGGTCTTTGGTCTGGCCTTTGGTCTGGTCTTCGGTCTGGCCTTTGGTCTGGTCTTTGGTCTGGTCTTTGGTCTGGTCTTTGGTCTGGCCTTTGGTCTGGTCTTTGGTCTGGTCTTTGGTCTGATCTTTGGTCTGATCTTTGGTCTGGTCTTTGGTCTGGTCTTTGGTCTGGTCTTTGGTCTGGTCTTTGGTCTGGTCTTTGGTCTGGCCTTTGGTCTGGTCTTCGGTCTGGCCTTTGGTCTGGTCTTCGGTCTGGCCTTTGGTCTGGTCTTTGGTCTGGACTTTGGTCTGGTATTTGGTCTGGTCTTTGGTCTGGCCTTTGGTCTGGTCTTCGGTCTGGCCTTTGGTCTGGTCTTTGGTCTGGTCTTTGGTCTGGTCTTTGGTCTGGTCTTTGGTCTGGCCTTTGGTCTGGTCTTTGGTCTGGTCTTTGGTCTGATCTTTGGTCTGATCTTTGGTCTGGTCTTTGGTCTGGTCTTTGGTCTGGTCTTTGGTCTGTTCTTTGGTCTGGTCTTTGGTCTTTATTTATTCCATAATGATATTTCTCATTTTTCGCTATAAACTATACCCATTTGCATTTAAATCGCTTTTTTTTTTGAGGCGTTTTATGTACCGAATTCCATGTTAGGTGTTGACTCCAATTCATATTTCCTTAACTTGTTTTCTTTTGATTTTCGCAATAACAAAATATAAACTGCAAGAAAACAAATATGTTGGTAAATATATAAGTATTTGGGAGCATGAAATGAAAATCTTTTTATGCTTGAATGCAAAAAAGTTTATGCTGTTTTCTTATTAAATTTTTTTCATTTCATTTTTGTTTTTTTATGTTTGTAGCTAAAGTTTGTGCGAAGAATTAATTTGATTTGAGATAATTTATATTTCTTTTTTTTCGGTTTGTAAATTGTTGAGTGAGAAAAAATGCAAAACTTTTAATTGAAACAGATTTACAAGTTTGAACCCAGAGCGTTCTCACTCTCTTTCTCGCTCTGCAGAGTGACAGTGGCATATTTTTAGGCACTAAAGTAAATAGGAAAATATTCCATAAATTGAAGTGTGTGCAAAAGGAAAATAAATATAATTCCCGCAAGTAGTTACTTAAATTTTATGCACTTGACTTTCGCTATCTTTAGTGCTCCGATCTTTGCCTCTCTCTCTTTTTTGCTTTCCTATTCCCATACCTTTTGGTGTAGTTTTCACTAGATTTTTATTTGCTTATCATGTTCATATATCGTGTGTATCGTGTGTTCTTAATGTACTTTCAAAATCTCCATAGAAAAGTTATTTCTTTCTATGTGTTTTAGCTTAAAACCGTTTACACAAACAAATCCCAAATTGCACATCTAAATATGTCAAAATAATCTGAAATTTATATACAAACTGATAAGAAAATACAAAGAAAAAAAAAATAGAAAATAAAAGTGGCATGAGGTTTTTCTCCCTCCCTCTCTTTTGGTTCTTGCTACCAGCAGCTAAGAAAAGAAATCTAGGAAATTCGAAAATCTTTGCTTTATCGTAATGTCGTCATCTTTGGCAACACTGTTTTCCCATAGTAGTTATATATGTATCCGTCTGCTTGTATATTTGTTTATGTATGCGCGCCTATCAAAGGAATTGAATCAAATTACCTTGTAATCTTAACCTTAAGGTTATTTTCCAATTTTACTTACTTTTATGCCCTCACTCTTGTTTTTGCCTTTTTCCCCTCTCTCTCTCTCTCTCTCTCTGCATATCTTTTAGTCTCACGCTTGCTTTTTTTTATATTTTGCGTATATTTGTTTTGCACTTTTTTGTTTCTGTTTTTATCCAAAAGCAACAACACTGCTACATTTAGCTTACCTCAAGTTCCCCTTCTCCTTTTTACTTTACTTCTCCTTCTTACTTATCTACTCTTCTCTGCTCTGGTTTTACTCATATTACTTTGTATTCTGCTTCCTCTCTCTCCACCACTTCTCTTCTCCTTACTACTTTTCTACTCTCTTCTTCTTTCTTCTCCTCTACTTGAACTCATATTACTTTGTTTAGCATTGGCAAATGGCTGCCGTTTCACCGGAAATATAAATGGAAATCTTACATTTCCGCTTATCGCGATTGAAAAGTTTAAGTGACTCTTCGGTGACTCTCTCCGGTGTCTGTTTGGGTAATGGCGGGCGCAGCACAAACAAAGCACCGAACAGCAACTTTTCGTTTGTTTTTCGATACAGTTTAGTAAATTGCAAAAAGAGATTGGATTTCAATATGTGGCAATGAGTGTATGGGTTTGTATTTTCTGTGTGTGTGTGTACCTGCATATATTTTTTGATGTTGTACAAAATTTGCCAAGAAGTATGTATAAGTAAAAGTTTTCTGTGTATGCCTCAAGGGCATAAAGATATGGGGAAATTCAATACTTTGCTTAATCCTGTGCTCGTATGAAAATTTCTTTAAAATGTTTGAGAAACTGAAACGAAATTCTTTAAAAATTGTATTAAAGTAAACGTTTCCAAATAAAACAAAAGAAATTTAACTCCTTTTACATCGAACACTTACAAAATAAGCTCGATTTCATTTTCGTTGGGTTTTTTTTTTTTGCGTATTTTTTTTTTGTTTTCTAATATAAATAATATGTAATATATTCCAGAATGTAATTAGCTTATTCTGATTGGCTCTGATTAGCAGACCAGCTGGTTATATTTTTTGATTATGAGAGAGAGGTAGAATTTTAATTTATGGTATTTCTCATTGCACTTTTCTCATTATGAGTTATTATGAGAGAGAAAGAGTGTTATGTTGTGTGTTCGCTACAGCAAAGAAGAGAGCATCAAGAGAGCTCTACACTGAGAGCATAGGTAAAAATACATAGTATATAATGAAGTGCCTTTTTTTTGTTTGAAATACGTACACGTAAAATTCGATTATTTTGCGTGTAACACAATATGGCCAACTTGATCTCTTGTAGTTACAGTTCAGTTGGCACTGAGGCTTTATACGAAGCATATTAGCGTTTGTTCGCGTAACATATTTGATTTTCGGCGCACCATCTGATCCAGTTCTTTTTCGTGCGCCAACTAACTTTTATGCTTGTAACACCTAAAATTAGAACAACAATTTATTAATAATTGAGCACTCTGTTTGCAACATAATATAATTTTCGATCAGGCTGAAATTTTCCACAAGCTTCACTAATACAATGATTCATCTTTTCCGCACTATTAGAATCCGATCCACGGGAAATCAAAATTTCGGTCCAGTCTAGTGTGAAAGCCTGCACATACATACATATATAAATGATCAGGGTGCATAATAATAATAATAATTTACCTATGTCCGTCACGATTAAACTTGATACAGAAATTTTTTAAAAATAAATACAATTCGTAAATGGGCAAAATCAGACCGCCAACATATTTGAAATTTCAGTTCTGGGAATTGAATTTCAATAAGAAAATCTCTATGACACAAAGTATACACATAAAAGGTATTTTGAAGCTTGAACGAAGTTAAGTTGTTCTCGATCGATGTTGTATTGAAATCGAAAAATAGCCATATCAAAATCTCATCGGATGTTATATGTACTTACCGATATACACGTGTGGTTTCATAATTAAGTCACTGGAACAATATTTTATGCTGAGTTTGAAAAATATTTTGTACTTAGTAGTCCAAGAATTTTTTATAATGTCATTTAGCGGTACCATTAGTAGCCTTAAAAAATATTAACAGCAATTACAAAAGAGTGACGGTTTTTTGCGCGCAGTCGTCAATTGTTTGTGAAGGAGTAAAATTAGAACTGGACATACAATTAAGTCTTTTTATATTCTAACGCAATCAAATTCCGTAAAAACCAATAAAATTTATCATTTACACATTTCAGTATACTTTAGTTGATTAATTGTTGATTTTGGTTGCGATGGGCAAAAATAAGAGTTCCACTCCCTCGAAGAGGGAGCTCATTTGGAATACTTTCCAGAACCTTGGGATTATTGCAAAGGTCGTGGAAGAGCTAGCTTTTTTACGTGGAAAAGTGGTTAATGAGATAAGATAAAGAGTGAGATCGAAAAAATCTTAACTCAATAATTTTTAAACGGTTGTTCTTAGAGTTTTGATTTTTTTTTTTCATTTAATTGATAATATTTTACAAATTACAGAAAAATATAACTTCTTTAGTTCTAATCACTATTTATGAACTCGTGGACCTTTTTTGTAAGCCTTCCATTAGAGATTTGATAGTTGTTTCGGACACCTGTTTGGAACAGTTTGCCCATCTCCTTTTAAAATCTTCGATATTTTGGGACACCTTTTTTGTGCTCTATAAGTTTCTTTTCACAAGAGCCAAATATCTCTCCACTGATCTTAGCTCCGGACAATTTGGAGGATTGGCCTCTCTTGGTACAAAAACTATATTATTACTTTGGTACCACTCCAGAGCTTTCTTGCCGTAGTGACATGATGCCAAATCGTGCCTAAAATATGTGGACACATTGTGCTCTCTTACGAAAGGAAGAAGTCGTTTTTTCAAACATTCTTTGATGTATATTTCGGTATTTATAGAGCCCACTGTAACAAATGACTTGCTTCTTTTGCCACAACTGCATATAGCTTGCCATACCAGGAATTTTTCAGGATATTTTGTCTGCTTTTGCATTTTAAATTGTTTTTCGACATTTCCTCGGAAGCTGCGTAAAATTTGCCAGTACATACGTTTCGTCGTCCATTATACAACATGAATATTTTTGTATGAAATTCGATTTTAATTTCCGAGCCCTACTTTTGGCGTTTAAATTTTTTGCAGCATTCCTGTCTGGAACTTTTTGGAGTTTGTATGTTTTGAAACCTGTCTTGGCTTTAACTTTTCGCACCAAATAGTCAGAGCACTGGGCTAACCGGGCAGCTTTTCTACCAGATGTGTTTGAAGATCTTTTCAATATGCTTTCTATTTTCTTGGCTTTCCCAATATCATGTGGTCCTTGTTTTCTTCCCGAACCAGGTCTCCTATCGATGGTCAAATTCTTCTGAAACTGTTTAATAACATTGGAAACAGTTTGACGGCAGACCTTCAATTCTTTGGTCAATTTTTTGTAGGACCAATTTGGATTTTTTTAAAAATTTTTAATAATTTTAAGACGTACTTCGTTTTCTTCACTCATTTTGATCAAACTCACAAAAAATCAACATGTTTGTCATTAAAAATAACAACTGACATATTTTTCAAAGATAACTAGATCAAAGAAATTTTTAAATTTTACACCAAAAAAAATTATAAGGTAAAACGAGATTTTTCAATCTCGCAAAAAATTCAAATCACTTCACAATTTGCAACCCAAAAAATCACTTAAAACGTCTCCA
This sequence comes from Toxonevra muliebris, assembly GCA_963691655.1. Classification (NCBI taxonomy): domain Eukaryota; kingdom Metazoa; phylum Arthropoda; class Insecta; order Diptera; family Pallopteridae; genus Toxonevra; species Toxonevra muliebris. Next base: position 50,139,650 of record OY829329.1, read on the forward strand.
GATGAAGATAGGTACTTGATTAGGCTCAGCAAAATGAACGATTTCTTAACTTTCATCAAACTAACATCACAAATAGACTTAGATTATAATTTGAGAATATCAGCCAGAACTATACGCAAACGATTAAATGAAAAAAAAAAATATTAGGACGAATTAGCAGATATAAACCCAACGGTCCAAAAAAAATATTGCGCTGCGTATTCAGTTCGCTAAACGATATCTCCACTAGTACCAGCATTTTTGAAAAGCGATTGTTGGGAGCGATGAATCCAGATTATATGTGGTTGGGTTCGATGGAAGGCTCTTTGTTAGGCATTCATCAAATACTGAGCTGGATCCCAGATTTCTAAAAAAAAAAAACTGTAAAACATGGAGCCCTTGTGTAATGGTTTGGTGGTGTTTCACTTCATCCGGAGTTAGTCCAATTGCTTAAATTGATAGCAAAATTACTGAAGAAAAGTACAAAGGCATCCTTAAAAATCATCTTCTCCGAGTATACGATGAAAATTTACCTTTTGGGTTGGATCTTTCAGCATGATAACGACCCGAAACACACATATCGCGTCGTTAAGTCTTGGTTAAATGAGAACATAGTAAAAATTGTCGAGTGGCCAGCCCAAAGTCCATATTTAAACCATATAGAAAATCTATAGAGTATTTTAAAAAGGGTCGTGGCAGCGCAAAAATCTTTAAATAAGGCTTCCTTATGGGCTATCATTCAAGAGGAATAGAATCAAATCACTGCTGCCCAATGCTCTGGTACTAGTCGAAGAGATGTACAGAAATTATAAGGCAAAAATGGTTTCCACAAAGTACTAACAGTACCAAAGGTAAAATTTCAGTTCAAAATTAAAAATCCTCAAACTTATTATTTTTAAATATTTTTTGTTTACCATCTGACTTAATTATATGACCGCAAATTACACCATAGACAAACGATAATTTGGAAAAATTTTACATATTCGTGATTATAACTGTTTATTTGTTTTATAATTTTAAATATTGAAGTGTTATTTATTTATTTTAGAGTTGGTTTTGTTTCTTTTCAATAGAAACTTTATTTTTTCTTAAAATTCTTCTGCTCTTAAGTGTATGACTTAATTGTATGTCCATAAGTTTAGCTCATTATGTAAGCGTTCTCAATAGACTAATTACTAGTAACACTAATTTCGGTTGGTAAAGTGCACGTTATCTCAAAGTTACCCAAATCCCAAAGTGACTTCAAAGCAGTCACGATTTTGGAGTCATCAGATTTGCAGTCTCAAGATTTGAAAAAAATTCTGCACTCCTTTGACTCTAAAAAAGACTTTTTTAAATGAACAACCAATCGACGACTCCGAAAAAGACTTCCAACTGTATTTTTTATTCTGGTGTCAAATACGTGATTCAGTAACTGCAATCATTAATTGTCGATTATTAACTGTGACTTCAAGGTATTGCAATTAAATTGATTGCATTCTTTTACAGCTCTGATTTTATACAGGCAGATACCATAATTTTAGTTCGAATGCTAAAATGGCTTTCGTCATCTCTTTTCTTTCTTACACAAAACCTCCAGGGATAACAGTCAGCGCTATTTACCAGTCAAAATTTTCTTATTTGCATACAAAAATTTAAGATTTCAGCAGGTAAACGAGGTAAAGGTCCAATTTAGGTATGGCACGAAAATGCACTCAAACCTTATTAATGAAACATTTCAATCTAAACTTACCTCATAATTGAGAAACAAAATACGATTTGCATTCTCATATAAAAGTAGATATAATAAACAAATTTTCTTTGAATATCCCAAGAATTTCTTAGTAACTATGTATAGCTCGTCGCATTGCACTGACGGTTGTCTCAACTGAATTTAATCACAAAACTTTACCAATCACCCATAAATAAAGACCATAGGAAAGAAAGTTTACAAAAACTATTCAGGTAAGAAAATCAGATAAAAATAGATCAAACTACTTGAGAAGTTTTACAAGAAAACTTACGTTGGCTCTACATACCAGCCAAACTTCGTCCCCTTCCTTTCCCCAGCCAGCTGCACTCCAGTGCACAAAGTAAACAAAAGAAGTTCAGAAATCGAAAAACAATATTGAAACCAAAAATACCATAAAAAAAATCTAAAGTAAAATAAAACAAAAGATATAAAATCAAGTTCATTAACAGAAAGGAAGATACAAACAGACAATCAGACTTGCAAGGTAAAACAAATGGCAGTGGTAAGGTAAACGTAAGGTAAAGGTATAGTAAAGGCAAGAAAAACTTAAATATACCGATAGAGAGAGAGAGAGACAACAGGAAAAACAAATACAATGCACAATGGCGCAGTAGGACAAGAAAAACACAAAGAAAAAACGACTGAAGAAGTTAATGAGAAATAACAATCATCGAATGAAGGAATACAATGAAAAAGTTAGTAGTAGCTAAAGTGCAATCACGCGAAATAAATAAGGTAGCAAAAATGAAATATGTATGTATGTAAGGATGTACTTAGTAGTAGAAAAAGAAATAGTAGAAAAAAAACGTATGAAAATACTAAAACGTAGTAGCTTATAACTGTAATTGGATATTTCGACGCTATTGCTAGATTGGTTGAATAAGATACAACAAAGTCAAAGTAAATAAGTTTGACAGTTGCGGACTGACAGTTGACTTTGACTATTGATTAACAAAAGCAAAAAAAATAAATAAAAAAAAAAATTGTAAGAAATGAAAGGGTAAACATAAAATAAAAGGAAAATGCAGTAAATTAAATGAAAAAAGAGTTGTTATCGAGGTAAAAAGGTAAATGGTAGTTGGCAACACTTATTTATTATATTTGAACTAATTTTTGTTGTTATATCAAACTGAAAGGAAAAAGTTTGTCTGTTAATTTGTACGACTTCAACATTTTCTTCTCAAGTTGAAAATGAACAGAGTCCCTTCTAATAAAATGATGTAATATAGATTTCAGACTTACCACTGGATGTTTACTACACTTACCTACTACATAATGAAATTACTTTAGCTAACTGCTAGGGTCAGATTTGATGTCTTTTTGCATTGATTTCTGATGCGACTTTTATGTGAGTTAAGCGACAACCTTTTAGAATGGATAAAGGGTTAAATAGCTCAGCAATTATTCGCTGCTTGGGCGTCGAGCCTGAGGTAGCTGGGGCTCTAGTCTAGCACTCATCCACTAGGCTACAAAGTGACCTGAAATCTATTTTAATTTTATGCCTGATCTCTTGTTTGATTTAGGTCCGAATTTTGCTCTAATTTTTTATCTAACTTCTAGTCTGGTTTTTAGTCTTTTTGGTTCAGTTTAAGGTCCGAATTTTGCTCTGATTTTTGGTCTGATTTAAAGGCTTTTGGTCTGGGTCTTGATCTGAATTTTGCTCTGATTTTTAATACTTTTGATATGGCGTTTTGTCTGGTTTTAGTCCAATTTTTAATGTAGTTCCTGTTCTTTAGTCTGGCCTAGTCTGCCTGAGTTCGTTACTCGGAACAGCCCAAAAATAAAAAATCTTGCTTGACAATAGCAAACGTCCAAGAATGAAAAATGCGTAAGGAAAACTTTTAACCGTTGCAATTTAGATTCGAATATAGAACTGCACGTCCCTTTCATTCATATGCCAATATAGCCAGAAGATGGGAGAAGGCAGGTTAAAGTAAAGGGCCCAAAAAGAGGAAAAGTGGGGATTGAAAAAGGGGTTCAAAAGAGGGAATGGGAAAATTGGGCTGAAAAAGTGAAAACGGTAAATACTTAATTGAAAAAAAGTGATTGGAAAATGGGTTGAAAAAAGAGAATGAAACAGAAAGGAGGGGGATAAAAAGAGGGGGTTGAAAAAAGGAGTTGGAAACGAAGACAAGGGAAAGAAGAAATGAAAATGAGAGAACAGAGAATATGGAATAGAAAGAAGTAGTGAAAATGGGTTGTTAAAAAAAGAAAAAGGTGAGATTAATTCCATTAATTTCAAACGTTTTTTTAAACACGGTTAGGTTAGGTTGGAGTGGCTGTCGAGAGACAAACTTAGGCCTGAACGTCCCATTGTGATACCACATAGTTGGACCTACAGTTTAACGCCGATTTCGAACGGCGGTGTTGCAATTTTTTATCGGCTTGGTGGTTTTGCCATTACCAACCAATGTGTATTCTTGTACATTATCTTATAATTCTTATACACTTCATATTGATAGTGAATACTTATAAGAAAGTTATGAAAATTAAACATCGGACGAAGACGGGACTCGAACCCGAACCTCCAAGATGAAAGTCTAGTTCAGTACCCACTAGTCTATCGAGGTCGTCTGACCTTGTTTTTCAAACAAACCAATATTTAAAAATAATCTGCAAAACCCAATTTCAACCATTCCGTATTGATGTTTCTTTCATCTTTCGAAAATATTCGCTGGTTTGATGGAGAATTATATAAATTTCCAAATCATTTCTTATTTTTTTTTTTTTTGTATTTTCGACGCAGTTTTTATTATTTTCTCTGACCGTCAGATAGCATTCAAGTGTGGAGTTTTTCAGCAAAACTTGTTCAAGAATATATTGTCTACTCATAGTAAAGTCAGGGTTTATTGGCTACTTGGCCGCTGTGACATCGCAGGCTGCCAAATAATTAGCCACGAAGCATTCATCGTCTATGCATATGAGCCGCGATTCATTATTTCATTCTGGTTTGAGTGGCTCTATTCAAAATCAGACCGTTGAGGATTGAACAAGAAATAAATGACTGATGTATTGGAAACTTGTTTCGGGCCTTATCCTGTATTGTTTAAAAAGTTTAGTCTGCAAAGAGCGCTGAGCATTTAGTTTAGAAAGTATACTATTTTGAAAATATATACTTCCCCAACTTAGTTAAACTACAATTTCGTCTACTGCCCTAAATCTGCTAGAAGTCTTTGCAAACTTGCCTAGATAGTTTAGATAGATCAAGACCGGCCAAGTCTTCTTTGGCCAGAAATTGTTTGCCTAGTGCAGAACATATCTTTCGTGAGAAAGCAAATTAAAGAAATGACAATTTCATCATCTTCCAGAAATGCATCTTATAGATCAATTGTCATCAGAAAATTGTTAACTGTACGAGTCCTTTAATGGAGCTCAAGTCACTTTTTCGCAGACTTGATAGATCTGCCTTGCCTAGGAGACTAGTTAGACTGTTAAGAGGAATCTAGTCCCCTGCAATGATCGTTGTGTAATTGACGCGACTTCAACTTCTTATCATGTTCAATGAAAAATGGAATGCACTCAATAGCAGGCTACAGAATAGTTAAAAAAAAAACATTGCTGATCCTTGCCATCTCGTTTCTTAGGATACCTGCGTGATCAGGCACCAGCGTTATTGAATTCCTACTCGCAAGTCTGGTGATTTTGATGACTTGTTCACCCATGATTTTCGAGTCAATGTCTACCTGAGCAGACCTAAGATAAGTGAGGAGGCTTGACGCTTTTGCCACTCATGACAAAACAATCGCGTGCAGCTAAATGGTACTAGGATTCTAGAGTTTTATACATATATCTGAACATTATGTGCTCAGATTTGACTTAAATCTCAAAACGTCCCTTTATCCTGATAAGGGTTAGCACAAAATATCTTTTAGGTCGCAGTGCTTGACTATTTGATCTTCCCATTTAATTAATATTAATAACACTGTTCTACAAATGGAAACTTTTGAAAACGAGCAGAGACGGGACAAATGCACTTAGGGTAATGGGGGGTCGCTGAGTCCGAATCCGTGGTCCGTTTTGCTCTGCTACATCACAATTAGTTAGGTAGATAGATCAAGAAAGTATTTTTATTTATTTATTTATTAACAATTAACTATAAATTTAAATTTAAAGCTAATGTGGAACTAGGTTAGTGGCACTTATATTTCATTTACTTATGTTTATATATAGTGTGTATGTATATGATTATAGTTATTATGAAATTTATTTTTATATATGGTTGTATAAGTCGGATATTTTTAAAAATTTTATAAAGTTTTGGATGTTGTTGAAGTTTGGTGTGGAAATTAGTGTTAGCGGTTCATTGTTGCATATTTGCATTCTTGCGTTGTCGAGGTGGTGGCAGGATGAGAGGAAGTGAAGGATGTTGGTAGGTGAGGTCGTGTTGCAAAATGGGCAAGGGGTTGGTTGGCTGTTGCTCATGAGGTGTTGGTGGGTTAATTTTGTATGTCCCAGGCGTAGTCGTAACAATTTTACGATGTCGATCAAGAAAGTAACTTAAGAAAAATCTTTTTTTTTAAACCTGCCTTAGGAACGGCTCAGCGACAAGGTGCCATATGGCACCGCTAGGCATTACTGGGTTAAGCTAACAATGAGATAAAAGTAAACGATGATAACGAGGATGAAAAAAATTATGAAAAAATAAATTAATTGAAAAAAAAAAAATTTTTTTAAGTTAAAAAATAAAAAAATCGAAAAATTTTGTAAAAATATTTTGATGAAAAAAATATGAACTGTATTTTTATTTTTTTTTTTTTCAATTTTAAAAAGTTTGATGTCAATAAAAAAAAATTGTGACGTAGCAGAGCAGATCTTCATGTCAACCACAGCGATGCACAAGTCCTCCTAATCTGTGATAGATTTCTAAGGAAATTTCAAACGAGTTTCAATTCAGCGCTTATTAAGAATCTAAGCATTTAATATGGTAGATTACTTTCAGCTTATTTTATGTGCAGATATATTTAAGGCAAACTTATACTTTTTTATATATTATGCATTTTGTCTAAAAGCACACGATTTGCCTGTCCAATTGTCAAATATGTCCCGCATAATCTTACCATTTCAATAAACATAAATTAATAAATTCACAATAAACTTGAATGTTTTTAAATAAATAAAATATCTACTCAAGTTATTCTGTCTCTCTCTCTCTCTCTCTGCACTGACTATGTGCCCATGCAGCAGTTTTCGTATGGTCTCGTATGGTCATTCATTTATTTAGCTTTCTATTTGTCTGTCCTTTAGTCTATACTGTTCTTTGTGCTTGTCCATATGCTTCCACTTGATTGCACTGAAGTGTCCAGTGTCGTACTTCACTAGCGTACAATTTTCTACTTACTACTTTCCTTTTTTTTTTCTGTTTTTTTTATTGTGATTGTCGTATAGTGTTTTTTATGCACTCACTCTTTGCGACATTCTGAGCTATTGTAATGCTATTAACTTAAATTTTCAGAGCTGTTGTTTACAATTAGGGTTGCTGTGTTGCTCTTGATGTCCACTGTTCCACTGCTGTCGTTGCGACTGCTGCATTACCAACAAATTCAAGCGCATATTGCGTGCACGATACCAGTGTGTGTGTGTGTATGTGTGAGTGCGAGTCCTTTTTTTTTGCTTATGTGTTACTTTGTTATTTTTTTAAGGATTTTTTTTTGTCATTTCATCCTGTTGGTCACTTTTGGTCCTTTGTCATTTTAAGTGACATTCACAATTTCTTTTTTATTCGCATTTTACACACACTCGTAACAATTTCTGTGTGTGTGTGGGTTGCTGGTGCTGTATTTTTTTTTACTTTGTATGTTGTTATTTTTAACAGTTTATACAATTGTTTCAATTTGTGTTTCACTTGAGTTGCTGCTGCTGTCTTTTTGATTTTTGTTACTACATAGTACCATTTTTTTTTCGCTGTTTTCTTTTTCTCTTTCTCTCTCGTTTGGTCTCTACCAACACATAATTTCAACTACATACATTTTTAGTAGCAATACATGTGTGTGTGTGTGAGTGTTTGTATTTTGACATATTTGCAGCATGATCTATGATAAGCAATAAAAATGTCTACATGTTGCTACTATATCCATATATACTTGAACTCCTACTTTTACTACTATTTTTTTTTTATACATACTACCATTTGATAACTTTATGTAATTTTTCATGTTTATTGTGCATTATTGTTGTTATTGTTGTCGTTGTCGACGTTGATGTTGTTGATTTGCTTACAACAAATTGCGTTGACATTAATTGGTTTTTATATGCATGCATAATCTGCACCAGCAATCGCTCACAGTTTTGCCCGCATATTTTTATAGCCCAAGTAACTGAATTATACAACTTTTATAAGACATTTCTTGGAGCTAAATTGGATTTTCTATCCAAAATCGTTCTACGACCTTAGTGCAATATATTTTAATTTCACTCCAAATGCTTTAGGGAACTACTGCTGACTTGAGTTCACAATGAGACAGCTGCAGCAAAAAATTGTTTTGGAGATTGTGGGGAGTTTTTTTTGGAAAATTGTAAAAAGCAAAAAATTTTAGCGACCACGTTTTTCAATTAACCCTTTCGTTATTTTTGGCTAATATAATGTACAAAAAAATGTTCATATTTCACTACTTCTCATTTTAAGCCTATCGAGAATCTTAAAATTAAAAAATTATTTATTAAATCAAGCATGTTTTTTCTATTTGTTTAAGCCATCTACTTCATCTCATTTGTATATCTTCTTTAGTTGGTACCTATAGTTCTATTCTTCTTCTTTTTCCCTTCCTAAAGCGCGTTTCACGCAAAATTGGCGCGCAGGAAAGTTGCTGTATCTTTTTAACCAGAACACTCAGAATAACAAATATTGCATTAAATGATAAGTTTAATATTGTGTTTTAATACTATAATATTAAAAGATTTCAATTTCTTTGTTGGGCAAAAAGTTCCGGGTATTCCTTCTAATGAACCCCATCAACCTTTGAACATCCGCTCTGGATACTTTTGCGGTTCCATTTTAGAAACATTGAATTCACATTTTTGACAATACCTGCATTTTTCTTCAACTTATATTTTGTAATAGCCCAGTATTTTTCGATCGGGCACTACATCTACTTTATTTGTCTGATACCAATCCATGGTTTTCTTAGAGTAGTGGCAACTAACTAAATCAGGCCAAAACTTCACTGGCGAATGGTGGTGACGAACAAATGGCAATAGTCGTTTCGAAAGGCAATCTTTGATGTGAATATCAGACGTCATAGAAGAGGATGTCACAAATGCCCTGGATTTGAGACCACAGCTGCAAATAGCCTGCCACACCATTGCTTTCTTTGCAAATTTATCCATTTTTATGTACTTGAATTTTGAGGGTACATTACCACGATTCGTTGCTATATAAAATTTTTGACCTGGAAGCTGTTTAAGATCAAATTTTACGTATGATTCATCATCCACAATAATGCATCCATTGAATTTGGTCAAAACATTATTATAAAGAAGACGAGCACGTTTTTTGGCCAGCAAATTCTGTTTGTCTGTTCTATTTGGATATTTTATAGCACGATAGCACTTTAGCCCAGCTTTTATGCGTTTTCGTCTAGCAGTACTTTTGCTGGAATCGAATTATTTAGTACGATCGCTATCCGATGGTTCGGGATTGCTTTTGATGGACCTCAAGATCTTTGCCTTTAATTTTAGGTTGGTGGTTCCCGTTTTGTTCACAGCTTTTTTAGCTCTTTCAACACTAAGAGTTTCTTTATATCGTTTTATAACTCTACATACCGTTCTTTTGGAGATATTTAACACTTTCGCAATCTTTGAACCAGACCACGACGGATTTTCAATAAATTTGTTCACAATCAATTTTCTATTTGCAGCTTCCATTGTGCACACAATCACCAACTTGCGATCAATTAATATGAAAATATGAAAAATTTATCAACTAACGGTAACGGTATTGTAAACAAATCCCAGTAAAAAATTTGTTGTTCTTATGACTAGGGGCGACGTGGTGACCACAACAAAGCGTGCAAAATTGGCGTGAACCGCGCTTTACTATATTCTCCCGTTCTATTGTTTTCTTTTCTTTACTATTCTTACTATTCTTATGAATATTTTTCCACCGTTCGGTTGACTTTTTCCTATACAGTAGTTTTCAGGCCAATTCGTTAAGTCGATTTTTTCACTAAACCAAGTACTAAAATCAAATAGCCTATTCTTTTAATTAAAGTGCCTGAAATGACTAGAAATAGTATTTTCAAAAATTATTTTACTGAAATAATCATTTAAAGTGATACGAACATAGAAAAGACAAAAAAATTTTCATTGTAAATTCCTTTTTTAACCTTTCGTAGGGCGCGTTTTGAAAAGTTACACGAGAGAGCGCGCCTCGCAATTTAGCCGCAAGGTAAATTTCATAGCATCGACAGCAATTTTTCATATTTATAGCAAAAAAAATCATTAAAATAAAACAATTGATTGCTTTCTAGTGATATTTAAATATATTTTAACATTTATTCGTCATCGTTTTAACTTTGAAAAAATTTTATCAAGTTACACTTGGATTTTTTTATTACACGAGAGGGCGCGTCGCGGCAAATTAGCCGCAAATGCGAGATACCAATTTTCAAACATAAATAGCAGCTAAACGATGTAATGCAGAAACCAACGCCTAACGATAAACCACGCTGCATCTCAAAACTTACAAAGTCACTTGAGTGGCAGTGATCGGCTATTATGATTTGTATTTTAAAAATACAAATTAAACAATTGGCGGCTAATTCGACCTCCGAAGGGTTAATGTGTCTACACTTCGAGCAAAGACAATAAAATGACCAAGAATGCCAACAAATAAAACCAATTTTTGACATATCTATTCTTATTGCAATTGTGATACATTTCGTCGCCTAAGAATTGATTTGGCGTATAGGTATGTGAATTTGTACACACATACGCCAAATCAATTCTCAGGCGACGATTTGTATTCTGTTTTTAAAAAGTTTTATTCTGCTGAAACACTCTGATTTTGTTTGTTGTTCGTTAAACTGAGTACAGCAAAATTTCTTTTGTTCGTTATTTGAGATACTCAATGGAAACAATTTGCTTGTTCGTTATTTGCGGTTTTCGTAGAAACGAATGTTCGTTAAATCGAAAAACTACTGTACTTTGTATACCTACAATTTCTAATTTCCATCCTAATAAATCGTTTATAAATTAACATTGAACTCGATTGTTTTTCTTTCTTTTTCTAATATAATTTATCGCCAAATTATACACTCTTTATAATTTAAGTTTGAGCAAAAACGGGAGTACTGTTTTTTTTTATTTGATTTTGAAAAATAGTCCAAATTATATTTGTGTGAATTTATGAAGTGAAGGTACTAAGTTTAAAATTTTGAGCAAGTATATAAACTTTTTTTAATTATAATAATTAAAAACGAAAGTTAAAACTCTTAATACAAAATTAATAACTTAAAAAAAAAGTTGTAAAAAAAAAATTGTTTTACATGCTTAAAAAAATTGTACATTATAGTGTACAAATTCACGCAACTCTAATGTACAATAAATAATTTGGTAACTATTTTGTACAAAAGACATGAAAGGTTAATGATTTTTGAATTATTTTCTGCGGGTGTTAAAAAAATTGTGATAGTGTTGATTTATTTTTTGTTCAACAAACGAAAAAATAACAAGGTTCTGAAAGTGGATGCTGATAGAACTCGAGAAAAAAAAATTATACTCGCCTCGGCGTTTTAAAAGTATACGTAAAATTTTTTTTTTACGTAGACCCAAAGTTTGCTCATTTCTAACTAATTAAGTATAATAAACCATAAGATAACTTGTTTGTTGTGCATCAGAGCTTATTTGTATGTTCAGCAATTGTTGGTAGAATTTTCCGTAGAATATATTTTTCTTACATATTAACCATTTGGCACCCACTATTATGGATCTTTTTTGCCTTTTTCGAAAAAGTTTCTTTTTTGATCCATTACGAGGGTTGATAGAGGGTTAATATGTTCAAGAAATATATTGCCCATGAAATTGTACTATAGGTCACTGAACAACAAAAATCTGTATACTTGGCTTTAGTGAAAATAAAACCAAATTCCAAAAATGTTTCAAATTTTCACCTTTTATACTATAGTGAACAAGTGTGGTTTTAAAAGTATTTTCTAAACTAAAAGTTTACATTACATTGCAAAATAAATCTTAGTTGTTTTTCAAAAATTCAAAATCTAAAATTTTTTCTCTAATTTTTACTCCTTTAATGCATTTTGGTCATTATAATGTACAAAATTCCAAAAGCTCTACAGCCTTTCCCAAAAACTTCTTTCGTAATTTTTTTGGTTTTTATTCTTAACAAAATCCGAATCTACGAGTGTAAAACTACAAAAAAATTGTTTACCCGCAAATAAAAAAGTTGAGAAGAAAGGGTTAAGGATATTAGTTTGGAATAATATCTTAATTCAGTGCATATGATTCCTCCTTCCTCCTTCTGTGAACTGTAAAGATTATTAAATAAATTTCTGACCCTTTCCCATAATATAAAAAATTTTAGTATATTTTCACAAGTAAGCCTCGCGCCTTTTCCATTGAAGAGATGCTGCGACGGATGGAAAATATCAAATCTACTCGTTTGTTAAAAGGTTCCGTTGCTTGATCGGGACAAATAGGTTAGTGAAAAATGGACTGGTTGTTATTCAATGGACAAATGAACGCTTAAAGATGAGATGACTAAGAGATCGTGTGCGTTCGAGCAAAGATCACAATATTACAATTAATTTCCTTTATTAAATAATTAGATTTTTAGTAGATTTAGGATTGAAAATTGCTTAACCTTTTGACGCCTGAATTTTAATAGGGCTTGATAGAAACATTTTGTACTAAAATCATGGTTACTTAGGACTTCTACAATCAAGACACTAAATCTCATTCCTCTATATATATGTTTGTTCGTTATTCATGAAAGGTTAAAAAAATTAACTATGGAGCTGTAGACAAAAACAGGATAAACCTTTTCTCTAATCTTTTAATTTTCACTTTCTTATATTTTTAGAAATATATTTAATAAAAAATGTTCGGTGCTAAAGATATTACGAAAAGTGTTTGCGCCTAGGTTCGTGACTTGACTTAAAACACAAAAGTTAAATGTTCGATAACCAGCTAACATCAAGAATACCTAATGGAACCGAATACATATAGAATTACTAGAAAATTGTGTTAAACACCTATTTTATGGTACATCAAAAATAAATGTTTCTTATAGGCAAAGGGTTAAAATCTATTATAGGACATGAGCACTTATGCATCCCTATTGTTAATACGAAACTTAAAGATTAAAGATACATCAACTATAAATGAATGAAATTAAATTTTGCAGAATATGGCTCAATTACTTTTTGATCACGAAAATGTTTGAAATCAAATAAACTTTTTTCTTGCTTGCATCCCATTTTTTATCTCTCTCTTCCCTCTCCCATCTTTCCATCTTATCTTTTTCACCACCTCTTTTCCATCCTCGCTCTTCATCTCTTCTTCTTTTTCCATTCTCACTATCCATTCCCTCTTTCTCTCATCTCTTTTCCAACCTCTCTTTTCCATTCTCACTTTTTCACCACCTCTTTTAAATCTCTCGTTTTCATTCCCTCGTTTTCATTCTTTCTTTTCATTAACTCTTTGCCGTTTTTGTGATCCTCCCTTTTTCTACTTTCTTTTTCATCTCCCTTTTTTCATTCTCTCCTTTTTTTATCTACTGCTTTTTATTCCCCATTTTCAACCTCTTCCTTCTAAGTCTCTATTTTCCACTCTCTCTTTTCACCTTTTCTTTCTTACTCCCCTTTTTAAATTCCCTCTTTTTCATCCTCTTTTTTTAAATCCTCTTCTCACTGTCTTCCCATTCCCTGTTTTTCTCCTGCTATTTTTTACTGCGCTTTTTCTAGCCCCTTCTCTCACTACTATTTTTTCTCTCCTGCTCTTTCTAATTACCCGTTCTTTCCTTCTCTTTCCCATCTTTTTCTCTTTTCACCTCATTCATTTTTTTCTTCGCCAGAGGTAATTGCTTCTCACATACATATCGGATCATGCTTTTAATAATTTTATTTATCGATTTTTGTAAAATATTTTCCTATTTTTGAGTCCAGCTTGTGGTTGGCATAATTGTCAACAGATGTCAGTAGTATTATTAGCCAGAGCTATGTATGCGATCTAGGAATTGAACCTAAGTCTTACTGCATGACAATTTGACAGCATACGCACAAAAGCATAAAACTATTAAAAATTTTAAATATTTGTTTTAAACTAAATTAGATTTTTCATATTTTTCTATTTAATTTGTTGCATTTTTGGCTTTGTCATTTACTTTTATATATACAAATCTTAAATTACAAAACTTGAATCCTTTTGACCGAATATTATGCATATGTTGCTTTAGTTACATCTAGAAATAATTGAATTTCGTTGAAATAAATTTTCTCTACAAATTAAATTCTCTCTGTTTCCCCCCCCCCCCTCTCTCTCTCTCTCTCTCTCTCTCTGTGCTTTGGTTGAAACTTTCTTTTTCACCTTTCACTTTTAGGAAGGTACCTACTGCATATGTATTCCTATTTCGCTTACTTCAGTTCAAGCTATCATATTCATGAAGCAGGAGCGTAGCTATAATCGAAGATTTTAATAAATTTTTAAAAGTTTATAATTTCTCTGTTTGTTAAATGTCAAATTATTTTTGGATGAGGTTGTTCCAGGCTTCATGGAGACAAAACATAAATTAATATCTTACCAACTTTGATGTTTACTCCGCCACTGTTTTTCTTTATAGCTCAGTATATTCAGTGTTTCCTTTTAATACTTTACCTTCGTATTTTCTGTTTTTTTTTTTTTTTTTGTTTTCCCTTGTAGAAAATTTTTTGTTTTTGCTAGTTTATTTTTCTAGTTTCATTATACTGCATCTGTTGCAGAGTTTTATTTACTTCGTTATGGAATTTTTGCATAAATCTCAGATTTACTTTACTGAAAATAATAATTACACACAAGATTGAATTTTAATTTAATTTTCTTTACTTTTTTTTGTGTCCCTTTTTCGTTGCAACATGGAAGCTACTCGGTTTCCTAACTATGAAGTTAAATAAAGGCATGCGTTTGAACCTTGGAGAGAATATTATGTTGCAACATTGTATACTGAAAAAAATTGTTTTAAATAAATGAATGAAGAAACCAAATAATGCCAGAATTTTCCAAACCTATGAATTTATAGTTTTGATTTAGAAAACCTCATTTTAGATCTGGAAATTTGAAAATATGTGTATATTTAAACAATTTTTCTTAAGTGAATTTTGAAAAGAGATTATGATCTTGATATTATTTTTTATAGAACATGTCGAATTCTGGAGGATAATGAAACAATAATTTTTTGCCTACCATTGAAAGGCAAATTATAAAAAAATTTTGGCAAACTTAAGGGGGAGTTAGACTGAAGACTGGCTGAGAGAACCTTTCAGACATTTATTGGTTTCACCAATTTTGTCTAAAAATTTTGTAGAAACTTTATGCTTGTCTTTCAGTTTGTCGAGAAATATCCTTAAAGAATAAATCTGGCGATTTTCAACCAATTTCCTACTAATATTGAAGACAGGAGTTAGGAAAACAAGAAAGGCAGAGGGAAGGAGGCGCCTTGGGAAGTTAAAAGTCTACAAAAATTACTTTTTCGTTCACGTTTGTCGCAATTTATTTAATGTTGTAATACAAAGTTATATACGATACAGATTGAAATCTTGTACGATACTCTTAATTTTTTTTTTTTTTTTTCCGGCTAGTGGTACAGCTGTACCTTAATGGAATATTACAATTATTTAAATAGCCTAAGGCTATCCGCATCCCATCCATATCCTATCCATATCCTATCCATATCCTATCCATATCCTATCCATATCCTATCCATATCCTATCCATATCCTATCCATATCCTATCCATATCCTATCCATATCCTATCCATATCCTATCCATATCCTATCCATATCCTATCCATATCCTATCCATATCCTATCCATATCCTATCCATATCCTATCCATATCCTATCCATATCCTATCCATATCCTATCCATATCCTATCCATATCCTATCCATATCCTATCCATATCCTATCCATATCCTATCCATATCCTATCCATATCCTATCCATATCCTATCCATATCCTATCCATATCCTATCCATATCCTATCCATATCCTATCCATATCCTATCCATATCCTATCCATATCCTATCCATATCCTATCCATATCCTATCCATATCCTATCCATATCCTATCCATATCCTATCCATATCCTATCCATATCCTATCCATATCCTATCCATATCCTATCCATATCCTATCCATATCCTATCCATATCCTATCCATATCCTATCCATATCCTATCCATATCCTATCCATATCCTATCCCATGAAATGCGTGGAAATGGACCAAAAGAGTTTTAAGTGTAATTCTGTTTTCGTAATTCTTTTATTAAATCTGCAAATGAGTTTTATAAAATTGGTTTGGAAAATTTATTTAAATTTTAAAAATATTTTAAATAATTTATTTTATTAAAATTTTTGGCACAATTTGTAAATAATTTCATAATTTCAAAGCTAACAGCAAAAATATTACAAACCACCCAAAAAAAAATAAAATGAAGGAGAAAAACAAAATTAAAACTTTTATTATAATTGTAGCAAAAAAAAAAGTTTAAATTTTATGTGAGGGTGTCAGCAAATTTCAGTGCATGCTAACATGCTAAGGAGGTTACGTAGAGCCAATGCCGACATATATACAAATGAACCAAATTGACCTTCAGAGTATGCGGCAGCTGCTGCTGCTTGCCCCAAAAAACGAGATGCCGCAATATTTTTTTTTCGTGTCTGTGGATGTGTAGTTGTGATGTCGGAGTATGTGTCTGTATTCACAAGTTGAAAAACTTTTTTTTCTAAAATAATTTTTTTTTTGATAAGTTGCGTGTCTGTGTTTTTAGAAAATAGTTCCGTAAATGTGATTATATATTAATTTTGTATGTCCTAAATTGATGCCATATTGAAATCTAAAGCATATTTCGTCTTGAGTTTTTAACTCCCACCCATAAATAAATAATTGAAATTGCATTGCATGTAAAGAGGTGGTAATTTTCCTGAACTTGTGTTTATATCATGTTGAACACTAATGAGATTTTGATGTGCGAAATATTAATTAAAGGAAACAAAATTAGATTTTTTCTTTTAGTCAGGATCAAGAATATAGTATAAATAAATTATTTTCATTTCTTCGAGATGAAAGTTTTTTATTTTGCTGCTAATGTTTCACGCAAAAATCTCATCATCTCTGGCATTACGGATACAAAATTAATTCCATTTATGTTTTCTACATTTATTTTTTGATTAATTTTTTGCAATTTGGATTATAAATAGATAGACAGTGGGAAGAAAGAAGAAATGTTTTGTTTGAAAATGGCGATGTATTGAATGAATGAGGAGAAGAAAGGACGTTATTCTTCTCTTAAAAAGATTAGCTACGGTTTCCATTAAAAATACCAGGTATAGAGCAAACTGGTTTCACCTGACTTTATCAACTGAGGTCGTCAGTTTGAGCATTGCAGAAACAATTGCCAAAGACAATCAAGTTTGACCATTAAGTTCTACCGCCTGCTTACTTAATCTGCGTCAGCTTTTTCCTAACCCTTTTTCATGTAGTACTCTCCATTAATATACCTGAATCATATAGAAATTAAATAAAGGTATTTAACAATCCCAATATAAAATTACCCCATGACCAAAAATATTAAACACTCTTTAATTTTCAATTAAATACTAAAAAGAAGAACAAAGAAACAGGAGCAGAAGAAAACCCCATCTGTTTTCTAAACGATAAGACTTCAAAGTATTAACCAATTGCGAAGTAAGAAATACACAAAAATTCAATCCACAATTGGGAATACTCAATTGAAGATATACACATACACGTGCATACTCAACATTGCTACACACATACTTCCATATATAAAATCTTACCCCCAATATAATGCAATATAGTTGGGTACAAAAGCTTTTTGCATGAATAAATTTTTAAGTATATTTTAAATTAGAATACAAGCAAGTCCATGATAAGAAATATTCTCTACCCTTAAAATGGCGAGCAACGTATCTTCAATATACCATCTACCCTTCACACTTATATATTGTTTCTATTTAGGTCTTACTCTTTCTCTATCTCTATTGCAGGTCATTTAGAGGACTCTTTTTTTTTTTAAGGAAAGATACATTCATAGGTGTGGGCACACTTTCTTTAATAATAATTTTAACATTATTTGTTAAGCAGGAAATTACACAGCAGCTTCCGTTTCGTATTCTTCCTATTCTTCAACTTACTGTTGTTGTTTGACACAAACGTTTAAAAACATATTTGAAAATTAGTTACCTATGTACTTAGGCCATGTGTTGTTAGCTTAGGTGGAGATGAAAAGGGGTGGGAAATGCTGTATAAGCATTGTAGATTTTCTTGTCAGATTTATGTCTCTTGATTGTTTGTTGGTGGCCATTATGAGTGCTTAATTGGTGTGTTATGCTCAGAAGTGGATTCATAGTCGGTGTGATAGAAGCTGCCGTCCTTCTCACAACAAACTATATATAGACAGAAAAATTAGTTAGAAACTGAATTTCATTCCACGAGCAAATATAGCGAATTTATTTATTGAGACTTACAAAAAAGCCATATGCAAAATATAAGGAATGTAACCCAGAAACGACCACAGGTTATTCTTTCTATTCTAATATATGAGATAGTAGACTGGTAGACGGCGTTTAATAAATATAAAAGAATACCAATATAAAATGTCCGGAACATTGCAGCCAAAACTCAGAATTCAAAAACAATTTTGTGGGGTGTAAAGAAAAAGAAAGAAAGAGCAGAACATATAGAATATTTTAGTGATGGTATAAAGCAAGCTAGACCAGACTAGAGACTAGATCACAAACCAAATTAACAATCAAATTAAAAAGCAGATCAAAATTCAAACCAAAATCCAGAACAGAATTATACTCAAATTTGAACCAAAAGGAAAATAAGAATAAGGCTAAAGTCAGGTTAAAATCAGAATGAAAACAAGACCAAAAACCCGACCTTCGAATCAGGGCCGTAGCTAGAAATTTTTTTTGGGGGGGGTTTTCATTCGAAGAAAATATTCATTAATAATTTTTATCAAACTGATTTTTAAATACAATAAACTAAATTTTAGGAAAAATTTTCCGATTTTTTTTAATCTTAACCTCAAAAAAATGGCCAAAAGTGACAAAAAATTCACAAAATAATCAAATTAAATTATTTCAAATAAATATTCAATGCGCATTCTAATGCATTTTTTTATCGTGAAGGACATAATTTCATTAACTAATTGACTTCCCACTACTGATAATGTACTCAACCTCAAAAAAATTACCAAAAATAGTAGAAGGTCATTTTTTTCAACTGATCATCATTGGGAATTTGAGCCATTATCAATGATAAGGAACCCGAATGAGGTTGAGATCTTTCGTGGTGCTCAGACCAATAATGCGTTAAAAAATTAATTATATTTTGAGATTGCCTCCTAAACTGCTTGGGTTTTGCTAATAAGATGGAGTTTTTGCGAACGAATTTTTCACTTTGAACACGAATCTGAGGTCAAAAATTTCCCATCACGTCACGTTTTAGGAAAAAGTGGGGTTCAAGCAAGTCTAATTTCACAAGGATCCGATAATTTTTTCTATTTTTATTAATTTTTAAACTTTTCAAACTGATTCAGGGCGATTCAGGGTGGGGGGTAAAACCCCCAAAATCTCCCCCTAAATACGGCCTTGCTTCGAATCATTAATTTGGCTAATACTCAGACCAATAACGCTGAAAAAAATGAATTACAAACATATTAAAAATCAAACTAAAGCCTGATCAAAAACCTTACAGACTAGGAATAGACTAAAAAGTAAATCGAAAATAGGCCAAAATTGACCTGCAATCTGATTTAAATTCAGCCATGAAACCAGAAAAAAGAACAGATCACAATTTTAACTAAAATCTGAACCAGAAACTTGACATAGAATTTAACTAAAAATTAGATCAAAACACCGCCATTTGACTTAAAATTAGACTACACCAGAAATCAAACCAAAATCAGATTAAAATTCAAAGGAAAAACAAGACCAAAAATAGACCTTAAATTAGGCTTAGAAACCTGACCAAAAATGATCTAAATTTTGACTAAAATAAGGTCGAAACTGTCAACCGAACCAAATATTAGAATAAAAAATCAGGCCAGAAACAAAACAACAAAAATCAGGCCAGAAACAAATCAACAAAAATCAGGCCAGATGAAAATCAAAATATTCCTGAAATTTGAGCAAAACCAGACAAAAGACAAAACCTAAAACCCTCTGAAGATCACATCGAAATTCACGCCAAAATACCAGTTCCGAAACAAGATGATAAATTGAGCTAAATTTAGACCTGAAACTCGTTGAAAAGTTAAATCAAAGGCCAGACCTAAACAGATTTGAAACTTAAGTAAATTTTAGACCAAAAACTTAAGATCGGATTAAAATCAAATAAAAACAGAAACCAGTTAAAAAATCAGATATAAATTCAAGCTGAAAACCATACCCAATATAAAGTCTGAAATCAGATCGAAAACGAAACCCAAATTTATCGGAACTTTTACTAAAACTTAGACCAAATGCAAACCCCTTAAATTAAACTAGAAATCAGTCAAACATCTGACCAGATCAAAAACCAGGCCAAAATAGACATCAAATAGACTAGGTTTCCATGTCAAAAATGCCCCCAATCCGGATCAAGTTTCGCATGGACTCTTTTGAATTACTTGGCTAAATTTTTATACCGTTATCTGCAGTTTTTAATGAGTAATGGTGGAATTTGGTAAATTTCATATTTCGCAGTTCTTAGACCAACTATTCATAGGAAAAATCTGAAAAAATTTACAGTAATTCTTTGGTTTAAAAGACATACTTGGAATTTTTTCGCGAATTTTTTTGAAGCGAAATTCGCGATGAAAAAAATCGGTAAACATTTTACATGCGATTTTTTCATACTAAAATAGGATTACTACTCTGACTTTTCTTATTTAAATAAGTTACTTTCGAATACTCATGCTCCAATTTTTTCAGATTTTTGCAAGGTGTGGACGGGGGTCAAAAAACTTAAAACCGGAATTGGCATTTCATATGAAAGGTATTTACTTGTAATACCATAAGGTCATGAAAAAATCAATTACAGCTATTAACTATCAACTATCTGCTATTTTCGCAGAATTTTTTCGAAAAATTTTATTTGCAAACATTTTTTTCTTGAAAATTCAAAATTTTTTTTGTCACCCAAGTTTATTATGGCATATCACATTCATTATGCAAAGCAACGAATTTTCAACTTTTGTCTTATGTGCGAGATTTTCCAACGGTTTTAGAGTAATTTCACTCAGACTCAGTAAGTAAATAATGGAATCGCGAAAAAATTCCAAATATGTTTCCTAAACCAAAGAATAACTGTGAATTTTTTCAGATTTTTCCTATGAACAGTTGGGCTAAAAAATGCGAAATATGAAATTTACAAAATCCGTCATTACTCGTTAAAAACTTCAGATAACGGTATAAAAATTTAGCCAAATCATTCTTAAATTAAGTAATTCAAAAGGGTCCATGCGAAACTTGTTTCGGTTTGGGGGCATTTTTGACATGGAAACCCGGCCATGTCCTTTGGCTCAAAGTCAAACCAAAAACAAAACGAGACATCAGACCGCAAATCAAGCCAAAATTCAAACTAAGAACCACAACAGAAATAAATTTAAAAATCAGATCGAAACCAAGATAAAGAACTAGACGAAAATGAAATGAAATAAAAATAAAAAATAAAAAATAAAAAAAATCCTACAAAAAGTTTAGATAGAAATTAAAGTGAAAATCAATCCAAAAACCACTTCAAAAATCAGGTCAAAACAAAACAAAAATATTAAATCAAAATATCAACTAAAAACTTGCTCAATAACCAGGCCAAGAATCAGAATTGCATCCAGGAATCGCTAGATTGCACCACGATTTGCTACTCCATTAAACAGAACTACATTCATAAGTAACAAGTATGCCATAAAAACCCTAAAAAAAATGCTTTCAATTTCTGTTCATTCCAACATTTTAGACATATGAACTCAATAAACTTCATTATATTTTATAATCTACTTAATTTTAAATAAATAAGTATCAATTTCATTTACACATAATAAAATAAATAAATAAAAAATATTTCACAATTATTTATTTATTTTACTTGAGCTACACAGATTGAAAAAAAAAAATCACAGTTGAAAAGATAAAGAAGATTTCCTAAACATACACATCAACCCACAAAACAAAACTAATACACCAGAAATATCGATTACGATTATGAAAGCATTTTCAATTTGAATCCGCCCGACATTGTAAAATGTTTCCAGCAAATGTCGTTCAGTTTACTTTCATTGCCAAGGCAACGGCGTCATCAGCTTCAGCCTCATCGCCAACGTCACAATCACCCAAACGCTGCCGGTGGCTGTCGTTACACTTTGCGGCAAATCTTTGTTTCCAACTTCACCGCCAACACCATCACCACCAACCAAAGGCAGCAGCAGCAGTAAGTTGCACCAATTCTCACTCTTTTCTATTCCTTCAAGATTATGAAGAAGCAGAAGAAGAATTCTATTTTGGTACGTTGATGATTGTTTGCATTATGGATTTGGTGGGCTTAAAGTGGTTTCGTCGTCGCTTGGCTTCATCGTTTATTTTATTTTCGCTCGATGGTGGTTCCGTATAATGTCGCCTTTGCCGAGTTTGCCGCTACATTTTGTTTGCAAAGATTTCACAATTGTGGTAAGGTCGCCGTCGTCAAGGGGGGAAGCAACCGGCATTCGCTGAGAAGGATAAATGTTCCGGGAGTAGTAACGTTACTACTGTAGTGTGATGAACAAGTAAAATATTCTTTTGTTTGAACTTTAAGCTGAAAATTGCTTAGCCACGCATTTCATAACGCCGCGTGCTTATATTGGCCTGACGTTTCTTCTATTGTATTGAGGGCTGTTTTTGTTGTTGGTTGTTGTTCATTGTTGTTGTTGCTGTTTATGTTGTTTGTTGTTGTTGCTGTTGTCCCTGCTGTTGCTGTGGGTTTTTGTTGTTTGCATATTGACTGTGCGCTTATCATTATGGTGGTGTAAAGACTTTAATTGAGGGTAAATGCGCCATTTTAGCCTTTCGCCAAAGTTTATTCATGGCTTAAACTTTTTCTATACAGCATTCATTCTGTATAAAATGTGCTGATAATTGAAGAAAATAGCTAGAAGGTTAACAGTTTGCCACTAAAACTAATAATGAAACTAGAAATCTTCAATTTAAGAGAAAGGGAAAACTTCAATATTTAAAATATTCTATAGAGAGGTTGAAATCCGCTCGTACCTTTTGGTTTCTTCCCAGGGCCTCCTCTTGACTTAAAACCAATATAAGTGCTGTACGTCTTTTTTGGTATTGGTCGTTGTTCTGGCATATATGGTACCTACATCTGATTCATTGAACTTTGGAACTTTCTTCCTGATATCGCTTTTGCATTTCTTCGGCAAAGTGTCGAGTAAGATTTAGTCTCTCTTGAACTGATTTTTTCAGAGTTGACCCGGCTTTCTCTGATTTTTTTTCTTTTTTTTTTGATTTCTCTAACCTGAATAGGTCTGTTCTAGTAATTTTTCATCTGTTTGGATTTTTATTATCTGCTCTGGACTGTCCTGATCTATCCTGGTATTTTCTGATCTATTCGGGATTTTTTCATATGTTCAGGTCTTTTCAATCTGTGGTGGTATTTTTTCATCTCTTCTGGTCTTATTCTAATCTGTTCTGGTCTATCTTGGTATTTT
Source organism: Toxonevra muliebris (assembly GCA_963691655.1). Lineage (NCBI taxonomy): Eukaryota > Metazoa > Arthropoda > Insecta > Diptera > Pallopteridae > Toxonevra > Toxonevra muliebris. The sequence goes on from OY829329.1 coordinate 50,163,276, forward strand.
CTGGTATATTCTAATCTTGTTCTGAACTGTTTTGGTATTTTCTAAACAGTCTGGATTTTTCTCGGTTCTGTTTAATCTTTTCTGCCTATTATATATATTCTGATTTTCTTCTGGTCTTGTCCTAGTTTGCTCTGGCCTTTTGCTGCTATGTTCTAGTAATTTGTTTTGTGGTGTACCCTGACCTTTTCAGGTATGTTTTAGTTTTGTTTTGGAATGTTTTGATACTTTTAGATATGCTCTGGTTTATTTTTATCTATTTCGGTTTTGCTCTAGTACATATATTGTGGTTTCTCCTTCTATGTTTTTGTCTATTCCAGTCTTGTTCCAAACTGTTTTGATATTTTCTAAACTTTCATCGTTTTTTTTTTATCTGTTTTGGTTTCGTTCTGGGTTTGACTTAGTTTGTTCTGGTTTTGTCGTAGTCTTTTTCTAGTATGTTTTTGTGTTTTATGGTATATCTTGGTCTCTGGCCTATTCTATTGTTGTTCTAGACTGGTTTGTATTTTCTGAATTGGTTTGATTTTTTTGATCTGTTTTGGTATTTTCCGATATATTCTGGCTCATTGTGTTCTTGTTTTGGGATTCTCCTAATCTGTTCTGTTATTTTGTAGTTTATCCTGGTCTGCTCTAGTGTTTTTCTGAGTGTTTAGGTATTTTCTGGGCTGTTGTGGTATTTTCTGATATGTTCTCTTTTTTTGCTTAACTATTCTGGACTGCTCTAGTATTTTGTGGGCTTTCCAAGTATTTCCAGGTCTGATCTAGTTTTGTTCTTGGCTGTTTATGTATTTTCAGATCTGTTATGGCTTTTCCGATCTATTCTACACTTGTTCTGGTTTACCCTAGTCTGTTCTGGTCTTCTTCTGGCCTTTTCTGGCTTATTTATTTAGTTTTGTTCCAGACTGTTGTAGAGTTTTCTGATATGTTCTGTTTTTTCTGATCTGTTTTGATCTTGCTCCAATATTTTGTGTTCTATCTTGGTACTTTCTAGTCTGTTCTTGTCCTATTCTAGGTTGTTCCGGTATTTTCTAAACAGTTTCAGTCTTTTCTGGTTTATTTAGGATCGGTCCTGATATTGTTCTTGTCTGTTCTACTTTGTTCTAATCTGTTCTGTTATGTTTTATCCAGGTCTTTCCAAGTCTTGAACTGTTTGGTTTGCTCTGCTCTGCTCTTGTTTATCCTGATCAGCTCTAGTATTTTCTGTTGCGTCTTGATCTGCTTTGGTCTACTACTATTAGGAATTATTTTCAGGCCTCATGGCCTCCTTCAGGATTCCTTGGTCTTTCTCAGAACCTTACCTTATCTCAAACCAACAAAAGTTCATCAGAGATATCATATGATTTTTATTGAAGGTAAGAAGTGTTACATAAATAACATACGAGCTTAAAAATCTATATCAAATTTTAGCCCAATAGACCTGCATTTCCGCCAAGTAGACCACCACCACCTCCACCTCCTCTATTACCGCCCAGTAGTCCTCCTCCACCACTACCTCCTCTATTCGGTTGAGGACGTCCACCAAGCAGTCCTCCGAGACCACTTTCGCCACCATTCTGAGCACCTCCACCTGCTGTTAGCGCACCAGTAACACCACCCAAAGTATTACCAACACCACCAACTACACCTGTAACCGGTGACAAAAGACTACCCAATCCCTTGCAAGTCGTAGAAGTCAGCGGCGTTAACGAAGCGCCCAAAACTGAGAGTTCACAAAAACGAAAATCGCTAGCAGCTTCCAACTTTGTATCGATTTTAATAAATGGAGTACCTTTGCCGGTAATACTTTGAAATAGACCACCATCCTGAGAAGTATCCTGTTTGGTTCCCTCTTTAAACGATTTTGCAAATTTAACCAACATGCCTATTAAATTTGATCGTACTTTCAAATCTTCAGCGCTTGTCAGCTGCGCCTCCGGCAAAGCATTCCCATAGATATCATTACAGTCGAACATATAACCGAGTTCATCACCGTGAGCAACAATTTCGGGATTAGGATTTTGTTGCTCGGAAACAATAGGCAGACCTCGCAGAAAATTAATACCCTTCGAAAGCGTCCCATTGTATTCGAAACTGTACATAAAAGCGGGTGCTTTCTGAGACCACACTTGTGAGGTTAGAACAGCGGGTAAATTAAAGAGGATATCGGTGGTTGCGCCTATGACCTGCAAGTGTTAAAAATTAGAAATATACTAAACCCAGAAATATTTTCTGTTTTTTTTTTTTTGTTTAACCTTCGATAACACTTGATCCAAATTTAATGCTTCTGGTACGCTGAGCACATCATTAAGTGTAGGCGTAAGTGCCCCAGTTAAACCGGGCAGCACAGGTTTTAGTATTTCTCCTGTGATTTTATCGACTTGCAAAAAACCGGTTAAATCTTTAAGAGCTTCGGTGAGCGAACCTAAGAATTTTTCAGCTGATCCAAAAACTTTATTTATTGTATTAATGCTGAGAGCATTTGCTGTCTCGTGTTTTGTTACACCTGTCAGCAGTGGCACCGGTTCAAATTTTGCGCTACGCAATTGCTGTTCCGGTTGACCAACAATGAGACTCGGCAGAGCGCGCCCATCATTTTCACCTTCCACATGTGGCTGAAAACCAACACCCCCTGAGATGCCTTTGATCATTGCGCGTCCCGCCAAACGTTCCGTTTGCACTTGCGAATCATTTTGAATAATTTCTTCAGCAGATTTCTAGAAATATTAAAGGAGAAGTTTAGAAAAGTCTCATGTGCGGATTCAATCACTTTTGTGCAGCATAAAAAAAACTGCAATCTCACCTTTCTCAAACACTTCACAATCTCCACTTCGTTAGTTGTAGGGCAGCCATTAATCTTTGCAATTTCTTCAACACTTTGCACCGGTTCTTTATCTGTAGCATATTGTGATAACGCTGTACCGGACATAGCAACGACACCGGAAACATCACTAGCACTTCGTGCCGAACGTGACATTGACAAGTACATAGCACTTGCAGCACCAGAACCATGGCCGATTGCCTTCACTTGCTTCGGGTCACCGCCGAAATGTGTAATGTAATCGGTAACCCAACGTAAGGCTGAAGCCATGTCAAATATTGCCAAATTTCCATCAAATTCTTTAGTCCCATCACCGATAATACCCAATGAACCTAAACGATATTGGGGGGCAACAACAATGACACCCTGTTGAGCCATCGGTGTGGCGTCATATTGTGCCGCTGAACCATAACGAAAACCACCCGGATGTATCCATACATAAACCGGTAATCCGGTTGTCTCATCAGGCATCTGCGGTGTGTAAATGTTTAAGAGCAGACAATTTTCATCACCAATCACACGATTCGAATTATAAGGATCCGGTTGAATGCACGGAGGGCCATGACGTGTTGCATTGACATCACCCACCAAGCGTTTATAGACGGGACGTGCATAACGTTTATCGCCTGTGGGTGGCTCGGCATAATGTAAGCCCAGGAAACTGTAAATGCCGGTTCGTGTATTGCGAAAACCTTCAACGCGTGCATCACGATTGTAGATACGTGTAAATATGACGGGATCATCGGGAGGTGGCGCCTTGGCCTGATGGCCGCCAACAATGCGTTTAATGCGTCTTTTGGGCCCGTCAGCAGCGGTAACTGTTGTCACTTGTAAGATTACTACAATGGCAGCAATGAATAGTAACGTTCTAATATATTTAAACTTGATGACTTTCAACATGTCTAAATCGCGAACTGACTAAAAATTCAATAATATCAACCTCAACTCGCACGCAAACTCAATCTTAATAACAGTGTCGTTACCACGATCGCCAGCTTGAAACTGCCTTAATCAGCTTAGCTTGAATGTAGCTTGAACGTATCTTGAACGTAACTGAGTTGAGCACAGCTCAAAATAAAAGCTTCGCTTGGGGAATTTTAATTTTTTCTTTTTGGATTTTTGTTGTTGTGTTTTTGTTTTGTTTCTTTTTTTTTTGTGTTGATAAAATTAGCTACTGTTTGCTGTTGTTGTTACTGTTGTTGTTGGGAATTTGTAGTTAAATTAAATTTTATTTATTGCATCTGAATGCTTAAAATTTTACATTTATTTAGAATGTTTTAATTTTTTTTCGTGAAGAACAAGTTTTGTTGTAGTTTCTTACATACATTCGTTTCATATACGGATATCTACAAACACAATATTGTATATGTATGTATTTATGTATGTCTGTCACATAGGCGATTACAGCGTGCCTCTGTGTGATAAACACAACAAAAAAAAACATTCCCGGGCATGCTGTGAGACTTTGATTAATAATTACATTTTGTGCAATGACGTTTTTTTTTTTTTTTAAATATTATACATTAGAAATCCGTATACATATTATTAAAAATCAAATTAGTTATATCTAATAACTAACTAAGTAATAGATTAATTAGGAAATTCGAGTATTGTGGTAGAGGAAAGAAAATATTGGAGGTATTCACGTTGTAATTTATATATAAGATTCTTTAATATTTCACATAAAGTTTTATCACATTACTACAATTAACAGGGACTTATAATAGACTATATGAACACCTCAATTCTGATAAATCCTAGTTTATTTGTTCCTGTACCCTTTATAAGCTTCCATAATCTTAATCCGATCTTAACCAAGTTGCATACGCACATTTGTTGGTCTTCAGAGTATGCCATAAAATTGATATGAATAGTTTTGGTCTGCGTTGTACCTTCCATGCAAGGCCGTATTTAGGGGGAGGTTTTAGGGGTTCTGACCCTCCGAAATGTGGAAACTTTATTCTAATTTTTGAGATTAATTGCCAATGGATGGAAAAAAAGTCAAAATAAAATCTATTTAACGATATTTTTCCTTCTATCGGTTTTTTTTTCTAAAAAGTCAAATATAAAAAATAAATTTAAAATCTTAGTTACACTATGCGATCAAATCCGATTTGTTTTCTTCGACATGAGGTTTGACTACGGATTCAAAAAGAGAAGGTGATACTGAGCACTCCTGCATTCATAGTTTTTCTAGATCAGTAACTGTTTTTGATTTAAGGTTTCGTACTGAATCAGTTTGAAAAGTTTAAAAATTAATAAAAATACCAAAAAATTATCGGATCCATGTAAAATAAGACCTGCTTGAACCTAAACCTTTTTCCTAAAACGTGACGTGATGGGAAGTTTTTGACCTCAGATTCGTGTTCAATGTGAAAAATTCTTTCGCAAAAACTCCATCTTATTAGCAAAACCCATCTTAAAATTAATTTTTTAACGCATTATTGCTCAGAGCACCACGACTAGAAAGTTCTCTTTCAATGTTGTGACTTCACGAATTTAGGGAATGTAAGCAACCTCATCCGGGTTCCTTATCATTGAAAATGGTCCGAATTTCCAATGATGATCATTTGAAAAAATGAACCTCTACTATTTTTGTAATTTTTTTGAGGTTGGGTACATCATCAGTAGTGGGAAGTCAAAGTCAAAATTCAATTTGATCATTCTGTGAATTTTTTGTCACTTATGGCCATTTTTTTGAGGTTAAGATTAAAAAAAAATTGGAAAATTTTTCCTAAAATTTTAATTTTATAGGGTCCATCAAATGTATCACCGATTGATTTTATGGTATTTAAAAATCAGTTTGATAAAAATTATTTATGAATATTTTCTTCAAATGAAAAGGTAATTGTTGAAAAATGTAAGTGGAGAACCATGGTAAGGCAATGAAGATTTTTTTTGTGCAAAATGTTAGTCATTGGGAATAGTAAGGGTGGGCGTGACACCTCCTATACAAAAGAAACGCTTGAAACGGTATGTTTAGGGAGCCAGAGCAATAAGATTTGCAGGTTAAGATGTTGATATTGCAAGTTTTTTTTTACAGGTTTTGAACAATAATTTCCGTTTATAATGTTAAAAATATCTTTCTGGTAGCATACGGGTTCCGCGTCGAAAGAACTTCTCAGCTTTTGAGGCTGTCTACGAATCGACCCTTTTTTTGAGTTCTTCGAAAGAACGGAAGTGCTGTTCAGCCAGGCCATGTGTCATCGATCGGAACAAGTGGTAATCAAAAGGAGCAGTGTCTGGAGAATACGGCGTGTGGGTAGCACTTCCCATTTCAACATTTCAAAGTATGTTTTTACTTGCCTTGCAGCATGCGGCCGAGCATTGTCATGCTGAAGCATAACTTCGTCGTGTCTATTCTCATATCCTGTCCTCTTATCCTTTAATGTTCGGCTCAAACGCATCAATTGTAGTCGGTAGCGGTCCCCAGTTATCGTTTCATTCGGTTTCAACAGCTCATAATACACGACACCTTTCATATCCCACCAAATACACAGCATGAGCTTGGATCCATGGATGTTCGGCTTTGCCGTTGATGTTGATGCATGTCCGGGCGGTCCCCATGATTTTTTACACTTTGGGTTATCGTAACGTATCCACTTTTCATCGCCAGTCACAATACGATGCAGAAAACCTTTTCTTTTATGTCGTTCAATCAGCAGTTCACATGTGAAAAATCATCGTTCGACGTCTCTCGGCTTCAATTCGTACGGCACCCAATTTCCTTGCTTTTGAATCATTCCCAATGCTTTTAATCGTTTAGAAATGGTTGATTGATCAACTCCTAAAGATTCTGCAAGTTCTTGTTGCGTTTAACTTGAATCTTCTTCGAGTAATGCCTTCAATTCTTCATCTTCGAACTTTTTCGGGCCGCCTGAACGTTCCCTGTCTTCAACAACAAAATCACCACTTTTGAAACGGGCATGCCACACCTGGCACATTCTAACGTCTATAGCACAGTCAGGATAAGCTTCAGTGAGTAAACGATGTGCTTCAATTGCGTTTTTCTTTAAATGGAAGAAGCAAATTAAAACTTCCCGCAAATGTTGTTTTGTTGGCACGAAATTCGACATTTTCAGCTATAGTAAAACACTTTTGTAAAATTATGAAAATTATTTGACAGATCAATTCTTATAGTATTTTTGGAGCTCTTCGAGATAGAATAGCTGTCAATGTCAAAAAAATGGCGCGTATGATAGATATGAAGTTAGTCACAATTACGAATTTTTACATTCATACTCCCAATAATAAATGGCAATAAATACACTTTGTTTTGAATAAAAAAGATTTTTGGTAAAAATTATTTTAGTGAGCTTAAGAAGTCATTTAAAGTGCAAGTGATTTTGGTTGCAAATGATATGACCGGCACTGTATATTTAGTCTCACGTAGTAGAGATTTCGATTTACTATAAGAACCTTCGGGTTTCTTTAGGCTCTCCTGCATATTTAAATTTGCTTAGTTATGTACCACGAACTGTGGGTAAAACAATTACTGCGCACGCTACTGTAATTACGGCCGTTTATAGTTTGGTGTTTAGTCAAGCGAAAAAACTCATCTTTCAATAAAGATATTTACTTGCATTTAATAGAATTATAATTGCTGTTGTCGTATTTCAATGACAGATAAATTACGCTTATGAATATGAAACAGAACAAAAACAGTAGATCTTCTTCTTTACTTATTTTAACTGGTCAGTTGAGTTTTTTCTTACTTACTTACTCACAATTTTATTATAAAATGACAAAAGTTGAAATAAAATAAAACAAAATATGTAAATTAAATAATAACGTGACAGGAATGTCAAAAAAGTCACGATGACACATAAACAAATGAGAACAGGTACAATTGTAAAGGCAACTAGTTATTTTATAAAAATTATCCACACATACATATAAATGTTGATAAATTAATATAAAAAATTGTATGTCAATATGTTGAACCCGAAATCTTCCCTCCCTCATACCGGAAATAATTCAAATGCATATAAATAAAAATCACGAAGAATTAAATTATTAAATTTGTTAATTTAATGATCCTATTGGTTGTGCTAAAAAAGATTTTTGTATATCTTATTGCACTAATGTTTCAAGCCTTATTAAAATAATAATAAATAAATAAATTAAATTTTGATAGAAATATTTTTCTGTAAAATATTAAGAGCCGAGCACTCAATGAATATTTCAACCAACATAATTTTTGTATAAATTTAAATGAGAAAAATATTTAAAAATTTTTTTTTCTGGAACCTTCCTCGAACTCCGGATTATTTTCCATTTAGTGGCAGCACAAAATATTTATTATTTCTTTAGATGACCGGTTAGCAAAAATGTCAGTAAAAAAAGAAATCCTAAAAAGTTTAGTTTAATGTTGTTTTTTCACAATCACAATAACATTTTTCAAGTTAAATCTGGCATGGCCTTATTCATCGACACTGTAAGTTGTTCAAAAATTCTTCAAAAATTGACTTTACATCATAGCTACTTAGGTTTAATGAGTTTAGATTTTAGGCAAATTTTACTTTTGGTTTGTTAACGAGTTTGGGTTAACGAGTTGTATTGGAGCTCAGCGGGTCTAGAAAGTAGAATGTGTCGATCGATGTGGCTTTACGTTTCCTCAATCTAAGTCGGAACTATAGTTATACCCGGGTTTTAAAGATTATAGAATGTATGCACCTAACTGTATAGATTTGGGCATGATAATGCTTCACTCTCTTCAGGGGGAAAACGAGAAAAATTTTCAACTTTTCATCGAAAATTCTAAGGTGGAAAGATTCGATGAATGCAGATCTAATAATACCTAATGGCAGTACCGCGGGGTTAGTGGTTGATAAGTACCTCACCCACGGTCTTTAGTATGTAGGCGCATCACTGAGTGGATCCAACCAAAATGTGAATAAGGCATGCTCTTAATGGTCAGAGGTTGTTTTTTTTTTAATATTAATGAGCAAGACTTTGAGATTCAAGCACTGAACTAACTAAAGCTAAGGGAAGTTATATCCTAAAAGACGATATATTACAAACTAAAAGCTTATTTAATTAGACTACTATTTCTATAGACTACGGTAAGTCTGAACCATCAGCTGGGAGTGAAATATATACATATAGGAAAAAACTACCAAAATAAATTTGTAAATCATATCACTAGTTTCATAATTTTGTATGTTCTCTATTTAATTTTCTTTTATATCAATTAATTTTTTAAGTCGCCCTCAAAATAATATTTTTAAATCTTGGGCTTGGACCTTTTGAGCTCTATACCATTGAGCGCTGTCTAGTTTACGAGTCGAACTTATAGAAGAAAACTTCATCACCTTTAACACGTGTCTTTTTTTTGACCGTCATACAAAATTCGTAAAGCCCATCGAGCAGATTTCATCGTGTATCCAGATCATTTCTTAATATTACCAATAAATCCACCAATAAATCCAGATATTTAAATTTTTTTGGCCCGTTAAAATTTTTTTATTTTTTGATTCATGATAAACGTTGATGACGATGTATGAGATTTTTATTGGTAAGGGGAAAAGGGTGGTTCACGGATTAGGTCCGATAGTATTCGTGACAGAGCCATTGCCTTCAAAGCCAGCTCATCAATTTTTATTCCTTGGGTCCAGGGTCACACTTGAATCGCAGTAAGAAAAGAAATTGTAATTGCTTGAGTTGGTGCCAGAATCCGTAAAGAATGACAAACCGAAATTTGTTCCTGTATTGGTGGTGAGAATTCTGCCAACCTGTAAATGGTTGGGGGGTAAAAAACAAATTCAAAAAATCCGAAATTCTACCTTGTTCAGAATCAAAATTATTTTTAACTTTTTATTCAAAAATGTGTTTTTTTTTTGGTTCAAAAGAAAGCTCGGTACTTTGAGAACTTTGAGGTCCATAAGGTTGTATCTATAAAAATGAACGACGAGTAACTCGAAACTAAAGGTGAAGAATCTATGAGAATATCTATATCACGTCCATGAGTATCGTGGCTATCGATAGTTTGTGACACTATCGAGTACTATCGAACTTTTTCCTTCGTTTCGTTTTTTCCTCGATTTTCGTTCGATATTTCAAAATGGATGGTTTTAAGACTTTGTCATGTTCTGAGACCCTAGTTTATATTAAAAAACGAATATTTTTTTCTCATATATCCACATCCGATTCTACTCGAAATGCCAGTTTTTGGGATTTTATGAATAAATTTACTATTTTGGCCAAAAAAGACACATTAGAAGGTGATATATGACTTTGCAGCGGCTGACAAAAATTTTCCTTACAACTTTTCCTATGACAGATTCTCAGACGTAGATATCGAGAAATGCATGGCTATATCCCAAAAAGGCAGAAAACTCCAACTCTTGAGCACCAAAAACCGACCAACTTCAACGGGCTGTACCGAACGCCCAATCGAGACTTTTGACAAATCCTATATAGGGTTTTTATTATTAGGCCAAATACTTTTCAGCTATCATAGTCGTTACGCTACATCCCAAATTGTGTTGCACTGTGTGACCAATAAAAATTCTTTATTTTTGCCACACAAATTTTGCAAAAGATTTATTTTTGAAAAAACCTCAAAATTATAATTTTTGATGAAAGTTCGACACTGTCGATAGTACCCCTTTATAGTATCACAAAGTATCAATAGTCCAATTTATCGATAGTTATCTACCTCTACTCGAAACCAGTGATGAAAAAGTAGGTATAATTGTACCTTTTTCCGACTTTAGTTACAATTGGCACATTTTAGGTACAATTTGCCATTGGCCAAAATAAATTTAACATTTAATTAAAAAAAAATATTTTGTAATAAGTACCTACTTAAATTTAACTTGCCTGTACTGTATTGCTGTGGTCTCCGTAGCCTAGTGGTTAGTGTGTTGGACTGCTATGCAGAGTTGCCCAGGTTCATATCTCGACACGTTAAAAAATCAAAAATTTAAAAATATAAATTTTTCTACACGGCGCTACCTCTCGGCTGGCAATGGCAAACCTCCAAGAGTAAAAAAATGCCTATGAAAAGCTTTTCACTTCGCCGTTCGGATTCGGCATAAAACTGTAGGTCCCTTCCATTCCATTCGTATATAAATACAACTCTCCTCCAGAGGCTGTTGTGCCATAATAGTAGTAGTAGTACTGTATTGCTTAACTTTACAGCTCACAGCTCTGTTATTGCTGTTTATAAAGGAAAAAATATTGCAAAAATAATTTTCCAAATCAATTAAAGTATATTGATCCCAAAAGAGGGTCAAACTCATAAGAAGATTTTGGAAATTTAGCAAGAATTTTATGAAGTTTAAACTTTTTATGACTTTTAACCTAGTAACAAACATTATCTGATTTCAAAAATTATAGGTATTTGAACTATGTATGCTTCCTTTTATAAACAGAAATGACAGAGCTCTGAGCTTTGAAACAAATCTTGGCTGAAAAGTTGTGAAAAATCCATTTAATTGTTAACTTTTAAATGAAAACTAAATTTCTTACATAAACGATGTACATTTATGCTTTATTTAGGTACAACTTTTTTGGTAAATTAGGCACAATTTGAAATTTGGAAATTTCATCACTGCTCGAAACCCATGACTTGGTAAAATTTGATTATCGAATTTAAAATTTATAATTTCAGCCCCTAGTATGTCAAAAAATCGATTTTCAGTTTTTGGTCAATTCTGACGTAGAAAAGTGTGCCTTGGATGTACGACGAAAAAATCTCGAAAATCTGTTTTCGCACACTAGGTCATTCCAGGTCAGATATAGTATATATATTTTTGATTGTGCACAATTAATGTTGAGTCCAAAGAATGTAGAGTACATAAAAATTAAAAAAGGAAAAAGGAAAAAAATCGCCTTAATAAAATATATCAAGAAATAAAGCAGCAACAGCATCAAAAAGGTCAATTTAATATTTTATTTATTTAAACTGACATACAATCCTTAATCCAGTGCTACATGGGGGGACGACGAGCATGTTATGTACGTGTATATGTGTGTATCCTTGCCACAAGGCAATTGCTGACATTTGCTGGCTTTGCTATAATTTTTATATATTTTCTATGAGATTTTTACATTTTCTTTTTTGAATTTCCATTTTTTGTTAAAGATTTTCATTTATTTTTTATTTGATTTCTTATAAATCCTTCTTAAGTATATACATATCATTTTGCCTATGCAAAAATAAATATTTGCTTTATCGACCAGAATTTCTTATCTATTGTTATATTGCTATTGATGTTGTTGTTGCTGCTGTTGTTGCTTGTTGTTGCTATTACTGCTTCAATATGTGGAAAGTCAAAGTTAAAGTTGTACAAGGAAATTTCTCTTCGACTACCAAAGGCAATCTGCATTTGTTATATTGCATGGCATTTTATCATTGTTGACAATTTCAATTGAGGCAATTTTTCAAACAGTTTTCAGTACACATAAACATACAGATACTAATACATAGACACATGCTGTATGCATACAGTATTCCCTGCTTAATTGTGTAATTGAAAATGTACAATTTCTGGTTCAATTAACCGAAGATTTTCAGGCACTTTTAAACGAGAAATGCATTTAAACGGTGGTCAATTAATCGGGGATCACTGTATAAACAACTGAATCTTGAAAACATTTAAAAGAAAGTCAGCAAACTTAAGATTTAAAGATTTTCTTTTTAGTTTTATTAAATATTAGATATTTTCTATAAATTCAATTTTATTTGAAAGAAACTATTACATATTATTTTAATTGCATATACATACACAAACACTCACACACACACACACGAACTTAAGCATCTGTAAATGAATATATTTACTTATAGAAATTTATGTATTTAAGATGTTCTTCAAGTAATAATTGCATTTTGCATAAATCTTTTTTATTTTTCATTTATTTATTTTATTTTTATTGTCGACTTTTACTCCTGCTGCATTCACCGACCACAAAAACCTCAGTAATACTTGATTGTGTCTTTGGCTTTGGTTTTGGCTTTTTAATCTTGCTCGTATAATATTTTATGCAATAAATTTTTGAGTTATTTTTGAGGAAATATTTGTATGTGTGTGTGTGTTTTATGTGTATGCTTTTGTTTTTATGCATATGTCTTTTTATTGCACAATTTATTTACATTCTGCTGCAATTAAATTTGTTCAATTTATTTTAATTTATATAATCTTTCATTCTTTTTCTTTTACTGCAGAAGAAAATTCATCCTAGCGAATGCAAATGAAGCTTTTGTTATTAAATTTTAAAGGAATTATGTTTAGGAAGCTTTAAAATGTAGATATTCTATGCAGAGGTCATAATCTGTGCAGTTTATACCCTGAGGTCGTATAGCAAGCATTTGACCCAAATTTTCCGATAGTTTTACAATTGTAGATATGCAAGTACATTACTTTCCGCTTATAATGACCACGTTTAAATTGAACTTTGGGTACAAATCTATTGGTGCGGTGTACGAGATTCTATGCGCAAATTTCGGTTAATATGAACCCTTTTTGCCGGTCCCTCGAAGTTCGCTTTAACCCTTTCGGTACGGCAACCAAATGGATTTAAAAACAAACTATCTTTTGTCTCGTTTATGACGTTAACAGCCAAAACGAATAATCGAAATCTAAATTTTGAGAAATTTAGAAAAACACTCCATTTGCGTATGATATATCATATATATAAACGTTAATGGGTTGAAAAAGCAATTTTATTGCATATTAAATTTTTTTACATTTTTGATGTAGAATATGTCATTCGGTAAGATAGGTAGTGAAATGTAGGACAAATTTTTAAACGTTTTTATGGATTTTTAGTGCATTTATTCATACTTTATGCTAATATTTAAGGATTTTAAATACACCAGTCAGTTTATTTTACTTATTAACGAAATATCTAGCTTTTAATTCATTTTGTCTTGTAAGTTTTATGAACATTTGAAACAAGTCATAAAATTTGTCAGTTTCCACTATTGCTTGTTGTGCCGTAGAAGTCATATTGTTGTTGTTATAACTCAATGCATTGTTATTCTATACATTTATTAGTGTAACTACAATTTTATTCCAAAAGATCCAGAAGTGCTACAATATTATATATCAATTTAAAGAGCTTGACGAGTAGGTTAGCCAAAAATTATCAGATTTAAAATCGGTTTAGACAATTCCAAATTAGCATTGGAAGTTTTTTAAAATTCACTCATTGAACAAAGCATTGCATTCATCGTTGTAATAATCATTGCTTAATCGCGAGTAAATAACAAATGAGAGAGAAAGAGAAGACATGAGTAACGACATTTCACATAATTATCTAACGAATTATCTGCATACACAAATAACAAAACAAACACCAACGAGTAGTTTGGTTCTCTTTTGATATTTGTTTTTTTGTTGTTGCTATTATTAGCATATGCAAAAAAAAACGGGAAATACGAGGCTCGTTGTTGTAAACGTAGAGCACATGAGACGACACTGAGAAGGCCGACGTCGAGTTTTTTTCATATGAATGCACAGATGAACAGAGGCAGAGGCGCTGACGTCGGCTTTATCAGTATCGTATCATGTGTTCTACTGTTGTAATTAATTGAGCTTAATATTTGATTTAGGGATTGTTGTCATTAAATGATAAATGCCTGATTAGTACAAAAAAATAATTCTTATTTTTATATACATATGTAAACTAGTGTTTGGTGGCGAAGGTGATTTTTTGGCCGTAGCCGAAGCCGAACTTCGGCCATTCCTCTAATCTTTGGCCGAAGCCGAAGACCGAAGGATTTTTTTAATATAAAAATCTAAAATTAACTTTTTTCTCCCCATGTATTTGCAAAACATATACGGAAAAACATAAATAATAGGTACTTCAAATAAAAAGTTGACCAGTAGAACTAAACAACTGTAACTGTGGAGCTGGCAAATATTTTTCTGACAAATGTTATTTCAGTTACATTAACTATATCTAAGTAGAATGACTGCCAACGTTCAACGACACCTTTCATGCTGAACATGATGGCGTTTTCAGTTTTTCTCTAGATCGTCTAATTTTTTTATAATGGGTTAAAAAAGAAACGTCCATAAAAAAATTGTTTTCGTGTACGAATTGCGTACGATTTGACGATACAGAGAAAAACTGAGAACGCCATTATGTTCAACGTACTTGAATTATATGAGATCCACTTTCAAAACTCTTGAGCTTTTCTTTTTGGCCAATTCCATTGTACAGTGTTTCTATACATATATGACTTTTTAAACCGTTATATAAAAGAAATTAGACGATACAGAGAAAAACTGAGAACTCCATTATGTTCAGCGTACTCGAATTATATAAGATTAACTTATTATTAACAAATTTTGTTTAAAAAAAATAATAAGGAATGGCTTTCTTCATTCTGAACAACTTTTGTTCTATGATTTTTTCAATATCTTAATTGCAAGTGTTAAAATCTGAAATTACCTAGGGGGCCATATAGAATTCGTTGGGTAGTATCAAATAACAACGATATACATACATACATAACTGTTTTTTTAATCACATTATTGAGAAAAATAACCAAAAATTAGGATTTATACCAATTATTCAATGTAAAATTTATAGAAACAATATCCTTCGGCTATATAGAAAATCAAAAATTTTATTTTATTTTATTTTTATGTGAAAATCGTATTTTTTCACATAAAAATGGCAATAACTTTTGACAGCTGGCGTTTTCTAATACCGTTATATGTGCGCATCGATACAGAAAGCTACAATCTACGAAACCAATATTGTGGTTTGGATGTTGAACGCAAGATGGCGGCACTATTACCGTCCAAAGTGGTGGGACCACACATGGCAGCGTAGGCAGGGAAAGGTTAATAGTTTCCATTCATATATTGATTTATCTTTATACATACATTTGTTGTATTATTTCAAACGTAGGCTCAGAAAACAAAGAGCAAAAAAATGGGCAATTGAAAAAATGTTCAACAAAATTTTACTGTTATTATGTTGTTGTTGCAAGAGTTGACATGATTAAGTATAATTGTACTTGAGGATAGTTTGGGAACTATGAGCCAAAAATTTTAAAAAAAAGGTGGAAAAATGGTACTTTCACGACATTTTCCCGATTTTGAGGCACTAGATACATTTTTGTCTCTTAGTCTATACCTACAATTGACAGGTTGAGAGGAAAAGCGGGCTAAAATTTATATAAGAGCAAAAGTGAAATAATTTAGTGTGTTAGTGCAAGAATGGCATAAGTAATACGGTTTAGAGTGAAAATGTAACGCTTTAAAAGTAAGAGCAAAAATGGTATAACAGCAAGAACAGCATAGTTTTTTATTCTGTTTTCGCTCTGAACATATTTCGTTTCATTTTTGCTCTGAACATATTTCGTTTTGCTTTTGCTCTTAAGTAAAATTATTCCACTTTTTTCTGAACGTAGAAGTTATACCACTTTTCCTCTCAGCCTCTCAATTATGCTGAAGGCAGGAAAACAAAATTGCAATTAGTTTACCTTATATAATCATGAGAAAAAATAAATTTTCTTTGAAAAAAGTACTCAAAATCAAGTTTCAGGTTTTATATGCATGAGCCGATAAAACCCGAATCGGAGCTAAACCAGAAAAACCCAAATGGGATTTTGCTCATTTCGATAAGTAATTTCAGAAACTGAAGTCAAAACTGAGTCAACATTCGATGACCTCGAAAATTAATTACAAGTACACACCTTGGTTGGTAATGACAAAATCACCGAGCTGATAAAAAATTGCCACACAGCTATGCAGAATCGGTGTTGAACTGTAAGTCTAACTATGTGGTATCACAATGGGCCGTTCAACCCTAAGTGTGTCTCTCGACAACAACTCCAACCTAAACTAACAAAGGTTACAGGATTGTGTTGTTGAAGTAAAATTAAAAGATTCCTATTAAAGTAAAATTAGTAAAAGTAGGGATCTTTAGAATATGAAAAATAGAGATCGCAAATGAAAAAATGGCAATAAACAGCCTTCATGAGTGGCTGAAGTCCATATAATTACATTATTGGGGAGAACATCAATTACAACAGAAGACAGGCTAAATATTGTCTTCAGACCCAATCAATCAATAGAACATAATACTACAACTAAAAATTAGCAGTAACCAGATTCATATTGTCGCAGAAAGACAAAGAAACAGCAGTGATATATACTTTGACATTGATACATACTCGCCACTTGGGAAAACCAATTTTACTATATAAATGATGCAGGGAATATTAACTCTCTGATAAAATTCACTACTGACAGAATCTTTTCAAAGGCACCAATAAACTAATCGGTTATAGTAGCTTACTTGAACAAGTTTCTGTTATTTTTCATTAACTTTAGGGAATATAAGTAATTATAAAATTAAAGACAAAACTAAAAGACAAAAGCAAACATTTTATATTGCCTAGTGTATATTTAAATGTAGCTGCAGTCATAAAGGTGTATAGAATTTCAAGATTAATAGAAAGTAATGCATTTCTCAGGCACTGAGGCATACACACACACACACAGCCAACAAACACTCTTACATCTAAAATGTCTATGCTTTTGTCTACCTAAAGATGTTAGATAATGTTAATAGTAGTAGTTACTTTTATTACTGCTGTTACACACACATGCATACACATAATTATTCTTTTGTGCCATCCCCAAAATGATACTTAATTATATTGTTGTGTACACTTAAATGTCATTGTCATTGTACTTTGGGGGTTTCCTCTAAATGAAGCATGCATGGATGCATGCATACGTCTACATCTACATCTAGCATTTTGTACAACTACGAGTATGTACTTACACAATCTTACAAGCCAACAGCAACAAGATTAAGTTGCATGCTGCAAAGTCATGCTACTTGCTAGCATTCACATTTCATGTGATTTGCACACTTTAAATCACAGCAGATTCACATATGCCTATTCTGGCCAACTCATATGTTTGTGTGTGTTTGTTTGCAATGCCATTCGCTTTCCGTTTCCGTTTTCATTTCTATTTGGAGATTTTCATTTTATCTCTAAATTCGTGTGTGTGTGTGAATGTGTGAGAGAGCGTGTGCTTGTTTATATATATATATATATGTATGTTTGCTTAACGGAAATGAAAAACTTTCGCACGTTTGCTAGTTGCAGAAAGTTTTTTTCCCATTCTTAATTTTATATCATTTTTTTATTTTTGTTGTTGTTGAAAACCAAACATTGTTTGCTTTGTTTTGCAGATACATACACACACACACACATTCCCATATTCATATACTCATTCACGTGAATTTGCAATTTACTTATACGCTCTAAAAAGTTTGCTTTCATTATAATTTTCAGTTCACGCATTTACACAAATACATGCATTTTCTTTTTACTCTCACTTACACTTTCGGGCTCATGCATGTATTTACATACATATGTAACATATATATATATATATATATATATGTAGGCATGTTTATGTTCTCCTGTGCACGCACGTTCGCTCATTAAACACGCATATAAATGCAGCATCAGTATAATGAATCTCAAGTTTTATGTGACGTGGAAAATTTTAAAATATTTTACATTTTTGTGTTTATTAAAAAAGATACACACATATACACATATATAACATATGTGCCGTTGCGTGCAAAATCAGATTTTTGCAAATACATTGGTTTTGTAGAAGTACTGTGCAAAATAGGACTCTTATAAAATTTAAGTATATTATAATTTCTCCTCTCTTCTCTCCTCTCTTCTCTTTGTTGTTTAGAGTAGCACAGACATGTCGCGCAGTAGTGTGAGCGAGAGGGGAACTGAACGTTACAGTTATCTTACATCTTACGTTACAGTTATTCTTACATATTACACATTTGAAATTTTGCCCAATTTTGCAACACTTGTTAATCTATGTAAATAGTAAATATGTTAAACAGAAAAAATCAAACTTGTTTATTATAAAATAACTTATTTACTTCAAAAAAAATACATTGTTTCTTATTTTTATTAAATGCAGCTAAGGAAAATTTCTTTGCGGTGCTTTTAAAAAGACTGGTCACCCCTGTTGCCTTCCTAAGATTAAATGCGGAAAGCACTTATCGTCGCCTGAGAATTGATTTGGCGTATGTGTGTACAAATTCATATACCTATACGCCAAATCAATTCTCAGGCGACGTTATGTACATTTTCCACATCTAATAAAATTTCAAATCGACAGGAACAAAAACTTAAAGCGCGGAAAAAAAGATGCAATTACAGCTGCGTTTATGCGAACATATCGTGCCCGATGCATTGAGTAAAAGAAAAATAATGCAACTACGATTTGGTGCAATTGCAAAATATTTTTGCGATATGGAATAAAAAATTGCATTTGCAATGATGCAACACCAGTTGCAATTTATAGTGAATTGGGCTATTATATATAAAAGAAAATGATATCCAATAAATTTTTATAGTTATAACCCCAAAAACCTCCCCCTAAATACGGCCTTGCTCACGTCCATTTGTTTTTTTTGGACATCCACTTCCAGGTAGGCGTGTCAGACTCTCGGTTTCCAAAAATTTCTTCCAGAATCTTCTTACTGAAGATTCGTGACAGCCCACTTTTTTCGATATTGAAACATTTTTTAAGTTTTGCCGCTTATATCCAATAATTTCAATTTTTTGGTATTGTGGTAATACCAGAATTTATTTTTTAATACTCACTTAACCTTCAAATATTTTAAGACCGAACTGTACTCATCGATATAAAACTCATATGTAAATCAGAAATTGAGTTACGCAGTCAGAAAATCAACAAACAAACTCGAAAAATAACAGTAAACAGTAGCAAATGAAAATCAACGAAAAATTTTTGGATCGGCTTTTTTTTGAGCGCGAGTCTACATATGTGGGGTCACGTATGTGTATGTAACATATCTTGGCAATAATTCCTCATAATTATTCCTTTAACTTTTTTTATTAAATTATTTTTAACAATTAATTCAAATAGTGCTTAAAAATAAGGGTTCCAGAAATATACGCTTAGTATCTAGGGAAAGCGGGTTGGTCATGGGCAGATATATATTTTTTTTTTTTTTTGCTGAAGGATGAAGCTTAACATCCGTACCAAATTTTACCTGATATTCCATCTTTTTCATACATAAAGATTTTTTTGAAAATAGGTAATTTTTACTGTTCGAAAAATCGAGCAGGGAAGCGAAATGAGTTAAATAATGTAGGATTGAGGGATGGAAAGTGAGTGGTGTAGATAACCACAGACATTGTGTCCTTTTAAGCTGATTGATTGTGACATTATTAGATTCATAGCCAAAATTTGCAAAAACTTCCTCACATAAAAAAGTTATCTACTTTACTTTCCTCATTTATGATAAAAAGTTATTGAGCACTATTTCGCTAAATGTTTTGAGTGAATTCAACTCTCTTTAATAATTTTCTCTTACAGAGTACGTTGCAGAGCGTTCTTAGTTATTCGCTCCTTTAATATTTCTAACTAGGAAGTTTTGGCTATGATAAACTCATTTCCTTCCCTTTTTCTCTCTGAGTGTTACCGCAATTGGCTTTTACGTTCTCTCATAGATTAAATAGATACCCAAACTGCTCTCCTAAGCTCCGAAGTGAGAGACTGCATTCAATGTTCGGTTAGCTTGATGAAATTATTTTCTTGAATATAAGATTAAAGAATTCGCATGATAGGAAGTCGTTTTGCCTGAAACATCGTTGAATATCACGTTTTTTTCAATCTGGTACTTTTGGCACAAATGTGCCATTTTTAAAATAGGCAGTTCATTAACTTGCCAACTCGCTTCTTCTAAATTGTACAAATAACTATTAGGAAGGATTTATCTTCCGGATATTAATCTTTTGGTATAAAGGGTTTAAAAACGAACAGCAAATGCTCAAACTTAAATTCAACAATATTTAAAGTACATAGCTGCAAAAGGAATTTGAATTCGTAAACCAAAATCGTTAATCATTTATTTATGTATAATTAATTGTAAACACTTTGCAATGAACATCATTAATAAAAATATATAACGATGCCAGATGTATAAATACGCTGCATGCTGACGAGGGCGAGGAGGAGGAGAAGGAGGAGGACGATGATAATTAACATCATTAGTGGTGCAGGAAACAAAAGCAAAAAAAAAGAGCAACAGAAATAATATCCTCAAAAATCCCAATCCAAGTTCATAAAATATGGTATCACGTTGCGAGGATAATAGCGCGATTATGAAAATAAAAAAAAAATAAAAAAAACTAAATAAAAAAAAATCACAATTATTGAAATGAACATTTTGGAAAATTGGAATGTCAGGGAAAATTAATAAATTAATGGCCTTAATTGGGAAAAATTTTATAGATAGGTGAGTTTTCTTTAATTTTGTAGCAATTAGCTTAAATATAAAATCAAAAGGAGATAGAAGGAAAAAAGAGTGAAAGAGGGAAAAACAGAGAGTGAGATTAATAGAAGAGAGAATGAGGGAGATAGGATAGTGTAAAATTATGAAACTCATGCATACTTATTAATGAAATTGAAATTTCATATTTGAAAACACATTTATGAAATTCCATAACCGATTCAATTGCTTCACGCATGCACACCTATACAACAGGCCAACATTCGTACACATACATACACAGTAGATGCATACATAAATGCATACGTGTGATATGCTGCACTGAAACTCTCTCTTCGCTTACTCTGTCTATGCAAGATGCACAGATTTCATTAACTGCAATCGAAAATCGAATATGAAGCGTCAAGTAGATGAAGCAGCAACATGATGCACCTAGTGAGTTCTAACGTGCCACTGTGTGCCAGCACCTTCATCAGCATCCATCCATATTCATATGGCAGAGTAGAGTAAAGCACAGCAAGCGCGATGCCTCGCTCCATATTGAGCTTCAGTGGTTTCCAATTAAATTGAAATCAATCCAATATTGCACAGTTCACTGCATATAAAGTGGTTATTGCCAATGCCGCTCATCGTCATCACTCCCATTCACATTCCGTTTCTCATCATCATCATCACTATCGACATCATGGCCGTTGAATACTGCAATGGAAGCGATAATAATAACTGAAAACTGCTGCCTGCCATTCCATGTCTTGCTATATCAAAGTAGGAGTGCATATCTTCATAATGTACCTACTACTGATTGCCGACCTATACTTTATTGGCTGTGCTCAAATTGTATCCTTCCAATTGAATGCTTTTGCATTATAAATATGCTGAGGAAATATATTCATTCATATGTAGGTATGACCATCAGCGGAGCGAAAAAGTAAAAGCGAAAGCTTAAGCAAGTTATTTGGTATGTAGGTCAAGCATCATAAATAAATCGTTTACCCCCTAATTGATTTGAAACTCTTGACAGATCCTCGGAGAGGATATTGCCATTTTTGTTGTATTTGATTGACAGTTTAATTTTTGTTTGTTGCAAGTTTTTAGTTGAGAATGACCTGAGAAATTTATAACAGCTTTAAAATATTTTATTACCTACTTAAATTAATAGAGAGAGTAGTGAAGGAGAAAAACCAAATGATAATTTAAAATTCAGAGAGAGAGAGAGAGAGAAAGAGATAATTTCCTTTATTAAATTCCCAAAATTTTAGCAAATTTGATTTAATTTGACATAGTGAAAAAATTCTGAGAAATCTGAATTCTGACTTGGGAAAAAGTTTTTTGCTTTTATTTAAATATAGACTTTTTTCGACTATTTCATTTGTTCTTATTGAGATGTGCGTGATTTCTCAGTTGGTTAAACCCTTAAATTTTGGGACTGATTGTTTTTGCACGCGCGACTTGATTTTTCTGAAATTGTAATGGTTACTCCAAGATATAAAGTGGGTAATAGCGCGGCTGCGTCTATTGTTTCGACAGTGCCGTCTGCAGCCAAAAGAGCAGGCATTATGTCTGCTTCTCAAGAAGGTGCGGTAACCTCTGCCCCGGTAATTTGCAGATTACAAAACGAAAAGAAGACAGGGCAATCATCGAAGAAACAATATGTAACGAACCATTTACCGGTCTTAGGCTGGGGTAGTCTCAGCGGGCTCCAGAGGTTCTTCGCGTTGCAAAATTTATATTCTGCAGGGGGCCGTCACTTTATTTAGGTTAGGTTAGGTTAGGTTGGAGTGGCAGCCTTCTACTTGAAAGCACACTTAAGCACATAACTTGGCTCATTGTGATACCACAGTGCGACGTGACTCCCCCATTTACGGAGTGGAGAACCATGAGGATTCCATAATGAATCTGGCTATGTCCTTAATATTTATGGATGATAGCTCGGACAGACTAGTGAAGAAAGGTGAACCCCGGAGTTTTAGTCTCCTCCTGGCCAGGTTTGGGCATTCGCACATGAAATGAAGGACTGTTTCTTCCTCCTCCTCAGAGCCGCAGCCCCGACAGAAGTCATTGAAAGGCAGTACTAGTCTTGCAGCATGTCTCCCCATTATGCAGTGTCCCGTGAGCACCGAAGTCGTAATGCTGATGGAGTTTCTGCTAAGGTTGAGTAGCTGTC
Organism: Toxonevra muliebris; assembly: GCA_963691655.1. Lineage (NCBI taxonomy): Eukaryota > Metazoa > Arthropoda > Insecta > Diptera > Pallopteridae > Toxonevra > Toxonevra muliebris. The sequence continues at coordinate 50,186,519 of OY829329.1, forward strand.
TAGTCCGTCTATTGTCCATAGTGGTTCATGTTAGCCTGGTAACACCACAGGTATGCTCCGCTACCCAGGATCTTTTTGCTTCCTCACTTTATTTAGACACACAGGTTTTTATTTTAACAATAATTCAGGTTTAATTTCAGAAATAAATTACACTTAACGATGTCACTTCGAATAATTCAACTTAATATTTAATAGGCTGGCGTGTAACTGATGAAGGCGATGGATCGCGCTGGCGTAGCGCTGCTGTGTGTAGACTGGCGTATAACGGGCGAATGCAATGGATCACACTGACGTAACGCTGCTGTGGCTAGATGGCGTACAACGGACGTACCATGCGGTGTCTTGCGTCGGTCGTGATACCTTGTCTGCTAGACCAAGTCGGCTTGTTGTTCCTCCGACGATCAACGACAAGCCGCACACGTCTCCACAGGTTACAAGACTTGGAGTTTTTCTGTCCTCCCAAATTTTATCCGTCGTGTCGAATTCTAACTCTTCACTAATTCTTGCATTTCCCACACTACTTATACTTAACAGAAGTATATTTCGCGTTTGCGGTGATCTTCTCCCAGCCTACGCTGGGGCAGGCTTCTGTGTTTTTAACGCTTTATGCGGCACTTCGGTGTTATTTGTGCGGCCAATTTTTGCTCGTCACAAATATTATAGTGACCGTCTATTTAGATGGTAGAAGACACGACAAACTCACCCAATCTGGTAAATCACGCTGTTGTATATGGGCCCCACTTGAAATACATAGGTCATGCCGTTCCTTACTCGGATCCTGCTGCGGATGAATGCACTGAAATTGTCGACTATATTAATTTTTGACATGAATGGTGATTTTGATCTGAGTATGTATTTATCGGCCCCAACAAAATGGCTTGACCAAACCTGTCGTTCAAAGTATTACTTCATTCACGTGAACTTTCCAAGTGGACTGCGGATCTACATAAAATTATCAAGCTTAAATGCATTTGGGCAACCATGAGAAATGCCGAGAAGGAAGGTAATGTTAGGAAATTGGATGTCCGGAAAATAGGTGTAAGTAGCTTCAATAAGTTTCGCGATCATGTATTCGGGGCATAGGTATCTAGAATCTGTAGCTGACGTGAAGTTTCTGGCAGCTATCTTCCAGCTTGGGGGGACTCATAGACGAAAGGTGGGATTCTTACCATCGATATTGTGCAAATTAACCCTCTAGTTCTCAAGCCCGCATCTAGACGGCCTTCACCGAAAGGGGTGGAACTGCTACCATAACAGTTTTCTGCTGCTACATTTTATCATATCGTTTAGGGAATGTCCCAAGCTTTTAAAAAAATGCATCAGTTATGAGCTATGATGCGTATTATAGAAGTTAGCGACAGTCAAAGTCAAAAATTTATGAAAAATAGGAAAATTAATTATTTTGATTGTATTTGAGATAAAAGTGAAAAAAATAAAATAAATAAATAAAATACTTCCCGTAATAGTATCCAGACAAAAAAAACTAGCTATGTATAGTTAAGAATTTCATATAAAATATTTAAATACTTAAAACAAATTGATAAAGAGCTCATTCAAAAACAAATAATTTTAGGCTCTCAATCTTTCTCACTTCATAAAACCACGCCCATTAGTTTTTGTTTGGGTTTTAAATCAGTTTATGATTTTTACGTCAATATTAATCAATTCCGATTTTTTTTTATCAATCAAAAATTTGGGAACTAGAGGCTTAATGTGAACTCAAGTGATAATTTGAATAAGAAAACATTTATTACACTATGCAACAATTTGAAGGTCAATGTCTCGGGACAAAACCAAAACAATTTCAAACAATAGCATTTGACCTCAGTAACAAAAGCACCAATTCCTTTTTGCTCCACTACGTCACAATTTTTTTTACACTAGTTTGAAATTTTTATTTTTTGGTCAAAAACAGAATCAAACAATGAGAAAAATCATATAAAAAAGTTTATTTAAGTTGGTTCGTGCCTTCGGCGACCTATATTTAAATTTTCGGAGAAATATTTTTTAGAACATTTTAACTCACTAACTCCCACAAAAATGGGTAATTTTGGGCCCTTTTCTTAAAAACCCTTTTAAAGTTAGGTTTAAGGGGAGGTGAAGGGTTAAAACATTCCACAAAAATATTCTGGAAAATATTTTTGTGGACTTCACCCCACCTCCTAGCATGTCACGTAATTTATAGACGGCCCCTTATATTGTAACATTATTTCTATGTAAAGTCCACACTGCAATCATCATCACTATCAAATTTAACTTTTGCGAAATAAAGATTCACGACACTTTTAGTTACACTTTCGAATAGAATTACTCAAAAATCATTAATTTTGAAGTTCTCAGCTATATTATATCAAATTACCGTTGCACCGCACCGTTACATTATCATCAAATGATTTTCTGCTGCCAAAGGTTTCTACGTTCCATACTTACAGACATATTACAAGGATATTACTAATCATACTTAATATCGCACGTTGCAATATGCACATGTTTAAAAATAAATTTCTTAACACTTAATTTCGTTTTTTATGTGTTACCTTTAACTCCTAGAGACTACTTGTCTTCGCTGGCCTTTAGTGAAATTTTCTGGAGAATATTTTTGTGGAAGGTTTTAAACCTTCACCTCCCCTTAAATCTAGCTTTAAAAGAGTTTTTAAGAAAAGGGTCCAAAATGACCCATTTTCTTTGGAGTTTTTGGATTAAAATGTTCTAAGAAAATATTCCTCGAATAATTTACACATATACATAAGTCGCCGAAGACAAGAACCACCTTAAATAAAATTTTGTATATGATTTTTCTCATTGTTTGATTCTGTTTTTGACCAAAAAATAAAAATTTCAAACCATTGTAAAAAAAAATTGTGAGGTAGTTACTGACGTCAAATACTATCGTTTGAGATTGCTTTGGTTTTGTCCCGAAAATATGTGTTGCACTGTGTTATTTATAGACGAAGAAAAACGAGAAAAGAACAGGTTAAATTTAAATTGTTTTAATAGGAAATATAGGTATCCCCCTTGGTTTTTATAACTTCTTCAGCACGTTTTGATATAGAATCCACAACAATTTGGTGGTCTCGAAACCATTTCTGGATCACAGCATAAATTAGTTTTATTATTGTTGTGCAATTTATTTTACGAAGTTTAGCTTTTAGAGTAGCTCACTGATTTTCAATTGGATTAAGGTCCGGTGAGTTTCTTGGCCATTCAAGGCATGACGAAACTGCCTGACCATTAGCATCAACTTAGCTGAACTAAGTTCAATCTTTGTTTTTAACAGGCTCTGTATTTTTGCGAGTTCATCATGCCTTCAATCGGCACTAGGGATCAGGTACTAGGGATCAGGAAAAGCAGTCCCAGAATATCTTCTTTTACGGATGTTTAACTATTTGATCAATATGAGCTGCCATAAGTTTTTCGTTGTCAGTTTTTTTCTAACGTAACGAGATCGCTGACTTTGTACAAAAAAGTTCAAAAACTTTTGAAAAAGAAAAAAGAAAAATGAAATGAAATGCAACTGGTCTGTAGCTTGGCATGTCTCATAAATCACTGACTGTCAGAATAGTGAAACAAAATGAAAGCTGCTTTGACATAAACGTGTTGCCAACTGCGGAAAAGGTGAAATTGTGATAATTATGGCGTGTTCACATTAATTCGCACAGTACTGTACATCACCGGGCCAGCATCGGCATTGCATTACATCGACCTGCATCGGCACTACATCAGAAGAGCAGCAGCTGCCTTTGTTCATCGCGCCACTATCGGCACATCTTATATATCACAGGGTCGCATCGGCATCACATCATCACCATCACATTATATTGTGAATTAAAAATTAAAAAAAGAAGTGAATTACGCGAAATGACTCGTTGTTTGCAGCGACCCTGGAAACCGTTGAGCATTCCCCAGGTACAGAAAACTCGACGTTACAACTTTGACAATACTTAAGATAAGAACTTTAGCTTGATATTTTTTTAATACGCATCCCTATTGCATCTAACTCTAGAACTATCTTTGTAATGCGCGAGCTTGCAAAAATCTATTAGCATTTTTCAAAATCTCTCTTGTGTGTTTAGCTCTAAGCTAAAGTTCGTGTAGGTACACCAACTTTTAACTTTACATGCAGATACACGTGAAGTCCGTTTTGGAAATGCTAATGTACCTTGGGTTTGCGTTTTTAAAAGAACTCCTTATTCGAATGCATGTGATTCGAAACACTTTCAAAAATGATGGAATCAAAATTAGTAGCGGTTCATCATCTGTGGCGCTTTGCAGAATTACCTAACAATAGCTTTAAAAGGACATTCCAATTTCATTAGCTTACTAAAACGTTTTTTAATGGCGATCTTATAAACTGGCATCACAACATTTAACCATATTACTGCTTTACTTTCCAAAAAGCAGTAAGTAGCAGATAAAACTTCGATAGTTTCCTTTAACGAAACATTTATGCATAGAAACTTTTGACGTGCATAAATAAATAAAATTTTAAAATTACTTAAAGTAATTTCAAATCTCACACTTCCTGATAAAGTTTTCTAGAATTTTGCACCTCAAAATATTTGAATAATTCAACATCAATAAAATCAAAATAAAAAAATTTACCTACAACTTGACATCACTAAGTGCGAGTGAGTGTTTCAATTTGAATGCGTTTGTGTGTATGTGTTTGAGTATGGGCAAATAAATAATTCAGAATGTAAACAATATTGGAAAAGTGATAAATCTTGTATCTTGTACGATATCCCCAACTAAAAAGAAGAAGAAGAAGAAGAATCCACAACTTACATATAATACATATACAATCTCTTAAACAAACTATTATCATATCACGATACATGAATAAACACACATACATGAATACGAAAATCCACATACACATACGTACCTACAAAGAAGCATTACATTTGCAACTGTCACATTCATTGTCATGTCATCTCCAGTACACATATTCATATAAATGCTAGAAAAAGCATTTGTCTCATTCTTTATAAAGTCATACATACACACACACACACACACACACATACACATATCCTCACAGCACTGATTCCCATACAGATTCATCCATTCAGATTCATATACGATACGGTGCAAAATGCATTCGTCATTGAATTTCTTATTCTATTCTATTTTCTATTCCTTGTTAGTTATTTTTTATTTGTTTGTTTGTGTTGCTGCTGTGCAATAAATGTGTATTATTATTGTAGTTGTTGTTGCTGTTGTTATCGTTATGGTTATGGTTTTAGATTATCAATTGGAAATGCAAGTCATATCTACGTAAAAATATCATCTGTCACATGTCAACAGTTTATTTAAACTTTCAAATTTGCTGAAAATGCTTTGTAGATTTTCTGTAATATTGCTTCATCTGCTTTTTGGAATCGTTATATATATATGTGTGCATGTATGTATGTATGCATATATGTATGTGTGAGTGAGTGGAATGAGTCTAAGCTTGAGGGAAATCTATTATTTTAAGTGTTAAATGCTGGAATAGATTTTTAGTTTTGCAATTGAAATTAAGTCAATGCAAAATATTTTTAGTGTGAAATAATGTGAATGTAGCGAGGTGAGTGTGGATGATGGGATAAGGCGGTGAAAGGAGTAGGAATGATGGGCATAAGAGTGAGGATGACCTTATAGTGGTGAAAAAGTAGTGTTGAGTGGGGGAGTAGTGAAGGTGAAAGAAATAGAGGGAATAAAAGTGGAAGAAGTGGCAGTGAGAAGATTAGAAATGAGGAGAGTAAGAGTGTAAGGTTGAGGGGGAAAAGAAGGGGCAGGGTTGGGAGGAGAAGGGATAATGGAATTGGGTGTGTGAAAAGTAGGGGTGAGGGGGTATAGACGTGACATCATTTGTTGGCTGGGGAGAGGAGAAAAAGGAGGAGAGAGGGATACTTCGGGTGACGGGAATGGGAGTGAGGGGATTAGGAATATGAGGAAGGTGAAAGTGAGGGGAGTAGATGCGAGGAGATATAAGTCAAGTGGAGTGAGGGAAGTGGTCGTGGCGGATAGCGGAATAAGGGATATAGGAGGGAGAGGAGTAGGGAACGAAGAGTAGAGATGATGAAAGTAGAATTAGTGAGGTTAGTTGGGGAATATAAATGAAGAGAGGAAAAAGGAATTGTACGCACTACCCTCTCCTGCCCTTCCCTACTAAAATTAGTTGAAATTAAGGCAAGTTAAGGCACTGCTGCCCAGCAGATGTTTCCTTCTTCTTACGAAGACTGGATAAAGCGCGGTTCACGCAAAATTGGCACGCAGGAAAGCTTCTGTATCTTTTTAACCAGAACACTCAGAATAACAAATAATGCATTAAATGATAAGTTTAATATTGTGTTTTAATACTATAATATTAAAAGATTTAAATTTCTTTGCTGTGCAAAAAGTTCAGGGTATTCCTTTTAATGGACCCCATCAACCTTTGAACATCCGCTCTGGATACTTTTGCGGCTATTTGGTTCCATTTTAGTAACATTGAATTCACTTTTTTGACAATACCTGCATTTTTCTTCAGCTTATATTTTGTAATAGCCCAGTATTTTTCGATCGGTCGAAGCTGGGGGCAATTGGGTGGATTCATAGATTTGGGCACTACATCTACTTTATTTATCTGATATCAATCCATGGTTTTCTTAGATTAGTGACAACTGGCTAAACCAGGCCAAAACTTCACTGGCGAATGGTGGCGACGAACAAATGGCAATAGTCGTTTCGAAAGGCACTCTTTGATGTGAATATCAGACGTCATAGAAGAGGATGTCACAAATGCCCTGGATTTGAGACCACAGCTGCAAATAGCCTGCCACACCATTGCTTTCTTTTTATGTACCTGAATTTTGAGGGTACATTACCACGATTCGTTGCCATATAAAATTTTTGACCTGGAAGCTGTTTAAGATCATATTTTACGTATGATTCGTCATCCACAATAATGCATGAATTGAATGTGGTCAAAACATTATTATAAAGAAGACGAGCACGTTTTTGGGCCAGCAAATTCAGTTTGTCTGTTCTATTTGGATATTTTATAGCACGATAGCACTTTAGCCCAGCTTTTATGCGTATTCGTCTAGCAGTACTTTTGCTGGTATTGAATTTTTTGGCACGATCGCTATCCGATAGTCCGGGACTGCTTTTGATGGACCTCAAGATCTTTGCCTTTAATTTTAAGTTGGTGGTTCCCGTTTTATTTAGCTCTTTCAACACCAAGAGTTTCTTTATATCGTTTTATAACTCTACATACCGTTCTTTTGGAGATATTTAACACTTTCGCAATCTTTGAACCAGACCACGACGGATTTTCAATAAATTTGTTCACAATCAATTTTCTATTTGCAGCTTCCATTGTGCACACAATCACCAACTTGCTATCAATTAATATGAAAAATTTATCAACTAACGGTAACGGTATTGTAAACAAATCCCAGTAAAAATTTTGTTGTTCTTATGACTAGGGGCGACGTGGTGACCACAACAAAGTGTGCCAATTTGGCGTGAACCGCGCTTTAAGGAATATAGGAGGGAGAGGAGTAGGGAACGAAGAGTAGAGATGATGAAAGTAGAATTAGTGAGGTTAGTTGGGGAATATAAATGAAGAGAGGAAAAGGGAATTGTACGCACTACCCTCTCCTGCTCTACCCTACTAAAATTAGTTGAAATTAAGGCAACTTAAGGCACTGCTGCCCAGCAGATGTTTTCTTCTTCTTACGAAGACTGGATAGTAACAGAGATATAGCTCCATAGGATAATTTTCATCCTCATTGATGTTGGTTTGTCCTTTTTCCAAACCTACTGATCCCAGATCGTTTCTTCTTTCACACGGAAGTAAGTTTGCTGTTACCCTATTCGGTTTTTCAACAAAGCACTTCAAAGTTTTGATTTCGTTGTTTTGGTATACCCATATAAAGCACAAAGTCTCGTGAAATTATGTATCGGAAAGTTGTTAAGGCCTTGCGGGATCTTTAGCACATTCGGTTTGGTCCTGCACACTACCATCCATTTTCTTTGCCAACCGTTATTGATTATCTAGCGAGCTGAAATGACAAAAATATAATTTTAAAATGCCGTCACCATTTCTTCTGCATTACAAAGTACATATTCTCATCATCAACGTACCAACCAGAACAAATTCCTATTATTGCTGTAAAACTTGCCTGAGTTTTACATACCCAAGAATCAGAGTAGCCATTTTCTATAATGTTTTTGACGCTGAATATGAATCGTATCTAGCAGCAGAATGGTCCTAATTTTTATTTTTTTAACATATTCTAAGCTAAAAATTAAAAAATTGCATTTTCAATCTACTAAAATTTAATTCCGGCCGATTTTAGTTCAGCTTCACAAATTTCGTTGTTCTTGGGTCAAGCACTATCTAAAATTTCGTAGGCTTATGTATTGTATTCTTCAGATTTATTTTTCACTTCAGTCAGAGCGAAACATTTGTTCTTTTTCTGGTGCATTCCGTACTTTTTCTTTGTTTTTTTTTTTCTGGGAGAGCATAGGGTCTCATGTTTCGTACTACAGGAGGTGATATTTTAATTTACTTGAAAGCATCTTACAAAACTCGGTCCCAAACTAAAACTCCAGCATCATAGTTAGAAAAATCAAAATCTGAATTCAGACGTAAAAACTTTTCAATATAAAAACTCTAGAATTATTAATAAATCTTATGTTGCAATAAAAAAATTAACTAATTTATCTTCTTCTACTTTATCACCCATAAATTTTTACCTATTTCTGAACTACTTTTGTGAGTAGTTCAAAAACTTCAATAACTTTTTCACCTGCAAATATTTACAATTATGAAAGAAATCACAAATTGACTTTTGATAATAAGAAAAACTTTCTTTTAATTAGCTTCATCATTCCCCCGGGGGAGTATAAAGAGAGGGGTTCACTCGTCAATAGCCAATTCTTTTTAATAATTTATCAAATTACTAACACAACTCTGCTATAACTAGACATAGATTAGTTGGACAATGATGCACTAAACGTAGGTAATCATCATAAAAGAAGTAAAAAGTTTTTCCTTTTTCAAATACACCAACTAAACCAAAATAATTACTATCTTCATAATAATGTTAGTGGTTGGCGGGGCAGGGGCAAGGGGAAAGAGAATGGCATCAAAGCAATTTACCACCAAAACTAACACCAATACACACATCACCATCATACCACACACTAATGCATTTAATGTGTGTGTGTGTGTGTGTGTTTGTCTGTGTGCAATTTACTCGAACCACATTAACATCCTTCGAAATCATAAAAACCACAACAAAAACAAAACAACAATAACAACTAGTACAAGGAATAGGACATTTGAACATGAATTTAATACACAATTGACATAAATCAGGACATTTAAGTTTGTTTCGGGCTAACTTGCTGCACAGCAGTACCAATAGCAGAAACATCATTCCCGATTGCACTACTGCTTCCTTATTCTATTCCGTTTTCATAAATATCTATGGTAAGGGAACTTCCACTCTCTCAATATCCCACACTATTTATGCGCATAGTTGGACAATTTGCTCAGACAATCATCGCAAGGGAAGTATAACGACAATAGGAACTAGTGAACAAAACTACTACTTATTCAAGAGCAGCGGTGGATCTAAGATTTGTGTTTTGGGGAGGGCTGAATAATTAAACTAAGCATATACTAAAACGTAAACCGAAAGTCAGTCCAAAAATCTAAATAAAAGTTATACCAAAATTCAAACAAAAACTCATACGAAAAACAGATTAAATTAATACCAATATTCAAATCAAATATTCTGATCAGAAGTCAAACTAAACTAAGTCCAAAACCCAGACTAAATTTAGTGCGAAATTCAGGCCACACTCAGACAAAAATTTCAACCAGAGCTTAAATTTTGATTGAAACTCATGCTAAAATTCTAAAAAATTCAGACCTGAATCAGACAAAAAATCAAACAAATACTCAGAACTAAAGAAAGATCACTTACAGACTCTCACCAAATTCAAACAAAAATTAGATGACTATGATCAGTTAAAACTTCTAACCGAAACTCAGATCACAACCGGATCAAAAGTCGGTTCGAAAATTGTGCCAAAATTCAGATCAAATTTTGGTCCAAACTCAGAGAAAAAAACTTGGACCCACATTCAGACCAAAACTCAAACTGAATTTCAGATCATCAAAACTCAGATTAAAAATTAAACCAATGTTCAATCTAAATCAGACCAAATTTCAGTCGAAAACTTAGTCCAAAACCAATGCATCCAATAAAAAAGATGAGCCATAGAAAGGAGTTTAAGGGTTATAAGAAAACACTTTTTGTGCGAGTGGCTAGAAACCCCTTTACGCCCTCTAAACCCGCTACTGCTAAAGCGAAGTCTTCTTGCTATGCATTTTTATAATTTTTCTTCATTTGCTTGTTGGTTATTGTATTGTAGTTTTCTTTTACTCCACCCTCCCCCACTTCGATTGGCTTTATTTTTACGATAATTTCGCTATTCATTCTCATTTTCTGAGGGGTGTGAAGGAAGTAGGAAAAAATTGTTACTCGGCAGCTTCCTCTTCTGCTTCTGTAACAGTGAGTCGACTTCATTGCATACATTTGTGTTATGCTCATCGATTATCCTCACACACACACACAAACATACACGCTTGCCAACAAAAAAATATATACAAACAGCCTCTGTCTGTCTGTCCGCCTATTTCAAGTCATTTCGAAATTAGTTCCGCCCTTCGATTTATTTTACCATTTTCGTTTAATGTTGGTTACTTATTTGCTTTTGCTTCATCTTCATCTTCTTTCAAGCACACATACACACACACACATACACACAGAGAGAAACACGAACATGTTGAATTTACCGTAAAGCTTAGCGGTACATACACGCTATTACCGTTATATTGTATATATTTGTGCATGTAAAGTTGTCAAACTGACAATCAAATGTTTATGTATTGCTATTTCCATTTCTCTTTGTATTTGTGTTTGTATTTGCTTTTATAAGTAAATTTTCTTGTTTTTGTTTTGCAGCTTGTTCCATTGTCATTGCATTAAAGTCATTAACCATCAGCAGAGAGTAACAATAACAACAATTGCATTTACATTGACAATTGCTGCTGCAGTAGCAACATCAACAGCAATTGACAATGACAATTTTACCAATAGCAGCAGTAGCAGGAATAATATCATCAGCGTGCAAATACAACAAAGAACAATTGCATATGAATTTAACTGAAACAAGGAGCTACAGCAGCTAGCAACAACCAGCAACCAACAACAACAGCCACAATAACAACATTTTGTCGTCATTGACTCATTTGACATTTCGGCAACAACTTGATTTTACTGTTTGGATTGAATGTAAGTAGTTTTTGAAATTACTTAAAATTGTCGCTCTATTTTGGGGTTTATTCTAGTAAACACAGGGGCGTTTCCATCTTTTTTTCTCACATTAAATTAAAATGTGTAATTAAGAAATTCTTTAGCAGTAGAATTGAAATTTTATACTAACTACTGATTACTAATCACTAAAATCAAAATAAAGTTTTTAGGGAATTTTGAGGGTCTGCCAAGTCATTCATCATGACTTGGCATGATGAATGACTAGTGATGATTTGATACAAGTAAATACAAGTAAAAACTCGATACTTTTCATTCGATTCAAGTACTTTTTTTACTCGATGGAAAAAAGGGTCAGTATCGGATACTCGACACTTTTGGAAAATATTTATTTAAAAAACTGAAGTATTGCTATCCAATATTTAAAATTGTGGACCATTTTACAATATTTTACACCAATTAATGATATATTTCAAAATGCTACTGCAGAATTATTCAAAATATTTCAGTCCATATTGCAATATTTCAATGTATGACAATATTGCAGTACAGTTTTAAAGTTCTAGAAAATATTTCCGGCCATGCATGTAGAACATAATCTTTATTGAAACCTTTTCATTAAAATAAAATATTTTTAACAAGCTTTAATCTGTTGATTAGTTTTCCTTCTGTTATAAATTTCCTATATGATTCACGTGTTTCCAGTGGAAATATCTCAAAAACATGATTTATTGGCGAAAAACTCGTGTTGAGTAGTGCAAACTGTAGGCTCAATCATATTGTCTAACAATGGGCCGTTCTGGCCTGAATGTTTTCCTTGACAACCACTTAAAAAAGAGTTATTTGTCTCTTTAAACGAGTATTCGATACAAGTTCATATTCGATACTTTTTTCCGATATTTTCGGTAGCATCGACACTTTTATTCGATACAAGTAACGAGTAAAAGTTTCGATACTATGTGGGTATCGAATCAACACTATGAATGACTTTTCTTTTTGCTAAATAGTTTTATCTTTTTTCGTGACTTGCTGTAGTTTTCAATTTATTTTAGCACAGTCCTCTTCATGGAAGCTTTTGGCTTTTTTTTACGGGTTTCTTTGAATCTTAATTCATAAAATTAATTCATAAAAAGCACAGATAGCCAAGTACAAAAACGGTGGAAAAGTAAGAAGTAAGTAAAAAGGTAAGAATGCAGAAAGGAAAGAAGCTAACAAGATAAGAAGGTGTGAAAGTAAGTAGGAGGATGGAAAAGTAAAAAGGTAGGAAAGAAGAAAGCTACGAAAGTTGGAATGTTGGTGGTAGGAAGGCACCAGAATTTAGGGTTTCACAATAAGACATCTAAAAAGACCTAGTCTGATATCTTCCAGTATTCCTGTAGTTCAGTAGGATAGCTGGATATTAGTATTAACAGGATAGAAGTATTAAGTCGAGAAAGTAGGTTACCCCCATTCTTATTCCATCAATCCTACTCCTTCATTCCCTGAAATTCAGAGAAAACGCTAAAAGCAAATTAGATAAAATTTCGGACAAAATTTAAACCTAGAATTTAAACTTAACCAAAAGCAGAGCAGAATTCAGGCAAAAATTCAGATATAAAATCAGAACAAAATTCAGATCAAAAAATTCTAATAAAAAATTATATACAATTTAGATGAAAATCTGATCGAAGTTCGGCTTAAAAATCACATCAAAACCAAATCAGATAAAAATTCAAACCCAAAAGCAGATAGAATCGAACCAAAGTTAGAGCTGAATTCAGAAAAAAGTTTAGAAAAAAAATCTGATTTTGATTTAATCAAAATTCTTATAATAATTTGAAAAAATTTGGATCAAATCAAAGGTTAGATAAAAAATCATACTAAAATTCAAACGAAAATTCTTACCTTAAACCGGATCTAAATTCAGACCAAAATTCAAACTCAAAAGTAAGTAGAATCAGAAGCAGAGGAAAATTTAAACGAAAATTCAGATAAAAAATCGGACCAAAGTTCAAACTAAAATCCAGACCGAAAATCAGATAAAATTAGGTCAAAATTTTTATAAATAATAAGACACAATTCATATCAATATTAGACCGAAGTTCAAATAAAAATCAGACCAAAATTCAGATAAAAAATAAGACCAAATCAGATCAAAACTTAAATTAAAGTTCAGATCGAACATCAAACCAAGACTTACACGAAAACTTGAACTAAAATCAGACTTAAGTTAAAATAAAAAATCAATTTAAAACATTTTGATAAATGCTTATGATCTAAAATAAAATGTCTGCACAAAAACGAAATTCACGGTACAATAGGCATTTATGATTTGGATATATCTTGACAGAGATCTGAAATATTATCAACGCATCAGAGAGCTCAACTTCTGAAACTACAGTTGAATTTAATCGAACACCTAGTAGAGACGATCCTCGATAGTCTAGTGGATAGTGCACTAGACTTTCATCTGGGAGGTTAGGGCTCGATTCCCGTCTTCGTCTGGTGGTTAATTTTCATTACTTTTTTATATTCACTATCAATATGAAGGGTATGAGAATTATAAGATAGTGTACAAGTACACACATTGGTTGGTAATGGCAAAACCACCAAGCCGTTAAAAAATTGCCACACCGCCTTCCGATATTGACGTTAAACTGTAGGTCCAACTATGTGGTATCACAATGGGCCGTTCAGGCCTAAGTGTGCCTCTCAACAGCCACTCAAACCTAACCTAACCTAACTTAGTAGAGAAGAAGGGCAGAGACGAAAGCCACCTTTCAATAGAAATTTAATTCGTATTGGCAAGGCTTACCATAAAGTGCTTTAACTCAGACTTGATATACTTTCAAAGAAAGTTTAACCCAGATGAAGCGATACCTCTTGAGATTACACCATCACGCTGACTATGTTGTATGTCTGTCGTACTTTTGTGCCCGATTTGAATTGTTTATGTTTGACCGAAGGCAGTGGCGTTTCAATTCGGCATAAATTATGCCGGTTGGAATTATTACAGTAATTACACAGCTTCGTCTAAAATACAAAAGTAGTTAGAAAAGTAATAAGATATGAATACAGGGAGACAGGAAGGTAAAAAAATAAAAGGTATGTAGGTTGATCGGAAGGTCGAAAGTAGGACGGTAGAAAGGAAAGACGGTACGAGGGCAGGAACGTAGAAAGGTACGAGGTAGGTAGATTGGCAGGAAGGTGGTCAGTTAGAACTGGGAAATGGTAGGAAAGCAGAACGGTTGTAAGATAGAAATGTAGGAAGGTAGTCAAATTGAAATGTATGAAGGTAAAAAGTAGTGTCCGACCGAAACCGACTTTTTCGGCCAAAACCGAAACCGAAACTTTTTAATATATATGTATATATCTGTGGTCAGAAGGCATAACAGAATAAGTGTGTTTTTTGTATTTTACAGGAGAGCACTTCAAAGGTTCAAGTGCCAAGAGTAATCAGGTTGAGTTGTGCTATTTTTCCGCCTTAATATCTCGTAAACCACTGAACCGATAGTCATAAAATTCTGACAAAATATGAAAATGGATATGAAGATTCAAATTATGATAATAACTTGAATTCGACAAAACTCGAGTTGTGTTGTTATTGCTTGTGACCACAGATATGTTAAAAACAAAATTCAAATCATTTTAATTTTTTTTTTAAATTAAAACTAAAAAAAAAGTACATTGGCGTACCAATTTTTTTTTTTTTTTTGAAAAGTACGTTGACAGAAAAATTCAATATTCGATTCTGATCAACTTTGCCGAAGAAAGTGTGGTAAAAAAATGAATCCTACCTCTCCGTAAAATTCCAAGAAGTTTCAGTACTACGTACTGTAGTTGTTTGAATAAAAATCGATAGTTACTTTTAATATTACTTTAACTTCTACGAATTTTACAGGGGGTAAGCTCCATTTTTTTGTAATAGAATATGGAACTCTTCTGTCGGTACTCCGAAAAAAATTCATCCATACAAATTGGTACGACCTAATATACATACTTATATATATATATGTATAAAATAACAAAAATATTATTTTAACAATGAAGAAAATACATATTAAAGGCACTAAAAAAATACATTTTGCGGTAAAGGTACAAATGAAATTCACATTTTTATTTTAATATTCAAAATTGAATAACTTTATGTTATATGCTAAAAATAAATACAGCCCTTTGCGCACTGAAATGCAATTTACAGTAAAATTTATAAAGTTTCGGTTTCGGCCAAATTTTCGGCCATATTTTTTGCCGAAACCGAAACTTAGCCGAAACCGTAACCGAAACCGAATATTCGGTCGGACACTAGTAAAAAGGTAGATAAATTAAATAGCCATATTAATTAAGGAAAAGTACGCAGCTTCACTTCGTGCTGTCCGAGAGCTGTGAAATCAATAAGGAAGCTTACGTTACGGCAGGCTATTGAAACTAACTCTGTGCCTTTGAGTTCAATTGTAATTCTGATCTGTGACAGTATTTCTCCAGGTTGTGGCTGAGGTTTGATGGGAGCTATAAATGGTTGGATTTTGGAGCGATGGGTTGAAATATTGCCTCACTTAATTGCAGAGTTGGCTCGTCAGATAGCTACTGAAGTTTGGTGGTGTGATGGACTGAAGCTTAGGCTCGTTAACTGTGACTCACTGTTATATAGCACGCTGGACTGTGGTTGTGTCTGGCTCGATTTATGATTGTTACTCGCTGTGCTGTGGTTCTGACTCCTTGAGCTGTGGCTGTGGATTTCTCGACTGTGTTTCTGGGTCGCTGAATATTAGTTGTAGTTTAATGATGTTATTTTTATAAAGCAGTAGACCGTAGTGCTATAGAACCAGCTGCGATAGATTTAGTCTTCCTTACGTTAGGCACCACTTGTTTCTTCATTTATTTCTACAGTCTGGATCTAACGTTCACTTTCATCCTTGCATGTTTGATCGGATTAGCGAACAAAAGCCTTAGCGAGCTCTTAGCAAATGCGTCGATAAATGTATATTTTGACGTGGTTTTCGGGGGGTCTTTTTCTAAAACATTTTCTTTAAATGGCTCTACCGTGCTTGCGTAACTTTCAGATTCTACAATATACACATATTTAGCATCCTTTTACAAATATGATCTTTTCAACTCGATTAGAAATTAAGTTTGTTTAGTTGAGCCAGCAGATTTTGGTTTTGCTCTATTCTGCGAGATAGTTCGCCTTTCCAGTAGATTTTTGTATTAGTTGAAGTTTAGCGAATCTTTCTTGGAGTCGTTTCGTTCTTGTTCTGCACACAATGTGCCCCAAAATTATACATCGGCATCTGTGGTTCTCTAATGAAGGCTTCTCTAGAACTTCCCGCGAACAAATTTACTTAAATGACGTCAGTCACTTGTAATGATTTCAATTTCGAAGGCTAAACTTGGGTCAATATTACAGTTTTTAATTCTATCTATCTATGATTGATACCTTGCGGTTGTTTACTTTATTATGCCTTATTTAAGTGGAATAATTTCAATTTATACAGTGAC
Organism: Toxonevra muliebris; assembly: GCA_963691655.1. NCBI lineage: Eukaryota > Metazoa > Arthropoda > Insecta > Diptera > Pallopteridae > Toxonevra > Toxonevra muliebris. The sequence goes on from OY829329.1 coordinate 50,203,318, forward strand.
CCCATTGAACTGTCAGTCAAGAACATCAGTCTTTCAGGTTTTTTTGCATGTTCCACCACTGTTTCTTGGTGAAGTTGCATGCATGTGCAGCCGTTGTGTCGGAAGGACATCGGAGCACCGCTGAATGATGGCAGCGGATGGCAGGTTGCATATTTGTTGTTGTCGCACGTCGCTCAAGTGTCGATGTCACAGATGAGCGATCGCTTGGATAGACAAACTCGAACATGAATACACACATTCAAGTATACAGGCTGGTGGTATCGGTGGTAGAGGTCGTGTTGGTAGTGGTGGTGTTGCTGCTGCTACTGCTGGTTGTCGTATGTTGTGCTGGCGACCTCAATTGTCAAACCGGCAACGGTGTCAGTCAAGAGGGTTAAAGAGGTAGTGAATTTACTGAAAGTTGGTGACACATGCATCACGCATACACACAGACACATACATTTACATTTGACATAGAGGTGAATATTTACATATGTATGCATATATATCTATATGTACAAGTACAGATATGCATTTTTGTGTAGTATTCATTTATATGCAATGAGGAGAAAAAAGTAGGACACACATATATGTATACATACATAGAGAGAGAGAGAGAGAGAAAGAAAACTACCGCCAAATTTCAACTTGTATGACATTTGCCTGTCAAACACACATACGCACACATGGTAAAAGAGAATAAGAATTCATGAATAACGTAAAAATGTAGAACAGCTACTAAAAAAACAAAAACCCAAATATGAAAGAAAAAGAAAACTAGCAACGAAGTTATATAAAATTGCAATTTTTGAATTGCATACAAAATGTAGCACAGTGTACACCGCTGTACAATTGAACGCAATTCGAAATGAAGGGAGAACAATTCAAAATTGAAACTCAATCAAGGAAAATTTACATTTCATCTGCTGCTTTCTTCCTTTCTTTCATTTCTTTTTTTTCAAGAACGTTTTTTATTTTACTTTTTTACTTTTCAATTCTATGCTTTCATTTTTAACACGATATGCATTCACTTCACACACACACACACACACATACATGTACATGCATATATGGTTTTTGAATGCATACATGTATATAGTTGGTTTGGGGGAGTGAACGGTTGAACATCGCCCAACATTTAGACTAACGAAAAAAAAAAACAAAATTGCTGCTGCCGCTGTTGCCACAGTAGCAGAAATTTTCAATTTCAAAATTGTGATTTTACGATATTTTTCACAATTTTTTTTTTATTCACTTATTGTTGGTGTTGTCGCTGTTCCTGCTGTTGTTGCTATTACTGCCAATTTGCCAATGTTGCCCTTTGACTTCATTTTTTTTCAAATTTTTTGTGTTATTGTTGCTGCTGCTCTTGTTATTACATACGGCAAGCATGTAAGTGTATTTTAGTGTATGCATGTGTGTGTATGCGCAACATGTAAATCCTGCGTAAAGTCATGTTGGCACAAATCAAGCGCGAATGTTTTTTAGTTTTTTTGTTTTTTTGTTTCCATGTTTTCTTTCCATTTTCTTTTATTTGTTTTTGCTCTCTTTCATTTGTTTCCAAATGTAACGAATTTTTAACATCATTTCGTGATATTTTGTGGAGTTTTTACAGTTTTATTGAATTTTCAATATTAGATTTACATACACAATAAACGATACGAGTACATGTGTAGTTCTTTCCTAATATTGGTGAAGTTTTTGGTTTGTCGTACATTTTTGTTTTGAATATTTTTTTGGTAGGTACTTGAAAAATTTAGAAATAAATTTAGAGTGGTGGTATGCCAAGAAATACTTAAAGGATTTATCAGAGTTCCAGGTAAAAAGTGTGATAATAATTTTTCTTACAGGTTTTTCTACTACTACTACTACTACTATTATGGCACAACAGCCACTGAAGGGCCTAGACCGAGCTTTTCGCATTCATTTAAGCTGTGTGAGTTATATTTATAAACGAATGAAAGGCACCCACAATTTTATGCCGAATCCGAACGGCGAAGTGTAAAAATTTTCATATGCATTTTTGATGTGTAAACATTTTAGTTCACGGTTTGGGCAAAATTTCAAATGTGTAAAATGTAAGAATAACTGTAACGTAAGATAACTGTAACGTCCAGTTCCCATCTCGCTCACACTACTGCGCGGCATGACTGTACTACTCTAACCAACAAAGAGAAGAGAAGAAGAGAGGCAGAAATTAAAATACGAGCGGAGTTTGTTTGTTTATGTTTCGATCATTTTACTCACACATATATGTACTTACGAAAACAAAATGTGAGTGTACATTTATTCGTGGCAGGATTATTTGTTGTTGTTAAACGTGTGTAGATCGACTATACCTACGGTTGCCACTTTGGAACAATTCTACCAAAACTGGTACATTTTTTTCCATTTTTCTGCGCTTGGTACATTGGTACATGTTTTTAAAATTTGGTACATTCTGTGTTCAAAGTTGGCTTTTATAATAATTAAGAACTCTAAACTTATTTTTTCAAATATTTTTTGTTGAAAAAGGTAAAATTTAAATCTATATAATATATAATACTTTCAAAAGAATTGTGTGTTGGACGTTAAGAGTCTCATTATATCTTGTTGCCCAAAGACAATTTTTTTTAAAATACAAAATATAATTCAATTAATGTGTTACTTTTTATTAAGGATGTAATCTGGTGTTCCGGCCCATTTTTTGGGGATATTTCAGGAATTTTTTATTATAAAAAAGTAAAATACAATCATTTAATTTTTTTATATTTTCTTAGTGAAATCTTTAACTGTACAAACAGTTTTTGTTGGTGTTTATTTTATGATATTTTTTGGTATTTTTTACGCCCGAAGTAGGCACCTAAAAAAAATTGTGTGGGGCTGGCCCGGATGGTTACGATACTTGAAGTCTTCTTAAACAAAAGATTTGGATGGATTATTGTTCTATGGGCTTGTAATTCTAGCAGGTAAAAGATTTAAACATTTTGTTTAAAAAATAACAAAATTGCTGACTTCCAAAATTTTTTTTTAAAAAATCGCGTTGTTTTTTGTTGAAAATCGTTGGCATGTAAAATAACACATTAAAAGTTCAACCCAATCGGTTCGATAGAATTCTCTCAGACCCCAGGGCCGGTAAAAAAAACGTTGTTTCGAGAAAAACGCTTTTTAAATTTTAACGACCGATAAAGTTTTCACAAAAGGCGCTCTCGACTGTGAGCTATAACTTCGTTAATATTTTGAATTTTGGTCTGAAATTTACAGTATACTTTCTGTATATTGTACTTTCGAAATACATTAAAAAAAAACAATCAATTTTTTGAAACTCGAACAGCAGACTACATCCTTAATAAATAAAATTTAATGTTACTTATTGGTACATTTTTCTCCCATTTGGTACATTTTTTTCTAAATATTGGTACAAAATAAAATGAGTAAGTGGCAACCGTGACTATACCATACAAGCAGAGAAGTCGCCGTAGCAAACACAAGCAAGTTTGATAGGTTTCGAATTCGGTTAGTTAGATTGGATTAAAATTAAATATTTTTTAAAATATAAAAACAATACAAAATGATAATTATAAAGAATCTAGGTTTCAATAAATGCATAAACAAAATGTAGTAATAATGATAGCAACCCACGGCATTATAAAAATTTTGCTTTGTACATCAACCAAATCAAACTTATTTATTATAAAATCACTTATTTACGTCAATAAAAATACATTGTTTCTTATTTTTATTAAATGCAGTTAAAGCAAATCTCTTTGCGGTGCTTTTAAAAAGTAGAGGGGTGACTGGTCAACCCTGTTGCCTTTCTAAAGTTAAATGCGGAAAGCATTTATCGTCGCCTGAGAATTGATTTGGCGTATGTGTGTACAAATTCATATACCTATACGCCAAATCATTTCTCAGGCGACGTTATGTAAAATTTTCAAATCTAATAAAATTTCAAATCGACAAGAAGAAAAACTTAAAGCACGGAAAAAAATATGCAATTGCAGCTGCGTATATGCGAGCATATCGTGCCCAATGCATTGAGTAAAAGAAAAATAATGCGACTACAACATATCGGCCCTATTCACTATTTGGTGCAAGTGCAAAATATTTCTGCTATCACAACAACAAATATTTGCGATATGGAACAAAAATTTGCATTTGCAATGATGCAAGACCATTTGCAATTTATAGTGAATTGGGCTACTACATATATATAAAAGATAATGATATCTAATAAATTTTTAAGTTTATAAAAGAATTGTATTAATTTGAATTATTTACTTAAGCATATAGATTATACATCAAATCTCTATAAATGGCTACACATATATGAGCTTATGTATATGGCATTCAGTTGGTTTAACTGTTTACACATCAAATATCTTGCGTGGGTTGCACTTATCCATTGTTTTTACAGTGGGTCAAAGTTTTCTTATTTTGGTCGGAGGGAGCTGAATACTAAGTGCAAAAAGTGTTATAAATTGATGTCTGAGAAAAATCTTATCGGCGAAGTTGAAAAGTACAATTTTACGAGGGTCATTTCTGTAGAAAACTTTAACCCTTTAGTTCCTCTTTTTATGGAATATTTTTATGAAAACCTAAAAAGTCCTTTCAAAACAAATAAAAACAAAAGGATTAAAACATTCCACAAAAATATTTGCAAGAAAATTTCACTGGGGCTCATCAAAGACATTAAAGTCATATATGCCATATAAACGTTTAACGACTGATAAAAAGAAATAAGTTCTTACTTCTACCAAATTTGTATTTTACGCAGAACTAGCACGCGCCTAGTATGTGATTTGCCGGTTCAATCCAAATCATGGACGTAGAAAATGCTAGTGCCCTGTCACCGCCTTTATAGCCGGTCAATAGCCCACTTTTTCAAGTTGTACATATAATTTTTGGTACGAAAATTTTAGACGAAAATCGTGTTTCAAAATAATAATAATGGTCCTTCAATTACGTACGTATTTTGCTTCGGTTTTGATGATGCGTCAAATTTCCATAAATAAAGCAGAACCAGTCCTTTAGTTTGCAAACTGTTTCTGTCATCTTTAATTTTTGCCAAATTTGGGTTTATTATGTAAATTTGTAAATTCTTAATTTTCACAATTATTTTGTTTTTGTAAGCCACTACTCACACTATATCCGCACAGAAACCCAGAACATAACTAACACATTAGGATGAACATTTTTGTGTCGGTCTTTTTTCTGAAATTCCCTACTTTTAGAACCCTTACTTTGGGAGGTGCAACTACTCCTAAAAGCATTTTTCCGCCGATAAAAAAATACGCTTATGTTATGCATTACTGCAGCATTTACAGAATAGAAACCTTCAAAATGTAATATCTGGCTGCTGGTCAAGCAATAGCGGCGCCAAGAAGTATCGCTGCAACAGCACCTTGCTGTTAAATGCATGATCAGCAGACAAATATTGCGTTTTTAACGTTTTTGCATCTGCAAATGTTGCAGTCCGAATATACCCTACGTGTCTCTTATATTTACGTCTCCTAGCACATTTATGAAAACCCGAAAAATCGGCGCTGGATACTTGGGGATGTCTCCTTGTTGGTTAAAATTAATGTTACAGTTATCTAAATTAATCATAATGCTGAATTCACATTATAGTATATATAATTTATGTGGGTAGGCTGCTATTTCCTTTTAGTAACCGTTAACCGTTATATCTATGACTTTTATGTCTTTGGTGACCACTAGTGAAATTTTCTGGCAAATATTTTTGTGGAATATTTTAATCCATTTAGTCTCTTTTGAAAGGACTTTTCAGGTTTTCATCAAAAACGGGGGTAAAATAATCCCATAAAAAGAGGAACTAAAGGGTTAAAGTGTTCTACAGAAATTACATTTGTAAAATTCTACCATACAACTTTGCCAATAAGATTTTTCTCAGACATCAATTTATAACACTTTTTGCACTTAGTATTCAGTTCCCTCCGACCAAAATAAGAAAACTTTGACCCACTTTAAAAAAAAAAACTGAGACGTGCTGGACTTTACGTTTATTTTACAAAAATTGTCTATACAACATACCCTTTCAGGATTATGGGGTGGCTGTTCTGTTGCAAAAATGCTGCTGGACTGTGTTATTACATAAGCTCACGCTCATTGGGTCATTCCATTTGCATGTCTAGTTGCTGATATACTAATTTTTCTATTTAAAGTTTTCTTTCCTATCAGAATAACATCATTTCATTCTTTTATATGCTTTGATGCTAGACAAGAACTATAACAAAACAAACAACAAAACTGATAGCATCCACTAATAAGTGACCCACACTCCGCGCTCTCTCTTTCCCCGACCACACTACATATAAATACATAGCTGATGCTTAACTGTCTGTGAAAACAGCAGAAAGCTTTTACGGGTACCATCACTTATTTAAAAAAAAAAAAAAAAAACAAATATAAAAAATATGTAAAAAAGAAAAAGAAAATTTAATACTTCCTGTTAAAAATCTCGCATTTTCTTTTTATGAATTTTCTATTAAAGAACTTTTTCTATCGAATTTTTTGTTTGTTTTATTTTGAATTTAAGCAAAATAGCAAAGAAATCTGCGAATCTGCACTCGAACACACATACACATACTTATACAAAATATTTCTCACTTCTCGCCAGAAATTTGTCTTTTTCTGCTTGAGTTTCTTTTACACCCACACCTTTGTGCAAATTCCTCCCGTCATCCACTAACAAAACTCTCAGCATTGAGTACCTTTTAAAAAATTCATAAACTTTTTAGTTGTACTTTTACGAAAATTTTCAAGCTGTATTCGTAGTAAAATACTTTGTGCTATTGTTGTCTTTTTTGTTGTTGTATGCGCTCATCAGGGATTTGAGTTGTTTAGAAAATTTAGATAAAAGCTCTGATTTTTTTTTTTTTTTTTGCACTTTCGATAATGTCAGTGCGTCTTGGCTGGCGTTTTTGGTAGTCGACGTTAAAGTAAAAAGTGTTGACGGGGGAATGGGTGTGAGAAGGAATAAATGGCAACGCATCCTCTACTAATTGTCATGAGATTTGAAAGTACCTAATGGCTGTATTTATTTATATGTGCTCGCATGTACTTTAAATTAAAAAAAAAAATATTCAGACTTACAGATGCCATTACCTGAGCGGCACACGAATAAAGGCGGATTATCCGACCGTCTATCAATTTAAGAAAGAGAAAACTTTATATCGCTTCTTTGAAATCGTATGAAAAATATCGCTAAAATTTCAAGAAAAATCTCATTATCTCGAGTATGCCAGCAGATTTAACATATAACATCTTGGTTGACAATAAATGAAAAAAAAGATCATTAATCATGGTTTTTAGCCATAGATGGTTTTATCAGGAGACAAAAGCTTGTACTGAAATTTAAATCAACTGTCAAAATTTTGACCAAACACTATCACAGTGTAACGAAACTTATCCTATTTCTAACTTTTTAAAATTTCAAATAATTTTTAACGAATTTCGAAAACTTTGACATGAAACACTAATACAGTGTAACTAAACTTTACCCAATTCTTTCGGACCTGAACGAACCAAAGTAATAATCCCTTGATATGCAACCCAAACCCAAACAAAAGTATTGAGAATTTTGTTAAAAATTTTTACATGATCAAATCCACATCTAAGCAAGAACGTTAGCTGCTTTATTTTACTTTAATTTTCTCTAATAAAACCGATGCTTTAAGCAATCCAATGAATCCAATATTAGAATTTGTGTCACTCTTTTTCTTATTGATGCCAATTGCAATATTCTTAATATCAATTCGCACTAAAATCACATCACATTAAATGCAAAACTAAATGCAACGCAATGTAATGAAATACAGTTCGATTCGATTTCCAATTTCAATTTTCTACTCCAGAAATTCGCTGATGTCAATGTGTGCATCCAATTCACTTTGCCTCCCTCTCTACATCCCGTCTACACCCACTCTTCATTGCAACACAACATACACAAAAAAAAAAAAAGAGAAAACATTTTGTCGCAACCACAAAAAACGCAACGCTATTGCTGCATTGGCAGTGGCATCATCATGCAGCATCAGCATTCTCATAGTCATTTGGCAACCATAAACGCAGTTGCCAAATGATTGCATTCTGCATTTCACTTAAATTGCAACAAAATGGTGCATGCAAATTTAATTCGATTGCATTCTCGGCGTACGTATGTGTGTGTCCGTGATTTTTATGCGTTGCTGCTGCTGCATTGCTTAAATTTAAATAAACATTTCGATTTTTTTTTTATTATTTTGTTATTTCATGTACATAATAAATGGAATTTGTTAAATTTGCTTTGAAAATTAGTTTTAATTGTTTAATTATTATTTAATTAAATACAAATTACACGTATGGATTAAGTTTTTGTGTGAATATTTTGTTTTTAGTGGAAAAATTATTCATACGATCAGTAGCTCTTAGGTTATATCTATGTGATTGGTTTTGATTTGCTAAAGATTGGGTATTTCTTTTCTTTTTTTGGAGAAGGAAGGCGTTGAAAGCCTCAGTCAGTGTGAGATTTCCACCTCTTATGTCCGAACGGTGGAATCCTCCTGGGACACCTACTGGTACTACGTCAGGCGGCCGTTGTGAGCATTAACGCTCAAGCGTCAGTAAATTGTCATTCAGTCAAATTGTTTTCTTGTTTCGATCTCGCCTTCGGGATTATGCGACGAGGTGGCCGTATTGTACTGCATGTTAGCTAGTTCCTGATGCTGTTGATTCAGTCGGTACTCCCTTTCTGCAGCTCGAAGCTTTGCCATTACTTGTGATGCAAACTCTTTTGATTCGCCCATATGTGACAGCAAGCTGGGCGTTGTCGGTTCCTCTCTCTCCGCGTCAAATCTCACGCAGGAGCATAGAACGTACTTTGCAGTCTCTTCTTCATTTTTGGGTATGGTAGGGTTTATACGGGTTTGTATTCAAGAATAGAGCTCTACTGGAAGAAAGTATGGGGCCAAATAATCTTGGTAGCTAATCTCCCTTTAATTAAAAAAGAACAGTAGTCCTTCTGGAATTAAATTATATAAGAATGAGCAATTCAAATTATGCTAAAATTTCAAATTAAATTAAGCTCGATCAGGTAACTTGATTTTTTGTGGGGTGGTGTTAGTTGATACATGCTCCGCATACATGTAGTTTGTATTGCATTTTTGTTGTTATTTTTCTCTTCCTAATTCAAAGATCAAAGCAAAACACCAAGAAAATCTATCCTTGTTCTTTTATGTGAAAGTGAGTGAATAGATTTCGGAGAACACGATTCGGAGTGATAATACACAACTACTGCTCCGAGAGTGAATAAACTTTCCGTATCGAAAGAGAAACCAGTAGTATCACATGATCACAGTCTATATTAGAATTACAGCATGTGCAATGTGGACAAGAATATAAGTATGCATTTAATCTTTCTCTTCTGGGATGCCATTCGAAATATTATGCCCCCCGTATACGGTTGTATTGCATTGTTGTTATTTTTCTCTTGGTTGTTTCCCACTAAATTTCTTCTTGTAATTTTGCGTACCAAATTAAATACTGCTCTCAGAGAGAATGAATTTATGTACATTTCAGAGAGCAACCACAAATAACTATTGTTCGGAGAGTGAATAAAGATACAATTTTGGAAGAGAGTCCAATTTGACTTGAAATTATTGCCACGCCCAATTTATACTATGCAGCTATGCCATAAAATTAATCCAGGTAAGACAAATGTACTATATGCAGTAAGCTTCAGAAATTTTCGATTTTCATTAAATGAGAATATAAATTTACGAATATTTTCACAAAATTTATTACTTTAATAAGATAAAAAAATTATGTCTCTGCAAGCATTCGCAGTAGAAGTGTAACTATGTTGTTTATTAGAAAATTGTTAGAAAACATTTATAAAACATTCTGTTGAAGCTTTTGCAGTCCTCTTCTCTCTGTTGTTGTTGTTGCTTTCCTTCTGTTGATACTCTCCTCACTTATCGGCACAAACACGAATTAGTACACGTATATAACACATGAAAGGAAAGTTCAGTTATATGCAATCAAGCCGAGACTTCTATATCGACTCTCTCTTTCTAAAGCACTTACGATAAAACTGCGAGAAGTCGTCTCTCAGCTTGATTGTATGTAGCCGAATAACAACTGCATAACTTCGTTTCTGATTGGTTTTGTTAGAGTGCAACAAAAACGCGAACACGTGACCGTTGTTGTTGAAGCTTTTGCACTCTTCTTTTTTCTACATTTATCTGCACAAACATGACGTAGCACACGTATATAACACATGAAAGGAAAACAGCTATATGCAGTCAAGCTCTCTCACTGTAGCACATTGAGATAAAACTGCAAGAAGTCGACTCTCTGCATGATTGTATGCAGGCGATCCCCATATGACTTCGTTCGCTAAACACTAACAACAGCATAACATCGTTTCTTGTTAGTTTCGTATGAGTGCAACAACAACACGACTCCCGTGGCAATGTTTTCGATTTACCTTTGCTAAAGAAGTTGATATAATATAATATATAATATACAACTTGAAAAAAGGCGGTAACAAGGCTCTGGCATGACTGCGTCCATGCTTTGGACTGAAGTGTCCGATCACATACCAGGCGCATGATAGTTCTGCGTAAATTACAAAATCTATTGAAGTAAAAAACTCTATCCTTTTATCAGCCGGTAACCGTTATATATATGACTTTTATGTCTTTGGTGACCACTAGTGAAATTTTCTGGCAAATAATTTTGAGGAATATTTTAATTCTTCAATGTCTCATTTGAAAGGATTTTTCAGGTTTTCATCCAAAAAATGGTCAAATTGTCCCATAAAAAGAGGAACTAAAGGGTTAAAATGTTCTACAGAAATGACCCCCGTAAAATTCTACCGTAATCGCAGATTAGATTTTTCTCAGACATAAATTTATAACACTTTTTGCATTATGATTCGGCTTCCTTCGACCAAAATAAGAAAACTTGACCCACTGTAAAAAAAAAATTGAAACGTGCTGGACTATAAGTTTGTTTTACAAACCTTTCAGGATTATAGGGTGGTTATTCTGTTGCAGCCAAAAAGTCTGAATTTGTTGGATTGTGTAATTATTTCATACTTTTAAAAAAAGCAAATAAATTTATTTAAATTATGTGGCGCCTGCTACATTTACTTGCAATCGAGTTCATGATCTTTGTTGATAGGCCTATTGCGTGTAATTTATAAATTAGTTGACTTTTCGCTACTATTCTAAAGAATATATTCTCATCTCATTCTTTTTTTGAAGTGTAGCCTATATGTCCATTGGGCATATCTGGATTAATATGTTCCTCTTTTTTATATTATGTTAAAGGGGACAACTTCAAAGATTAGAACTGAGGTTGATACTAGATAAAATGCTATAATTGTTAAATTTAAATATTAATTTCTCAGCAAACTTGTAAGAAAAAATTGGAGGTATTAAAAAAAAGTCTAATTGAAATCTAATTTATCCAGCATAATGCGAAAGCTGAACATAATGCCACTATCAGCTTCCTCTACCACTATACCCCTCTCTTCCCCCTTTCGTCTTTACCGCATTAGCAGCAACTAATTGAATTGAATTTCAAAAGGAAAAAGGGAAGGTATTAAAATTGTCTTAAATGAAAATTATTGAAGCGTATAATACAAATCGACATTAGAATGAATGTAGCTCTACCGTAATTTTCCTGCCAACACACACAAATACACAAACACCCACACATTCACGCACAAGCACATAACAATGCGTTATCAGGAAGAAAACAGATGCAAATAATCCGCTTTTAATTATCAGCGCATTATTGTGGAAAATGTGGAAAATTAATAATTTCATATTTTACATTTACACACGCAAATACACAGTGGTGGCGGTGTGCTCCATTCCTCACACACAATTCATTCATTACACAAAAAGGAGCAGCACAAATGGAAAGATAAGAAATGAAAGAGGAGAGGAAGAAAACCGACAAGTTTGAAACTGACGCTGAAGCTTCTTTTAATGAAGTACCCTACGACATGCTTTTCAATTGCACTTAAAAACTTATTACAGCAAAAGGTGCTGCCTTTATCAATGAAGGTAGCGTACAAAGAGCACACACATACATAAAATGATATTCGCCCACTTGAGCTTACAATCAATGTACATACAACTGAATGATGGAGGCTGAATACAAAACAAAAACAAAACAAAACGAGAGAAAAAACCAAACCAAGTATAGATGAGGAAAGCCTCTCATAAGCCGTCGAACGAACACCTTTTTTGCATTTTCCATCAACTTCATTTACACAAGTTTTCCACTCGAGCGCTGCAAGTACCGAAAGAGAAAAGGGGAGAGAGAAACAGAAACAGGAGCAGAGGCGGCAGTAGAGGTTTAATACAACAATAACATAAATGTAAGAGCAAAAAAAGAACAATAGAGATCTCTCTGCTCTGTGCATTTACCATGGCAAATGGCAGCGGCTGCTTCTATTATGTTAGTCACATTGGCATTTATGGTGGTTGGTACTAGTTCGAAAAAGCGGTAGCACCTTTGGGAGCTTGACAGTCACTACTCCTCTCCTCTTCGACCCCTCCACATACACTATGCTTTCTCAATATGGGTACCACAGCAGCAACAACAGTAAAAACTACGTACCTATATAAGCTCTGTGAGCCACTTAAACACGAGTGAGTGAATCTATTATCCCAATTTTCATAAAAATGTTTTTGGATTTTATATGCGTTCGGCAGGTTGGACGAGATTTATTTTTTTTTTTTTGTTGGAATAAACGACACTTAGAATGTTAGGTTAGGTTAGATTGGGTATTTTTTTGTTTATCCATTGTAGTTATGAAAATAATGGTCGACGAGAAAGGGAAGACTAAATAAGAGAGAGAGAGAGAGTTGCTGCTATTGTCTTTCAATTTAATAACGCCTCGTCGAATGGGCTGCTTGTTGTTTTAGATTTTGTTTTTGGCAGTTATACCCAATCTATATGCATGCATGCACTTAAATTCTGTTTCAATGTATATGCATGTATATAGTATGACTGTGGGTATGTTTTAACTAGATAACTCTTCTCTTGTTTCTGATGTTTAAGATAATGCGGTTCTTCGCTACCAACCTCCTCCCCTCCATTACCATTCGACAGCACAAGAACATCGCCCTTTTCTCTTGCCTCCATGTTATTTGCTCTACATACATACACTTCTTTTTGTCGTGCTCTGCACAGCCTATAACGCTCTAATTGTTATCCCTTTACTCTTGGCTGTGCACATCAGTTTCTTCTTTATCTCTCTTGTATTCATTACTCTTAGCTTGGTTCATTTCAGTGATGCTTGTGTGCAATTTTAAAATGCATTTAGGTATTTTCGTGCTTACCTTACTGTCTGCCCACCCATTTCGAATAGCAGTCTAGTGCGTTTTCTGTATTATTCTCTTGTTGCTCATTGCAGTCTGGTGGTGATTAGGAAAAATTTATCGTGTGTAAAATGATTTGATAAAATAAGTGAATTAAAATTTTGAATTGGTGTCAATTACTTGCACAAAGTTGCAATCACTTAATTGTAGGTGTTTTATACAGTTTTTTTTTATTTGTTTTATCGTTTATAGGTTAATTGTTCCGCGGTTTTTCAAAATGATTTGATTTAAGTAGGAGTTGAAGTAAGTGTATAAATTTCTAGCTGATGTTACTCAGTAACTTTTAAAACGAGGAAATTCAAACTGTTGTAAGTACCACTCATACATTTCTGTTATATATATTTATTTAATTAATAAAATATATATCGGTCGTTTGCTGCAAGACTGTCATAATCCAAAAGCAAAAAAAACAAAAAAATAAGTATGCAGAACTAACTGTTATTTAACTCATTAATTGACAATGGTGCGAAAACGCACCACTTTTAATCTATAAAAATAAAACTTTTATTCTATAAAAACACACTTTTTTAATGGTGAGTTTTCGCACAATTGTCAATTAATGGGTTAATGCTTTACCTTGTATAAAAAAATCATAACGGTATCTTATAAACTTTTCACGTGAAAAGAAAATGTATTGTTAGTGTGTTCTACCGAGTGCAAGTTCATTGACAGAGATGTTCGCGAATATTGGGTTTTTTGACTTATGACCGTCTTGCAGCAAACGAGCGATATGAATCATTTGGCATGGAATAGTTTTTCTTTTTCAAAAATCATTCTAATATTCAAAATTAAACCTGAATTAAAATAGTGCGTCGTGGCAGTAAAACAAAATCAGCTGTTCACAGCTAGTAAAGTTACAAATTTGTAACCTCATCCAAGCATCGCTATTGTAATTTAGGCTTTAGTCTTGCTTTTGTATTTTCCAAACGCAATCCCTCTTTAAGCCGACATTCCAGTTGAAAATTACAAAAAAATATACTTTTTGGGGACTTTTTTTTTAAATATGATGTTTTATTAGAAAAAAGCTTAGAGATGTTATAAGTTTCTTATTGAAAAATAAAAAAAAAATAAATTTTTTGACTGCTCCAAGATGGTGGCGGTGGAGGGCATCTCGGATGAATTCCGAGCTTCCTAATAAAAATAAAGACAATAACTAAAACGTTATACATTTTTCCACTTATAGAAAAATCACCTTCCCTTTTTTCATCGTCTTTTCTTTTCAAAAAAAAAAATTTTACTTGGAATTTCTCTGATAGAAGAAAAGGAGAAGGGAATATTAAAATTATAGCAATGATTATAGTGAATCAAACGCGTTTTGGTTCGCGCGTTCAAAATCAGTTCAGTAGAACTAGAGATTGAAAAAATTGAAAAAATGATTTTTACGAAAATTACTTTTAGTTCGTCCGTGGGGCATACTGAAGATCTTCAAGTTTTGATACTCTGATTGGGCCATTTTTCTTGCTGTACGTGCTTCTTTAGAATGTTCTCCGATTCTTCTGTTGGATTGAGCTATACGAGTTCCGTCGATTTCCAACATCCGAAAACGTCTGTTTTGGTGATTTTGATAGAGAAAAGTGTGCTGATTACGAATCGAATGTCGGTTTTTTAAAATTCAAAATGGCGGATCAAATAAGGCGAAAGATTTTTTAAAAATTAATCAGATTACCTTGAAACCTGTCTCTCGCAGGTTTTCGGGTTCACTGAAAATGCGAAATAGCGGATCTAATATGGCGGAAATAAAAAAAATTGATCAGATTTGCTTGAAACTCATCATTAGGGGGTTTTTGGGATCATTAGTTACGAGCTGAATGTCATATTTGTAATGAGATATCCCGAAACCCCCTAGTAATGAGTTTTAAGCGAATCCGATGAACTTGGAAAAATAGTCGGCCATATTGAAATCCGTCAGATTCCTAATCAGCGTCCCCAGAAACCCCGAGAAATTAGTTTCAAACGAATCCGATAAATTTTTAAAAACTCATCCACTATATTGAATCCTCCATTTTGAATTTTAAAAATCTTATATCAGATTCTTAATCTGAAAGCCCTTGAATAACGTTTTTGAAGCTGTTTTCTCGAAAACTTGCTTTTGGACATTATGTCTCTCCTTAGTACAGCAAAGCACAATTATATGTACCTATAACTTTCATTGTACTTCGAATTTTTTAAACTTTCGCCACTGTTTTGTTTTTAATTTTCCAATAATAGTTCTCCCTCTCTCTTTTCTTTCACAGTTCATTTCATCTCAGAAAGTTTTTCTCAAAAAATGTACTTCCCCTCTTTCTCTTTCTTTCTTACTTAATGTAAATTAAGCCTTTCTTTCACCTGGAAACATATAAATTTTGTTCCCTCTTTCTCCCGTTGATCCTTTTCATATATTTAAATATAGATAAAACATATGTACAAATAAAAATTACTTTAGGGGAATTATTATAATTTAGTTACAAAAAAATTTTAACAGCTAAACAAATAGTTTTTAAGATCCTATAATCTTGAATCTCATACCAGATTTAGCTTTAACTCTCTCTCCTTTGTGCCATTTTACATAACGGAAAACGTTTTCAAAAACTGTTTCTTCCTCATAAATTAATCTCCAATTCCTCTATTCCCATCATTCATCGTTGTAAAACTCCATGCTTAAGCGGGAGTAAATAACAAATGAGAGAGAGAGAGAAGACATGAGTAACGGCATTTCTCAGAATTATCTGCATACACAAATAACAAAACAAACTCCAACGAGTAGTTTGGTTCTCTTTTGATATTTGTTTTTTCATAAAGAGAGAGCAAAAAAAGAAAAAAAATAGTCCCAGTTACTGGAGCCTTACCGACTAGTTTAATGTTATTGCTCACACTAAATAGCTGGTCCTTCGATAAATTCGTTGTAAATGAAGCCTGTTGTTAGTCAATTTTTAGTTATATTTGTGAATTTACCGTTATGTTGTCATGAAATCAATTTTTTCTTGCTTTTTTTGGGAATAAATAGTTAAACTGCAAACCTAATTTTTGCTTTAGATTTTTTGGTTTCACAGAAACTGAAAATTCGGTGTGTTGTACGATGACTTATGTCCTTCATTGTATATAAAATATATCCATTATTATTTTATATTATTATATTACTTTAAGTTCTGAAAGTTCTTTTTAAATTCATTTATTTTTAAAAATATATTGAAAACGACCGATTTTCTTTGAAATAATTAAAAAATACATTGTTGGTCATTTCGTGACCTTAGGAACACAAGTGTGATTTTTTCTTAGGGTAACAGAGGGGTTAAAGTAAATCTACTGAGGAACTGTTTCTGTAGTTATCAAACCCTAGCTCTTTTCTTGATGGTTTTCTTACTTTAATAATTAAAGGAAAAGAGATATTATTATAAGCCCTCTCTCATTTTTCATCGTATTCTTACAAAACTGTTTTAATATTAACCCATGGTCTTTACGTAGTTCGCTTCACAAAATTTTGATTTTGATTGAATATATTCTCATTTAATCAAAATTAAACATTTCTGTAGAGTATAGGACATTAGGCATATCTGAATTAATGTAACAATATTAAGGAAAAAGGTATACATTTAGTGTTTATTCTTCTCAAAACTTTTATAACTCCACCGCGTTTTGCTGAAAGATATATCATCATTTTTGCTATGCGCTCGCTTTCAAACTGAGAAAGATTTTATTTTTAATTGAATTAAATTCTATGCGCGTTAGTTATCAACACTCTTATTATTAATTAATTTATACCTACATTATTGTTGTACTAAAAGTAAATTATAATTAATAGCTGCTATTAAGTTTTTAATTAAAAAACAACACGCACATATCATTTTTCATAATTTCATATTTTCTAACTGCAACTTATTTCCCCTATTGGTAATCGTTTGCACCGCGCCATCAATAGTAGCAGTGAGTCCAGCTTGTCAGTGACCAACGCTTGTTAAATCATACACTTTTATTTTTCAACCCTCCTTACAGCTCTTTCCACCTTTTGGTTTTTATAAATAGCTTTTGTGTTATGAACTTAACACTCTCGTTGCCAATTAACGACACGCAATTGTCGTTGAAATTATTGATTTTGAAACTTATGACTTTGTTAAATCCATAATGAATATAAATGCTTATGTTGACCTGCTGTTTTTCCTACTTCTTTGGGGTTATACTACCTACCCCTTTATTTTTTGTTGTTGTTGTTGTTTTAACATATGATATTGTAACTATACGAGACATTTTATTATAACAAACAAGAGACATACAGTACTGTGTAAAATAAAAGCAACAAATCTTTGCATACCATACTTTATTACTTTTGTTAATTTTTATTTAAAAGAAAGTGGATTTAATTTGTTCTTAAATTATAAATTTCCTTTCCATTAAAATTATTAGGCTTTGATTTGATAAAAATACTGAACCATTGGTAAAAAATTCGCAAAAATCATAAAAAAACAAAATTATTAAAAAATTTCAAAAAAATCCAAATTGGTCCTACAAAAAATTGGCCAAAGAATTGAAGGTCTGCCGTCAAACTGTTTCCAATGTTATTAAACAGTTTCAGGAGAATTTGACCATTGATAGGAAACCTGGTTCGGGAAGAAAACAAGGACCACATGACAATGGAGAAGCCAAGAAAATAGAAAGATCTCCAAACACATCTGGTAGAAAAGCTGCCCGGTTAGCCTAGCGCTCTGACTATTTGGTGCGAAAGGTTAAAGCCAATGCAGGTTTGAAAACATACAAAGTCCAAACAGTTCCAGACAGGAACGCTGCAAAAAATTTGGACGCCAAAAGTAGGGCTCGGAAATTAAAATTTAATTTCATACAAAAATTTGGCATTCATGTTATATAATGGACGACGAAACGTATGTACTAGCAGATTTTATGCAGCTTCCGGGTCAAAATTTGTATGTTGCTGATGCTCGAGGAAATGTCGAAGAACAATTTATAATCCAAAAGCAGACAAAATTTCCTAAAAAATTCCTGGTATGGCAAGCTATATGCAGTTGCGGCAAAAGAAGCAAGTCATTTGTTACAGTAGGCTCTATAAATACCGAAACATCTCTATAAACATCAAAGAATGTTTGAAAAAAAACTTCTTCATTTCATAAGACAGCACTATGTGTCCTCATATTTTTGGCCCGATTTGGCATCATGTCGCTACGGCAAGAAAGCTCTGGAGTGGTACCAAAGTAATAACATAGTTTTTGTACCAAGAGAGGCCAATCCTCCAAATTGTCTGGAGCTAAGACCAGTGGAGAGATATTGGGCTCTTGTGAAAAGAAACTTAAGAGCACAAAAACGGTGTCCCAAAATATCGAAGATTTTAAAAGGAGATGGGCAAACTGTTCCCAAAAGGTGTCTGAAACAACTATCAAATCTCTAATGGAAGACTTACCAAAAAAGGTCTGCGAGCTCATAAATAGTGGTTAGAACTATACAAGTTATATTTTTCTGTAATTTGTAAAATATTATCAATTAAATAAAAACAAAAATCAAAACTCTAAGATCAACCGTTTAAAAATTATTGAATTTTATATATGTTAAGATTTTTTCGATCTCACTCCTTGGTATAACGAGTGAACAATTATTTAGTGCGCTGGTCAGCTTTATATTTAGAGTACCTATTATTGATGTTTTCCTGTTTATGTTTGCAAATAAGTAGAAAAAATGTATTTTCAGATTTTAATTTTTTTATATTTAAAAATCCTTCGGTTTTCGGCTTCGGCCGAAGGTTAGAGGAATGGCCGAAGTTTAGCTTCGGCTACGGCCAAAAAATCACCCTCGGTCGGACACTAGTCGAATCGACGGCGCCTTTTTTAACTCGATGCCAATTGCTCCTTATATGTATAAAAAAATCTGATTTTATTATTGTATTTTATTAAACACTTTATTATTTACACAAAATTAATAATTGCTACATTTTTTCAGTACTTTTTATTACTTAAAAACAAAATTAATTAATTCAAGCTAAAAAGAAAATTCGTTAAAAAAAAAATAATTCTGAAAATGTTGGCAAATTTGATTTGAATTACTTCTTTTTTTGCTTACACCAACAATTTACTCAAAGAGGTGTTCTGAGAGCAGCTTCCCGGACTTCTTTGTAGATCTAAAATCCGTCTTAGAAGATGAAAAGGAAAAAATTAACATTCAAATGTTAATGTTTTCTGAAAAGAGAAGATTGAATCGGATGTACTTAGTTCAGATAGCTTTATCTACATTAGTATTAATATCAATTCAGAACAAAGAAGTAGAAAGAGATACTCGTGTCTTCATATTAAGTTTGTGATTATAAAAGAGATGCTTCTTTACAGAAACTGTACTCTCAACAAAAAAAACGTCGCTTTAAAATATTTGACTCTGAGCACGAATCATTTCCCAGTTGCACAAACAGTGAGTACTCCTCAAACGATTAATGATTCCATTACTCCAAAAGGAGGGAGAAACGAGCAACTTCAATACTGTAACAAAATTTGAATTTCACTAACACAATTTCATAATTTTATATGGTCTATTTTAGAAATAATGATAAACAAAGACAGCCTGATTGAGTAGTTGAAATTTGTATATCTTACTCTCTCTTGCTCCGTTAACTCTTTAGGGTTAGGTAGGGTAAGAACTGCCCCACTTTTTGCATATTCTTTTATGTATAGTGTGATATATTTTAACCCACCTCGAAAAGTTGAAATTACTTATAGTCACACAGTTTAATATTTTATTTACGGTTTCTCATTCTGCTGATAATGATATAAGCCAAAAAAATTTCTGTGCAACTGGTGTTTTTATTTTCTTTAAAATCGTGTGCATCAAAGAGTTAAAAATCAGTAACTGGTACTAGAATCATTGCTGGAGTAAAAGAAACAAAATTCAATTACAATAAATTTGCTTGTGTGGCACAGTTGGTAAGCGCGTTGTTTAATATTCGCGATGCGAATTTTTCGGCCACAGGTTTGAGCCTGGAAGAAAGGCAACTCAAGAAAATAATAAAATTATAAAACGATAAAAGTAAAACAAAAAAAAAAAAATAATGAACAAAAATTAATATAACATTATAATTAAAAAAAAAATAAAAAGAAAAATGTTGTGGGATTTGAACCCAGGCACACACAATTGCTTGCGTGCTTACTGGCGGTTTAGACAACAAGTCTATTTCGGAGTTTTGTTTTTCTATGAGATGCAAGTGATCTCATGCTCGTAATCGTGTCCTCCTTTATTACTCCTTTTGGAGGCTAAAACGAGTACGCCATGCCCTACGACATGCAATGTTCAAATGCAAGAGCTCTGGAGCAATAGGGAGTAATCGATTGCTTGCTTTGGAGCGCTCAATGATTACTAATACGATCATCCAAAGTTCAACTGGGTTATGATATTTGGCTCTCAAAGAAATAATTATGGCGACAGTACTGCCTCAATACAATTTCTCAATTTATTTTTAAAAAAGTCTACTTTAATTTTTAAAACTTAGGTAGATACCTACTTATTAATTTTCTATTTAACACATCTTTTAACGTTTCAGTTATTGATTCGATTTCATTCCACGGTAATAGTTCAATATTCGTTACTCTCTCAAAAGCATGCAAATAAAAAAACAGCAAAATTTTGTCTACTTCTTCTGCTCTACTTAAGCTGCATAACGCTGACGTCAATTACAATTATGACATTTTATATACGACGCGCTACGCGGAGTGACGTTATACCCATGTCAAAAATGTTAAGACCAAAATGAAATAGCACATAAAATCGAGGTACATACTGCAAAAAAAGAAAAAAAAAATATGTTAAAAAGAAAAAATATTAAAATGACGCTGAAATTGACGCAACTTGTCAATAAAAATAATATAAATTGATTTGATCAACAGCAGCACCGCATGGCTGAAAAAGAATGTAAGTAAGGTAAAAATATATCTATACATATAACTTGTAAAAGGAGCTTGTTTCTTTTGTGTGTTGTTTGTTAAGAAGACTTTAAAACAAGCATTTGAATTTGTTAAATTAAGCATAAAGTTTTATTTCTGAGTGTGGGTGTCTGTATGTATGTGTGAGTCTGTTACAAAATGTCAATCATATGTACGAGTTTGTGTTTTCTTTTTTTTGTTTAGCATGACAATAGCAAAAAAAGAAGTATACAAATATGTACTTGTCACTGCAAATGACAGTTAAGTTTAGTTTATGATAAACTGTAAGAAAAACCACGAAAAGTATACAATATTTTTACTGGTTTGTCTCGTTTTTTTTTTTCCTTGGTATTTTTTATAATACTAACGAGAGTAATCAAATATTTGTAATTTTGTGTGTGTGAAAGCGAGTGTGCGTGTCTCTGTTCCTTCTGTTTGAGTAACATCCCAGTTGAATAAATATAAAGTTAATAAGAAAATTAATAGGTAGGTATCTACCTAAGTTTTAAAAATTAAAGTAGACTTTTTTTTTTAAATAAATTGAGAAATTGTATTGAGGCAGTACTGCCGCCATAATTATTTCCAAAATATGTTCTTCTTTGAGAGCCAAATATCACAACCCAGTTGAACTTTGGATGATCGTAAGAGTAATCATTGATCGCTCCAAAGCGAACAATCGATTACTCCCTATTGCTCCAGAGCTTTTGCATTTGAACATTGCATGTCCTAGGGCATGGAGTACTCGTTTTAGCCTCCAAAAGGAGTAATAAAGGAGGACACGATTATGAACATGATATCACTTGCATCTCATAGAAAAACAAAACTCCGAAATAGTTACTTTCAAATTTATGACGCCATAGACTAGTTGTCTAAAACACCAGTAAGCACGCAAGATCTTGTGTGCCAACGTTCAAATCCCACATTTTTTTTTTAATTGTATTTGTCCATTATTTTTTATTTTTATTGTTCTATTATCGTTTTATAATTTTATTATTTTCTTGAGTTGACTTTTTCCAGGCTCGAACCTATGGCCGAAAAATCCGCATCGCGAATATTAAATGACGCTCTTACCAACTGAGCCACACAAGCAAATTTATTGCCATTGAATTTTAATTCTTTTTCTCTTTCTTGCAATGATTCTAGTATTCGTTACTGATTTTTAACTCTTCTATGCACACGATTTTAAAGAAATTTCTTTTGGTTTATATCATTATCAGCAGAATGAGAAACTAAATAAAATGTTAAACTATGTGACTATAAGTAATTTCAACTTTTCGAGGTGGGTTAAAATATATCACACTATACATAAAAGAATATGCAAAAAGTGGGGCAGTTCTTACCCTACCTAACCCTAAAGACTTAACTGAGCAAGAGAGAGTCAGATATACAAATTTGAACTACTCAATCAGGCTGTCTTTGTTTATTATTATTTCTAAAAATAGACCATATGAAATTATGAAATTGTGTTAGTGAAATTCAAAAATTTTGTTAATGTATTGGAGTTGCTCGTTTACCCGTTTAATCGTTTGAGGAGTACTCACTGTTTGTGCGACTGGGAATGTTATAAACATATACATAATACA
This sequence comes from Toxonevra muliebris, assembly GCA_963691655.1. NCBI lineage: Eukaryota > Metazoa > Arthropoda > Insecta > Diptera > Pallopteridae > Toxonevra > Toxonevra muliebris. The sequence continues at coordinate 50,226,142 of OY829329.1, forward strand.
TATGTGTGCAATTTCAATTACATACACATACGACGACACGTATATAAAATTTTTACAATGCAAATTTTTCAGCGTTTTTTATTTCCCTTTACAATCGACGTATGCAAGAATGTGTGGTGCATGTGCGCGTTACTGAATCTACTTGATATTGTGCCTTTATCCCAAAAGCGAAGTTTCTTTTTTTTTTTCTTTTCTGAATAATTTTCTTTTCAAAAAAATGTATTACCAATAATTTATAAAGCACAATTGCTACAACAATCGTCTCCTTTTAATGAATTCCTCTATAAACCACAATTGAGATAGTTTGAATAGCGTCAAAGATCACTCTGGGGGGTTTAAAGAACAGAAATAAATTCAGGAAAATGTAAAATATACTTGCAGCCTTTCCTTCAGATACCAGTGAAACCCACAGTGGAATACTACCAGCAATTTGAAAACTGGTACTTTAAACTGACCTCAGAACGATAACAAAAAAAAAAAAAAAACGCTGGGGTAGTCTCAGCGGGCTCCAGAGGTTCTTCGCGTTACAAAATTTATATTTTGCAGGGAACCTTCACTTTATTTAGACACACAGGTTTTTATTCTAACAATAATTCAGGTAAACAATAATTTCACTTATAAATTACACTTAACAATGTCACTTCGAATAATTCAACTTAATATTTAATGGGCTGGCGTGTAACTGACGAATGCAATGGAATGCGTGTAATTGGTGAATACGATGGATCGCGCTGGCGTAGCGCTGCTGTGGCTAGGCTGGCGTACAACGGACGTACCATGCGGTGTCTTGCGTCGGTCGTGATATCTTGTCTATCAGACCAGGTCGGCTTGTTGTTCCTCCGACGATCAACGGCAAGCCGCACACGTCTTCGCAGGTTACAAAACTTGGAGTTTTTCTATCCTCCCAAATTTTGTCCGTCGTGTCGAATTCTGATTTTCCTCACTAACTATTGCATTTTCCCCACTACTTGTAATTACCAGAGGTATGTGTTGCTCCGATGCCAGCTGCCAGCCAAAAAAATTTTAAAGAAAAACTTTATTTCCAAGCTAGGGCAAAAAACTACCAAATTTATATATTTCATATTGATTAGGAACCAACGATATAAGTTAATAAAATGGCACCATTGTGTTTGGTTGTTGCAGTATACTTCAGTTCACTCAAATTTATAGTCAATGTGGATCAGAGTGGGACAATTTTGATTTGCCTATTCAATACAACGCAGTCACATGTTCACCAAAAGTTACTTTGTATATGTACGAACTATTGACGAACAATGGCATTCGGCTGAAGTGTGAGAGCAATTTCGTTAACGCAAATCATGCCAGTTGACATCAATAAGTACATGAGTAAAAACTAAAAGGATTTTTCAGTAATTTTGTGAAAATTATGTCCCACACGCAGTGGTGCCATATTGGCAGATTTATCTGTAAATTACAGCTTTTTGGTCGGCATGCAGTCTTACAGATTACCCTCAAATATTACAGTTTATTCCCCAATTTTACAGTTTTTGCAATAATATGCGGAATAGACTTAAATATGTTCTGGTTATCATAAAAATGTAATTGTATTTTAGGGTAGCACTTGCCGGTCCCCAAAATAATACTAACAAAACTATAATTCGAAAATTAGCTGAAAAGAACCAAAGACTTACTTAAAAAAATTATAAAATTGAACAAATTTTGTGGCATCAAGAGAAATGTTCAAAAAATGTGATGAATCCATTTTGAAAGTTGTTGTATTGATTACTGGTGATCTATGACTGTTCAAAAAATCGGACCCAGGACTGTTCATTTAATTTTTTAATTAGTCATTACGAGAATGTTATTTCGTGTTTCTTATTAAGGGGTTATATATGTTTTGGTACGGGAAACTTAGGGCATATTTGTGATTTTTTTTTTTTGACTATTTGAAATAATTTATTTGAAACTAGCATAACAGGTATACATAATACATATTCTTACGAAAAAAAAGATTAGTCGGATATGAAAAAATATTGAAAATTGTAGAAGTTGTAGCTCTTGTCCCGATGCGCGTTTTTTCTGCAGAGTCTGGCGGGGGGGGGACCACGATTGAATGCCAACAACTCAAATGCAATCAAAAAGACAAACAATTTACAGTTGTGTACTACAGCGCCGAGAACTTGAACGAAACATTTTGAAAAAAACCTTTTTCTCATACGGAAACCATGATGCAAAAAAAAGTCGATTTTTTGAGTCCCAAAAATGTATTTAAAAAAAAATTATTAGTTAAGACAAATACTGTACATAAAAAAAAGATCGTTCAAATACTTCGTATTGTAACTTAGAAAAAAAATTAGATGAATTGGTCATGTAGTTTTTGAGATATCGCGGTCACCGCAAAGGTATTTTTCGAAAAACATCATTCGGAGAAAATCACGTTTAAAATTTTTAGTGCACTTTATTCATGAACAGTAGCGCGCTACAAATTGAGTTGCTACTTAGGATCTACTGCTCGGAATGACTTGAAATTTTGAACATAAACTCTTGAAAGTATGTTTGTTCGAAATAGGTAATAACAATTTTTTCGATTTTTTGACTCATGAAAACGTATATAACCCCTTAATAATAATAATAATAATATATATTTGTTTTACACATTTTGAAATGAACTAGCTTCTTTTTTTATTGACTTATTTTACTTAATTTTAAAGGAATCAGTTTTTTTTGATTTTATTAATATTATGACATATTTATTTAAATAAATTAATTTTAACTATTTCAGAGCATTTTTGCGGGTAGGAACAGTCTGATAGCTGATTATTGTTGTCGTTATGATAAATAGCGCAAATCAAATAACTTAATTTTATTTTTTTTTTTGGGTGAATGTGTTATAAGAACTGGTTTAATATTAATACAAAATTGATATGTTCGTTTGTTTTTTATTTCCGAATCATGCCTAATGAGCGAAATTTTTTTTTCCAAATTTTGCACCATTATTGTATTTGGTTTCCCAGAAGTTATAGGATTTAAAATTTCTGCTCGTTCAAGAAAGCATAGCATTTCCCAAACATGCGGAATTGGACCTATTAAATTTTGAATGATGGGCAAGTGACTGAAAAACTTTTCAAATCAAAAATTTTAGTTTTGTTTTTTTTTCGCTTTTATAGGTTACAGTTTTTTTTTCCAAAATACAGTTTTTGTTTTTACTTTTTACAGTTTTTGCCCAAAAAAATATGGCAACACTGCCCACAGGTAATATTATTGCCTCGCTCTTACAAAACCACTTGTAATTACACTTCCTATAAAAAATGCAAGGTATCATTTCATTTACAGCGTAAATAACAGCAGAGCGCTCTCTCAGATACACACACAAGCATGCATGTTGTATTGGTCAGTGTGGCCAAGTTTTATTTTTTAAAATCCGCTAAAATGAAGAATAAAACGCGTATTTTCTTAAAAAAAGCGTTAAATTTTTTTCCGGACAGCCAAAATTAGTTTTTTCAAAAATTGGAATTTTTTCAAAAGTACAACATTGCAAATTGAGGAAAAAATTAACCAAACTTTTTTTTTCTATCATGTCCTGGGGCCATTGTTGTATAGAAAAACATTTTAGACCGTACGTGCTAATGCAAAAACCTTGTTTTGAGAAAAACTGGTTCAAAGTTTTGGCTATCGGTTTTTAGATATACCGATGAATCCCAACGGACCTTCTTCCCGCCCAATATGACCGAGAAGAGCATCTGCATAACGCACAGATCGGTGACCGATGCAATCGCAGTCCGGAATTATTAATCAGGAGGTGCTAGACAAAGGCATAGCATAGCCTTTCTGAACGGGCGAAAGGAATGCCGAAGCGCTGCGCGACTATTTTGGCCTGACTGACACTCGCCGCTATAATCGTCTATATCTACGAAAACACTTCCAGTTTCTCTCTGAAATTTTTACAAAACACTTTTTTAAAATTCAATTTCTCCAAACCAACAAAGTGCAGTGCCCTCTTAAGAAGAGATAAAAATTATAAGACCCAAAATATGAAGTATTGCAAAAGTTAAACGATTAACATTACATAAAATTTGATAAAAAATATTCTACAGACTTTAATTACTAAAAGCTGAACGACTTCAAATTCCCCGCAAAAAACAGCTCATTCCCCGATTCCCCGTACTAAGTAAAATTCCCCACAAATCGGGGAATTCCCCGGAAGTTGGCATCGCTGCTCTGGACTGAAGGAAAATTTATAGTGGAGTGAATTGATAGAAATTAAAATCAAATGTCACGTCGGTGTCGTGTGAGGTTTCAGAGTATATGTGAGTTTATAAGTATGTGTTTTGTTATATTTTTTACTTTAAGCCCAAAAGTATGCAGCACATAATTTCTTTATCAAAAATTGTTGTGGAATATGCTTGCATATCAGTGGAATAATGGAACATTTAAAAAAATCTATTGCTTTATTGCATAGTTTATTTTAGTTTATAGTTTATTCTTTCTTAATTGAAATTGTAAAATAATATTAGCATTAGCTGATGTAGGCGTGCGAAAACCGAAGAAAGCGCATTGAAAAGAGAAAATGAAAAGTTTAAAAAACCCATGGTTGCACTTTTTGGAACATAAAACCGAAAGAAAAACTTTTAGAATTAAATAAACGATAAGGCGTAAAGTTATCACATCCTGTGACGAGTGCAGAAGGGACTCATTAGTTTTTGGTTTTTCCTTACATTTTCATTCTCATAATGCTTTCAATTTACAACGATGCATACAAAAAAAAAAACCGAATGTGGCAGTTCAATACCAAAACTGAGTTATCTCAGTCAAAGATATTGCGGTGTATTCTTCTTTTACCCTTAATTTGGGAAAGCGAAAAAACTTTATAAAAAGAGTACGACATTCATTCGGTCCCCTTAACCTTCTGGTCTAGCGCTCTTGAATTTGATGAGTTTTTAGGATTTTTTTTTTTAAATGAAATAATGAGCAACAGAATTTAAACTTTGTAGATATATTTTATTACTTTAACAATACACAAAAAAAAAATTATATAAAAAAAAAATTATAATTTTAAGTAAACTAAAATTGGTGTTACAGTTGCCCGGATCTTGCTGGTGGGACAGGTTTTGAGTTTTCTACTGATCTCAAACAAAAAAAAAGAGGTTACAATTGGTATGAATGTAGTTATCGCAGGAACTAAAATGAAAAAAAAAAAAAAAATTTGACAAAATGGCGAGCTGTTGAAATTTACTTTACGAAAACACATATCCTTTTTTCACTACTTTTTGTATATGAAAAGTGAGAAGTATTCAATGTAGAAAGTTTAGTTCCTGTGCGATAAGCACTGGTTTTCTGAATAATATAGTAAAATGTGAGACGAATCGGTCGAGTAGTTTTTGTTTCTTGTGTCCCACCGTACAGAAAAATATAGTTTCGAGATAAATGAGTTTAAACTTCAGTTGGCCTTTTTTACCTGCTTCTGCGCTCACCTGCTAAATAGGCTGTAGAAGTCGAAATACTGGAAATATTTTACAGTATACTTTTAAAAGTCTATACTTTTGAAATATAGAAAAAATTTTTTTTTTTTGAAAAATCAAGACGAGGATGTGGCCTTAATCCGCCTTCAGTTGTACGGTAAAACCAAATAGCACGACAGCGCCTTATTGATACCACTTTCGCCGTTGTAAGCCTAAAAACAAGCTTCATTGCTGTTTCAGTGCAGGTTGGAGTAGCTGTCTAGAGACACATATAGGCCTGAACGGCCCATTGTGGTAACATATGGTTGGACCTACAGTTTAATGCGGGTTTCGAACGGCGGTGTGGTAATTTATTGCCACTTGATGGTTTTGTCATTGCCTACCAAGATGTGTACTTATACACTTTCTTATAATTCTCATACACTTCATATTGATAGTGAATAAGTATAAGAAGATAATGAGAATTGACTACCAGACTAAAACGGGAATCGAACCCGAACCTCTCGGGTGAAAGTCCAAAGCACTACCCATTATACTATTGACGTCTTCAAAACAGGCTTTAAAAAAATATATGCGCTTGCTCTTTTATACCTTTCTGTAGTTGATCCTGCCTCATGTTTCTAAAAAGGAAATCAACACAGCCATTTTTTTTGTGCGAAATTTTAAATCTGCCCACATGTAGGGATATCTCTACACCGAGACTCTTCATGGCCGTCTCGTTTCAGGCTGTTGTTTGAACTTGAAGTTAACCAGAAGTTCTTGATAAATATTACACTGATTATATTTAAAGGTGCGATATTAGAGGGAAATGATTTTATTGTGCAGTTATACCGTATAAGAAAACGAAGACAAGTAAAGCGTTTGTAATCACATGTGGGAGCTAAATGTTGCCCTTTTGTAATAATCTACAAATAAGTAGATAGGTACCCACCCACCTTACTCTTTCCTACCCTTTAACTCCCCTGCAATCATTGTTGCAATTTAATTTTGTACTTTTCACATGCATCATTTTTCTTTTAAGGCTCCTTTTTTACATTATACATACCCGCTCGCTCACTCCTCGCTTTTTTGACATAATGTGATGCAATTGTACTGCAATATTTTATGTGGTACTTCTATAGTATATCCTCTGCTTACTCGGTCTTCCCTGTAACTCAACAATATGCAAACTGCGGTACATCTTCCCCAGTGTGCTGTGACAAATTGAAATGAATTTGAATTTTTACATTTTTAACGCGAAATTACGACAATTCAACAATAAAATGTGCTATTTCTTTATACACTTTTCTCACGCTTTCTTTTTGACTTCTGACTGACGGCAATGCGATGAAGTCACCATGTTAGCAGCCATGTTGGCGGATGTGTGTGGATGCGAATACGGATGCGGCAGCTTTGAGTTACGCGTTGCTCCTCGCTTTGTATAACATCGTGTAGGTCTGAGCGGAGTTTGAAATGTGGCGTGGATTGTGCACATTGCATTGTCAGCGTATTTGCTGTTGCTACTGCTGCTTCTCAGTAGCAACACAACAACGATGACGATGCCGGCAACATCAGAAACGGCATCAGCAGCAATAGTTCAAATGGTGTTACTACATACTACTACTACTATTTTGATTCTGTTATAAATCGGCGGCTGTTCTTGTTACTCCTTTTTGATGTACTCGTAGTTTCGTGAATTATTGTCGCGCATTTTTGTCATTTCATTTTTTAACTTATTTCCATTTTCCTTTTTGTATTTAATAAAAATTTCATTTTAACCTTTTTCTTTTTTAGTTCTGTTCTTTGCTTTCATTTTTTCTCTTTATACCATTTTGCGTACAATATTTCATGTTGCACAACAACAGTTTTTGTTGTTGTAATTGTTGTTGCTGTTCATCGTGCATCGTTGTTGCAAAAATGGCAACTCATTTGTCAATTGTCACACTTTGATGATGTGCAATTGTTGTGTTCCAGCAGCGTAGTTTGCATGCTGATTTATGGTGGAGGCTAAAGTCACTCAAAATACGACAGAGAGAGAGAGAGAGAGAGAGAGTACAGTTTCAAATTACTTACATACATATATGCTGGGTAACTCTTCTTATTTTGGAATTAATAACAAAGGAAACATGTGTGATGCAGCAAGCCCTCTGTTCCCCGACCTTCTTCTTCCCAATGAGTGAATTTGGAATCATTGCTGGAGTGAGATGGGAGAGGAGCTAGTGTCAGAGAGCAAGTGTGATATTTTACGTGACTGTGAGAGCGAAGAAGAGAGCATCAACCAGCACCAGTGTTCTCGTTAATGTGCACTCCAGGGATGCTAACTCATTTTTTCTTTCTCCCCGATAGCCCTCGAGAAATTCCCCGATTTTCGATAAAATTCTCCTCATCGGTATAATTTCATATTATAACTGTGCGAAACGCACTTTCCATATAAACATTTTACAAAAATGAAAAATATCTTAAAATTGGTCTAGTTGAGTGTTATTTTAAACTACCCTTAACTTTCTCGGTCCAAAACTTAACTAAATTTTATAGGACTGGTAGATTAATAGGGATGCACTTTCTGACTCCAAAATTCTTTTGACACATGGGAGATTTCATTTCACAAAATCCACTCTTAAAATCGATCAGGCTCAATCTTGCACAAAATTTAGTCCTATTGGGTAGTAGACCATATTTCGAGTTACTAGACGTTCACTTTAATAGGTAATTAAGCCTCAGCCCACTTTTGGATATCAAAGTTCTCAAAGGAAAAGACATGAGCTTTCAGGAAGTGCTGGACGAAGACATAGCTAAGCCTTTCTGAACGGCCGAAAGGGAAGCCGAAGCGCGCACGACTGTTTTGGCCTAACTGACACTCGGCGCAATAATCGTTTATATTTCCGAAAGCTCTGCGAGTTTCTCTCTGAAATTTTTACAAAATACTTTCGAAATATAATATTTTCAAATAGCATACTTTAAAAAAAAAAAATCAATTTCTCCAAACCAATAACGTGCAGGGTTCTCTTAAGAAAAGGTGAAGATTTTAACCCTTAAACGCCCAATACGTCCGATTTCAATTAAAAACATACCTAGAGGTAGTATTTGTGATTCCGAACAACGTTTGTTCTACGTGTTTTCAAATAAATTAGTTTAAGGTGCAGTTATTTTAAACTACATGGTTGACCTCTGTAGTAACATTTGGCGATTATCTGGAGAATAAATTAAAATACATTCGCAATAATTTTTAAAACAGTTATTCGGTGTTATCCCATACCGCCTGACACAAATCTGTCCACACAAAATTCGAAAATAAAAACACCTTTTTTTCAGTTAGTTGTTTAAAATTTTTGCAAAACATTCTTTTCGAGCTAAAAATAACTGTAACAGTTGTCATTTTTCCATTCTTATTTATACGTATCGATAAAGAAAACTTTAGACAGTAAGATCAGATGTTTATTTTAAATGGCGAACGTAAAATGGCGGCACAGGCAGGCGCAGAAGTGGTTGGTCACTGCAGTGACCAGTGGGCATTTAAGGGTTAAGACCCAAAATATGAACTACATATTGCATAAGTTAAACGTTTTACATTACATAAAAGTTTACAAAAAAAAAGCTGAACGACTTCAAATTCCCTACAAAAAACAGCTCATACCCCGATTCCCCGCACTGAGTAAAATTCCCCGAAAATCGGGGAATTCCTCGCAAGTTGACATCGCTGGTGTACGCACAACAATATTAACATTTCTTCTCCAAAGAAGTGAACCTAGTCCCCAGTTGAGCCAATAACACAATAAGATAAGCTCGTTGCCCGGGTTCATAAGATTAAGTGTCATTGCCAACCGAGTAAATATTATAGATCTTGGGTCTATGTTATTTCATGAAGATGACCAAAAAATCAGAAGGAATAAATAAATATTGTTTATCCTTTACCAACAACTATACAAATGAGATGAACACTGCTAAGATGTGCTAGGGTGGTTAAAATTCCAACAATACGGTGCTTGGATATCGTCCGTGAAGTACTGGAAGTAACAATCCCTGTAGTGCAGTGATGGCCACCTATTCATACACAATGATCGATTGAACACTCTTTCTATGGAAATGAGCTCTGTACGTGTGAAATTTCTTACGCTCATTTGCCTGCGTGCAAGGCTTTGGCCTACGCTGCTGTGGTGACATCTTCTGTAAGTGGATGGCACTTGTTAAGCTGAAGAAGAGTTGATTTTTGGCTAAGCTACCACCTCACTTTTATCGAAGATGTGCTTTCTGCCCTAGACAAGAATGAGACTACGCCAGTTAAGTTTAGGACCGCTAGAAACCAGGCTTCTGCCACAGTAACGGCGGATGAATTCTCGACTTTATAGGTTTCACCTAGAGTAAACATATTTCTCACACACATTACTACACAGTTCCCTTTCATTGCAGTAAAAGGGGTCTCGCTGTAGGTAACTAGGTTCCGCCGACTTAGCGAACAGTGACCACGAGAAGATGAACCTATAAGTAGAAAGTAAAGGTAGTTAAGCTGCAGTTCATTCAAAAATTTGTTTATTCGGTGAAACCGATCATAAAGGACGAAATATTTGATACCAAATAAGTACATACAATTACATATTCCAATAAAAATGATTGTAAATCTCAATTGCTACCAATAAATACCAGGAAAAAGAAAAAGACTATGAACAGCACTTATCATACAAAAAATAGACATAAATAAATTTATGACGGCAATAATAGCAGCAAAAACGACTCATCAAATTCTGACCGGGCGCAAAAACAAGCCAAAATGCTTAAACAGAAACAGAAGCAACAGAAAAGCAAAAAAAAAAAATATTAACCCTCCAAAAACAGTAAAAAAAAACGCAACGTGAATCTTAAGTTTACGAAGTCATAATAGCAAATTTTAACGATTACAAATCGTTTGCAGTTAAAAACAAAATGTATTACGAAAAAAAGTGCTAGTAATATAGACAAAGAAAGACAGAGAGGGAAAAAGATAACTGAGCAGCAGCTACGATTATCGAGTAATTAAAATTTAAGGGGCAACAGACAAAACCCTCTGCAAAAAGCAAAAACAACAAAGAAGCCTTAGGTTATTTTTGGACATAGAAGAGCTGGAGACAGACAATTGAAAGAACAATGTTCATTGTTGCCGCTGCCGCTGCCGCTGCCGCCGCACTGTTGATAATGATTATGATAATGATAAGAAAAATGATCAAAAATTATGAGTTCATAATAGCCATAATTAATAATTTTAACAATTCGCACAACATTTCAAATATAAAATAAAAAACAAAAAGAAAACGATGGAAATTTTCTTTCTTCCTTTTACCTAAGGCAATTTCTACATTTTCTCATTCATTAATTTTGTAAACATTTCACAAATGTTTACCATAAAATCATTAATAATCAGTTTGATGTGTTTTTCTGTTACTCACCTCGCCACCGCCCTTAATGGGTTAATTTCATGTTACAACATCAAAATTGCTAAACGCTTACCGCCCGAAACCATTTGTCTAGGTTATTTTTCCAATGCGACTATGTAAGCAGGTTTCGATTAGAGCTTTCTCTAGTTGGTTTGGTGGTTTGGGGGTTAAATTAGTTTTTGTTTTGTTTTATGTGTTAATGTTTCATTTTGGACTTTGTACAAAAAAATAAGCTCAAAACAAGAATTTGCTTTGCATACTTTTTGAGTATAGATAACATTTTCCGTCCATCACTAATATATACATTTTTGTTTAGCTCTTTTCATTTTTATTCTTTATTTTGAAAGGAATTTCTCCAATTACACTTTAGCTGTGAGTATTTGCTTTCTTCCTTTGTCTGCCTGCCTGCTTACCTGCTATTTGCTTATTCGCCTTAACTTATGCAAAGCATAAGTTTCATTGAGTTTTCTTTCTTATACTTAAAAATTTTGCTGATATTATCTTCTAAAAGGTTTTTCTACTTGATAATGATAGAAGATTTTGTATTTTTGTGTCTGGTTCTTCTTGATTATTCTCTTACAATCCAAAAAAGGTTAAATCTTTTTTTCTTGTTTTATCTTAAACTTTTAACATGACTTTGCTTTGCTAACTAACGCATACATATTTATCAAGATCATTTTACTTTCTCAGTCAAATATTTTTGGTAGTACTGTCTTTTTCATTTTCTCTTTCATTTCTCTGTGCAAAGAGATTTCATCATTCTTGCAATGAGTCAAGAATGATGATAAGCTGTTATTATTTCAAAGTGAAAAATTTTAATTTAATGTATACTTCAAAGTTTCTGAACTATTTGTGAGGGCATCAGTAAGTGGTAATAAAAATAGTTTTATAAAAAATTTATGAAATTAGTTTAATATTTTACAAGTCAATTAATAATAATAACAATTTAGATACAACAGACTATAGTGAATAAATTTAAAAATAAATTTTAAAAGCCATATCAAAGAATATATAATACATAGAAGGCACATCTCTCAAAATTTTTCCAAAATATGTTTCTTTCGTTTAGGGTGCGGGCGGTCGCAGTAAAGAGGAAGAGCAAAACCACTCATTTATTTTGCTTTTACTCTCTCCCATACACTCTCATGGTGTTTTTTTCTTAGGCTCTCACATATCGTTACAGAGTACTGCTAAGTAAGACTGCGTATAGTTTCATCTGAATGGGTTTTATACGGAGAATATGAAGGTACATGTCATTGTTTTTTTTTTTTTGCGTAGTTGCCGAGTATCAATATTGTCTTCCAACCTAATTAATTATTTTTTTTTCAATTTGTGACCCAAAATTGTGGTCGTAGTTAAATTTCTTTTAGTAATATTTTTTTTTTGTATTCGAAAAAGCATAACAAGTTGAAATCAAGTTTAGAAAGTTTTTAAGGGGCCACCTCCCGTTGTAACTTTTAAAAAATCTAATTTTTTGCACTTTCTTAGAGTAAATGTTTTCAAAAATATGTCTACAAATTTTTAAGTTGATCCCGAGAAAATTTTTGACTCTTTATTTGCAAAAAAATTTTCTTCTTGACATTAAAGTAAGTTGAAACTTTAAACTCAAAAAAGTCATTATTGAAGTCGGTGAACACGATTATTCAACAACTTCTAAACAGATTATTTTCAAATTTATATGCTTTTTAAAGTAATCTAGATTGATAGAAGGAAAACTTTTTTTTTTTGCAAATGAAACAGCGTTTTTTAGTTAAAATTAAACTGTTAACTTTGACAGAGGGCCATTTTGTTATATAGTATGCATATTTTTTCACATCCTTCGATTAATCACTAGAAAATCGTATAATAAAAGTAAATCCATTTCATTTTTGGATTTCAAATGTTCCAGATTTGCAAAATATTGCTCATCGCAAAACATGTTTTCCAGAAAGGCGTCGACGGGGTCGCTCATAACTTATAAAGTTTTAAATATTTTTGAATAGAGATTAGTTGAAGTTAAGTGCAATAGATGTACTTTTAGATAAAAAATATTTATTTTTAATAAAAAACTTTATTAGCTTACCTGAAAAAAATCTTGAAAATACCTATTTTTTCGCGTCACAACTTGGGATTTGAATTTTATAATCTGTGCCATACATAAAAGCACACCGGCTTTGCGATGTAAATTCTGCTAAATAATGAAAATACCACCTCATATTACCAGACATATGAGAAAAAAAAACAAAATACAAAACTCTCATTAAACAAAGCCAACAACAAAGAGAAACAAACTATTTCAACCACTCATTGGGTTTATGAGAACAACTGAATTTTGAGTGTAAACTGGAGGCAGTTATGGCTCCATAGAACCAAATTTTTGTGCAAATAAATTTGTTCGTGATGCGCCTTCTATGTATTATATATTCTTTGGTTAGACGGTTCAAAAAATGGATTTTTTTTAGTACATAAATTGTTAGTAAAACTATTGAAAAATTTGTTTCCAAAATTTTAAATGAAAATTCCAACTCCTTTTATTGTTATAAGCCATTAAAGGGAGTAGGTCTCATTCAGGCACCGAGCGCGCCTCGTTTTTCAAACGCGATTTTCTCAAGACGACTTTTTTTTTAAATTGCGTACACGCTAGTTTGAAAATTGGCAGTTACTTTCTTCATAGTATTGCGCTCTATATGAACCTAAAATCGGAATATCATCATTATTTAAAATAATTTTTTTTGCAAAAAAATTGTAAAAAATGGCAAATAATCATGCTTTTTTGATTTGACCCCTGAAAAAAATTCAATTATTATAGCATTTAGGTTTATATAGAAGAGAGACATAAAATAAAAGTAAATTCCAACCTCGTTTGATTTCAGATAAAATTACGTCTTTCAGAATGTACGCAAAATGTTGAGTCAGATTATGACTTGCAACATGGGGTTGCTAATATCTTCGGTGTTTTTCAAGGAAATTCTTCAAAAATTTATATTATATCGGCCATTCCAAAGTAATGGAAAGAACAAGGGGACTCTTATAATGATATTGATCTCATACAAGGAAATTATATTTTCCTTTGAAACTAGGGAGCTTTTGAGGGTCCGATAACAAGTTCTTACCACCAAAGTTTCGTTAAAAAAATAATGAGTCCGTCTAAGTTATACATCAACAAAGTGGGTAACGGAGAGGACGCGTACGATGTGGGAAATCTTTTTTTCAGTTTCAAGTCCCGAATTCTGCGAATGCCAGCGAGCTTTTTTTGACGATTCATGGACCTTTGTAACTTACGTTGGTTTCGTTGAAAAATAATTACATAATGAGAGAAAAAACATGGGAAAAGTAACGGAGAGGACAAGTACGATCGCTCTCTTACATTTTTATGTTATATGGAGAATCGACTCAGCAAATGTTTAATATTTGAAAATTGTAAATGATTCTAAGTAATTACATAAGTAAATAAAATTAATAGATATTTATTTAAAGCAAACTAAATTCATATGAAGTATACCAGTTTGGTGCACATCCAACTGCATCTTTAATGCATACATCACCAATGAACAGGTATTTAAACTAAAGGGAAAAATTCAAGAAAACTCAGTTACGTACGAAATTTTGCTAATTGCATTGAGCGTACAGTAATTTAAGTCATTTACAACTTTTACGAAAATTAAGTTTAAAACTAAAAAATTAAAGTGAAGTTTATTCATCTAAATCTATATTGTCCCCTTCAAAGTAATCCCCATCGACTGCAACACACTTATCCAATCGCTTGATCCAATCCTCCAAACATTTTTCATATTCGGTTTTTGGTATGTCCATCAGTGCTTCCTGCAATTTTTCTATTACTTCCTCTCGGCTGCTGAAACGAGTTCCCCGTAATGTTTTTTTAACTCGATTGAACAGAAAGAATTCACGGGGAGCCAAATCAGGTGAATTCGGTGCCTGTTGGATGGTATTTGTTGCATTTTTCCTCAAAAAATTACCAATAATGATGGCACTGTGCGACGGTGCAAAATCCACGAGTTTTCTGTCCACAATTCTGGTCTCTTTCGGCGAATTGCTTCACGCAAACGTCTCATAACGTCCAATTAATACTCTTTGTTTACTGTCTGGTTCTTTTACACCTGGGGATTACACCGTTGTAGTCCATGAAAACCGTGAGCATTGCCTTCTTTTTTGGCTGTAAACGACGTGTTTTTTTGGTTTCGGCCCACTTGCCTGATGTTTGGATTGCGTGTCGTACTCATAAACCCACGTCTCGTCTCCAGTAATGATCCTTTTGATGAATGTGGGATCGGATTCAGCCTCGCAAATCATGTCTTTTGCGACGTCAACACGGTCTCTTTTTTGATTGAAATTGTAGTCTTTTGGCACCAACTTTGCTGCTACACGACGGAAACCTAAAACATTAACCAAAATGTCTTGGACGTATCCATATGCAATGTTCAAGTCCTCCGCTATCTCTCTGATGGTTAATTTGCGGTTATTGAACAAAATTTCTTTTACTTTATCAATGTTTTCGTCGGTTTTCGATGTCGATGGTCTGCCACTGCGTTCATCATCTTCGATTGACTCACGACCACTTTTGAACCGCTCGTGCCACTGGCAAACGACCGTTTTCTTTAGAGAATCGTTGCCGAAACACTTTTCCAACATTTCCAACGTTCGCTCACCATTAAATCCGTTTTTTACGCAAAATTTAATACAAGTTCGTTGTTGCAAATTTAAATCCATTTCTAAAATTGTAAAAAAGTCGCCAACACACACAGAGATAGATGTACTCTTTGCTACGTAACTTTTTGTCAAGCTATGACGCTAAGATTTAGAGGGAATATCAACAACAGATGTACTAACTTAACAAAAAAAAAACATAACTCAAATCGGAACCATGGGAGCTCCACACGGTGGTTATTCCGGGAACTTTTTGATCAAGGTGGTATTCGAGACTTATATGTATATTAACTGCATTTCAAAGCTAATACTGTTAAATGAGTAATATTAATGTTTTCGTCCCTTTAAGATTTTTTTAATCAAAATGTATAAGATTTTCATCGGTTGGGGGAGTATCCACTAATGGTTTAGATTATAGCATAAAAAGAATAGCGTACAAAAATGATCAGAATGATATTTAGTTAGAAGTAAATAGCTTAGATTTAAATACGAGCTTCTCCCTACCATTTTTGGTTATAATTGACATCTCTTTCTTCTAAATCCTCTGAACAATTTTTCTGCTGTTTTGAGAGACAAGAAATAATCTTTCCCCATAAAGTAAACAAATAGAGTAAGTAAGTTTTCGAATCTTAGTACCTCCTCTCCTCATTGAACATTTCTAGATTGCACTTAAGGTTGCAGTTGTTTGACTTTGTCACTGTTTTCTGAGGCATCTGCCTAAATTTCCATAAATTTTTATGTCTCTTTTTTAAAAGCATGTAATAATTGCACCATGCGGCATATTTTCATGATTTTTACTACTGTTCTTTTAGTTTATTCTAATACATTTTTCTAGTAACCCTCAAAAGTATGATACATTTATACATGATATTTAAGTTTTCAATATTTAATAAGTTCACTAAACCCATAAAATTGCAAGAAATATGTAAAAAAAAAAAAAATTTGTACAACAATGAATGATAAGAAGACTCTAGCGATTCACCCGCACTGTCACAAGTTGATGATTTTCTTTACACGCTCACCCTTAATGTAAAATAATGCTATATTATAGCATAAACATATCGTATAACTAAGAAAAATAGCAACAATAACGAAAAAATAACACTTAACCTGTCGTCTTAGAAAGATTTTCAAATACATACATTTATGCATGAACATAAATACAAGAAAAGTGGAAGTAGCAGTAAAGTAGCTACTATTTATACCAATAGTATTATATTTGTATTTACCTTTTGCACATAAGAAGCTAGGTTCATACTTAAACTTAAACTCCCTTTTTTCAATGTTCAAGCGAGAAAAATTCCATTATTAACTTTACGTTTGTAATTTATGTGTAATTTTTATTCTGTTTTTTTTTTTTTTTTTGTTGCTATTTTGCTTCCTTTTTTTGTGTTTCCCTGGTAATGGCCTTCAATATTTTACTACCTTTTTCACTTAAAGTGCAATAACTATTAAATTTTTCCATGTATGTAGAAGTACGTAGCGTTTGTGTGCATGCATTCCTAACTTTCTTTTTGTTGTTGTAGCTTTCAATATGGTTCGGGGGCGGTCGATTGCTCTTTGTTCTACTTGAATGATTTGCTTAAGGAAATATTTTTCTTTAATTTTTGTTAGCTTATTCTTTCTTTCTTTCTTTGTTGTTACTACTGCAATTGCTCTGGCTACTTGTTGCAAAAGATAGTAGTTGATTCCTTATTTTTAACCAATAACTTACCCTGAGAATGTTAGGGATCGAACCATAAAACAGAAGTCAGGCCCAAATTCAGAAAAAAAGTCAAACCAAAACTCAAACCCAAAACCAGACCAAAACTCACATCGAATTCTGGCCGGTTCAGATAAAAATTCAGACTTAAGTTCAAACAAAATTAAGATCAAAATAAAACCAAAATTCCAACTGAAATACAGACCGTCCTAGACTAAAACTTTGCGCAAAATTCAGACCAAAAGTGAGAACGATTTCAGGCCAAACTCAAACCTGACTAAAACTTAGAACGATTCAGGCTAAAAAGTCACAGTAAATTCAGTCCAAAATTCCTATCAAACTCAAGTCTAAAATTTGACCAAAACTCAGACCAAAGTTCAAACCAAATATAAGACCGGTTCAGACGTAAAATCGGACAAAAATTTACATCAAAATTCTAACCAAACTCAAACTTTATTCAGACCACAAATCAGGTTAACATCATATTCAGAACAAACAAAAAAAATAAAACCAAATTCAGACTAATTTCAGATTAAAATTCAAACCAAAACTCAGACTCGGTATTCAGACCGATTCAGACAATGAATACAGACCACATTCAGACCAAAGTTCTAACCAAAAATTAATCCAAATCATATTAAAAATCCAACCAAACCAAATCAGAAATCAGATCTCAATTGTGATTACAAATGAAACTAAAACAAAATAAAAGTTCAAATCAAGTACAGACCTAATATCGGAACGAATTTGAATGAAAACTCACACTAAAATTAGTCCACAATTCTAAACAAAACTCAGATGAAATTTAAACTTGAAATAAGATTAATATCAAACCGATATTTAGACCAAAGCTCGGTCCAAACTACAAACCAAAACTGAGACCAAAATCCCGACAGGAAATCGGGTGGAAATAAAATCAAAACTCAAACCCAATAAACAGACCAAAGCTCAGAGTAAAGCTCAGACAACTTCAGACCAAAGCAGACCAAAATTCCGATAGAATTTAGATCATAACCTATACTCAAAATAAGATATAACCAAACATGAAACCACCTAAAATCAGATCAAGAACCAGGGCATCAAAAAATTGAGCAACAAGTGACAATGAAATTTTAAATTAAATCTAAAAATGTAGTATTTAAAAGCAGTAGAGTTGTTGAAAAAAATTTAAGAAGCTACATATATAAGCATACGAATTTTTGAAAGACGCTGCAGCTCCCACTCCTCTCCTCGAGGTCCACCGCTGTGTACATGTGCGAAGAGATCAGGAAAGTTTTAGTACGTGTGCGATTAAATTCGAACATTCATGTTCTCGAAAAAATCGAATACGAACATTTCCAAATAAACGTTTCTCAGCGTCATTATGTTTTAAAGAGGTGAACTCTGCCTTAAATAAGGTGCCCAAATATGTCAATTATATCTGAAACATGGCAGTGCATACTTGCATTTTTTTATGATTTCTTCATTTCACTTTTTCTTTTTTTTTCGTTTGCTGTGCTCAACATAAAGTTCTTTACTTCTTTTTCGTTCTTTAAGAAGATAAAAGTTTTCAACTTTTTTTTACATTCATTTAATTTTTTCGCTGTCGTATGTAGAGGAGAAAAACTTTACTGCTTGAAAAAACCAATTGAGAATTATTCAATTGCTCAATAATGCCATGAATTGAATTTCTTTGAATGTGAATTTTTACTTTTGGAACATCTTCTTTCTCTCTCTCTCTCTTACTCCCTACACCTTCAAACTTTCTAAGTTATTGGTAGACAAAATTTATTTTCTTCTTTTTTTTTTGGGAAAAAGGTTTAAGTCTCTGAATTTTTGTGTGCACGGCGATACTGTCCCACCAAAGTCATTCAACTTGAAGTTTTTTTATCCTTCTCTCTCTCGCTCTATCTCTTTCTTTATCTTTATGAGTATTTTTTTTTTGTGTGCATTTATGCATAAAACTTTTTTGCTGCTGATTAAGAAATTTATTACGATTATTGGCATTATAATCATTTTTTTTTATATTTGAGTGCATATTGTTCTTTTTCTTGTTTTAATTGTATGGGTCATTAAAGTCAACACGAACGTTTGGCTTCATAAATTACTGAAACTTATTATTTGTGAATTTTATTGGTGCCAAACGCTGGTTTTGCATAGCAATTTTAAAAAGAAAAATTAGCATGTGCGCCAGTTCTCTTCAAAAAAGCAAAGAGGTACAATGATACAAAATCACAAAATATTTTTGATTTTTATACAATTTTAATTCAAAGTTCAGTCCAAAATTCAGATTGAATAAAACCACAAATTTTATTAAATTCTAACCATAACTCAGACAAAAACTCAAACTAAATTCAGACCGAAATTGTGACTAAAACTCGGTCCAAAACTTAGAGCAAGAATTAAAAACCAACATCGGGGAAAAAAGTTCTGAACAACTTCAGACCAACCTCATAGCCAGGTCAGAGCAAAAATTGGGCAAAATTCAGTTTGAATTCAGTTTGAATTCAGACACAAATTCTTACCAAAAAAATCAGATATAATTTTGATCAAAATCTAGACCATAATTCAAACAAAAAGTCCAAAAATCAGAGCTAAATCCAGACTAAAACAGACAAAAGTAATATCACACCAAGAATTAGACCAAAATTTAGATCCAAATTCAGGCTGACTTAAAATAAACAGAATTCTAGATAAAACTTAGTCCAAATTCAGAATGAAAATCAGACCAAAAAACATGTCGCAGCAAATTCTAACCAAACCTCAGATCAAAAATCGGAGCAAATTCTGATTCAACTACAACCCAGACAAAAATACAGAAAAAATTTAGATCTAAATTCCGTTCAAAGTTTAGACCAAATTACTATGTGGTATCACAATGGGCCGTTCAGGCCTAAGTGTATCTCTCGACAGCCACTCCAACCTAACCTAACCTAGACCAAATTCACACAAATCTTTTCAAAAATAAGATCGAAATTCCCATTAAATTTGTACAAAATTCAGACCAGTTGCCAGTACAGTGCCCACTGTTCTTGATGCTCGTGGACAATCATATGTCTTGCATCCGCTTCGGAAGAAGACATATGAAGTCAGGTTCCTATCAATGGCTAAGTCCAGAGGTCGTACTCCTGGGTCTTCGTCTTCTATAACGACGGATCCAAAACCTCAAACGGTACTGGATCCGGTTGGTACTTGGACGATGAGACCAAGTACTCTGTTTCCACTGGAAATATGGCGTCAGTCTTCCTAACGGAGCTTTTTGATATCCTAGACGGGGTGAGCTGGATAATTGAGAAGAGGTGGCATGGGATGTGCATAGATATCTGCAGTGATAGCCAATCTGCACTAAAGGCCCTTGCTAACTCTGACCGCTCCTCAAAATTGGTCAGCGAGTGTAAGGCAAAACTAAATAGTGTTGCAAAACACAAAAAGTTATGCCTTATTTGGGTTCCAGGACACTGTGGTATTGCAGGGAATGAACTAGCTGATAAACTAGCTAATGAAGTCTCTGCAATTACACAATGAGGTCCGCAACCTTTTCTTGGCGTAAGTTCTGGGGAGATCATGCGCTGGATCAACGATTTTGTGGTTCCTGCAGAACCGCAAAGTGTTTCGTGAGACAATCTAACAGGAAATCAGCGGAATTTCTGCTCAAACTGAGAAGAAAGAAACTGAGATTACTGGTGGGTGTCATCACAGGAACAACACATGTGGTCAGCATATGACTAACATGGGCGTCATCACCGATCCAATTTACCAATCGTGTCTTGAGCACGACGATACTACGGAGCATTACCTTTGTAGCTGTCCGGCGTTTGCGAAAATCAGATTAAGGCTGCTGGGTAGTGATGTCTTGAGTATGAATAATGTTCATACTCTCCCTCTTCCTGAGCTTCTAAGGTTCATCAGTGAAACAAAGAAGTTCGAGGTTGAGAAACCCTAGACCTTTCTTCGTCCCATATATCCCTACATAACTTTCCTGTGTCTCTACTCTCTTTTACTGGTTCTATTCTTGGGTATAGCACAATTGTCCTCGTTGACTGAGTGCTTTCGTTAAGTCCAGCCCACCCACAATTCTAAACTCTAAACTCAGACCAGAAATTGAATCAAAAATAAAGCTAAAAGTCGCACTCAATCTTGACCAAAACTCTAGCCAAATTTCAGAGTAAAAATCGGATTAAAATTCTGACCCAAATTCAAATCAAAATTCTTACTTCTGATTATAAATTGGTCCAAACTGAGACTGAAATTTTGACAGAAATTCAATTCAATATTTCTATAAAATTCTAATGAAATCTCTTACTAAAACTTCAGACTAAACTAAGGCCAAAAATCTGGCCAAAATTCAGGATTCTCTCAGAACAAAATGGAGATCCAAGTTCAGACAAAAATCCGACAAAGTTATAGACCAAATTCAGACCAAAAATTAGACCCAAGCTCAAACCGAAAACTAGACCTGAAATAAGATTGAAAACCAGATTAGAAAATCAGGCTTAAAAACGAATAAAAACCCGTACCGAAACGTTATCAGAGTCAACAAAAATAGGAAATAGAAATTGAATATTTCTGATTCTGAAATTGTGGATTTATTGTAGTTAGAGTTGGGTAGTAATGATTGCTTTAAAAATTAAATTCCATCTCCATTAAATTACAAGGAATTGTAATCGGTAATTGAAATTTTTAATTTCCTAGGTAAAGGAATTGGAAAAATTTTCGATTCCATTACAGGGAATTGTATTTTGTAATTAAAAATATATCAATTCCTTAAAGGAATTGAAAATGTAATCGAAAATCTAAGAATTAAATTCCAATTTAGTTGGAATGATTCCTAAAAAGTAATAAATTCCCTTTTAGTTCAATTCCAAAAAACCAAAAAAAAAAAAAAAAAATAAGAATTCGGAAAACATTGTAAAATGCTTCTAATAAGCCATTACGTATAAAATTTGGGGCACTTCTCTCGTAACGGCATTTTACAATGTTTTCCGAAATTTTTATTTTAATTTTTTTGGTTTTTTGGAATCGAACTAAAAGGGAATCAATTACTTTCGAGGAATCATTCCAACTAAATTGGAATTTAATTCCAAGAAAGTAATTGATTACACTTAAATAATAAATTCCTTTCTTTTCAATTACATTTTCAATTCCTTTAAGGAATTGATATATTTTTAATTAATTAATTTAATAATTTAATTACCGATTACAATTTCTTGTAATGATATTGAAAGTTTTATCAATTCCATTACCAAAGAATTGAAAGCATTTAAGTAACAATTACAATTCCTTGTAATTGAAATTGGGAATGTAATGTAATTAAATTTACCCAGCTCTGATTGTAGTAGTAGAACAGATTTTGGGGAGCCGAAGTTTTCATAGCCCTCTATCCTTTTTGGAGCTCAAATTGCTCAGACTGACTTCTGTACTTGGTACTGGATGTTAATAAATATTTGTCAAATCTATGATCTAAATCTAAAATTGTAAGGTTGCATTTCACGCAAATAATATTCCGTCAGCAAAAAGAAGCATTTGCAGAAATTACTTGTGGCCTTACGGTAATTAGTAGTAGCTTCAAATCTATTAGAATTTGTTGCCTTTAAGTGAAATGTAATTAAGTTTTTGGTCGAAGACAAAGCTTTCCAGTTTCTTATTACCATTTTGCCTTTATTTGTTTGTTATGCTTTATTTAATCTTAATGAATCTTGGCTACTTACCAAAATATTACAAAACCCTCTTAGCATAAATAAATTTACAATTGCATACAACTGACAAAAAATAAAAGAAAACTAACAGTAGAAAAGAAAAAAAATATAAAATTAAATCTTAACAACTCGTAAAAAGAAAAATAAAAATAAAATTCATTGCTAGTACTTTACACTTTATATATGTATAATTTTTTCCTCAACTAGGTACTGAATGTTTTTTGTTTTATTTTGTTTGGGTTGTAATCTTTGAAGCCTTCAGGGGTCGTGTCAAGATTTCATTAAAAACAATTTTATAAAGTTTGTTTTTTTTTTCTTCTACTGATGTTCTGTTGCTCATTCACAACTGAGTGCAACACAATCGGAGTCAAACAGTTGGAGGAAATTGACATAAAAAAAGAAGAAGAAAATGAACAAATTTTTTGTCTACGTGTCTGTCTGTCTGCATGAAAGGTAGACAGACATTGTTGCCAACAACAAAATTCCCTAGCGGCTTAAATATTTTAAACTTTCGCTGTTCTCGAAAATGAAAGCGAAAACTTGAGCAAAAAATAAAAAACTTTTCGCAGATATTCAAATATCTACGAATACTTACTCTTATTTAACTCATTAATTGAGTCAGTAGCCGCCTCAAACGAAACCCTAAGAAAACAAAAAGCCAAGGGTAACAATTTCACAACTGAAGATATTTTTGGCTCGTTTCGTTTTATTTTACATACAACATGCATCGACAATGAAGCCAAAGGAATTGAAATTATTTTCCAGGGTTCCTTTTTTTTTGTTTTTACTTTGTATTATTGTATGTATGTGTCTGTTTATGTATGAGTGTATACTATTTGTGTGATATGAAAGACATAAACAACGATAAAACATTTCAAATAAATATAAATGATACTTTCCGCCAACTTTTTTGGGTGCTACTTCCTTTTCTTTTTCCCCTTTTAACCTTAAAAATTTTGTGTTGTTTTTATGCCATCGCGTTTTTTGTTTTCTACTGTCTGTCTGTCTGCCTGTCTAATGTTGATTTCCTGGCTTCAGTTAGCTACTCACTCACTTCGATTCACCTCACTTCTTAGCTCATTTACAGAACGTACAGTAATAGCGTATAGCATCTTTTGGCTGTTACTGTGTTCTTTTTTTGTGCCACATGGAAAACGACGGAAATGAAATTTAACTGTGAATTTGCATTGGAATTCGATTAAATCGTTTATGCAAATAATACGCTTGCTTACAACAACAACAGCACCACCAAAGAAAAACTTAACTTACTTGCTATTTTCACTTGCACTCCCAGCATTCACTCTCATTCACGGTTGCCACTTATACATTTTATTTTGTACCAATATTTAAAAAAAAAATGTACCAAATGGGGGAAAAATGTACCAAAACAATAAGTTACATTAATGTGTTATTTTACACGCCACTGGATCTCGTAGGTAGTAGAATTGTTTATTTTTAATAATTATTTCCTATTTTTTACAACGATTTTCAACAAAAAAACAACGCGATTTTTGAAAAAAAAATTTTGAAGTCCGCCATTTTGTTATTTTTTAATCAAAATGTTTAGATCTACTACCAGCTGGAATGGCAATCCTACAGAACAATAATCTATCTAAATTTTTGTTTAAGATGACTTCAGGCACCAAATCACCCGGGCCCGCCCCACACAATTTTTTTTAAGTGCCCACTTCGAACGTAAAAAATACTAAAAAATATCGTAAAATAAACATCAAATAATTTTTGTTTGTACAGTTAAAGATGTCAGTAAGAACATATAAAATTGAAATAATTATATATTATTTTGTTTTAATAAAAAATTCCCGAAATAACCGTAAAAATTAGGCCGGAACACCAGAGTTAAAAAAAAAGTACCACATTAATTGAAATATATTTTGTATTTTAAAAATAGTCTTTGGCCAACTAGATATAATGAGACTCTTAACGTCGGACACAAAATTCTTTTGAAAGCATTATACATTACAAATATTTAAATTTTACCTTTTTCAACAAAAAATGTTTTGAAAATAAGTTTACAATTCTTAATTATTATAAAAGCCATCTTTGCCCACAGAATGTACCAAATTTTAAAAACATGTACCAATGTACCAAACGCAGAAAAATGGAAAAAAATGTACCAGTTTTGGTAGAATTGTACCAAAGTGGCAACCGTGCTCTCATTCATACACTCTCTCTCTCTCTCTTTCTCTCTCTTCTATTTTGTTGGCATTCCTAAGCTCGTTTCGTTTCTTCGTTGCAACCAATTTATCTATCTACATTAGTTGAATCTTCCCATATTGTTTTTTGCGCGTACATGCAATTTTGACTTGACTTCTCTTCCTCATTGCTTGCTTCTTCTGTTTCTGTTTCTTTGAAGGGTTCTGCTGGCTGCTGCATTATTAAGTGGCAAGCTTCTTGATTTTCATAATAATTTGCATAATTTTAATTTGTTTGTTTGGTATTTTGCGGGAAAAAACTGTTTGCAGAGTGGATACTTTTTGTTTTATACCTTTGTAGAGTTATGCAAACTTTTTTTTTTGTAATTTTATTGTTTTTCTTTTGTTTTTGTGCTTTTTAGTTTATGAATTAATTCAAGTGTAAAAAAGAAATAAATTGTTATTCGGTGTATGCACTTAATATTGTTAAGAAAAGTACTTAGATATTTAAATATTGTTGTGCTGAAATTTTTTGCTACACATACATATGAAAATGATGAATGGTTAAAGATTTTTTAATAATAAGGTGGGGTAATGGTGTTGGTAATTTTTAAAGAATTTTAGATGCAATTGCATTTATTTCTTAGTGAGGATACTGCAGGTCAGAGTGAATTGGGTAAATTGCAATGTATCACGTCAGGGAGACATGAGTTACCGGAATTGAATACGAAAGCTGCTATGCATCAAACTGGCTTTTCTCTCGCTCTTATCGCTTTATGGTCTAAACAGAATTGTGGCGTACAACGTAACGTCGAAAAATTGCTTCGGTTACTTTGTATATAAATTTTCCACTTACTCATGATATAATTTTTTTTTTTTTTTTGCTCCAAATTTATCCTTAATTACCAATCGCTTGATTAGATGCAATTCTGGCATGTTGTCACACGAAAAATTAGTGTCCGACCGATCAGGGCCGTAGCCAGAAATTTTTTTCGGGGGGGGGGCGGGGGGTTCTCATTCGAAGAAAATATTCATAAATAATTTTTATCAAACTGATTTTTAAATACAATAAATTAAATCAATGATACATTTGATGGACCCTATAAAATTAAAATTTTAGGAAAAATTTTCCAATTTTTTTAAATCTTAACCTCAAAAAAATGACCATAAGTGACAAAAAATTCACAGAATGATCAAATTGAATTTTTTTCAAATAAATATTATTCAATGTGCATTCTAGTGCATTTTTTTTTTTATCGTGAGGGACATAATTTCATTAACTCATTGACTTGCCACTTCTGATGATGTACCCAACCTCAAAAAGTTACCAAAAATAGTAGAGGCTAATTTTTTTCAAATGATCGTCATTGAGAATTTTAGCCATTATCAATGATAAGGAGCCCGGAAGAAGTTGGCTTATATTCCCTAAATTCGTGAAGTCACAACATTGAAAGAGAACTTTCTAGTCGTGGTGCTCTGAGCAATAATGCGTTAAAAAATTAATTTTAAGATGGGTTTTGCTAATAAGATGGAGTTTTTGCGAAAGAATTTTTCACGTTGAACACGAATCTGAGGTCAAAAACTTCCCATCACATAACGTTTTAGGAAAAAATGGGGTTCAAGCAAGTCTAATTTCACAAGGATCCGATAATTTTTTCTATTTTTATTAATTTTTCATCTTTTCAAACTGATTCAGGACGAAACTTTAAATCAAAAACAGTTACTGACCTAGAAAAACTATCAATGCAGGATTGCCCAGCATCACCTTCTCTTTTTGAATCCGTAGTCAAACCTCATGTCGATGAAAACAAATCGGATTTGATCGCTTAGTATAACTAAGATTTCAAATTTATTTTTTTTATATATGACTTTTTAGAAAAAAAACCGATGGAAGTAAAAAATATCGTTAAATAGATTTTATTTTGACTTTTTTTTCCATCCATTGGCAATTAATCTCAAAAATTTGAATAAAGTTTCCACATTTCGGGGGGGGGGGGGGGGGGCTGAGGAGATGAGAACCCTCAACCCCCCTCCCCCCCCTAAATACGCCTTGCGACCGATTATTCGGCTTCGGTTCTTCGGCTGTTCAGCCTAAAATTGCACCTTCGGCTTCGGAAAAAGTGGCCGAAGTTTTGGCTGAAGTATTTGCCGAAGCCGAAGATTATAAGCATTTTATTTTAAAATAATTTTAACTATAGATTGGCAGTAAAAATTTATACAAATAAATAAATGTGCAGTGGTTATATAAAGTATTTACATTACAATTTCTGTGTTATATTTTCTTCGTTTGCTTGTTCCATTTTTACTTTTGAAGTAACCCACAGATTTACAACCGTACAAACAGTAATCAGTGATTTTTTTTAACGAACAACCTGCTGGAGCTAATACAATTAGAGATTTATGCTTTTTACATTAAAATTTATCAATCCCAATTTTTTTTAAATCAATCAAAAATTTGGGAACTAGAGGAATAATTCTGGTTCCAGCTACAGGTCTATCGATTAATATGCTGATTTAATCTTTGTTTTTAGGTAAGTAGAATCATGGCAGCCATCGGCCAACTTTTTTTTTTTTGACACAGGAGTCGTTGAACGACAGTCGTTCTACAGTCGATATAACTGTATATTTTGACGTAAACAAATTTTTAAATGATTTTTGAAATAAATAATATTTGTCAGCTCCTTCGACAGTGAACAGTTATTTAGTGCTATTTAGTCAGCTTTTTATTTGGAGTATCTACTATTTATATTTTTCTGTATATGTTTGCAAATACATAGGTAGAAAAAATTTACTTTCAGAGTTTTATTTTTTATATTTTAAAAATCCTTCGGTCTTCGGCTTCGGCCGAAGATTACATGAACGGCCGAAGTTCGGCTTCGGCCAAAAAATCACCTTCGGTCGGACACTATTAGAAATAGGCTAAAGTGGCCTTAATATTGCCGGCGTAAAATCATCGACGGCGGCAATTCTATAACTTGTCAGAAATGCCCCCAAACCAAATCAAATTTCACATAGACCCTTTTGAGCACTTGATTTAAGAATGATTTGGCTAAATTTCCAGACCATTATCTGCAATTTTTAATTAGTAATGGCAGATTTTGTAATTTTTTTCATGGTCTTATGGCAATTTTGGTTTTTAATTTTTTTGAACCCCGTCCAAACCTTGTAAAAATCTGAAAAAATTGGAGTATGAGTATTCGGAAGAGACTTATTTACATAAGAAAAATCAGAGTAGTAAACCTATTTTTAATATGAAAAAATTGCATGTTAAAAGTTCATCCATTTTTTCCTCGCGAAGTCTTTCAATATATAGATTGTGACGCGTGCTGTGTGGCTAGTGGCACCATCTTGTTGAAACTACATATCGTTGATGTCAAGTTCATCCAATTCTCGCCACAAATGATCTTCCAACATCACACGATAGCGCTCTCCATTGACGGTAACATGACGGTATTACGACCGAAAATTGGAGTAAGCGCTCTTAAAGTGGCGACCACCGACTCAGAATTTCGGTAGTAATTTTTAATAATTTCCAAACGTTGCTGGTTCGTAAACTTAACCATGATGAAAATGTTGACTTTAACTAACCTTTTGACATTGACAGTTCATTAAAAAAGTTTAAAGGTGCGATACGAAATTGTTATGTCCCTAATGGAAAACCTTTTATATTATGGTGTCTATGGCTCCAGTCCTCAGTGAGGTCCCCCGTGAGTAATTTTTGGCAGAAATCGTATTTGTGGCCATTATACAATTCATTTTGCTTAGTATTTGCTTTAGTACTTCTTACAGAGAATTGCAGATTTAATTTTTTGATTGTTTTCTTGTTGCTAAAATATGTTGCCGTCTGGATTTGAAGCAGTTGATTGATTTTTACTGTAAACATGCTAGCGTCATTTTAATGCCAGTCGGCATCAACGACAATTACAATTGCTCTTACATTTTTGACATTTGAAATGACTGAAGAAGAAAACTGTAAACGAGTAGAAAAACAACAAAAATTATAAAAATGTGGAAATGGGGAAAAAGGTGAAGAAAACCAAAATGTGAACAAAACTAACAACAAGTAGAAAAGAACAAATATTGAAAAAAGGCAGAGAGTGAGAGAGAGAGATCAAACCCACAGAAAACTAACAACGAACAAGGCGTATTTAGTTCTGCTTTGAGAACGAGCAGAAAACACAACTTTAAAAATCCAGACAGTGAGATGGTGAGCAACAAGTTCAAAATACAATAAAATATTTCACTCTTTCATTCACTCAGCGGTTCTATACAAATTTTCTCATATATGGTCACAAAAAATGGACTCACAACTTTTTTATTTGCGGGTAAAAAATTTGTTTGCAGTTTTACACTCGTAGATTCGGATTTTGTTAAGAATAAAAACCAAAAAAATTATGAAAGAGTTTTTGGGAAAGGCTATAGAGCTTTTGGAATTTTGTACATTATAATGACCAAAACGCATGAAAAGAGTAAAAATTCGAAAAAAATTTTAATATTTGAATTTTGTTTTTTTTTTGTGGAAATAACAACTAAGGTTTATTTTGCAATGTAAAATAAACTTTTTGTTTAGAAAATACTTTAAAAAACACACTTGTTCACTAAGTATAAAAGGTGAAAATTTGAAACATTTTTGGAATTTGGGTTTATTTGTACTATAGCCAAGTATACAGATTTTTGTTGTTGAGTGACCTATAGTAAAATTTTATGGGCAACATATTTCGTGAACATATTAACCCTCTATCAACCCTCGTAATGGCTCAAAAGAGAAACTTTTTAGAAAAAGGCAAAAAAGACCCATAATAGTGGGTGCCAAAGGGTTAATATGTAGGAAGAAAATATTCTACGGAAAATTCTACTAGAAGTTACTAAACATACAAACAAGCTCTAATGCAAAACTAACAAGTTATCTTATGGTTTATTATACTCAATCTGATAGAAATGGGCAAACTTTGGGCCTATGTAAAACGTAAAAAAAAAATTTGACGTATACTTTCAAATCGCCGAGGCGCGTATATTTTTTTTTTCTCGAGTTCTATCAGCATCCACTTTAAGAACCTTGTTATTTTTTCGTTTGTTGAACACAAAACAAATCAACACTATCACAATTTTTTTAAAACCCGCAGAAAATAGTTCAAAAATCATGAACCTTTCAAGTCTTTTGAACACAATAGTAACCAAATTATTTATTGTACATTATATTTTACATTAGAGTTGCGTGAATTTGTACACTATACAGGGTGACAATTGTAAAGTGACGCAAGTTTAATACTCTGCAGCAAGCTTTGCCATTTACCGTTACTTTAATTTAAAAAGCAAATTCATTCATCATTGGCTTTGCTTTTAATTTCATTTGAATTTTTGTTATTACATTTTGAAATTTCCATAAAAATGGACAAGGAAAATATTCGTCGTGAAATTATGAAATTTCATTTGGCAAATTATAGCAGCCGTCAAATTGCAAAGGCTTTAAATTTGTCAAGTCGTACGGTAGACTGAGCTTTTATTCGATATAATGAAACTGGGGGTTTTGGAGATAGAGACCGGGGAAAATTTTCAACAGTTGCCATTTCTGGTTTAACAGAAAAAATTCGTAAACGAATCAAGCGAAATCCAAGGCGCTCAATGAGAAAAATCGCTAAGGAAGTGGGAGTATAACGTGAAACAGTGCGGATCATTGCAAAATCAAAGCTTAATCTTAAGCCGTACAAGCTCCGAAAAGCTCAAGATCTGACACAAAAAAAAGAAAGATTTGCGACTGCAAAGATGCAAGGCGTTGTTACGCTCCTCCGTGTTAAAAAATGTTGAAAATACCTTGTTTACAGATGAAAAAATTTTCCCGGTTGAACAACATTTCAATGCGCAAAATGACCGAATGTGGCTAACATCATCATCGCAACAAAATAGGACTGTTGGCCGAGTTCAAAAGCTAGCTTCCGTTATGGTATGGGCTGGAGTTTCCGCTAATGCCAGAACTCCTCTAATATTCGTTGAAGAGGGTGTTAAAATTGACCAGGTTGTTTATCGGAGCATTTTAAATGAACATGTTCTTCCCTGGGCCCAAGATACATTTGGAAATGAAAACTGAACTTTCCAGCAAGATTGTGCACCTTCCCACATGGCAAAATTAACGCAAACATGGATAAAAGACAATTTTTCTGGGTTCATAACATCTCAAGAATGGCCACCATACTTCCAGACTTGAATCCAATGGACTACTCTATTTGGAGTATTTTAGAGAGTAAGGCTTGTGCATCTCAACACCACAGTCTGGAGTCGCTGACAAATTCATTAGAGAAAGCCTGGACTGAAATTGATCAGGAAGTCCTACGATTTCCGGATCGATTGAAGGCATGTGTGCAGGCTAAAGGAGGTTATATTGAATGAGGTGGGGTTCAAATGAATGCTTATATATTCAGCAATGTTAACACTTAATTGTACTTAATGGAAGTACGTCCTTTTGAAAATAACTGCTGAAATGTGTGCGTCACTTTACGATTGTCACCCTATAGTGTACAATTTTTTTTAAGCATGTAAAACAATTTTTTTTAACAACTTTTTTTTAAGTTATTAATTTTATATTATGAAATGGAGTTTTAACTTTCGTTTTAAACTATTATAATTAAAAAAAAAAGTTTATATACTTGCTCAAAATTTTAAACTTAGTACCTTCACTTCGTAAATTCACACAAATGTAATTTGGACTGTTTTTCAAAATCAAATAAAAAAACTGTACTCCCGTTTTTGCTCAAACTTAAATTGTAAAGGGAAAGAACATGCTTGATTTAAAAAATGATTTTTTATTTTTAAAACTCCCAATAGGTTTGAAATGAATGAATATGAACATTTTTTTGTACAATATATTGGCCAAAAACAACGAAAGGTTTAAAAATATTTCTTCTCTCTCTCTCTATAAAAATAAACAAAACTCAAATCAAATGTTTTAAAAAGATTACTACAACTAATACATTCATACATACACTCATTCAAATGCGGTCCACAAAATTAAATGGTTTTTCTGGTTAGAGAAATTTATATTATTATTTAAGCCAAAAAATTAATTCCATTTCGGTTTTTGGCAAAAACCAAAAATGAGAAAGAGAGAAAAAAACCCACAAAAACCCCAAAAATACGAGTAAATGTTTGAAACTCATAAATTATAGCCATTTTGACTTTTTGGCAGCAATTTTCAAATCAACTCAGCATGATATCTTCTCATCATGATGCGATATTGCTCTGCTCGTAGTTGTTATTCTAGTTATTGTTGTTGTTGTAAAAGGTACTTTTACTTGCAACACAAATATTTAAAAGCATAAAAAAAAGAAAACGCGGCGGTTTTGCAATTTCAAAAAGCGACGACATTTTAAATGCCATCGCCACCGTCACCACCACAAATGCCACAATCAGCAGCAGCAGCAAGCAACTCCATCTCATTTACAAGCAGCGTCAATGCATAATTTTTCTTCTTACCCTTCGTCAAATCAAAACTGAATACGACGACAGCAAGCAGAAAAAAACGACATAGTAGCACCAGCAATGGTATGAGCTCCAGTGATAGAAGCAGCTGCCAGGATAATATAATTTAAGTGACATTTTTGTTTATGTGCCTTACAATTTGCGCTCAAGTGTGCCACAGTCGCCACAATGCCAATGTAGCCACCACTATCAACATTGTCGCCGCCACTGCTACCATCACCGATACCGCCAACATCAACGACGACGGCAACGACGACGTCGCCATTCTTATGGCCATTGCTATAAATTACTCGGTTAACTTCCGGTCTTCAAAAGCGGCTGGCGGACGGGCTGACTAGTATGGCTCGCTGCCTGGTTGGCTGGCTGGTAGGGCTCTCTGACTTGATGCTAACAGTGTGGCTTATACGGAAATTATGCGCTTCATCATTGTAAGTGGAAATGTCTAAGTATGTAGTAGTATATGCTGGTGTCTACATCTATGTGCAGCTTGTAGAAACCACAAGAAAAGCGATTCGCATCGCATACAAATACAACAAAAACAAAACTATTAAGCAAACATAAAACTTAAGGCAATTCACTTTATGTATATACATACATTCATATACTAAACTGACAATAGAATCTGTTTTTCGTTTTTCTGGGGAGTTGTTCTTGTTTTTGTAGTTGGATTCGGGTTTGAAGTTACATTTACACAAAATTGTTACCGAAAATTTTATGAAACGTTTTATTACACTAATTTGTAGTATGGTAATGGGTTCCTTTTTTTTCTGTTTGTTTTTTTTTTTTTTTTATGTGAGAGTTTCAAGTTTCGGTTACACTATTTTCATTGTTGGAAAAGCATAAATGGTCAAAATGGCATTTTGCCACATTTACTATTATAGTGCAGACACGTTGATGCCACATTCTCACATGCCTGCACTTGAATCGCTCTCGCTCTGTCTTCAGGTCTCTATTAGTTAGTTCGAATATGTACGTTTTATGAAAATGCTAACTACTTTTATTCAAGTATATATATGTAGATATTTTCGTTCTGTATTGTCTGATAATTTATATTTTTGTTGCTTGTTTTCCTTTCTGATACTAAATTTGTACACTTAGAAAAATTCATGTTTTCATAGAAGATTAAAGTAGAATTTGTTGATTTCTTCGACGACGAAAAAATGATTTTTTTCAAGAGAAACTTCTTTAGCGAAAATTTTGCAACGGTAGTCGCGTTGTTGTTGCACTCATACGAAACTAATAAGAAACGATGTTATGCTGTTGTTAGTGTTTAGCGAACGAAGTCATATGGGGATCGGCTGCATACAATCATGCAGAGAGTCGACTTCTTGCAATTTTATTTGTGCTTTCATGTGCTTTAGTGAGAGAGCTTGATTCCATATAGCTGAATTTTCCTTTCATGTGTTATATACGTGTGTGTGCTATGTCATTTTTGTGCCGATAAATGTAGAGAGTATCAACAGAAAAAAAAGCTTTAGAAAGAGGAAGAGTCCAAAAGCTTCAATAACAACGGTCACATGAAAAATTGTCATTTTTGCACTCTAACCAAACCAGTAAGAAACGAAGTTCTGCAGTTGCTATTCGGCTACACACAATCAACCAGGGAGTCTACTTCTCGCAGTTTTATCGTAAGTGCATTAGTGAGAGAGTCGATATAGAAGTCTCGGTTTGACTGCATATAACTGAACTTTCCTTTCATGTGTTATATACATGTACTAAGTCGTCTTTGTGCCGATAATTGAGGAGAGTATCAACAGAGGAAAAGCAACAACAAAATAGAGAGAAGAGGACTGCAAAAGCTTCAACAGAATGTTTTGTAAATGTTTTCTAACAATTTTCTAAGTTTCACTTCTACTGTGAGTGCATAATTTATGTGTCTTTTTTAAAGAACTTTGTCCTGGCGGGAAAGGGGGGAGGGAGGTGTGGGTAGCAGGGAACGAATTTGGAGGAAAGCATATATCTGAAGAAGCAAACAAATAGAAAGGAAAGAACAGGTCGAAAGGAACTTTATATCAAAAGGAACAAACAAATCGAAAGCATCGAATAAATCGAAACGATAGAATAAATTGAAAGAAACAGTTAATCTGAAGGAAATGCAAATCAAAATAGACGGTGAAATGAAAAAGCAAAAGATTTGGAAGGAAAACGATGAATCAAAGGGAATGAACAACATGAAAATAATTGCAAAGAAAAAAATTAAAAAGAGATGAAAAGAAAGAACAAAACAAAAGAAATAATTAGAAATATAGGAATGAATCGAGAAGAAAAACCAATCGAAAGGAACAAAGAAATAAAAAAGAAAGAATCGAAAAAAAATGAAAAGATTGAAATCAACGAACATATGAAAAAGAACAAATGCAAAGGAACGAAGAAATTAAATGCAAATCGACGGAAACTGTGAAGTGATAACAAAACCAAATCGGCGGAAAGGATGAAAAAACGAGCAAATTGAAAATATCCAATAAATCGAGGGCAAAAATCAAATTGAATGGGTCCAGTAGAAATGAATGAGCAGAAAGGAATAGAAAAAAAAATGTAGAAATTTTGATGTTCGATACGCTCAATCTTTCACAAAGGCTTATATATTTTTTTTTTTGATGCTTAAAGCTGAAAAAGGAAAAAGTAAAAGGGCACGCGATCATTTCCTCTTATTCTTTTTTGATTACTTCGTGAACGGCTACAATTGATGGGCAAGTTCTGCCGAATACTGAATACAGTTAGATTACGGACACAATTTGAATTGATTGATTGAATATGGCACTAACTGATGGTAACGAAAAATAGTAATCTTATCTTGGGTCGTAAAATTAGGTGACCTGCTGACTTTTTTCAACATCACTTTTTGTCAGTTTTTTTAGGAGACTATGAAAATTAAATCTAGAGGTTAATTTTCAAAGTCATGACTTAAGTTCATGTCGATTTCGTTATTTGAAGTTATATATAAACAGGTTAATGAACAAATGTAGTCATCACAACAACAATGTATAAAGAGACGGGCAAATCAGACGACCGTTTCGGAATCCGCCACAATTCCTCATCAGTGATCTTAGTGATAGTTCTTAATCTTTCAATCTTTCAATTTTGTCATCATCACTTATTCCATTTAATATCTAGCAGAGCATAGAACCTTGACAAAGCATTTCCAGCGGCATGGTCGGTTGTTAACATTTTTACGTGATTTTGGTTGTTTCCTATCCTCTGGAGATTTCTAAAACCTTATGGATTTCAGAGTCTAGCAGTCTGATCTATCATCAATATCATCAATTTTTCCAATGAGTAGGTAAATGAAAACTTACGTGATTGTTATTTTTGTAACATTAATTGGTGAATTTCGGTGGATAATTGTATAATTTTTGGTTCAAGAGAGACTAAAACCACATGAAGGCGAATTTTTTATGGCCTTTAATCACAAGATCGAAATTCAGTCTATGTCACATTGAGTAATTGAATGAAGGGACTGCAGTTAGATAGACCAATTATTGCATAATCTAACGACTCCACTAGGGTTATCACTCGAAATCATAAATCATAGTATTTACAAAACTCTCTTCTTTTTTTCAGAAGAGCCCCTAGGGTTATCTCATATGTTTCATAGGTTATATATGTCGGAGTAAGAACTTATTGAGTTAATTACGATTTTATTGAATTGTTTACATTTGCGCATAGATTACGCGTAAAGAATTGTGTAAAATGTGAATAATGTAAAGAAGTGTAAACAATTGTAGTCAAGCGGCTGGATAGATTTCTACCAAATAGCATCCTAATTGTGTACACAAGAATGTTGGAAAGCTGAATATTGATGCCAGGTTGATTCGGTTACGATTTTGGTATGTTTCTTGATCGATTCTCGAAACCCTTAACAAAACTGATCTGTTCTGCTACGGGTTTCATAAAAACGCTTGCTATTTAAATTATTGTAGTGTATTTTACAAAGGCTCACTGGCTTGTATTGTAAATTAAATTTAAGAGCTGATTATGAAATTGTTTTAAGTGTTACATAACCACCATTCCAACTTGCATACATTTAGAAATTTTTACTTTTGTAGTTATTGCATACTGCTGCTATTGTTGCTGCTTTTACTTACAATTTTCTCTATGTATTTACTTGTGCAATGTATTGTGGTTGATACCTTCTATTTATATTGGTCCCTGGTTGCTCTTTTGCTAGTTGGACGGCGACTACAATGAACAAGGATGAAGACAACGACTACGAAGACGCTGACGTTGAAATGAAAAGGTTTTAATGTAAACTTTTAATGTCTTGCTATTTTGTGGTGATGGTGGTGGCGGTGGCGGCGAGCGATAAAAGGAACTAATGAAATTTTCCAAAATTAGTTTTGGCCATAAATTGTGTGAAATTTTTTGAAAATTCTTTGTCAACATAACAGACAAAAAAAGTATCACATTTTGGTAGTGTTATGCTCTCACACCCTCTGGCTCTCTCTCTTTCTCTTTACACTCTTTTTTGCAGCTTTTTCCAATATGATTTTTAATTAAAAAATTTTTATATGTTGAAATGTTTCCTTTTTGTATATGCAATTATGAAATGGAAATGCCTGCGAAAAATTAACATAAAAACTCAATTAATTAAGCGCACTTTTCCACTCATTTGCATTAGTAAATAATTTCACTTTTCTCCCAACTTTATTTTTAAATGTTTCTATATTAAATATAATACCTTTTTTTTCATAATAAAAATGCATACACAGACAATCATTTGTAACAAAATTTCACACATTTGCATTTATTAATTCATCGTTTTGCATTTTTGTTTGTACAAAAAACAAAAACAACTGAAAACCCAATAATAAAAACAAAATAAGCATACAGCAACAAATAGTAGTAAGCAACAGCCACAAAATACAAAGTAAACATTTATGTTTTATGGTAATGAGTATTTGTGTCTGTGACTTTTTAACGTTGTTGTTTGTAACTCTATACATATTGGCAACAATCATTTGTTGTTGTTTACAAAGGAATATGATAAATGTGAATGCATAACATAGAGGTAGCGGTAGAGAGAGAAGCAGGGATACTGAGAGGAGTACCAGCAAAGGAGAGCATTAGCAGTAGAAGAGAGAAATGGTAGCAGAACAGAGAAGTAGCAGAATGCAACAATAAATACCAGCAAGCATTGTGGTTGTATAGCAGTGTTGATATTTTAGGTACAATTTTACCTTTTTCCGATTTTTGTGACCTTCTTTAGTCACTATTAGATACAATTTGAAATTATTCTGTTTTTTTTTTAGGGGAAAAGTGTGAAAAATGATCAATTTATGAATTTTAGCACGAAGTGAGCCAAATCAAAAACACACTCAGTGACAGGCCCACCCGCAAGATGTTTCCTTGGAGGTGTTTTGAATAAAAAAAAAAGAAATAAGAAATATATAAATGCAGTGGTGGATCCAATCAAAAGAATTTCCGGAGATTTAACCATTTTTCTAAATAATGTTCAGAAATTTTTTTTTTAGAAAATGTTTGAAATTATTCAACTTTAAAAAGATTTCGTTAAAACAGTGATCTTTTACATAAAGCCTAAGCCTTGTTTTAAAAAATGTATGACAAATTTCAGTTCAGTTCATTTATTTTTTTTTTTTTTTTAAGGAAAATCGATTTGAAATAAATGAGCCGTTGATTGTAAAAGTGGTGTAGGTCATAAAATTCGATTTTGAGCAATACATTGGTTTAGTAGAAGTGTTGTAAAAAATAAAGTTATTATTAAATTCTTCACAAGGAGCTTTATAGAATACATGTTTATCTAAAAATCGTGGTTTTTACTTTATTTCTTTTATGTACCCTCAAAATGACTTACACCACTTTTGCAGGCAACATTTTTATTAAATGAAGTTGTATATTATGACTTACACCAAATTTATGAGAGACACATTTTAGAAAATCGTGAGTTTTGTAATAAGAATAGCATTTATTATAGAATATTTTATTCCAAATATTATAAAAACATTTTTAAAATTATTTTCCAACTCAAAACAATATTAGATTCAATTTTTGTAATTAAAAACTATTCAAAATACAAATCAAAATTTTATAGTAAATTACTCATTTGCTACTCGTCTAAGGGTCCCACATTTTCTATCATTTCGTCTTTAGATGCTTTTAAGTTAAGGAAAAATGGGTGATGAATTGGGAGAATATAAGGGAGTCAGTCCATCATGACACTCTTCTTTGCTACTGTTACCGCTCTTGAGAACGTAAACAAACGGAGTTTCTGTATTTCGTAAAAATTTTGTTAGGATTTGAGTTCTTTTCAGAGCTTAAACTAAGCTCTGAAAATTCTTCAAATTCACTAAGTGTTTCCTAAAAAAATATGGTGTAAGCAGCTAGTTCACAGCCTTTCCCTGTTTGTTAAATGCTGTTTGGTATACCGTTGTTTTGGTTCCCGCTATCATACTTTACCACTCGTTTCGTTCTTAAACCATAACCTTCTTGATCAGCGACTTTTGCACATAACACTATCGCCATTCTGTTCTATCATTCAACATTCTCCTGCCATCTACCGGCTAACAGTTGAACCTAGACTTACAAAACTTTCGCTTACAACGGAATGAGGTTAAAGCTATTGCCTGGTGGTGAAAACCCGAATTATAAAAAAAATGACTTACACCACTTTTGCACGCAACGGCTCAAATATTGCTCTCGATTTCATAGGTAGTTGAAAATAACCAAAACCAAAATTTTTTTCATTTAGAAAAACTCAAAACGCTGATTCAGTTAAAAAAAAAACGTGGTACTTTTTCCAAGAACTTTGGGTCCCTTGGATTAATCTAGATGAATAATGGTTATAAAAATACTTGTCGCAGTTTTTTAAGGTATATAAGTAAAATTGTACAATTGTACTCAAAAGGGTACAATTTGCATATAATTTAGGCACTTTCAAACAATTTCAAATATCAACAGTGGTGTATAGTAGCGTGGACCAAAGAGTAGCCCGCGTACACAATAGTATAAGAAATATCACACGTACAGGGCTTATTTCCATAGCAAAAAGAGATCAGTCGATCATTGTGCATTTATAGGTGGTCATCATTGGTCTTGCTGCGTCCTAAATATGAGTGTTTTCTTGATAAACTAATAAGTTATTTTCAAGTAATGTAAGACAGCTAAATGAACGTATGTAAAGAAAATATTCATATAAAATTTTTATGAAACTGATGTTTAAATGCAATACGATGATGCATTTGATGGACCTTATCAGACTAGGGAGAAAAGTGGATAAATATCTTACAGTTTTAGGAAAAATTTTTGTTTCCGAGTTTTCTTAATCTTAACCTAAAAAAATGGTCGAAAGTTACAAAAAAATTCACAGAACAATCAATTTTAATTTCTTTAAATAAATATTATTTAATGTGGACTGCAATACATGTTTTATCGTGAAAGACATAATTTCGATAACTCATTGACTTGCCATTACTGATAATGTACCCAACCTCAAAAAAAAATTTTCCAATGATTATCAGTGGGAATTTGCGCCATTATCAGTGATGAGGAGCCCGGATGAGGTTGGCATATAATCCCTAAATTCGTGCAGTCACAGCATTGGAAGAGATCTTCCGAGTCGGGGTGCTCTGGGTTAAAGGATTAATTATATTTTAAAATTAAGAACTTTGAAGCTGATTCAATAACACTGCCCTGCATGGGTTTGGTGAACAATATGGTTCCTAGTGTTTGCGAATGAACTTTTCATGTTGAACACTAATCTGAGGTCAAAAACTTTCCATCACTTCACTTTTAAGCAAAAATGGGGTTGAAACCCCTGAAAATACCGTTTTTGGCCATAACGTGCTACAAACTTCGTACGATTTCAATTCAAATTTATTTTTCAAATTTTTTTTTGTATTTGTCTTTTTAGAAAGAAACCGTTTGAAGTAAAAAATATTTAAAAATCGTTCAATAGATTTTATTTTGACTTTGTTTCCATCCACTGGCAATCAATATCAAAAATTTTTAACATTTTTTGTTTGTTATTTTGGACACATTTAAGACTCGTGAATTACGCCATTTATGGCTTTTTTATGACTCAAAAAAATTCTCTCTTTCAACTAAAAAAAAGAATCATTTATGACTCACAAAATAATCATTTGACCGACTGAAAGCAAATACGAAGTAAAAAATTGTAGCTAGCTAGCAAAAATATTTGAGTGCAAAAACGAAACAAAAATAAGAAATGGCGAAGTAGAAAAATGTGTACAAATTTTTGTTTCGTTTTTATACTAAAGCATTTTCAATGCATTTTCGCCAGCTACAAAAACATAATGAACATAACGTTCAAAAAATATTCCTAAATGTGAGCGCAATATGAGCGTTAATTACAAAAATTCAGAAAATATTGAAAATTTGATACGTTTAGGAGTTATATTTAACGACGCTCCAAAAACATTCAAAAATGAGCATAATATGAATATGATGAAGACTGAAGAAAAAATTCAGAAATACTTCTTTTTTTTTTGGAGTCACATTGATGATTTTGTTCTGATTCATATTTCCAAGTACTCACAAAATTTGGTTTGCTGGGACATTTCTATTGACATACACATTAAATAAGCATGGAGTAGTTAGTGATAATCGTTGCATTGGTATAGGCTTCCGTTTTTTTTTTTTTATTTGTTTTTGTTTGTTGTTGCTTTTGGTTATTTGTGGTTGTTTGCAAATAATTGACAATTTAATTTATTTAAGTCAAAATTTTTATGCTGCAGCAAAGGACAAACACACATACTCACACACACTTATACTCTTACACTTATACTCACATAAATGCATATTTTGCATATGTAATTAGGTTAGGTTGAGGTTTTTGCTATTGTTGTTTTAGTCTAATTGATTTATTGCAATGAAATTTATTGCAAATTACTTAATTTTATGCTGTTTATTGAAAATGTTTGAGGTGTGTGTGTGACATGTGTGCAACGCCAGCGTATGTTTTGCTTATTGATAATGGAAAATTTTTTGTAATAATTGCAATTCAACATTGCAATATGGAAGTAAACCAGGGGATAAAAAAAAGTGAACCCATTTGAAACTAAAAGAATGGATTTTAAACTAAATAAATAAATATATAGAAATTATTTGTTTTTGAATTATGATTCAACTTTGGATTGTCGTCACTTAATAAAAAGTTAAAAAAGCTACAGCTTTTTGCAGACACAATACAATGATCGCAATATTGATTGCATATGGAATATTCTTGCTGGGGTATTGCTTTTACAGAGTGAAGAAAAGAGCAGCAACAGAAATTTGTGCTCTCGTTTGTTATGCCTTGTTTGCTTCTGTGTCACACTCAGTGCTCTCTTTTTATTTTTCTCTTATCTTGAACCAACCATATCAGATAATAAATATTGAGAACTGGACTTAGAGAGTTGCTCTGAAAAAAGAGACAGCCGCAACTGACAGGCTAAGAGGAAAAGCGGGCTAAAATTTATATAAGAGCAAAAGTGAAATAATTCAGAGTGTCAGTGCAAGAATGGCATAAGTAATAGGGTTTAGAGTGAAAATGAAACGCCTTAAAAGTAAGAGCAAAAATGGTATAACAATTTTTTCAGAGCAAGAACAGCATTGTTTTTTATTCCGTTTTCGCTCTGAACATATTTCGTTTCACTTTTGCTCTGAACATATTTCGTTTTGCTTTTGCTCTTAAGAAAAATTATTCCATTTTTTTCTGAACGTAGAAGTTATACCACTTTTCCTCTCAGCCTCACAAATGAGGACGATTCGGTTTTATTTCACTTTCGAATGATAAATGACAGGCTGAGAGGAAAAGCGGGCAAAATTTATACAGGAGCAAAAGTGAAATAAAACGCCTTGAAAGAAGGAACAAAAATGGTATAACAATTCTTTCAGAGCAAGAACAGCATAGTTTTTTATTCCGTTTTCGCTCTGAACATATTTCGTTTCACTTTCGCTGTGAACATATTTCGTTTTGCTTTTGCTCTTAAGTAAAATTATTCCACTTTTTTCTGAACGTAAAAGTTATACCACTTTTCTTCTCAGCGTCTCAACTGATCTACCTTTTGCTGACACGTAATAAAGAACTTGAAAACTTTTATTGTACCAAAGCCTTTTAGTAAACCTATCTTAATGTTAAATAGACGTTGTTTTTATATAATTTTAGAAGCTTCCAGTCGAAACAAATTCTAAGCTGATATTGAACTGAATTTTTAATATAAATACTCAAACGAATTTTTAACTTTTTCATATCGAAATTCAAGTGATATGATTTTCATATACCCAGATCACTATACCACTACAAAACTGATTGCAATTTACAACTGCTGCTGTTGCAACACACGATTGCCACCATCATCAACAACAATGTGCTCAACAATGGCAGCAAAGTGAAAGTGCTGTAAAACATTTCACCACATAACGATCAAAGTATCATAGTTATAGTAATGACTGAAACACACACACACACAAACAAAGAAACAAACATTGCAATGCTATGAAAGACAACAACAATTACTGCAACTACAAACAACTACGATTGCGGCATCATCACGGCCAATGTCATTCGAAAACGTTGATGACAAAATGATGACAAGCGCATTTACGCCTGATGACGGCGATGAAGACAACGAAACGACGATGACTACGATGACGATTATGGTTACGGCTACAACTTTCTACTTGAACTGCTGCTGCTATGATTTTTTTTTTTTTTTATTTTACCGCAAATTTTACTATCATCGTTTCTTACTTCTACGCGGTTCAATTTACGGAAGTTAGCATACAATACTCATGCACAACTATAAACACGCATACACACACATACATAAACATAAATATATTTTACAATAGAACACTATTACGCCCATTGAGGGGTTAAAATTACACCAACTACCCATTACTAAGCGTGAATGCATCAACAATGCGGTGGCTAAAAAAGCACAACATCGGGGAAAGAAAAAACTGGATAACGAAAAGAAATTGTTAAAAGAAAGTAAAAGAAAAAAAGAAAGTTGTAGTAGCGAATGTCATAAAAACATATTTGCGGCGCGACAAATAAAATTACGTGTTGGACGGATGGACGGTCGCGCACAGATGGGCGGACCAACTAACAACGACGGTGTAGCATTAGTGCTCACCAACACACAAAAGAAAATTCAAAGTTTTATATTTTTACTTTTTTCATTTTATGTGTACGAAAAGCATCGAAATGCGATACTATTTTGTGTATAAGTGTGTGTGTGTGTGACAGTAAAACCTTTCCGGGTGATGTGTATGTGTGTGTTTTGTGTATGGTGTGAAACAAGCAAATCGTAGGTAGTAAAAAAATATATTGTGTAAAATAAAATGTTGGGGGGGTGGAAAAAAACAAAACATCCA
This sequence comes from Toxonevra muliebris, assembly GCA_963691655.1. Taxonomy (NCBI): domain Eukaryota; kingdom Metazoa; phylum Arthropoda; class Insecta; order Diptera; family Pallopteridae; genus Toxonevra; species Toxonevra muliebris. Next base: position 50,269,930 of record OY829329.1, read on the forward strand.
CGGATTTATAGGCACTTAAACTTTTTCACACTCTTGAACTTGACGTTGAATTTTCCGTCCTACTTCTCTTTGTTGTTGTTATCGCGGTTGTTGTTGCTTTTGTTTTCGTCGCTGAATTTCATGCAGAACGTGTTGAGAATAAAGTCAGCGCGGGCGGGTGGGTGCTTATGTGCATATTTCTCATAACTTTGCGTACTTTTAAGTAATTTTAACAACACCTGATTCAGCAAAAGTTTTTCTTATTTTTTTTTTGCCGTTTTTGTTGTTGCTGCTGCTGACGCAAGATGAGCATAAATTGAACTCTGTTTGTCTGCAGTTTTTTTTTTTGCGCATGATGCAGACATTTTAATATAACTGGGCATACACTTTTCGGTTGATTTAAATACCAGGAATTTTGCTTTTTACTACATAGATAATTTGCCGGAATTTCTTTTCAGAAATGCATGATGGAATTGCATTCATTGAGCTATAAATTTCAAGAGCTTAGACACAATTCGGACGCGAAGGGCGAAATAAAAACTCGTCTGGGTTTAAAATATCTATTTTAAGATTTAATAAGAGTTAAGAGTCATTTCAGGTACAAGAAAAAATGGGCTATTTTTGTAATTCGCAAGCAACTTTGGCAATAGTTGAACATCGTCGCGATGTTGGCTCTGAATTTTATTGGACCATTTAGATTTAAAAAGAGGGTGCTTCTTGGACCTGTATGTTAGAAAACGGGGACGGTAGGGAAAAAGGTACTTGGCATGTTCAAGACCTAAGACTACAGACAGAGGAATACTGGCTGGACTTAGGGTGTACTGGTCGAAAGTTGTTGTTCTCTTGGTGAGTCCATGTGCTTTCACGGAGGTAGAGGTGGGGTTATCGCGTTTTAATTTCGCGCCGCGACACTCGCGAAATTAAATGTTTATTTAATTTTAATTCGAATAGGAAGCTCAGCCGCGTGCTGAACTTCCTAACCTTTTCTTATTTTCTCTGTATATTTTTTGTCTCTCATTCTTCCACTTCTTTTTTTTGTACTGGTATCCACATTCACAATAGTAAAATAGTACCATTTAGTACTACATAGATTATACTACTGGGAATGGGGATATGGAGACTTCTGTAAGATAGCGCAGAGGTGTATTTGTTGTAAACTTGCGGAAAAATGGGAAAACTTTGGTTCTCTCGTTTGGTTGATTTACTTGTGAGAATTCAACGGTATGGCTCAGCTGTGCACTAATACAAGTGTATTGCCGCCAATTCTCATATTGGTAATTGGTTGGGTCGGGGACTTTGTCCAGGGTGTAATCATGTTCACCCACACATATATGGGAGCGACGATTTCCCGTTGAGAGACCAGTTTTTTGGAGAAACTGCATTGTGTGCTGCTGACATAGCGGACGATAAAGTAAATGTATGTGGCTGAATATAAGCGGTACATATTCTTGCACCGTACCTATGTTCAGTTCTGTGCGAGCTATTGAACGAATACTTACCAGAACTTTCTTATGCGATAATTGAGTGCGATATTTTGTGATTTTGTGGGATTATTTATTCCTTTTTGTTGTTTTTTTTTTTGCGAACTTTAATTTAAGTGTACTTTATTGTCACCAAGCCTTGGTGAGCCATAGTATTTTATTTTAATTATTTTGTGTGTGGTACCACCAAGTCATGGCGGATAAACAGTGGTTTAAATTTATTAATTTTTGAACGCGGATCACCGAGTCGTGGTGTACCGGCAGTGGCATAGTAATAACCGATTTGGGGGGTTGGATTATCCGGGGCCCCGGCAGCACCAATTTTCACCAATAATTATCAATTATTTTAAAAATCGGATGTATGTGCTTATGCTCTTGTACATGAATCAGCATAAACATATTTTCAATTATGTATTTGCTCTGAGGAAATTACTCTTATTAGTGCCGTTACTTACGTTTCCGCACAAAACTTCTATTTTGAGTATTCGATTTAGATATGTGAAATTCTGTGAATTTGTCAATGAAAATTAAAGAAGAAATTTTTTTCCAAATAAATTTATTTATCAACAGTAGAAGTTCATAAAAAAATGGACTGCTTTGCTTAAATTAGTAAATCTTTTTTATACATATTTGATTTACCTAGCATTACTTATGTTCCATTGCATCGTTACTTAAGTTTAAAGTTGTTTATCAATGGTCTACAAATTAACATTTTTAGGAATGAGCTAGGTAAAACGGGGCTACCGAGTCCTTAGTTTAATACGCTGTGCCACATTAGATTTTTTTTACAATTTTGAAATAAAAGAATAACTAAAAAAGTAAAAATGAAGTTTGTTTATTTAATAAAAGAAATTTCGATTTTTAAAACAATTTTTGTTTATTTATTTATTTTTTTCCTGGCGTAGCACAGTGTATGTCAAATTCAGCGGTCCCCTTTTAGCTCAAGTACACTCGACTTGCCTTACTAATTTTTGGGAGTAAAAGCAGCCAAAAATTCTTGCATGGATTCGGGGATTATTAAATGAGAGTTTGAATAAAACGATTAAGTGCAATCATTTAATATATTTTATTAAAAAAAAAAATAGTTTAATTCGTTGCAAAGCAAAGTAACACAACTTGTGTCTTGATGGAGCATTAATTTTTTGAAAGATAAAATGAAAGTAATAAATGCAACGTGTAAATAATCTTTATTCCAAATCTTTAAATATAATGATAAAAAGTCAAATTTAAATTCATTCTGGAGCAAAGTAGAAGTTATAATTTTTTAAAAAAATTTAAATTAATGAAGACTATTTTTCTCCCGATATAGTTTATTGCATTCTATATTTAACTTTATTTTTTCTATATACCGCCTCACACGATGTTTTGAAGTAAGTTTTTAGTCATTTGTGGACATTTTTTGTTGCTCCATTTCCATTTCTGCTACCACAAACAAAAAAAAAAAAAAAAAAACTATGTGTCTGCAAGCACTCACAGTAGAAGCGAAACTATGTCGTTTATTTAGAAAATTGTTAGAAAACATTTATAAAACATTCTGTTGAAGTTTTTGTTGCAGCCCTCTTCTCTCTATTTTGTTGTTGCTTTTCCTCTGTTGATACTCTCTACACATATCGGCACAAATACGACTTAGTACACGTATATAACACATAAAAGGAAAGTTCAGTTATATGCAATCAAGCCGAGACTCTCTCACGAAAGCACATGCGATAAAACTGCGAGAAGTCGCCTCTCTGCTTGATTGTATTTAGTCGAATAACAGCTGCATAACTTCGTTTCTTACTGGTTTTGTTAGAGTGCAACAAAAACGCGTGACCGTTATTGTCGAAGCTTTTGCGCTCTTCCTCTTTCTACATTTATCTGTACAAACATGACGTAGCACACGTATATAATACATGAAAGGAAAACAGCTATATGCAGTCAAGCTCTCTCATTAAAGCACATTGAGATAAAACTGCAAGAAGTTAACTCTCTGCATGATTGTATGTAGCCGATCCCCATATGACCTCGTTCGCTAAACACTAACAATAGCATACCTTCGTTTCTTATTAGTTTCGTATGAGTGCAACAACAACACAACTTCCGTTGCAAAATTTTCGATTAACCTTCGCTAAAGAAGTTTCACTTAAAAAAAAATTACGTTACTTACGCTTCATTTTTAGATTAGAATTTTTTTCCAAAAATACTTTAATTTTTGAATCCAAAATGGAGTCGATCAATATAACTTCAATCTAAGATATGGTTTTATTTGATAAGCTACTTTGGGAATTAAACAACTTTGCGTTACTTACGTTTCGCACTTCAAAGAATTTTTATATTTATATTTTGCACCGAAACCAAATATTTAACTCAATAAAATTTATAGAGCTTTTGAATTTTTTTCTCTCTTTGTTTTACTAGTAAACTGCGCTTGCGAGTAAGGACGCAAAATTTAATAGTTTTCCCTTTGTGAAATTGGCAGCATTTTCAAAGTATTGTGTGATTCCAAACTTTGTTTACAAAAGCAAATAAAATTATGGGATTTTCTTTATTTTATTTTTTTATATCGAATTTATTTATTAAATATAAACCATATCGTCTATCATGTTAACATATTTTTAACCATTTATTTTGTGTTTTACGCAAAAATGCATTACTGTTGTCATTGAGATTTAACCCTTTCGACCCCGAATTTTCCCCTGTGGTTCAAATTTTTCGTTTTTTTAATTAGATCATGAACTACTTATCCTAGGAGTGTATGGGCCAAATTAGAAATCGCCACGCCCTACCGTTTAGGTGCTAGAAAAGGTTGCTTGTGGTATGCAAAAATTTGTACATCAATTTTATGTTTGTAGAACAAAATTTTATAACTATTTTGGAATTGTGTAAGTAGAGGATTGTCTTTCCATATCGGGTTTTTCTAATCTCCTTCTTTCCTACTTGCTTTCCCTACCTTCTTTTATCCTTCCTCCGCTTGAGCTTTAAAATCGATCGAAGTTTCAAATATTTTTTTTTTTTTTGTTGTTTCAAGTCTTGGTATTTTTTGACTTCTATTTAATACTTATATTCCATATATATTGGCAACTCTAGAAGCAAATTGCACATAAGCAATAAAGAAACTTAGAAGAATAAGCAAAAAAAAACAAAGTTCAACAACTGCGTATTTATTGTGTGTGTGCATGAATGTCTATACACTTTTGTGTGTATGAGTGCAATAATCCACGTGGATTATGTCAAAATTGGAATATCATATAAAATTTTCATACGTGATTTGATTTTAAAAATATTTTTATGCTATACCATAGTATACATAGATATGGAGTTACAACCCCAAAAAATGCTGATGTGCTCAAGAAACACACACACTCACACACAGGGAACACAAAGAGAACACCCAGTTACGTATACGCACTGTAGTGCCACTTGCTTGCTTTCGTTTTCCGTACAGCTTTTTCTTTTACTTATGTTCTTTTCTCTCGTTAGGTAGTGGCGCATTAAGGCTTTTAATATGATTAATGTGCTGGATGCGCGCGGTTTTGTATTTATATACATCTGTATGCATGTGTATTTGAAATAAATAAAATAGAAATATTTGCACGTAAAAGCAGCAGCAGCAGTGGCAGTAGTATTATATTTTTTGTTTCTGGTCTATGAAATGTTCTTTTTTAGATTTCTTTACCAACAATACGACGACATTGGCATTGGCAATGGCATTGCTATTGTTGACGACGACAAGAGAGCAATGTTGCGTTTTTTTTTTGTTCATCGCATGTTGTCATCGTTTTAAGTGGTATAATTTACAAAGGATTATACAAGTAAACGTTAAGCAAGCAGCGGCAGTAGCAGCAGGAAATGGCAACCAAAGAGCCCTTATGAAATGCTGTACCAACATGCGGGAAAATTATTGTTAATGCGTTTACGATATGTTTTTTTCTTTTTCTTCTTCTGTCGTCTAAGACTTTCGTTGAAATCAGTTGAGAGTTTAGGGATTTTCATGGGATAAACAACATGAAATGTGCATGAATATGGTTTGAATTTTGATGAATTTGTATGCCAAAAACATAACGCTTAAGTTTAGGAAGTTTTAATTATGAATTTATTAGTTTGTGATTAAGGTTTAAGGCGGTATAGTTTTCAAAAAATATTTATTCAAGAACCTACGGATTATTCTCTTTTGCTTGATACAACATTAAATTATATTTAAACGATTTTGTTGTAAGTTTTTAGAATTTTTTTTGTAGAAAATTGAGCCTTTGCAAACTTTGTAGCTTTATCAATTGAGCCTAAACCCAGCAGCGAATATACTGACTTCACATTTACGCTATATTTCACCTTAGATTAGGTTGCTATAAGTGTTCCAATTAATTTTGGGTGCTTAGTCACGAATATGTGCTGGGTTTCATGCAGTATTTTAATTTTGTTTGTAAAAATATGGCTTTTGGAATCGTTAATCCTAAAACTATAGGGCAGACGAAGTTTCAGCAGCACCTCTAATTTTTGAAAGAGAACATTAAAGAGCGATTTTTCTCTTCAAAATATATCCATAGCTTGGCATAAGGAACTGCAAAATAAACCAATCTCAGATTAGTCAATATAAATCTAAAAATAAATCTTAAATCCTCCTTCAAAGTTGAAGAACTTTTTTTTTTTTTTTTTTTGATTTTTGGGTTCCCCATAGTTCCATAAATTCTCTCCTAAAATATTAATGAAAAATTCGAAGCAAAACATGGCTTCAAAATCGTTTCTCAGGGGTTTTAAGGGTCGCTGATTACGAATCTGATACAAGATTTTTAAAATTCGAAATGGCGAAATGGATTCAATGTGGTGGATAATTTTTAAAAATTCATCGGATTGTAATTCATAACTCGGAGGTTTCTGCGGAAGCTGATTAGGAATCTGACATCGGGCTTTCAAAGCTAAAATGGCGGATCTAATAAGGCCGACTATTTTTCCAAGTTCATCGGATTCGCTTAAAGCTCGTTGCTCGGGGGTTCTTAATCTGACATTAAATTCGTAATCAGTGATCCCAAAAATCCCCTAGTAAAGAATTTCAAGTAAACCTATCTATTTTTTTAAATTTCTTCCACCGTTTTAGAACCGCCATTTTGAATTTCAATATCGTGATCAGTGATACCGAAAACCCTCGAGTAATAGATTTTAAGGTAATCAGATAAATTTTTAAGAATTGAACCGAATTTATTTAATCCATAATTTTAAATTTTGAAAAACTGACATTCGATTCGGAAGCAGCATTATTTTTTTTTATCAAAATTACCAAAAAAAATACGTTTTCGGATGTTGAAAATCGACGGAACTCGCATAGCTCAAGCCAACAGAAGAAGCGGAGAACATTCTAAAGAAGCACGTACAGCGAGAAAAAAGTCCCAATCAGAGCATCTTAAGAAGTAGACAGAACTTGAAGACCTTTGATTAAAAGTAATTAGCATAAAAAAATTTTTTTTTCTATTTTTAAATGTAAAAATTTATTCAAACGCGTTTTTCTTCAAATGATGTTTTTTGAACTGATAGGACTGATATTTCGATTTTGAAACCCACATGCGTTTGATTTGTTATCATCATGGCTATAAGTGGAACCCCCTAAATTGCAGTACTCCCTCCCCCTTTTTTCTCTTTTCTACATTAGTTTTAGATTTTGAATCCTTAAGTTAAAAATGGGATAGTCTTTCTTGTGAGTTGGGTTCAAACCATTTTTGGTTTGGCAATGCTATTAAAAATGCTTCAGTGACTCACTCTCTTATTCTCTCTGTCTCGTTGAAAAAGCTGCCAATGTTGTACTAATTCTATAATAAGGAGTGAGATTGAAAGAATCTTAACACATGTTTTACCTAATAATTTTTTTGGGTGTAAAATATAAAAATTTCTTTGATCTAGTTATCTTTGAAAAATATGTCAGTTGTTATTTTTAATGACAAACATGTGGATTTATTCTGAGTCTGATCAAAATGAGTGAAGAAAAAGAAGTACGTCTTAAAATTATTAAAAATTTAAAAAAAGAAATCCAAATTGGTCCTACAAAAAATTGGCCAAAGAATTGAAGGTCTGCCGTCAAACTGTTTCCAATGTTATTAAACATTTCAGGAGAATTTGAACATCGATAGGAAACCTGGTTCGAGAAGAAAACAAGGACTACATGATATTCGGAAAGCCAAGAAAATAGAAAGCATATTGAAAAGATCTCCAAACACATCTGGTAGAAAAGCTGTCCGGTTAGCCCAGTACTCTGACTATTTGGTGCAGAAAATTAAAGCCAATTCAGGTTTGAAAACATACAAAGTCCAAAAAGTTCCAGACAGGAATGCTGCAAAAAATTTAGACGCCAAAAGTAGAGCTCGGAAATTAAAATCGAATTTCATACAAAAATATTCATGTTTTGTATAATGGACGACGAAACGTATGTACTGGCAGATTTTACGTAGCTTCAGCTTCCGGGTCAAAATTTGCATGTTGCTGATGCTAGAGGAAATGTCGAAGAATAATTTAGAATCCAAAAGCGGACAAAATTTCCTAAAAAATTCCTGGTATGGCAAGCTATATGCAGTTGCGGCAAAAAAGCAAGTCATTTGTTACAGTGGGCTCTATAAATACCGAAATATCTCTATAAACATCAAAGAATGTTTGAAAAAAAGACTTCTTCCTTTCATAAGGGAGCACAATGTGTCCACATATTTTTGGACCGATTTGGCATCATGTCACTACGGCAAGAAAGCTCTGGAGTGGTACCAAAGTAATAACATAGTTTTTGTACCAAGAGAGGCCAATCCTCCAAATTGTCCGGAGCTAAGACCAGTGGAGAGATTTTGGGCACCTGTGAAAATAAATTTAAAGAGCACAAGACAGGTGTCCCAAAATATCGAAGATTTTAAAAGGAGATGGGCAAGCTGTTCCAAAAAAGTGTATGAAACAACTATCAAATCTCTAATGAGTTCTAACGAGTTCTAACGAGTTCATTAATAGTGATTAGAACTATAAAAGTTATATTTTTTTTGTAATTTGTAAAATATTATCAATTAAATGAAAAAAAAAATCAAAACTCTAAGATCAACCGTTTAAAAATTATTGAATTTTATATATGTTAAGATTTTTTCGATCTCACTCCTTAGCTCACTCGTTCTCTCTCTTGAAAAAAATGATGCCACTATATTTAATCAAAGAATATACAATACATAGAAGGCGCATCTCTCATTATTTTTCCAAAATATGTTTCTTTCGTTTCGGGTACGGGCGGTCGCAGTAAAGAGGAAGAGCAAAACCACTCAGTTATTTTGCTTTTACTCTCTCCCATGCACTCTCTTGGTGATTTTTTTCTTAGGTTCTCTCACATCGTTATAGAGTGCCGCCAAGTGAGACTGCATATAGTTTCATAGGAAGGTTTTTTTTCGTTTAATATGGAAGTACATGTGTTTTTTTTGCGTTGTTACCGAGTATCAATATTGTTTTCCCACCTAATTGATTCTTTTTTTCAATTTGTGACCTAAAATTTTAATGGTAGCAAAATTTCTTTTTAGTAATATTTTTTTTTTGTATTCGAAAAAGCATAAAAAGTTGAAATCAATCGATTTCGAAAGTTTTTAAGGAGGCACCTCCAGTTGTAACTCTTAAACCATCTACTTTTTTTGCATTTTATATGTATATGTTTTCAAAAATATGTCTACAAATTTTTAAGTTGATCCAGAGAAAATTTTTGACTCTTTATTTCCAAAAAAAATTTTCTTCTTGACATTAAAGTAAGTTGAAACTTTAAACGCGTTTTTCTCAAAAAAGTCATTATTGAAGTCGGTGACAACGATTATTCTACAACTTCTAAACCGATTATTTTCAAATTTATATGCTTTTTCAATATATAATAATCTAGATTGATCGAAGGAAAACTGTTTTTTACAGCTGAAACAGCGTTTTTTAGTTCAAATTGAACTGTTAACTTTGATAGTCGGCCATTTTGTTAAATATGCATATTTTTTCAAATCCTTCCACTAATCACTAGCTAATCCTATAATAAAAGTAAATCCATTTCATTTTTGGATTTCAAATGATCTAGATTTGCAAAATATTGCGCATAGCAAAACATGTTTTCTAGAAAGGCGTCGACGGGATCGCACATTACTCATGAAGTTTTAAATATTTTTGAATAGAAATTAGTTAAAGTTAAGTTTAATACATGCACTTTTAGATAATAAAAAACTTTATTAGTTTACCTGAAAAAATTTTTCAAAAATACCTATTTTTTCGCGTCACAACTTGGGATTTGAATTTCATAATCTGTGCCACACATAAAAGCACACCGGCTTTGCGATGTAAATTCTGCTAAATAATGAAAACACCAGCTCATATTACAAGTACGAAAACCAAAAAAAAAAGAAACATGAAAAAAAACAAAATACAAAACTCTCATTAAAGAAAGCCAACAACAAAGAGAAACAAATAATTTCAACCACTCATTGGTTTTATGAGAACAATTGAATTTTGAGTGTAAACTGGAGGCTGTTATGGCTCCATAGAACAAAATTTTTGTGCAAATAAATTTGTTCGTGATGCGCCTTCTATATATTATATATTCTTTGATTTAATTGTGAGATGTGGATTCAACGGGAGGAAAGAATTTTGTTTTTTTAAAAGCCAATATGTGATTAAAATCTAAGAAAATATATAAGCTACGTTAGTAAAAAAGGTATGTTGTGTAGAGACCTGAGCAAAAAAGCAAACAATATTGAAGAGATCTCTTTTCTGAAAGATATAGATCCTGTATGATAAATTTTGTTTTTTTTCTCTTGACCTTTTCAATAAAACACATAAATTGTTACAAGAGTTGCTGGAGAAAATAATAATAATAATTGAAAATTACATCCCAGAGAGATAGAGAAAGAGAGAGAGAAAGAGAGTTAGAGGTATGCCTCCTTTTCTTTAAAGCACTATTGGAAAGAATAACGTCATTCTCATATGCTCATTTATTTATTTTAACAGTTATTATTTCAAATTTCCTTTTCAAGTTTCCCAAATTTTAAATCATTTTTTGAAGGTATAAAGAAGGTTTTGTATGATTAACTTAGTAGTTGTTTGTTTTTCTTGATCTTGTCAATCAAATCACAGAAAGCGTTACATGAGTTGTTTATGACAACAACAACAATTTAAAGTCACACCCAAGAGAAAGAGAGAGTTTAATTTAAAAGTACGCATCCTCTCTCGAAAACGATGGAAAAGTCTGATGTCATCAGCGCTTTTCCCGCAAAATTTAGTGCTTTTTGAAAATTAAAACGTGGGAAAAAAGTGATTTAGCGGTCAGCGGGTTTTTAAACGTGTTTTTTCAATTTAAAATACATTAAATGCACCACTAAATAATCCATTTCCTGAATAATCCTAACAACATTTTTTTATCAAAACTATGAGCAATGAACTTATTTAAAACCAAAGTTCGTAACCGTAGGTAACTCAATTCAAAAAAATTCTTTACTTCATATAAAAAATTGATTAAAATACGAAAATTCATTTTGTGAAAACTACAAAATACCAGATGGCATAAATGTTTGTATAAACAACACTAGTGTTTATAATCCTTCTGAATTCAGATTAAAGAGTGTGCTATGGTCAGAAGAAGCTGATAGTAATGAAGAAAATATAGACTTCGATTGTATAATTTAGAAATGCTGTGAATTAAAAACTTGAAAAATACATGTATTTAATTAATTTTCTTTTTAATACAGCAGAATCCCGATAATTCGTAATCGCAAGGGACCTGCAATTTTTTACGAATTACAGAGGTTTTCGATTTAACGAGATTTCAATTAAACCCTTTCACCCCCGAGTTTTTCCTCAAAATCTTTGTTGAGTTTCTTCAATATTTTATGCAAATATTAAAATAATATAACCGGGACTCTTAATCTTTACAGTTATCTTTAAGTTTTCCAATGGGGCATAAGGTCTGCTATAGCCACTGTAACCAGGAATTATAGCAAAGCCAATTTAGGGCGATGACACTGCATGTATACAATCCACTCATTGACAGCCAGCAACCGTATGTTAAAGAAAACACAAATAAAATGGAAACCGTTTCTCCCATTTCTCTTAATTTTTCGAACATTATTGAGATATGCAACAGTTTTGTAGTTTAAGACTCTTCTCGCGTTTCTTGTCAACCACGAAAAACACAAAAAATTCCTTCAAAAAAGTGAACGTACAATGATTGATTTTTTTCGAATCATAGTTCCATAGAATTTTGCTTTGCCTTACGAATTATAAGAGACTGTCAACAACCAATTTCGATTTATAAGAGGTTAAATAGACCCTGTATTGAAAAAAAAAAATACGAATTATCGAGGGGACCAAAATGTGTACAATTTTTGCGAATTAAAAATTATTTTGTGTTTTTAGTTTGGATTACCCAAATTAACGAACACAAGGCAGAAGGTTTCACTTCTGCACTAAACGAAACCAAGCAAATGAAATTTTTTAATCGCTAAATTTTTTACTTCATTGGTTTGTGTTTTTTAATTTCATTTGCTTCTTATTTGCTTGTGTTTCGTTTACTTCACTAAAATTTTCAGTTATGCCTTGTGTTCGTTAATACACAACCAATTTTTTTTTTTTGGGATTAATGCTAGAACCAAAATTGCAACGCTGTACCGGTAACTTCGATGACCAGTGTGGCCAACTTTTGATTTTCAAAATCCGCTAAAATGAGGCATAAAACGCGTTTTTGCTTAAAAAAGCGTTAAATTTTTTTTCTTATAAAAGTGCGAGGAAACTCAATACATTTAAACTTTTTCACTAATACAGGCACACATCTGATACTTCTAGTCAATGAAAATTTCTCCAATTTTTCGAAGATATTTTAAATTAAAAAATAAACGCTGAGCGCTAAATCACTTTTTTCCGCGTTTTAATTTTCAGAAAGCACTAAAATCAGCGGGAAAAGCGCTGAGTTGGCTACACTGTCGATGACAATTGTAGACGAACTCTTTTGGTGTGCGACATCTTCTTGTAATTCCTTGGACATTTGCGCCATCTGTATGTGAAATGTACAACTGTCATAAACTTTAAGATGGCAACGCTATACATTGTTCTTTCTGCCATAGGCGTGTGTGTGTATGTGTGTAATTAATATGTTATATTGAATTAAAACTATTTATGAATCGTTTATTATATAGTTTGCTCGTGAATACAGTTTCGGAATATTGATATTTAGCCCCGACAAAATTATGTCGCATTGCAAACTTACGCGCGACGTCACATCCGGTTAGTTTTACTCTAGGACAAGAGAAAAGAAGTTTCACTTCAAAAATTTCAGGGGACCAACAGTTTGTTACGAATTATTGAGATTTCCGAATTAACGGGGTACGAATTATCGCGATTCTACTGTATGTATATAAAAAAATTTGTGTTTAACACTTTTATAAGGAAAAAATTTAGCGTTTCTTTAAAGAAAATACGCGTTTTTTTCTTCAATTTAGCGGATTTTGAAAAACAAAAGTTGGCCACACTGGGTGCCATGCTTACATACTTATTTATCTCATTTGAGAGGAACTACGATAAATTTAATGAATTGGGGCAGTCGTAGATCACAAACACTTTCACCGTGTCTAAAAATCTATCAAACTTTATACTATTCCTCAGAAAAATTCGTCAGGTAATTTTATTTTAAGCAGCAATAAGTGTAGTGTAAATTTAATTAGCTGCACATTAAGTTAAATTCCAAAGCTGGTGCATTTACTAACGTAAGTAAATGAATCCTTTTTTCCACACTTATTGCAAATACACGCGACTTTTTATTATTCATACCATTCGTTTATTGACAACAACCCAAAGTAGTTAAGTACTTTTGAAAACATTTTAATATCTCATAAACCCCAGGAGACAATATACAAAATATAAGCAAACAGAAAAGTAGAAATTTCAAAAATAAAAATTAACAAAAATAACAAACAAACAAGAAGAACAACAACAAACAGCAATAAAAATCGTATATTTCCCAGCCAAAAACAGTTAAACAAATATTTTGCTGAAAATTACGTACACAATTTGCATAAAGTGAAAACAGCAAACATTTTAATTTCTATACAACCAGAAGAACAACAAAAAATATTAGTTAGGTGTATGTGTGTTCGTACATCCATACTCGTTTTCCAGTCCCCGCACAGTTCAGGAAGTTCGCTGAATGAAAGTAACAGCAGCAATGTCCTGCATACGGTAAGAGAGCCAGCAGCAGCAGTAGCAGCAGCAACATCATCAGTGACAACAACACCAAAAGGAAAGGAAACGAACGGAAATGAAAAGCGCAATAGCATTGCCAAAACAAACCAATTTAATTTGAGCTCCCAAAGGGAGATTACAAAATGTAAATGGCGAGAAGTTTTAACGAAAGCAACCCAAAAAAAAAAAAAAAAACGAAACCAAAGAAACGAAGCACAAAATTAAAAACAAAAACATTTTAAATTTTTTGGGGTACATTTAATTTTTGATTTTTCCAACTGTAACTTCAAAAATGTTTCTATATTTTTTGGTTATATGTTTGTGTTGGTGTATTTATACGTGCCTGTGTGTGTATGCAAGTGTGCTGGTTCTGGTCCAACAAATTTTTGAATAAAATTTTACTACCCCCGTGTAATGCACACAACTAACGACATTTGCTCTCCCCCCCACTCCTAGCCACATGCAGCAACTCAACTCAACTCGATTCATTTTCATGCCACTACTCATTCACTCAGTCACTTACACTCTGTCTCGCACACATTATCTAATTAAGCAGACAAACGATTTCAAGAGTGACGGCAACTGCGGAGTGTATTCAAAAACCCTCAAAATGTTTTAGCAAATCCCAAAAGAAAATTCAGTTTTAAAATGTCGAAAGTCAAAGTTGTTAAGTTAATGCGGAAAATTTTCATTGAAGTGGTATGAGCGCAGACAGGTCATGTTACAAGGACAAGAGGATATGGTATATTTCGGAGTCTCAATAGTTATAGTTTCATTTTTGTTGTGGAGGTGGGGGAGTGCCTTTAGTAGTGGCTTGAAGAGTAACAAGTGTTTTTAGTGTGAAATGATATAATTATATAAATTTAAATTATGTGTATTCTTTAATTGTAGTTGATGTTTTAAATCTGAAATCATTACTTTTGTTTTTCTCCCAGAATACGCACTTTCTTTATGATATTACATTTCCATTATTAATAGTTTAGTGGGGAAGGCTTAATAGTCAGGTACTGCAGCCTGAAACAACTGTTTGGTCAAACTCCCTAAGGGCAAAAGACGCTCTATTATTCCACTGGAAGGAGGCTACAATATTTTTTGCATTGACCGATGTAAACGATAGATTTTTCCCCTTCTGAGCCAAACTAGTGCTATGAGTTGCCGTTTCGTCATTCTCTATACATACATAACACTCAGTTTCATAGGATATACTTACTAGTAGACCCGAAGGTTGAGGAAAGATTGGGCACTAATTTGTTCATTCCTTCAAAGTTTTTTGATTCAGAAATAACGATCGTAATGTACACGCAAAGAAAAAATTCGTTTCTCAGAAACGAAATTTTCACTAAACGAATTTTGTTCATGGAATGTTTTCATGATGAACGAACATTTATTTATCATAAACGACTGTATTCGGTTGCCATGAACGAACATTTATTCATCATAAACGGTTCAATTCTTTCACAATAACCGAAAAACGTTTTCCATCATATTCATCATAAACGATTCAATTCTTTTACGATGAACTAAAAACGTTTGCAATAAAATGCAATATTTCCCTGAAAAATATAAAAAGGAAAGCAAAAACAATTTTCATATGTACATTGGCATTTTATTGTGGTTTTTGTTTAAATAAAATTTTTTGATTAAAAACTAGAAAAAGTATATAAAATTTACATAAAATTATATTTTTACAATTTTTGTATTATTTATTATAAATCACACACTTTTATTAGTTTTTTATAAACACCACGCACTTTTTTATAGACAAAAAGAAATGTGATGAAATAATTTCAATGCACAATCGAAATTCTTCAATAATGCGTTGACAAATGATACTTCCCGTTATGTTGTGTTGATTTGTTGTTGTTTGGAGTTTGAATGTAAGCGTCGCTGCTGCTTATTTTTGCGACGAGAGCGAGATGAGAGGAAAACGAAAATAAAAAGAGAAGAGAGTTGTGGACTTTCGTTTAGCAGAAACTTTTTTTTTTCATTTGCCAGAAAAGAAAATTGCGTTAATTTTATCGTGAAAGAATTTTCGTTCATCATAAAATTGTTAATCGGTTTTGGTTTCTGCAAACACGGCAACGTTCCTCAGAAACGTTTTTGTTCAGCGTAAAAGCAATATATTCTCCACAAACGGGCGATAAACGTTTTTTTTCTTTGCGAGTATTAAATGTTTCCCTTCAAGAATGGGGGTACGAGTGCGTCTGCATTCCTCAAAGTTCCCCTGAAAAGTCTGGTCCTCTGGCCCTCGGTTATGGGCAAGAAACGCAAAAAACTCTTTAGCTGATCTAAGATCATAGGGAACTTGCCAATGTGTTTGCCATTTCTTCTCTACCCGTTCCTCAACAATCGGTTTGTAACGAGTTCAGATGTGTTTAGGGAAGAGATTGGGACTAAAGCCATTGTGAACAGATACTCAAGGAAACTTTTTATGGGAAACTCTTAAAACACTTTCCCAACAGTTTTGCCGAATTGGACGTATCTTGTGATTGGCTCATTGAAAGCACATAATAAGCTATATACATACATATATTACCTTAAAACTACCAGATTACACTCCTCCTGCATGAATAAAAGATTTCGAAAGAATCAGGAGATCTAATTTCTCAGCGGTCATTGAACGTGCCATTTCTGCGTGACAGTACTCAATTTTTGCTATTGCCAGGGCATTATAATCACACGCAAGAAGGATGGCCTGTTACTACCAAAAATGAAGGGAGTAACACTGCAGTTGTCTTCTGAAGTTAAATATTTTGGGGTAACCTTAGATTGCAAACTATTATGGAAGACGCACGTCGAGCTGAAGGTCTCGCGTGCACTAAAGGTTTTCTGGCAGTGCAGGCGAGCTTTTGGCAAGACTTGGGGTCAGAATCCAGCTCTGGTATACTGGGTATACATGGCTCTTGTGAGACCTATTGTCACGTATGCCTCTGTAGTATGGTGGAGATGAACTTTGGTTAAGTCCACAGTACTAGATCTCGTGATGCCCTCAATGCCTGGCTTGACTTGCTTCCTCTGGATCTTCAAATCCGCAAATCTTCAAATCAAAAATCAGTGTGAAGGCTGAAAATACACAGTGGGGAATATTAATCAGCCATCCCTGGTGCATTCGGAAAGTCTTCAAGCTATGTTGACTACTTTAGATTCCCTGATTAGGTCTTTTTTTTTGTTGCTGTGCTTCTTTAGAATTTTCTCCGCTCCTTCTGCTGGCTTCAGCTTTGCGAGTTTCGTCGCTTTTCAATGTCTGAAAACGCATTTTTTGGCGATTCTGATAGAAAAAAAAGTATGCTGATTACGAATCGGATGTCAGTTTCTCAAAATTCAGAATGGCGAATCCAATGTGGCGAAAGAGTTTTTAAAAATTGATCTGTTAACTGAAACCCGTTTTTCAGGAGTTTTTGGGGTCGCTAACTGCGAATCTGCCATCGGGTTTTGAAAATGCAAAATGGTGGATCGAATATGGCCAAAAAATTGTTAACTTCAACCGCTGTTTTATCGAAAACTTGTCTTTGGACCTTAGGTATCTTTTTAAGTACATCAAGGGACAATTTTATGTATAACTTTTGTTTTATTTCGAAATTTTCACTAATATTCTTTAAACTATAGGGAACCCAAAAAAAAAAAAAATTAATGTTCTTCAAATGTTAAACTAGAATGCCCCCTTAGAGTTTAGAGTTGTGGGTGGGCTGGACTTAACCAAAGCACTCAGTCAACGAGTACCGTTGTGCTATACCCAAGGATAGAACCAGTAGAAGAGACTAGAGAGACAGGATAGTTATGTGGGGATAAATGGGAAGAAGAAAGGTCTAGGGTCTCTCAACCTCGAACTTCTTTGTTTCATTGATGAACCTTAGAAGCTCAGGAAGAGGGAGAGTATGGACATTATTCATACTCAAGACATCACTACCCAACAGCCTTAATCTGATTCTCGCTAACACCGGACAGCTACAAAGGTAATGCTCCGTAGTATCGTCGTCCTCAAGACACGATTGGCAAATTTGATCGGTGATGACGCCCATGTTAGTCATACACTGACCACATGTGTTGTGCCTGTGATGACACCCACCAGTAATCTCAGTTCCTTTCTTCTCAGTTTGAGAAGAAATTCCGCTGATTCCCTGTTAGTTTGTCTCACGAAGCACTTTGCGGTTCTGCAGGAGTCAAGCTCGGACCATCTTTCTCTATGGATAGAACCCACAAAATCGTTGATCCAACGCATGATCTCCCCAGAACTTTCGCCAAGAAAAGGTTCCGGACCTCATTGTGTAATTGCAGAGCCTTCATTAGCTAGTTCATTCCCTGCAATACTACAGTGTCCTGGAACCCAAATAAGGCATAACTTGTTGTGTTTTACAACACTATTTAGTTTTGCCTTACACTCGCTGACCAATTTTGACTATCACTGCAGATATCTATGCACTTCCCATGCCACCTCTTCTCAATTATCCAGCTCACCACGTCTAGGATATCGAAAGCCTCCGTTAGGAAGACTGACGCCATCTTTCCAGTGGAAACAGAGTACTTGGTCTCATCGTCCAAGTACCAACTGGATTCAGTACCGTTTGAGGTTTTGGATCTGTCGGTATAGAAGACATGACCAAGACCCCGGAGTACGACTTCTGGAATTAAGCATTGATAGGAACCTGACTTCATATCTGATTGTCCACGTGCATCAAGAACAGTGGGCACTGTACTGATAACTGGTGGTATATCATACTGTGCCCTACATCCTTCTCGACATGCCAGACTCTATTTAACCGGAGTCTGTAGGCCGCTCTCATCGCTTCTTTACGGATTTGAAGATCCAGAGGAAGCAAGTCATGCAATGCATTAAGGGCATCACATCAGATGTAGTACTGTGGACTTAACCAAAGTTCGTCTCCACCATACTACAGAGGCATACGTGATAATAGGTCTCACAAGAGCAATGCATACCCAGTATACCAGAGCTGGATTCAGACCCCAAGTCTTGCCGAAAGCTCGCCTGCACTGCCAGAAAACCTTTAGTGCACGCGAGACCTTCAGCTCGACGTGCGTCTTCCATAACAGTTTGCAATCTAAGGTTACCCCTAAATATTTAACTTCAGAAGACAACTGCAGTGTTATTCCCTTCATTTTTGGTAGTAAATGGCCATCCTTGTTGCGTTTCCTGGTGAAGAGCACTAAGGTGCTTTTACCGGGATTCAATGAAAGACCCTGCAAATCGATCGCACCAAACATCGATCTTGTCCAAGATTTCTTGTCCCCTTAATCTCAATGTAATTCTTTTCCTAGTTAATTGTAAGCAAGGGCATTCTCAAAGTTTTATTTCATCACTGAATGTAATCCAAAATTATATTTCAATATCAAATCAAAAAAATCCATACTTTAATTAAATTTAATTAAATAAAATAAAAAATGAAATTAAATTCATTAACACACTTCCTGGCTGCCTGCCAACGCCTTCTATCTACTCCTTTATTTCTATTTCCCTCTACCCTCAACCTACTTGGCAACGCCTTAAGTCTACATCATTCTCTTAAACTACATATACTGAAGTTTTTCATCATCCACAAAAATCTATGCCATCATGAATGAATTTATTGAAACAGGAAAGAAACAAGCAGTAAAAATTCAAACAAATTTTATGAGCTTTGCATTTAAGATTTTACGATATTGAACTAATTCGGCTATAACGAAATGAACGAATAAATGAAATTTATTTATTTATTTATTTTCTGTGTATTGTTGTTGTATTTTGTTTTTTTTTTTCTTTCTGCAAAGTCATACAAATTGCTAACAAATTTGTGTCATAAAATATGATACGAACAAATCCATACTTTTATGTGCACATGAAATAGAACGGAGAAAGAGAAAAAAAAAAAGAAAAAAAATATCAGCTAGGAAAAATCAAACAGAGAATGTTCACCAAAAAAAAAACAAGAGCAGCAAATAACAAACAATATTTGAGCTTGACCCTTCATGCTTGCACCCCGAGAGCTTTTCTTACTTAGAGTATGAAACTCGTACGTTCCTCTATCCTTGACTGACGCAGCAAAAATGCAATCAAGTTTAATCAGCATTTTGGAATCTCTACCATATATACGCAATAATAGGAACAACAGGACCAGAAACAACAATAACAGCAATATGAGTAAAAACAACAACAACAACAACAACAATACTAATAAGAACGAACATCGTAAATATGACCATTTTTCGTATGCAACAGAGTAAAAGTAAACGCTTAGTGGACACTGAGATACATGTACACACACATACATACGTGCATTTAAGCTCATACACATTCAAACACAAGGCATGTTCGTATATATGTGTACGTATTTATGTGTTATACGGAATGATCATAAAACATTGGGCTGAGTGAGGAACTGCATGTGTGTGTGTGTGTGTGTATATGATTTTTGTTGCGTGTTTGCTTCCTTTACGTTATACTCTCGTATATGTGTCATTTATGTGTGTGTCTCTCTGTTCATGAATGCTCGTTCATAAGTGACTGAATATACTCGGCACCAAACTTTATCTAGCATGGATGCATAGTATGTATGCGTGTGTGTGTGTGTGTATGTATGTATGGGTATATCTCTTTCCATCTTTTTTATGTTTTATTATGTTCCGTTCGTAGATGAGATTGATGCTATGCTCGAGCTGCTGCCTGCTGCCGTTTGCTACTTGTTTCCACTCATTAAATTGTCGTAAAATACTTTGTCGTCATAATTTCTTTATCTCTCTATCTATCTCCTTCTGTGTGTGTGTTTTGCTTCTTTCTTTGGAAGCTTCTTTTTTTATATTAAAGTTGTGTGTGTGTGATAATAAAGATTGAAGGAAAATTGTTTTAAATATTTTTTAAAGATATAATTCTTTTCTATTCCAGAGCAATGCATATTTTGAATCCTTTTTTGGATAACTTAATCAATACAGATTTTCATCTTGTAATATCTTTTCGATAAACAGTGCAATGATAAAAGAATGTGTGGCAGCAAGGCCGTATTTAGGGGGGAGGTTTTGGGGGTTCTGACCGCCCCCCCCCTCCGAAATGTGGAAACTTTATTCCAATTTTTGAGATTAATTGCCAATGGATGGAAAAAAAGTCAAAATAAAATCTATTATCCGACATTTTTTACTTCCATCTGTTTTTTTTCTAAAAAAACGAATATAAACAATAAATTTGAAATCAAATCCGACAGATTCAAAAAGAGCACTCCTGCATTCATATTTTTTCTAGGTCAGTAACTGTTTTTGATTTTAAGTTTCGTCCTGAATCAGTTTGAAAAGTTTAAAAATTCATAAAAAAATAGAAAAAATTATCAGATCTTTGTAAAATTAGACTTGCTTGAACCCCAGTTTTTCCTAAAACGTGACGTGATGGGAAGTTTTTGACCTCAGATTCGTGTTCAACGTGAAAAATTCTTTCGACAAAACTAAATCCATGGGTTTTGCTAACAACCCATGCAGTTTAAGGAGACAATCTTAAAATGTAATTAATTTTTAACCCATTATTGCTCAGAGCACCACCATTGAAAGATCTTTTTCAATGCTGTGACTTCACGAATTTAGGGAATGTAAGCAACCTCATCCGGGTTCCTTATCATTGAAAATGGTCCGAATTTCCAATGATGATCATTTGAAAAAATGAACCTCTACTATTTTTGGTAATTTTTTTGAGGTTGGGTACATCATCAGTAGTGGGAAGTCAATGAGTTAACGAAATTATGTCCTTCACGATAAAAAAAATGCATTAGGATGCACATTGAACAATATTTATTTGAAAAAATTTAATTTGATTATTCTGTGAATTTTTTGTCACTTATGGCTTTTTTTTTGAGGTTAAGATTAAAAAAAATTGGACAATTTTTCCTAAAGTTTTAAGATATTTATCAACTTTTGTCCTTAGTCTGATAGGGTCCATCAAAAGCATCATCGATTTAATTTATTGCATTTAAAAATCAGTTTGATAAAAATTATTTATGAATATTTTCTTCGAATGAAAACCCCCCGAAAAAAATTTCTGGCTACGGCCCTGTGTGGCAGTGAAAACTTTACCTTAATATAAATGGTTTATGATTTTTAGAGATTTTTCTTATGTATTCGTAGAAATTTTAAGCGATTTGCTAGCTAATCAATTAGAATCCACAGGGTTTCAGAATATGGAGACGGGCCGTTCGTATTTAAAGAAGTCATACTTAAAAGAGATGCCAAGAAAACTACTAAGTTGGGCCGAAACTAAAAAATTAGCCCTCGATAAACCAGAATGAAAAATATTTATTGCGGCTCTATGTCTCCGATTGAAACGATGGGAATAAATTTATATATGTATTCAATGTGAAAATTCCTTTTTTTCGATTCGATTCAGAACGATTAAATGTTAAATTTCGTGCTTATGATTTATTGATTACTTATAGCGTTTTTTTTTACTGTGCAATTTCGTGTTCTTTTCTAAAAAATGTTGCCTTCTGAGCGGGGAAAAATGTTACACTTTTTACACTCAAATAAATGACGGGATAAGAATGTTGCCCTGCAAATTAGTTGATTCTGACAGGGTAGCATTTTTATGTTCTTTTCTTGCACTAAAAATGCAACATTCTGGCAGGGTTGAGGGCAACTTAAAAAAATTGTTGCCATGGCACGAGGCAAAAAAAAAAATGCAACATTTTGTTAAGAAAAGAAAACGCTATTAGTTTTTGAATGATATTATACATTTATTCCACTTAATATTACAATGTTTTTCTTCTTGTTTTCAGGATTAAAATGCAGTGAACACCAAAGGCTGTGGAGTAAACCATTTAAAATGCAACCCACTAGTATTCTTCGAATAACAAAATATTGGTTTCTATAACCAATTTATTCATATTTTTTAGTAATGCTATTCCTGGCGCTATATACATATTCAAGACTTAGTTTAGTTTGCCTGACCCAGGCGATCCTTGCGGAAGTAATCGGTGGTTATCATCTGACGATATAATTGCGACAATGGCTAAGATGGAAAATTGGCGATCATCTGAAAAGAAGTCTTCCAAAGTTTTCGGCGACCATAAACACATGGTACATAAGCTTTAAATCACGTTAATTGCCCCATTGCTGCTGGAATATCTTAAACTCAGTCTAATTTTTTTTTTCGTTACTGATAATTTGATTTCTAAGTATTTATTTTGATAATTCTTTGATAACTACAACCAATTCTGTTTTTACTCGGCAGCTTTATTCTAAAAAAAAGCACTAAAAATGATGTAAACAAATATATTTTTATTAAAAAAAGTCTGTAAAATAAAACTAAATTTATTGGTGAAGATCAAAATGCAGAAACGATACCTTACTGTAAAAGCTAAGTGTTCACATGATTGATCACATGAAAATGTATTTATTCTCTTTTTAATTACCTTCTCATTTAATCCATTTACCTGTATATGAAAATGAAGACTAAAGAGAGAGAGAGTGAGAGAGCATCAAAAATAAAATGTGTAAAAACAATAAATAAATGACTAATACTTACGTGAAAAAATGAGCGTTTTTTATTAACTCGATTAAATTTTTACTCTATCCTATATATAGGAAAATATGAGAAAATGACGTCATGCGATAAGTGTAGACGCAAACCAACAAAAACTGTTCGAAATTTTGTATCAGCATCCACCTACTGTCGATTTCTGTGCGCCTGGTATTTTGCGGGCGGGAAAAATATGCGCCTGGTGCTAAAAAACGTGTGTGTGTGAGAGAGAGAGAGCGCTGAAGAAAGTAAAGACACAAACCAGCACAAACTGTTATAATTTGTCAATATTCACCTACTGCTATATTCTGAGCGCCTGGTATTTTGTAGGCGGGAGAAATTTATGAATCTTTGTTATAAAAACATGAGCGGGTGCTGACGTCACGCGGTAAGCTAAGACGCAAACCAGCGAAAACTGTTCGAAAAACTTTAGCAGAATCCACCTACTGCTGATTTCTGTTCGCCTGGTCTTTTGTGGGCGGCAGAAATTTCTGTATTTTTTGGTGATAACCAGGGGCACCGGGAAATATTTTTTGTAAAGGGGTATATCTTAAATCATGAGCCCTTTTTTTGGGGGGAGAGAGGGGTAAATTCGCCTTTTGAAGGGGTCAGAAGCCCCAGTTTTGGGGGTCAACTGATTCTCTTGGTGGCCCATCACCCCCTTTTTGGGGGTCAAGTTACCCTTTTGGTGGTCAAGTGACCCCCTTTAAGGTTGATTAATTGAGCTATACTTAATAGAGAGCGCGAGTTAGAGAGAGAGAGAGAGAGGGATAAGAAAACATTACTTTTGAGCATTAACTCTTTTATGATAAAACCAATTGACTCGATTAAATTTTTACTCTCTCCTATATATAGGAAAATGTGAGAAAATGACGTCATGCGATAAGTGTAAACGCAAACCAACAAAAACTGTTCGAAATTTTGTATCAGCATCCACCTACTGTTGATTTCTGTGCGCCTGGTATTTTGCGGGCGGGAAAAATATGCGCCTGGTGCTAAAAAACGTGTGTGTGTGAGAGAGAGAGAGAGCGCTGAAGAAAGTAAAGACACAAACCAGCACAAACTGTTATAATTTGTCAATATTCACCTACTGCTATATTCTGAGCGCCTGGTATTTTGTAAGCGGGAGAAATTTATGAACATTTGTTATAAAAACATGAGCGGGTGCTGACGTCACGCGGTAAGCTAAGACGCAAACCAGCGAAAACTGTTCGAAAAACTTTAGCAGCATCCACCTACTGCTGATTTCTGTGCGCCTGGTATTTTGTGGGCGGCAGAAATTTCTGTATTTTCTGGTGATAACCAGGGGCACCGGGAAATTTTTTTTAAAAGGGGTGTTTCTTAAATCCTTTTTTTGGGGGGGAGAGGGGGGTAAATTCGCCTTTTGAAGCGGTCAGGAGCCCCAGTTTTGGGGGTCAACTGATTCTCTTGGTGGTCCAGCACCCCCTTTTTGGGGGGTCAAGTGACCCCCTTTTTGGGGGGTCAAGTGACCCCCTTTTTGGGGGGTCAAGTGACCCCCTTTTTGGGGGTCAAGTGACCCCCTTTTTGGGGGGTCAAGTGACCCCCTTTAAGGTTGATTAATTGAGCTATACTTAATAGAGAGCGCGAATTAGAGAGAGAGAGAGCATTACTTTTGACCATTAACTCTTTTATGATAAAACCAATTGACTCGATTAAATTTATGAATATTTGTTATAAAAACATGAGCGGGTGCTGACGTCATGCGGTTAGCTAAGACTCGAACCAGCGAAAACTGTTCGAAAAACTTTAGCAGCATCCACCTACTGCTGATTTCTGTGCGCCTGGTATTTTGTGGGCGGCAGAAATTTCTGTATTTTTTGGTGATAACCAGGGGCACCGGGAAATTTTTTTTTAAAAGGGGTGTTTCTTAAATCATGAGCCCTTTTTTTTGTGGGGGTGGGAAGGGGGTAAATTCCCTTTTAAAGGGGCCAAGAACCCCAGTTTTGGGGGTCAATTGATTCTCTTGGTGATCCAGTACCCCCTTTTTGGGGGGTCAAGTGACCCTTTTAGTGGTCAAGTGACCCCCCTTTAGTGTTAATTAATTGAGCTATACTTAAAAGAGAGCGTGAATTAGAGAGAGAGAGTGAGAGGGATAAGAAAACATTACTTTTGAGCATTAACTCTTTTATGATAAAACCAATTGACAGCATATTGGAACTCTGTGCATGACGTCAGCTTGTGATGAGCACAAATAATTACCGTTTTTACTACTCTCTTTTGTTACTGTATTACAAAAAAGGGAGAGCCACACCCTACTATTTCTTGTCGTCGACCTATTGCTAATTTTTGTGCGCCTGGTGTTTTGTGAATCTGCTAAAGTATCAAGCGAACAAAAATTAACAGAAAGCATCTTCTCATTTACACAGCTATATTCACAGAGGGAGTGACAGTGAAAGAGATAGCATTCCTTTTAAGCACTATATACTTACATTCATACAAAAAGAGCAATTAAGTGAGAGAATGTATTCCCAGCTCATGGATAGTTCTTCTTGATAGCTTCTGTTTTATTACTACAAAAAATAAATAGTTACTACCGATTTCTTTGTCGTTGACCTGCAGATTTCTGTATCCCTTTTTTTTGAGTTTCTGGAAAATATAAGGCATAAATCAACGGGAGAGTTAAAAAGAGAACAAGTTTTGCATATTTCATGTCAATAAGAGCTTTGTTTTTTAGTCATATAGGGCAGAGTTGTCATAATTTTCAGCACAGTGAGCCCGATTTAATGAAATTTTGGGGAAAAAAAACTAAATAAAAATGTACGAAAATTTTACCAAACCCATTTCATATATTTCCTTTGACTTCATTTATAAAGAAAAACTGACGAGTACTTAATGCTAAAAACAAAATTAAAACTATTTTACTTTATAAAATATCAAACTGCTTCAAATTTATTTTAATTATTAAAGTTGCTTACAAATTCAATAATCGCTCTTCGATCTGTGTATAAAAGAAAAAATCGGACTAAATCAAAACAGAAATAATACAAATTCATGATATTTTCTACATACTTACGTGCATTGTTTTTTTTTTTTTTTTAATAAAAACTAAATCTCTTTCAACTTTTGTTCTTATAAGCAGCTTATGTTTTATTGAAAAATGTGAAATTTCAAAAATATGAAACTTATTAACTTCCAGAATTACAAGAAAATATGACAAAAATTGCAGCTATCTGTCTGTATGTCTATTTATCTGTCTATAGAATGACAGCAAGAATATGGCAAAAAAAAAAAAAACAGAAAATAGCAACAAAACAAAAAAATTGCCGAAACAAGCAGAAAAATGATTAACTGTAATTTTTCAAACTATAATAGTAACAATACGTGTATGTGTGTGTCCCATGTCCTATGTCCTTTGTCCTTGTTAAAGAGAAGAAACGATTTAACAATATCAATGCTGAACAGCAGCAACAAAGGCCAGCAGCAGTAAAAAGCTTCCTTTTTCCATTTTTTTTTTTTTTTTTTTTGCCTTTGTAGTTGTTTGGGTATATTCTTGAGCAGGCTAAACGAATTGAAAATTGATTCTTTTATAGACCATTAGTTTGGCTGAACATAATAATGTTGATGATGATTATGGTGATAAGGAGTACGTTGTTGCATGCAGTAAGGGAAGGATGTCAATGTGGGCACAAGGACAAGACAGGACTTAGAGCGAATATAAGAAGAAAATGTCATAAAAGTAACTATATGAGTATTACAAAGTACAAAAGGGGGGAATAAAACTTACATGGCTACAACGAAAAACACTAGACTGAAGCCACTGAAGGCTGAAGAATGGTGAAGGATAAAATGTAAGAACTATAAAGTTTCGTTTGAATGCATCAACGCCTACGATACTTCAATCTGTACTGGAAGAGATTTTGACTAAAAAGAAATATAATTTTCGTACATATAAAATCTTTTATTTTCTTTTTTTGTGGAGAGAGGAGGAAAGTCTCTTATTCCAACTATCAACTGGCTGAGTGAAATGGGCTTGGGAAATAGCTAAGCTTGCTTTGTGTGTGCACTCATAAAATAGCTTTACAAAAGACTCTTCATATTTGTATAAAAGTTTACAGGATCATATGCTTTTTATGCTCCTACATACATATAGCCCAGTCGGTAGAGTAAAAAATGCAGCAAAATTCATAAAAATTCTTAACTTCGATTTTTTTTTCAGTAATTGTTAGTGGGGGTATGATAGATGCAAAAGCCACAAAAATCAGTCCTGGGGTTGCAGAGCGACCTCCCCAAAAAATCTCCCCTTTGGTGAAAAAAGCTTCTTTTTTTACAAATAACTAGTTAACCGTTGGAGATATCAAAAAATTATCTAGCACACATAAAAAGCTTAAGTGATTTTCTAAAAAAAAGGTGTTACATATTTTTTTCGTATATGTCATAGTTTTCGAGATATTCAATATTTAAGAAATTGCAAATTTAGTGCTTTGGATATACTGTGGATGCGCGCGCATCTTTGTTTAAGGAGTGAGATCAAAAAAATCTTAAGAGATATAAAATTCAATAATTTTTAAACGGTTGATCTTAGAGTTTTGATTTTTTTTTTCATTTAATTGTTAATATTTTACAAATTACAGAAAAATATAACTTTTATAGTTCTAACCACTATTTATGAACTCGTGGACCTTTTTTGGTAAGCCTTCCATTAGAGATTTGATAGTTGTTTCAGACACCTTTTTGGAACAGTTTGGCCATCTCCTTTTAAAATCTTCGATATTTTGGGAAACCTTTTTTGTGCTCTTTTAGTTTCTTTTCACAAGAGCCCAATATCTCTCCACTGGTCTTAGCTCCGGACAATTTGGAGGATTGGCCTCTCTTGGTACAAAAACTATGTTATTACTTTGGTACCACTCCAGAGCTTTCTTGCCGTAGTGACATGATGCGAAATTGGGCCAAAAATATGTGGACACATTGTGCTCTCTTATGAAAGGAAGAAGTCTTTTTTTCAAACATTCTTTAATGCATATTTCGGTATTTATAGAGCCCACTGTAACAAATGACTTGCTTCTTTTGCCGCAACTGCATAGAGCTTGCCATACCAGGAATATTTTAGGAAATTTTGTCTGCTTTTGGATTCTAAATTGTTCTTCGACATTTCTTCGAGCATCAGCAACATAAAAATGTTGACCCGGAAGCTGCATAAAATCTGGTAGTGCATACGTTTCGTCGTCCATTATACAACATGAATATTTTTGTATAAAATTCGATTTTAATTTCCGAGCCCTACTTTTGGCGTCTAAATTTTTTGCAGCATTCCTGTCTGGAACTTTTTGGAGTTTGTATGTTTTGAAACCTGTCTTGGCTTTAACTTTTCGCACCAAATAGTCAGAGCACTGGGCTAACCGGGCAGCTTTTCTACCAGATGTGTTTGGAGATCTTTTCAATATGCTTTCAATTTTCTTTACTTTCCCAATATCATGTGGTCCTTGTTTTCTTCTCGAACCAGGTTTCCTATCGATGGTCAAATTCTCCTGAAACTGTTTAATAACATTGGAAACAGTTTGACGGCAGACCTTCAATTCTTTGGCCAATTTTTTGTAGGACCAATTTGGATTTTTTTTGAAAATTTCTAAAAATTTTAAGACGTACTTCTTTTTCTTCACTCATTTTGATCAAACTCACAATAAATCAACATGTTTGTCATTAAAAATAACAACTGAAATATTTTTCAAAGATAACTAGATCAAAGAAATTTTTAAATTTTACGCCCAAAAAAAAATTATTAGATAAAACACTCCTTAATTGAATTTTTGAGTGCGGAGCCTATAGAAAAGCTAGGGTGAAAAATCAAAAAGGGTTTTGAAGAGGATATAAATTTCAACATTGGGTCTTTTTTCCATTTTAAGGAAACCGGATTTGCGTTCCTCATTTCACCCACATTCTCTATTTCCCATTCCCCCTGTACCAAAACATACATATCCATACTACTAGAGGTATTAAAAAAGTTACACATGTCGATTTAAAACCATTCTATGAAGATTTCCTGAGTTTTACAAAATTTCTAACTTTTAAAGAATTTTCGGAAGTAATTTCCTGAACTAAAAGATAATACATTTATAACATATAGTGAAACCAGTTATTTTTATTAGGTCTGCAAATAGTAAAAGTAGTAAAAAAAAAATTATCCGTTGTCAAGGAAAATGGCAGATGATGTTAAAGTTTATATTCTTTTCAAACACCTTTTTAATTTTTCTTCCTAGCTTGTTTGGTTTTCGAGTAATTCAATTTTTCTTATAGGCTCCGCACTCAAAAATTCAAATAAACAAAGATGCGCGCGCATCCACAGTCATCCAAAGTACTAAATTTGCAATTTCTTAAATATTGAATATCTCGAAAACTATGACATATACGAAAAAGTTACATAAAACCTTTTTTTTAGAAAATCACTTAAGCTTTTTATGTGTGCTAGATAATTTTTTTGATATCTCCAACGGTTAACCAGTTATTAGTAAAAAAATGCTTCTTTCACCAAAGGGCGGATTTTTTTTTGGGGGGGGTGGGCGCTCTGCAACCCCAGGACTGATTTTTGTGATTTTTGAATCTATCAGACCACCAGTAACAATTACTGAAGAAAAATCTCAGTTCAGAATTTTTATGATGTAAATCTTTATAGTGACTGGACTAATATGTTAGTATCCATTTAAAACACACACAGCTAAGTCTTAAGGCGAAATAAAAAAGTAGCCATTAGCTTGCAAATACAAGCAAATACAGAGAAAACAACCAACTACTCAAAAAATTAAAATAAAATAAATTAAATATGGAACTAGCAAATTCGAATTATTGAAATTACAAATACGATATGACAGCATTCAAAAGATTTATTGTGAAAAGACCATACAACTGTACATGTTTGTTTATGCCGAATTACTACATTTTCAATTTAAATTTTTCAATAATTGCAACAACTGTCAGTTGTAAGTTGCAGTTGTTTTTGCCATTGCAACATATGGTTACCGTTTGCTGCAGCATTTTAATAGTTAGGTAAAATATGCTCGTGTTACATACACATTTGCCTTTGTTACCATTTTGTTTTACATACGTTTGTATCTCATAGATTTTCATTTGATTCCATTTCATTTGACACAACAAATGAATTTTCTACTGCTGCACATTTTAATTTTACAATGCATATGCTAGAGCTATAATATTTTAGGAGTACCTACATTTGATAATAGGCATGACTGCATTGTATGTACATAGTAATAAAGAACAGTGGGACAAAATATTAAAACACAGAACAAATTTGGTACTAGAAATAAGTTCTCTATTGTGATCGTACCTGAAACTTTGTTTTTATTCTTGTGTAGCCAGTTTCACTATCAAAGATATTCTGAATATTCTGTTGTCAGCAACCTTAACAATTGCTGATCCACATCGAAACTATTGTGGGTCACAATTAACTACATGGTGTTGTTTTTAACTCATTTTCTAACCGAATACTAAAGTAAGGCAAGTGCATTTTAAATCCACGCCGTAGAGTTTAGGTATCCTCACAGATTACTCGATTCGACCTAACTGCCGAGCAGTTTTGGGCAAAATTAAATAAAAGTAAGGCCTAAAAAAAATCAACTGTCAATCGCCAACTAATTTTAATTAGTCATTTAATCATGTTGTGTTGACTAATGACTAAGAATTTTAGTAACTGTCATTATACTGACTATATTTCGCGTATAGTACAATGGTCCTTGTGACCGAATGCTTTGGTTAAGTTCCGGCCAGCAGACCCTCAATTCTAAACTTTAACTGTGATTAAAAATTATGTTTACAATTTGATTTGTTTTCCATACGAATTACCAAGGTTATAGTTGGCGGATTTTGAATTATTTGTAATCTCAAATGTTTCTTATTTCGAAATCGTTGAATTAAGTATTTATAACAAATATTAAATAATATTTAAATAAGTTTCAATTTAAAATTTTTAATAACACTGTTGATATGACTAGAACTAAAGATTAAAAGACTAATGATTGATTGACCAGTGACTAATTCATTTAGTGTTGATCAGGGAGCGGAAAAAAGACAAAATAAAATTTATAATCTATGGTACGCCACGATTTTTTAAACATTTTTTTATTTTCATCTCTTTCTTTCTAATAAGCGACATAGTCAGAAATACGAAATATGAAAAACATTAAATTTCAGATAGGAAATTTTATTTTGCCCTGTTTTCATGTCTAACTATTTAAGTATGGCTAAATTTAGGCATGATTCGTTATTCATGACTAAAATTTTAGTTTTTTTTATTACCTTGGTTTGGTTTTCGAGAAAAGTTCACTTAGACTATATTCCTAAAAGTGGGAAAGAGTTAAGTTCATACTTAAAAGAAAGCACGAAGTTGCGGAAATTTCAAGGCCATTAGCCTCACATTGAACGAAGGGAATTCTCCCTAGACATAACATACATCCAGCTCTAAGAGTGCATATGGCTGATTTGAAAGGTGATGGTTCAACCTTTAATTTCTGATATTAGTGAAGTTTGTAGCATGTTAGGGTTCATGCGAACTGAGCTCTCGGTAGATACCTCTGATTTTTAATACAGTTTTTGATGTGATAATATCATTATTCGAGGCTGAAGGAAAACTTATGTTGTCGTGTGAGGTTTTATAGCATGTGTGAATTTATAGGCGTGTGATTTATTATATATTTTAGTTCAAGCCCAAAAGTATGCAACACATAATTTTTATATCAAAAACTGTTGTGGAATATGCACATATCAATGAAATAGTGGAACATATAAAAAATTGTTTTTATTTTTTGTATTGTTTTACACCATAGTTTATTTAAGTTTATAGTTTATTCTTTTCTAATTGAAATCGTAAAATAATATCAACATTAGGCGATGTAGAAGTTCAAAAAAACAAAGAAAGTGAATTGAAAAGAGAAAATGAGATACTTTAAAAACCAGTAGTTGGATCTTTTTCAACAGAAAAACGAAAACTTTTATAATGAAGTAAACAACAATGGGAAAATTATGTTATCACATCATGTGACGAGTGCAGAAGGGACTCATTTTAGTTTGTTTAAATGATTTTTGCATATATCTGTGGTCGCCAAGTTAAAGAGTTACTATATTTACGTGTTTGATATGCGCGAATTTTTGAAAAACAATGAAAAAAATCATAGTAGATTTCAGCTCAAGTGGAGTGACGAAGTAGATCTTAAAATTTATCGTAAAACGTAGTAACTTTAAAACGATCGTAGTGAAGTCTGAACTCTGTAGAGGGCGCTGCCATGCTCATTTCCGCTGCGACGATCATCTTTTACCCGCGAAGTAAATATAAAAAATTTTCTTGGTGTCTGCCCCGCTTTCTGCCGGATCAGAGTAATCATATTTGGTACTGGAGTGTTGGGAGACGAACACCTGAGCTCTCTAACACCGCAGGATCTACTAAGATTTATTAATAAATCTGGAAGATTTAAAGAATAGCAAAAGGGAACACAGGATATAGTACAATGGACGTAAAACTTGTCTGAGTGCTGTATACTTGAATACTTCTTTTGTCTGTTCCAAAAAAAAAAAAAAAAAAAATTTAAAAACGATTCGAAAGAAGGAAACTTCAAAAAAAGAGAAAGAAAAATAACACACGAACGAAATGGGTGAGCAACAAACAAGTATTGTGTTGAAATGAGAGAGGAAAAAGCACTCGTTCATATAGTTGCTCAAATGCCCGCGTCTTTGGTTGCCAACGACTTTGTACTATGTGCATGTTAAAATTAAAAAAACTACTCTTGTATTATACACTGCTATTGTATTATACACACGTGACTTCTCACCTATTTATACCTACGTTAACGTCAACATATTCAACGATATAAGTTCAAGCAAATATATTGAAGTTAACCCTTCGGAAGGCGCGCCGCGGCAAATTAGCCGAAAATTGTTTATTTTATGTTTTTAAAATACAAATCATAGTAGCCGACAGAGCTGGGTAAATTCAATTACATAAAATTTCCAATTCCAATTACAAGGAATTGTAATTGGTACTTAAATGTTTTCAATTTCTTGGTAATGGAATTGATAAAACTTTCAATACCATTACAAGGAATTGTAATTGGTAATTAAAATTTGTAAATTCCTAGGTAATAGAAATGGAAAAATTTTCGATTCCATTACTGGGAATTATATTTTGTAATTAAAAATATATCAATTTGTAATTGAAAAGAAAGGAATTTATTATTTAAGTGTAATCAATTACTTTCTTGGAATTAAATTCCAATTTAGTTGGAATGAAAGAAGTGACCCAAATTTTATACGTAATGGCATTTTACAATGTTTTCCGAAATATATATATTTTTTTTTTTTTGGTTTTTTGGAATTGAACTAAAAGGGAATCAATTACTTTCGAGGAATCATTCCTTACTTACAGTTACAATTCCTTGTAATTGGAATGGTGATGGAATTTAATTCCTAAAGAAATCATTGTTATCAAACTCTGGTAGCCGACCGCTGCCACTCAAGTGATTTTGTGAATTTTGAGATGCAGCGTGGTTTACCGTTAGCCGTTGGTTTCTACGTTACATCGTTTAGCTGCTATTTGAGTTTGAAAGTTGGTATCTCGCTTTTGCGGCTAATTTGCAGCTCGTGTAACAAAAAAATTCAAGGGTAGCTTGATAAAAATTTTTGAAAGTCAAAATGATGACAAATAAACTTTTCAAAATAAATGCTTAAAATATAGTTCAATATCACTAGAAATCAATCAATTGTTTTATTTTAATGATTTGTTTGATATAAATAAGAAAAATGGCAGTCGATACTATGAAATTGACCTTGCGGCTAAATCCCTCTCGTGTAACTTTTAAGAACGCGCTCTCCGAAGGGTTAATAGAGGTAACAAGATAGGTAACTCGTTTTTTCTTAGCGTACATAAGATAAATATTATTGAAATCGAAATATTAATAAAAATAATGTAAACTTGCCCTTTTGGCGATCCGCTGATTTTGAGTTCACAATTAAAGCACACCTAAAAAGTACCGATTTTCACATTCGACATGGTAGAGACAATAGAGACAACAAAATGTAAAAAAATACTTAGTACTTAGATGTTTAGCTAAATGGAAGCGGGGAGATTGCAGGGACCGGAGATTAAAGAATCGTGATTAAATTTAATCATTAGTAAATAGTTAGTCATAATCACCACCATATGAATTAGTCATCTAATCATTAATCAGTCAATCATTCATCGTTAGTTTTAGTCATATTGATAGTGTTATGAACAATTTTAAATTGAAACTTATTGCATAGGTTAACATATCGTCGGATATATGAAAAACCACGACTGTGCGGAAGTGATGTTCTGCTAAGACTCTATTTTAATAAAGACCTGGAATTCTCCCCTTCTTCAACCTCAAATGTGTTTAAATTTAGTATGCTTGATCTGAAAGAAGTTATAGGGATTGTAAAATTTGTAACAAAATGGGAAAATACTGCATTTGAGAATAAAGAACGAACTAACATCAATGTAGGCTTCACCATAAAAAATCTTTTCAATAAAAAAGTTTGAAAAAAGAGAGCTTCAGATATATATTTTTGGTAGTATCAAAAATCAAAATAAGAAACAATCTATGAAAATTCTCTTTGGACTTTTGATAGTTTAACCCCACTGTGTTTGGTATTGTGTAGTTATAGAAAGCTAAAGAGAATGTGCGGGTATATGTATTCATGTATGTATAAGGATATATATCTGTAGTAATTGGAATATTGTGCCCTATTCACTAACTATACCAATACAATCTATGCATTTTAGTTAATTGAAATTTGACATGGTCAAATACATGAATGTAGTAACTCGTAGTTCGCAATCATACTCGAATGCATGTATGCAAGTACATACACATTTACATATGTAAATGAAACAGAGATTTATATGTTTATAGGTTGGTTGGATTTAGTTTAAATATTTACTTTTTAGTTTTGTGTGTTTGTGTGCATTTAAGCATTTTGACATTAGTATTATTAGTATTAGTGCAATAAGGGTAAAGAGGGAAAAAGAGGCTAAAGGGGTAAAGGGAACAAGGATGATATGGCAGATAGTGCATAGGTATATGCAGGCATACCTATAATAACTAGAGTAGTGTAGGTAACACAAAGGTATATATAGTTAGCTAGTTAGTTAGTATAAAATATAGCTTAATTACTTTTTTTTTTGTCGGCACTGGTATTGGTAAATCGAGATATTTTAGTATTGAGTTGTTTTTGCTGTGTGGATGTAGAGACTTTATAGTTGTAATTTTTGTTATGTTGTTCTATATGTGTGCAATATTTCTGTGTATAACTGTGTGTATATGTCTAACTTTTAGATGATAAAATCCATAGAGTCATCCAAAATAATGTATGCACTATGCCGACGTCGATTTAGGGGCCAAATTGTAGCTGAAAAAAAAATAATAATAATACAATTTTGTAAGTGAGCAGGTAAAAATAAAACAATTTTAAATATTTATTATTTTGTTATTTTCATATTTTTATATTTATTTTATATATATATTTACTTTTTATTTTATAGATTTTCATTTAGCATTTTAATCTTGCATTTCTAAAATAGTTTTAATTAATATTTTTTTCTCATTGCTTACTTACAGTTTTTTGGTTTTCTTTATATTTTCATACATTCTTTCACTTCATCTCGAGTTTTTCAGCTTTCTTCTCAATTTTTTTTTGCTGGGTTTTTCAGTGGTTTTTAGTTTGCATTTTGTGTTTTCACTTTAATTTTTAGTTTTCGTGTTTTTTTTTTTTGCATGGAGCTACATATACTTAAGTTTTCATTTAATCTAAGCTATGATTTATTTTTAGTTAAGTTTAAGGGTTTTTTCTTTTCTTTTTAATTTTAATTTATAATTTATGATATTTGTTTTTATTTTTATTTTTTACAATTAACAGCCTTATTATTAGCAAACATTTTTTTTCTTTCTTATACAATACAATTTAATTTAATTTCATTTGCATTGTTTCGTTTTCGTTTTCATTTGTTTGGGTTTGAAATTTGATTGCACTATGCCGAGTGTAGCGCCGTTTATATCATTGTGTCATTATCTCCTTAGGGTTCTAAAGTTCAAGTTTTTCGATTTTTTGCAGGGTTGCCATCAATGTATTGTTAAATTTGTTAAAAATGTTGTTTATATTTCACAAAATTCGATACTATTATAAACGAAAAATATATGGTTTCATAAAATAACATTCACACTTAATCGAAAACCATCAAAATCTAAGGTATAATTCTGAAATTCAAAGTTTTCAAGTCTTTCATCACAATTTTCCCAAATCGTCAATGTTTTTGTCACTGAAAATTCAAAACAGTTCACTATTCCATCACATCTGGGCTTATACTTTTTTTTCTCATTTGTTGTAAACCTTCTCACATTCTCTCAATTACTATACAAAACTTTACCACAGATTTATAATTAACTGTGAATACCCCAATTATTTCAGTTTCGTTATTTTATGAAACCAAAGTTTTTCGTTACTCTTTAAAGTTTTTGGAACCGCGATTTTTTTAGCTTGTTTTGTTCTTATTTTTATTACTCAACCTTCTTTTTATTATTCGTTTTTGTTTTGAAATTCTATTCTGCTTTTTTATATTTTAAACTACAAGTTTGTGCTATCTTAGTTTTTGTTTTTTTTTTAATTAATAATTTAAATGCAATTTCTTTTCCTTTCTTTATAGCAGTAGTTTTTTTCATTAATATAAATAATAATAATAATATTTTAATTTATATACAAAATCCTTATTCACAAAAGTATGTGTTCGTGTGTTGTAGTATATGCTGATGAATAAACAATGTATTTACATCTAAGTTTTGAAATTCACTAGCGAACCCAAATTTCATAAAACTCTGCAAAGGTTTCGGAATTTTTTCAACCTTATTTAACACTGTAGAGCAGTGTTTCTCAAGTAGTGGGGTGCGCCCCCCTGGGGGGTCGTAGGCAGATTTGGAGGGAGGCGCGTAGATATTTCAATAAAAATGTCTTGTATGTGACAGAAAGAAAGGAAAATCAGCTGTTACGACTTCAGTGTGAAGAAATCGCAACAGTGTGTGCCCCTTTGCGTTTTCGAAATTCGTAGAAGAGACGCATCGAAAATGGTCCGAATTCGCATCGATAATAGGTAAAAACTATTATTAAAAAAAAAAATCGAATGTGAAATACCATTTTCAAGGAACTTAAGTTCAAATAATTTCTAACAGTGTTTTTTTTTTTTTTTGCCTTTGGTCGCCTACCTTTTACTATCAAAAACTTTAATATTAGGAATCACTTAAGAGGTTATATACAATTTTTTATTACATTTTCTCAAACTATATTCTCCGAATTTCTTACAAATTTGAGCACTAGAACCAAAGTTACAGCAGCCAACAGCGCACTACCTACAACTACCTCCGACACGATGCCGAAAGTTTAAACGCGATTATCTCGAACTTTTTTTTTCAAAAACTGCGGTTGCGGCGTGCACAGTTTCTCAAGAACCGTTTACCTGATCAGTCTGAATTTTGGCAGGCTTTTTTATAACAATAATAGGCTCTGAGTGAACTTTTTTTTCTTGCTGCAAAAACCGAAAGCTCAGACGTTCAAAAATCAAACTTTTTAGAAAAACTATCAGCATTTTTGTAAAAAAGTTAATTCTGCAAAATCCTTCGTTCACTCAGAGCGTGAAAGCACAAACTACAGTTTTTTTTTGTTTTTTTTTTTAATTCAGATAAACAGTTCCTTCTTTATCATGCTCACCGCGAAAGATGTCGGGAAAATTGTGTTGTGGCAAAATGGCTGTAGTGACTCCAGCTATAAATATTTTCTTTTGAAAAAATTCATGAAAGACCTTATGAAATGTATAAATAAATAGACGTTGT
This sequence comes from Toxonevra muliebris, assembly GCA_963691655.1. Classification (NCBI taxonomy): domain Eukaryota; kingdom Metazoa; phylum Arthropoda; class Insecta; order Diptera; family Pallopteridae; genus Toxonevra; species Toxonevra muliebris. Next base: position 50,307,906 of record OY829329.1, read on the forward strand.
TTAAAAAAAAAAAAATTTTGTTGATTTTTCCAAAAAAATGGCAAAAATCCCCTTTTTTTCTCGAGCACAAGTGTATATAACACCTTAAGATAATGTATGATTGACTTTATTTATTATTTATTTGGTTAGTTTATTCTAGCGAATTTCCAACTAAAACGTCACTAAAACTTCACCATCCCAGTTTTCCTCACGTGGAACAATTCAACTACTAAACAAATTTACTAGCCTAGCTTATCTTTGACGCAAACTAACCAGAGCCTCATCCAAATTACGGAAAAACTAGAATTTCATCAAGGCGGGTATGATTTAATTAAAAAAATAGTAAATCAGCATAAAAAACTGTTGTGTGAAAATCAAAGTAGGGGAGGCGCGGGTGCCACGAATTCGAAAAGGGGGGCGTAGGATGAACACAGTTGAGAACCTCTGCTGTAGAGCATTGCCGGTTTTTTTTTTGGGGAATTGATTAAGCTGAATTTTACTGAAATTTTAGATTGGAAATAGAAAAGAAATTTCTCAGTCTTCCCAGGTTGGTGATTTTAAGCTTTTTTTTATTTGAAGTTGTTTGGCATTGCAAGTTTTGAGCAATTTTTCCGAAGCCCAAAAACCAAATGAAAATGATGCAAAGATTATTTAATTTATGACAATTCTTTTCCAGTATATTCTGAAACATTGGTTTAATCAACGATTCAATTGCAGGGTATAAACAGGTCTGTATAGACCTTCTGATCAGGATTTTTTTCTTTTGATTTTCGTGCTATAGGATTTTCTTTTTCATTGAGATATGAAGTACTCCCCAACAGCCCGCTGGGGGCATAGACCAAACCTTTGATTTCTTAAGAGCTATATAATTTTACACGAATTTAAGCTTATAGTTTGAAGCTGCATCCGAAGTAAAGTCGTTCCTTATATTTTAATCTTGGAGTTGTACCGCTGACATTCTTAGTTTTCATCTGGTCTTATGAAACCGCAACCAAAAATAGAAAAATAAACCCAATATAAAAACCTTAATTAACGTTTAGAAATCACAGAAGAGTACGCCGAATTTATCCAACGATTTTCAAAATGGTTTAAAACAGCTAAAAACTTTAACGAGTTGGAACAACTCAACAGACAGATTAGAATTCCGAGTAAAAAACTCTGCTGGAAATGATTACTTACTTTGAATCTTGGGTTAAGAACAATACAAAAATTGCGCTAAATTATTTTTTCAGTTTTTTTATTCTGATTTCTTTCTTCCTTTTTTCTTTTACTAAATTTAAATTTAACACTTTAAAAGATAATCACCGAAAGTTTTAAAAAAACTTTTCATATTTTAAGCAAAACCAGCGAAACTGACGTTGTCAAAGACTTTGTTCTTGCTACTGTGAAAATCAAGAGGATTTTACTGTTATTGTGATTATTTGTTTTAAATTTTCTCTCTCTCAATCTCTCTCTCTACATTGATATTACTCTTTCATCAGCATATACTATTTAACATAACACATAGGCGTTCTCAAAGAAAACTTACCTTTAAGCTCTCCGGCTCACATGCAATTTCTCTCTCTTTTAATTTAGAACACTCTCACATACTGTACAGTACGAAATAATAAAATTAAATTTGTTTCCATAAAGGAATTGAAAAAAAAAACAAAAAAAAAAAAATTGTTACACATTTATGTATAGAAAGAAATAGTTATTTATACTTTATCACTCTGGCCAAAACTACTAAAATACTTATTATTATACGATTGTGTGTCATTAGCGGAGTTATAAATGGAGGAGGAAGAGGTGGTGGTTGCAGTGGTATTGAAAGCATTCAAATCGGAAGTGGAAGAAGTATCAAATACATTTCCACCATCACTGGCAGTCACACCAGTACCTCCACCACTACATTTGTTGGTGCTACTATTTAGATTATGGGATGATGAGGGTAAAGGTGCTAGTATTGACTTATCACCTGCGATGTGTGAGTGTTGTTGTTGTTGTTGTTGCTGTTGCTTATAGCATTGATATGAATCAGAGGAGACTGCCGACCAAGTACCATCTTTAGATTTCACATATAAATGTTGTTTACTTGGCTGTTTGCTACCAAATTGATAAAGATCAGTAGTAGCAGCAGCGTTAGTAGCAATCGAAGAGCTAGAAGCCCAATCGTTGAGTAGTTGATTTGTTGAATTGCTGAGTGCAGCAAAATCGTTATCGTTATCACCGCTAGCAATGCCACCATGGAGGAGCATGTTGCTGGAACCACCACCGGCAGCACTATCAGTGAGAAAATCTAAATGAGCACCTGTGTTGGCAGCAGCAACTGAAGCTGCTGAAGGTGTGGGCCGTAATAAGGGTAGCGGTGAATTTGTGTTAGAGTTGTTTTGGCTACTGTTGCAGCTGCCGAGCAATTGCTGAGTGGAATGCTTATTGTTGTTGGCGACACTGTTGTTGCTGCTGTTGTAATGACTTCCAAAATTTATATTATTTTCACTTTTAAATATTTTCGGATTGCGTTGACGTCGCAGAGTGCCAGCACCGCCTCCATTGATCATTTGGGCAGCGAGCGTTGTATTCGCATATGCTCCAAGTCCTTGCTTCAAAGCATTGCTGGCAGCAAGCAGTTGTTGTTGTTGTTGGTATAATCGTTGCTGCTGATTTACATTGGCATTGGCCATGCTGGAATTGAAAGGATTGAGTCTAGTGGGCAATGGTTGTCCCGTTTCAGTAGATGCTGCTCCACCAATACTACTGCCTCCGGAAGTGCATGATGTTGCTGTTGTTGTGCCGGATGTAGCCGATGATGTTGACGATGTTGTTGATGATGGCGTTGTCGTTGTGCGATTATTTAAGTTATTTATGAGTTCCATTTTATTTTCGATAATGTTAATTTTACTGCCGCCACCACCATTGGTGCACAAATTTGTCGCTGACCCTGTCGCTGCTACTCCTCCTCCTGCTCCTAATTTTTTGCCTATTTTTGCCGGCGATGCTGTTAAAATTGCGGTTGATGCTGTAGATGCAGTCATTTTATCTGCATGCAACATATTTCCCGAACCCCCAAAAAGACTCGCATCCATTCCCAATCCTGCATAATGAGCGCTAGGTGGTGCTGAATACATGCCAGCAGCGCGATAATCATCATGTTGATTATTATTGTTGTTTTGCTGTTGGCGTCCTGCTGCTGCCGCCGCCTTTGTTGTTGTGGCATAACGATTTTGATATAATTTAGCATTTGCCACTAGATTCGTTGTTGCATATGCTCCGCAGCTATCGTATAATAATGCAGCATTGTTGTTGCCACCGCCACCGGAAGTTTGTTGTGATGTCGCATGTGCATTTCCGTTTGGTGTTCCAATGCTGCCCATTGGACCGTTTGGATTTTTAAATGTTGAACATGCAACTTCAGCATAATCGGGCATGTTCAGCGGTGTAAGTCTACAGAGAAAAAAAGGGAAGAAAGAAGGAAGAAGAAAACTTTAGCTTTGGAATGGAATGAAGAGGAAATAGAATCCTGCAACAAAAGCGCGTTGCGTGTTACAAACATGAAACTGTTCATTAGAGCTCAAATATATTTATGTAAGAGAAAAAGGGAAGTGTTTTTGGGTCGTATGGCTGAGAAGTGAGTCGTTTATGTTGCATATGCAACACAACATTTACATTGTTTTTTCAGTCTGTTTTGTTGTACATACATATGTACCAACATTTGACAGCAACATATTTTTCCTACACAAACATACATACAAAACTCGTATATTTTGTTGCATGTTCATTTCATTATATTTCGATTGAATTGAATTGAATTGTTTTGTTGCATGCAGTCATGTTGTTATTTTCTGGCATTGTTACCGGAAATTGCTGTTGTTGTGTTGCTATTATTGTGGATGAATGATGAACGCGTGTTTAGGTTTTTAGTTTTTATTAAGGTTTAGAAAAAATGAATTTATATTTATAGAGCTAAAATTGCTGCACTTTTTCTAGCTTTTCTTTCGCAAAAGGAACCCATGAGGAAGAGTTCGTACGTAATAGCAACATAATTTCAAATATTTATGAGGGAAGAGTTGGCCAAGTGAATTGTAAAACAAAGTACGCAATTAAAAAATTATGGCTATATTAATTTATGAGCCAATATAAATGACATAAACTAATCAAAAGCATTTAGCAAGTAAACTGACTCATAAACGAAGCCTCATGAAGACGGACGCATTGTCTTTTACGGAATTACAATAAAAGTAAATGAGCAGACGCGCTTATATTTTAGAAAATAATCAGCGCTATGTTAATTCATCGGACTTAGAACATTCACTCTGCTGACTATCATTGAGTTCAGTTTCAGTTTTGAAATTTGGAACTAAGAGAGCAATCCATATAGGTTTCTGGCTATAGGAATATATGTAGAAATAAGAAATTTGATACCTTAGAGGCTGAGTCAGTTCTTGTTGTCCTCCGTCTCTAGCCAATGCACAGCGTTCAAAAAACTTTTTTTTTTTATTTTATACTTTTCACTGTTATTAATTTATAACTTTTATATAAAAAACATAAATATGGCAGCTTCATGACAATATTGTCGATATAGAAATAAAAATTAAGTTCTTACAACAACAGAGAGTGCGGTGTATTTTTCTTACACTCTCAATTTGTGAGAGCGAAAAAACTTCATATGCAAAAAAAAAAGAGAGTGCATCAGTATTTAATCAGTCTGGCTTGGAATTCACCATGTTAAAACACGATTTCACAGCAATCTCAAGATTAGCTTTGGATGGGAGATCTCTTCATCTTAACCCCCGTAGTCTTTCATAGAATAAATATTAAAGAATATCTATCTGAAAGGTGTGAAGACAAAATTCGCTATGGCGTCAAATAACCAAAAAAAAAAAACTGACAATAAAAAATCATCACACAAATAACAACAACAACAGGGAATTAGAAGGGGTTTAAACAAGAAATATTTCAGGACCAGTTATCATCTGTAACTCCAAAAAGTCTCAGGATCATGGTTATGTTAAGTTGGAGTGGCTGTCGAGAGACACACTTAGGCCTCAACGGCTCATTGTGATACCACATAGTTGGACCTACAGTTTAACGCGGAGGAGAACGGAGCACTGTCAAATTGTCAATGCGGGTTTCGGAAAGCTCGATCCACCGTAAGTGCCATTAAAATGGTGGTAAACATTGCAGCGGAAGCAATAGAAGGCATAAGATGGAAAGGAGGTGCGAAACAATATTGTGCAGTGGTTACACTAGATGTAAAAAACGCATTTAACTCTGCCAACTGGATGCACATAAAAGGCTCTCTGGTAAGAATGTATGCACCGAAATTCAACGAAGAATAATCGACAGTTACTTCAAAAACAGAAAGCTGGAGTATGAAAGCGACGAGTGATTAAAATACTACAACATCTCGGCAGGTGTTCCACAAGGATCTGTGCTAGGACCTCTACTGTGGAAAATCATGTCTGACGGAATACTGAGACTATCATTCCCACCAGGAGTAAAAGTAGTGGGGTACGCAGACGATATTGCGATAGTTACAGTGGCGAAACATATCCAGGAAATCGAGACGATTATTAATGAAGCGGTGGCCACAATAAACCAATGGCTAAGATCGGCTGGTCTTGAATTAGCTGCACAAAAAACGGCGGCGGTACTAATTAGTAGTCGAAAGGTTGTCGAACATGCGAATATACAATTAGGCAGCCAAATAATAAAATCGAAGTCGTCAATTAAATATCTGGGTGTGATGATAGACAACAGACTGAACTTCAGAGCTCACTTAGACTATGTTAAAGAAAAGGCTAGTATCCAGGCAGTGCTGTCTAGAATTATGCCAAACATTGGTGGACCAAGATATGGTCGAAGGGTGTTACTGTATAGAGTAGTAAGCTCAGTTTTGCTTTACGCTGCCCCAATCTGGGCTAGAGCTTTGGCGGCAAAGGAGTGCCGAAAGAAACTGTCACGTGTGTACAGGCTGAGCGCTCTAAGAACAATAAGTGGTTTTCGGACAATTTCGGAAGATGCGGCATGCGTCGTAGCTGGTATGATACCGATATCCTAGCGGACGAAATGAAACGAATCTATTGCAGAAGAAACGGAAATCAGTTGCAACGAGATATTCCACGCATCACGAACGAAGAAAGGCTAGCATCATTAGCCATTTGGCAGAATAGATGGGAGAACTCATCGAAAGGCAGGTGAACGTATATACTTATCCCAAAGATTGAAACATGGATAAATAAAAAACATGGAGAGACAAATTATCATATAACCCAGTTTTTAACAGGTCATGGAGGGTACAGAAAGTATCTGTACAGATTTAAGCATGACGACTCTCCACTTTGCCCTACCTGTAGGGACCAAGAGGAAGATGTAGAGCATGCAATTTTCAACTGTCGGCGTTTCAGCCCAACAAATATGACGTTGTCAAGCCCATCGCGCATTATAGAGTGTATGATCCAGTCGGAGGAAGACTGATCAGAAATAAGTGGGTTCATCATGAATGTGCAAAATGACCTAGGAAGAATTGAACGTCTTAGGAGAGCAGACTTGACGAATACAGCCTAAAGGCTAACCAGCCCCGCGAGTAATACCTAACGGCAGTACCGCGGGGATAGTGGTTGACGAGCACGGGGGTGAGGTTTAGTACGTAGGTGCATTACTGAGCAGATCCAGTCAGTATGTGAATCGTGCATGCCAATAGTAAGGACTACTCTTGTATCTATGAAGATTCCTCACCTCCAGGGCGCATCCAAAAAAAAAAAGAAAAAAGTTTAGCGTCGATTCCGAACGGCAGTGTGGCAATTTTTTATCGGCTTGGTGGTTTTGCCATTACCAACCAAGGTGTGTACTTGTACACTATCTTATAATTCCCATATACTTCAAATTGATAGTGAATATAAGAAAGTTATGAAAATTAACCACCAAACCTCCCGGATGAAAGTCTAGTACACTATCCACTAGACTATCAGGATCATAAATTCGCAAGTATCATTGGTCTATGCTAGAGGTAACTAATCTGTGACGGACGAGAAGCCCTTAACCATTACCTTCCTACGAGCGCAAGACTTGGGAATGAGGGTTGGGATCTCAGTTTTGGACCGGCTCCGTCACCATCGTCCACGTCTGTCTACTCTACCAAAGTACAGAGGGGCTTGACTGAATTTGGATTTACCAACTGGTTTCATCGCGCAACTGACGAAGCTTTATTGGATCGGTCAAAACCGATCAACGGTTTTAGTGCCAAATAAATATGTCTAACGTCGTCAAGCAGTTGTTGAATATCAAAAATGTTTCGATTAAACTGTTTGACATCGTTTGCCACTAAAAAATGTCTGATATTTTTGAAACACACTGATAGCAAGAGCTAACGTATTTAACGAGAACTGACCCAAAGCCTAGACACAAAAATTATTTGAATTTATTTTGAAGGCTGACGTCAAGTTTAATGGCAAGACTTTCATCCAGAATGTTGTAAACATACAATTCAACTTGATACCTTTGGAATAATTCATCAGTTTCTTACTTAGCTACTTATGTATTCTAAATCTAAATTAATTATTTTTTCCGACATGTTCAAGAATGTAGCCAAGTGTTTTTTTAATACTAACTTCATGTAAATATTTGCTACTTATTTTTTAATTGTCAATAAATTTTTTTAACAAATTGCAGTATCCTGTAAAATGCAAACAATAAACAAAGAACTGATAGAGAAAAGGAAAATAAAAAATTTTAATAAAAAACTGTGTATAAAAATTAAACATTTTAATTGAATTTTTTTGTTTTGTGTTTAATAAACTCCCTTCACAACCAATTTCTCGGAGGCTACACGTGTACAACAACATAGAAACATATTCGAAATAGAAAACGAAGTTGTAGGTAAAGTAAATAGTAGGGTATCCTACAAAAAACAGCAACAATTTTAATACCTTTTTATGCAAATAAATTTTATTACGCCACAGCGGCATCAGTTTGAAGTTGAAATATAAAACGGAAGTAATGAAAACCATAAAAACAATAACAACAACAGGAACAAAAACACCAACAACAACAAAAACGGAAGTGAAACGCAAGTAACAATAAAAAAAAAAAAAAAAAATACAAATACAGCAAAAAATAAATAAATGCGTAAACGGCCGCAAATAAATACAAACAGTAATAACAGTAGCAACAAAAACAACAGAAGCAACACCAACAACAATATGTTGCCGCTACAAAAAAAAAAAAAACAAAAAGGAAGAGTCGCGGTGGTAGCATTTGTTATTGTTTTCTGTTATATTTGCCACATTAAACTCTCGAAAAAAAAAGGATATATTCAGTTCATGGGTGGGTGCCAGTGATGAGTATGAGGAGTATGGGAAGAAGAGAGGGAGGGTGAGTGCGCTGAACTTGCGTTGAAAACAACTCATAACGTGTGGAAAGGTAGAAAAAGCAGACAGACAAAGAAAACAACCGACAGCCACACAAACAGATAGACCCAAAGAGACAAACAGTTAATTCGGCTACTTGAAAATATGAATTTGTTTTGTTCTACCTCTATCTCCTTTAATGGGTCGGGGAATGAGGTTGGGTGGTGGGCGGTTTTTTCATTTTTTTGGGTAAATGCATACATACGCAATCGCTCGTTGAAAATTAAATAATCCTGACTGGCGCACACACACACACATTCATACACAGTACTGCAAACGTATGCCAAAAATTACCAGATGGCGTATGGCATATACTTTCTCGGGTTTTTATTCACATTTTTCTTTTATTTTTTGTTGCTCTCTTTTTATTATTTTTATTTTTTTACCGCTTTTTTCGTGTTTTAAGAAAAACTCACTCAAGTGTAACACTTTAATGGTAAAATTATTTTACAAATTTAACCCGAGTGCTTGGGAGTATCTACTGTAAGCTATCTCCGTTTTGCTACTTGCTGTAATATCGTCGTAAAGTAGCTTAATGAAGTACGAGAGTGAGTGGTTTCCTCTTTTGCTTCTTATTTCATTTGCCTTCCCTCTGTTTGTTTTTTCAAGAATATTTTTGTAGCCATGGAAGTTTGTTGGAATTGTTGTGATAATGATTACCTTTTCCTTATTCTTAATTTCAATATTAATATATATTTTTTTAATTAGTGTTTGGGTTTTTATATAGAATCAACATGTTCACTGGGAAATTAATATCAAACGAGAACTGAAGGGTGGAATTATGGCACAACTGCTTGCTATAGGCACAGTCCCAGTTTTTTTTTTTTTTTTTTGAATGTACTCATGTTGTTTTTCTACAGTGAGTAGGTAGATTTGATGTAAAAAATAAATATTGGGAGTATGAATGTATAAACTCGTATTTTTTTCGTAATTTGGACATTTATTGTGAAAAAGTGATTATAAATTTATTCTTTAAAGTATTGTCCATCGTTAGCCACAACCTTTTCCCATCTTTCTGGTAGCATACGGATTCCGCGTCGAAAGAACTCCTCATCTTTTGAGGCTATCCACGAATCGACCCATTTTTTGAGTTCTTCGAAAGAACGAAAGTGCTGTTCAGTCAGGCCATGTGTCATCGATCGGAACAAGTGGTAATCAGAAGGAGCAATGTCTGGAGAATACGGCGGGTGGAGTAGCATTTCCCATTTCAGCGTTTCCAAGTATGTTTTTACTTGCTTTGCAACATGCGGCCGAGCATTGTCGTGCTGAAGAATAACTTCGTCGTGTCTATTCTCATATTCTGGCCTCTTATCCTTTAATGCTTGGCTCAAACGCATCAATTGTAGTCGGTAGCGGTGGCCAGTGATCGTTTCATTCGGTTTCAAGAGCTCATAATACACGGCACCTTTCATATCCCACCAAATACACAGCATGACCTTGGATCCATGTATGTTGGGCTTTGCCGCTGATGTTGATGCATGTGCGGGCGGTCCCCATGGTTTTTTACGCTTTGGGTTATCGTAACGTATCCACTTTTCATCGCCAGTCACAATACGATGCAGAAAACCCTTTTCTTTTCTGTCGTTCAATCAGCAGTTCACATGTGAAAAATCGTCGTTCGACGTCTCTCGGCTTCAATTCTTACGGCACTCAATTTCCTTGCTTTTGAATCATTCCCAATGCTTTTAATCGTTTAGAAATGGTTGATTGGTCAACTCCTAAAGATTCTGCAAGTTCTTGTTGCATTTGACATGAATCTTCTTCGAGTAATGTCTTCAATTCTTCATCTTCGAACTTTTTCGGGCCGCCTGAACGTTCCCAGTCATCAACATCAAAATCACCACTTTTGAAACGGGCATACCACACCTGACACATTCTAACGTCTATAGCACAGTCAGGATAAGCTTCAGTGAGTAAACGATGTGCTTCAGTTGCGTTTTTCTTTAAATGGAAGAAGCAAATTAAAACTTCCCACAAATGTTGTTTTGTTGGCACGAAATTCGACATTTTCAGTTATAGTAAAACACTTTTGTAAAATTATGAAAATCATTTGACAGGTCAATTCTTATAGTATTTTTGACGCTCTTCGAGATAGAATAGCTGTCAATGTCAAAAAAATGGCGCGTATGATAGATATGAAGTTAGTCACAATTACGAGTTTATACATTCATACTCCCAATATATATTTAATTAACTACACTGACACCTCTAAAACTGAAGTTAGCGTAGGTGCAGCATTCTTTGTGCCTAGCACTAGTACTAAAAAATCTTTCAAACTTCCCGAGAGTTGTAATGTTTTTCAAGCTGAAACAGATGCAATTTATGCAAATGCTTCTGAAAGCCTCGAGGGCAGCGTAAATGATCTGCGAAAAATCATTTATTCAAACAGTCAACCTACTCTGAAGGCCTTCGATAGTCATACTATAAAGTCTAAATCGGTAATAAAATGCTGCAACTCCCTTCAAAACCTTAGTAATCATAATAAGCTACAACTCTGCTGGGTTCCAGGACACTTTGCAATAATGGGAAATGAGGTGGTGGATGAGCTCGCTAAGCAAGGCGCAAGCCTTGAGGGAGAGCCCTGTAACATCTCGCCATCACTCCGCTTCTATTACACAGCATTCGACAAACAACTTTACTTGACCTCTAAAAGAAGATAGAGTAGCCTAAACTCCTCCCGTATAGCTAAAATTCTCTGGCCCCAACATTCCTCTACTAAAACTGAACTGTTGCTCTCGCTGGCTCGCAAAGAATGTAGTTTACTGGTAAGCGTAATTACTGGACATTGCTTTTTGAGGTATCATGCCAAAAAGCTCGGTTTGGTGGAAAACGACCTATGTAGGAACTGTAATGACGCTGTGACTAAGGAGACTTTGGAACATATTCTTTGCCATTGCCCAATACCAGCTAGGACTGGATTAAAGACGTTAGGGAAAGCAATTTTTCTTTTCTTAAATGATTTAACGAGTTTATAACCAGGCTCTTCTAAAAGTACCTCGGGTACTTTCAAGCTGGAAACAGTTATGAATGTAGCTCGAAGTTCTGTTTGACTCAAAGGAGTTTGTGGTAACACTATGGACCTAGCGGTCTATGTGAGGAATTCGTTGCCACTTCTAACCTAACCTAACCTAGTCCCTTATGCACTCATCACTTGATGTGATAATATACTTTCTCTGCAAGACAGGGCTGATGAAAACTCCAATACAGTAAAAAAATTTTTAGCTTTCACTAACACAATTTCAAAATTTTATATCCCAGTTGAACTTAGGATAATCGTGGAAAAATCATTGAGAGCTCCAAAGGGAACGATTACTTTTTATTGCTCAAGAACTCATACATTTTGTACTGCTTTTTAACCATGCATGTTCCAGCTTGTTTTAGCCTCCAAAAGGAGAACACGATCTCACTTGTATCTCATAGAAAAACAAAACTCCAAAATAGTTGTTCTCAAAATTCATGAAGCCATGGACTAAGTGGTTGTCTAAAACGCCAGTAAGCACGCAGTCACTTGTGCCCAAAGTTCAAATCCCACAAAATTCTTTTTCAATTTTTTATTTGTTTTAATTTGTAGCCTCGGTTCAAATCCTACAAATGTAAACATTTTTTTTTTTAATTACAAATAATGTTATATTTATTCGTTCATTCATTCATTTTTGCTTTTTGTATTATTATTTACTATTATTTTTGTTTTATTATTTTCTTTCTTTGATCTTCTAATAAGGTATGCTATTGCTGCTAAAGCTTCTTTAGGCTCAAAGCAGAAACTATTTTTGCGTTTTTTTATGCAGTGTACACCTTACATGATTAGGAACAATTCTGCAAATTTTCAGAGTATATGGTCACTTTAGAATCTAATTAGAAATAATGCCAAATGCATTTGTAATATTCTTAAGATCTTGATAAAGAAAGCGTTTAGTTTAATGTTGGTAATTACTAACAAACTTCTCCATCTTATCAATGGCAATTAAACTTAACCCTCAACCAACTTCTGCAACTTTACTAATTTAGTTGCAAAAATTTGCATATTAGACACGCACAACTTCTTTAGGGGGCTCCCAACGACTCCCATCACTAATGCCAAGACGTAACCCTTTTATTTATTTCTAAACTTAAACTTACATGTTTTGAAAACTCTTTTTTCTGCTACCACCATTACCTGCTACAAGTATATATGTACTTGTATGCAAGGCCGTATTTAGGGGGGAGGTTTTAGGGGTTCTGACCTCCCCCCTCCCCGCCCCCCCCCCCCGAAATATGGAAACTTTCTTCTAATTTTTTATATTAATTGCCAGTGGATGGAAAAAAAGTTGAAAATAAAATCTATTGCACGATTTTTGAATATTTTTTATCTAAAAATCAAGTAAGCTTGAAATCTTAGTTACACTATCTGAACCAAATCTGATTTGTTTTCTTTGACATGAGGTTTGACTTCGGATTCAAAAAGAGAAGGAGATGCTGAGCAATCCTGTATTTATAGTTTTTCTATGCCATTAATTGTTTTTGATTTAAAGTTTCGTCGTGAACCATTTTGAAAAGTTAAAAAATTAATAAAAAATAGAAAAAACTGTCGGATCCTTGTAAAATTAGACTTATTTGAAAGGTAATACAAAGCAATATTTTATTATGCAGTTTTTCTACCATCTGATTTCTCTTTCATCCTAAGCCCGTCCGCCATATTTGATCCAGTATTTTGAATTTTTAAAATCTGACTGCAGATTTGTAACCAGCGGCCCTTTAAAAACTCCGGACCACTGCACTTTTCATTATGTCTGACCGTGGGTAGGAGTAAGATAAAATCCGTTCTTTGTAACTTTTTTGCTTAAACACATCCTCTGCTTTAAGGGCGCATGAAAACAGTATGACTTAGGGCTTATTTGAAAGGGCATGATTCAGCCTTTACTTTCTAAATTTCGAAGTTTCTGACACGTCAGGGCTCAGTTTTACAATTTAAAAAAATGGCCACAAACGCTATTTTAGTGGTTTCAGTCCCATTTTTTTTAAAACGTGCCGTAATGGGAAGTTTGTGACCTCAGATTCGTGTTCAGTATGAAAAATTCATTCGCAAACATTAGGAATCATATTATTCGCCAAAACCATGTAGGGCAGAAGTAGTGGATCAGTTCCAAAATTTTTGGAGACAATCTTAAATTGTAATTAATTCTTTAACCCATTGTTGCTCGGAAGATCCCTTTCAATGCTATGACTGTTCGAATTTAGGGAATATATGTCAACATCATCCGGGTTTCTCATCAATGATAATGGCCCAAATTCCTACAGATCAGAGGTGGAAAGTCAATGAGTTATCGAAGTTATGTCTTTCACGATAAAAAAATTCAGTGGAATTCATACTAAATAATATTTATTTGAAAAAATTTAAATTGATAATTTTTTGTCATTTTCGGCCACTTTTGTTTTAGGTTAAGAATAAAAATTACTTGGAAAGGACAAATCCTAAAGCTTCAACGCATTTATCCACTCTTGTCCTTAGTCTAATAGGGTCGATCAAATACATCAGCGTATCTTATTTATTGTATTTAGGCAACAGTTTCATAAAAATAATTTATGAATATTTTCTTCGTATAAAACCCCCCCGAAAAAAAATCCTGGCTACGGCCCTGCTTGCATGTATGAATATATATATATATATATATCAATAACTTACCGCTCATAATCGGGTAATGGTAATGTTTGCTGGTTCGTCACTTGTGCGTAATCCGGAAGTTGCTCCTTTGTTGTACAAGTCGTTGCCTGCCGCCATACGCCACCGGTCGGATCGATCCAAATGCCATTTGCATTTAATGGCAATGTTGGAAACTTTCGCACGGTACCAATTGCGTGATTTCCTAAAATAAAAATAATAATAAAAGTAAAGTAGAGAATAGATTTGAATGAATGAGGATGAAGCAGACAAACGACATGAAGAAGAAACGCATTTTTTATATAAAAAACTTTTCTTCTGATAAACTAAGAGACGCAAGCAGCGCAAATAACGATTATAATAAATTTTTATTAGATTCTTGAATTTTTGTTTTCTTTTTTTGTTTTAAGCTAATAAAAACTTCGTCGCATTTTAACAATAGCTAAATATACAAATATTAAGAGTTGAGCTTATGTTTTTTCGTTTTTTTTTTTTGATTACTATCATAAAAGAAGCAGTTGGTCTCGTTCTTTTGTTAATAAAGTTTTCTATCTATATTCCTATTTTGTTTTTAGAGGGTAAATAAAGTTTTTTTCTCTTTCTTTTTTGAAAGACAATTAATGTGATTTTCACGTGGAATAACATAATTATTTATATTTGATAAAAAAAAAAGAAAAGAAAACAAATAATTATTGTTGTCTTTGTTTATAGCCAACATTGGTTTTATGTGACCTTGTTATTTGTTATAATTCAAACTAATTTGTAACTAAATTATGTTTGAACTCAGTCAATAGTTATTCAGAGTTTCAATTATGTATTTAGTACAGAATTATAACAATATATCGCTCATTTACCAAAAGACTGTCATAAGTCAAAAAGAATGATGGTCAGTGGGCCAAAACCGATGCCGAAAAAGCACATGTTTTAGCAGATTATCTCCTAATTTATTGTATTTATTTACTGTAGATGGTACTGAAACAGAAGATCTTCCTGAAACAACAACTTTGGATGAAACGGAAATATCTATCATTTCATTAAATGAAATACGAATGGAGATTAACTCCGGTATGAAACTTGGCAAAGCTCCAGGGTTTGATCAAATAACCACTAAAGTTCTTAGACACCTACCGCAAACAGCACTTGAAAATGTATGCAAAATAATGAATGCCTATTTGCTTCTACAACACGTTCCAAGCTTATGGAAAGTCGAGACAATTAAGATGATTCCAAAGCCTGGTAAACCAGTTTGTTTAGTAACTTCTTACAGGCCTATCTCACTACTACCACAAATGTCTAAGTTGTTTGAATGACTTTTGTTAAAAAGAATAAAACCAATACTAGAAACTCAAAATACTATACCCAGCCATCAATTTGGTTCCCGAAATAACCATTCGACATTAGGCCAAGTACACAGAATTACAGATACAATAGAAAAGTCACTTGAAAATAAACAAGTTTGCTCAGCCATATTTCTCGACGTGTCCCAGGCTTTCGACAAAGTGTAGCACAAAGGGCTTCTCTATAAACTAAGAGCTATCTTTCCTTGTGAAACCTTACACTCATACTTAAGTTGCCGTTACTACCAAATACAACACTGTGATGAACACTCCGACCTCAAACCAATTACTGCTGGAGTACCCCAAAAAAGGCCGTATTTAGAGGGGAGGTTTTAGGGGTTCTGACCTCCTCCTCCCCCCTGAAATGTGGAAACTTTCTTCTATTTTTTTATATTAATTTCCAATGGATGAAAAAAAGTCAAAATAAAATCTATTGAACAGTTTTTAAATATTTTTTACTTCCATCCGTTTCTTTCTAAAAAGTCAAATATAAAAAAATAAACTTGAAATCTTAGTTACACTATGCGACCAGATCCAATTTGTTTTCTTTGAGATGAGGTTTGACTTTGGATACAAAAAGAGAAGGTGATGCTGAGCAATCCTGCATTTATAGTTTTTCTAGGCCAGTAACTGTTTTTGATTCACAGTTTCGGGTTTAGGGCTCATTTAGAAGGGCATGATTCAGCCTCTAATTTCTGGATTTCGAAATTTGTAGTACGCCAGTGTTCAGCTCACCAATTTTTAAAAATGGCCAAAAATTCTATTTTAGGGTTTTCCATCCCATTTTTTCTAAAACGTGGCGTGATGGGAAATTTTTGAACTCAGATTCGTGTTCAGTATAAAAAATTCATTCACAAACACTAGCAACTATTTTATTCGCAAAGCCCATGTAGGGCAGTAGTAGTGGATCAGCTCTAAAGTTTTAGGAAACAATCGTAAAATGTAATTAATTCATTAACCCATTATTGCTCATAGCACCCCGACTCGGAAGACTTCTTTCAATGCAGTAACTGCACGAATTTTGGGAATATAAGCCAACCTCATCCGGATTCCTTATCATGGCCCGAATTCCCACAGATAATCGTTTGAAAAAAAATGAGCCTCTGACTATTTTTAGTATTTTTGCTAATTGTTTTGAGGTCGGGCTCATCATCAGTAATGGCAAGTCAATTTCAATGCTCTTCGAATGAAACCCCCCCACCCCCTTCCCCATCCCCCCCTCAAAAAAAAATCCTGGGTACGGCCCTGACCCCAAAGTAGTGTCTTGGACCGATACTGTATCTGCTGTACATGCATGACTTACCAACACCACCTACATGCACAATAGCCACATTTGCTGATAATACAACGGTTTTATCTGTAGATATTGTAGCTGAAAAGTCAGTTGAAAAACTTCAAAATGCTATTAATGAAATAGCAACATGGACAAATAAATGGAAACTTAAATTAAACAACACTAAATCTGTTCATGTGGATTTAAAAAAAAAAAAAAAAGGTTACAGTTTTTAACCATTTTTGAAAAATTGTGGAACTGAACTCTGACGTCTTACAAACTTCGCTAATACCAGAAATTAGAGGTTGAACCATGCCCTTTCAAATGAGCTCTAAGTCAAATTGTTCGCATGCGCCCTTAGAGCATTTTATTTTATTTTACACCCTAAATTTGTCCGCCATATTTGATTTGCTATTTTGAATTTTTAAAATCCGACTGCAGATTTGTAACCAGCGACCCTTAAAACACTTCGGACCACTGAACTTTTCATTATATCTGACCGTAGGTATAAATAAGATAAAATCCGTCCATCATATTTGATCCACCATTTTGAATTTTTGAATCTGACTGCAGATGTGAAACCAACGACTTTTGAAACATTTCGGACCACTGCACTTCTCATTATGTATTGCCGTGGGTGTAAGTAACATAAAAACCGTTCTGTGCACTTTTTTTTCTTGCACCCCTAGACATATGCACACCTCCTGCTCTAAGGGCGCATGCGAGCAATTTGGCTTACGGCTCATTTGAAAGGGTAAGGCGTAACTTTGTGGCACGTCAGGGTTCAGCTCCACAATTTTAAAAAAATGGTAAAAAACGCTGTTTTTAGGGGTTTCAACCCCTTTTTTCTCGTCAACGTGACGTGACGGAAAGTTTTGGATTCCAGATTCGGTTTCAGCTGGAAAAATTTATTCGGAAACACTAGAAATCATCTTATTCGCAAAATCTATGCAGGGCAGTGCTACCTACTTAAAAGAGTATTCAATCTTTTTGAAATTGTCAGTTTTTTCAGTAATGTCTTGGATTTTGAGTTCTCCGGCAGACATAATAAAAATGCAAAAAAAAAAAAACATTAGTGTTGCTGTTTATTTTCCATACCAACATATTGAATAAATCCCAAACATTCTATAAATTACCGCAAAATGCATAAAACATTGCTTTGTTGGTCTGATTCCCTAGTAGTCTTAAGACACTGTGCGCCTGAAATTAGCTGTTCTCGCCTAGATGGAGACTCAAGCAGTGGCTAAGGTTTGGTTGCTGGATACGCATCTATTTTCGATTTTGTATTCTTATTAAGCTTCTCATGCTTTCAAAAAAATATTAGTAAAAATTGAATAATGAATTTGCTAGTTTAAGGGATATCCTGAATTAGAAAGTCCAGTTGCCCAAAATCGATAGATATACTATTCGAAAATATATTTGCAAAGTTACTGGGCTTTTGCTCAAATTCTTGGTGTATACACATCTTTCGAAATGCGTTTTCTCCTGTTTTTATTTTGACGAGCTTTCTAAGTTACCGGGTTTTGAATTAAGTTGGATTGAATTCTAAGTGGACTAAAAATTTTTCCTTTACAAAATTGTTATAGCAATTAAAGTATTTTTTTTTTTTTTTTAACCATTTTTTATTTTTTAAGCCCGAGAAAAATTATAAATTCACGATTTTTCTGCTTTTTTTTTAGTTCAGGAGGCACCCTTAAACTTGTTCGTTCTTTCAAAAAATCTTTGTATTCGGGAGTAAAGATCATAACACTGAAAAAATAATCGGAAGTGTCAAAACTGCCCCCTTTCGAATCACCAGTGGTCATAATTAATCTATTTTGAGAAGTTATTACTCATATTGAATCCACTGTACAAATATGCAAAGAATTTTGAAACAAAATGTCCAAAAATATAATTTCATCTATGAGAATTTTACAGTAGTTGTATCAAATATGCACACACATACAATTGTATATTATTCAACGTACTACTACTCACCATGTAAACTGCCCAATGAAGTCTGCTTGATGAATTGATAACGCTTGAATAGCACCAATGCACCAAATAGAAACACAATTATGGCTATTATCGAGCCTAGTAAAACGATGAACCATGTCTGTGTTAAAAAGTCATCAGCAATATCGCGATTGATGGGATATCTGCAAAATAACGAAAGAAAAAGAGAGAAAGGGAGAGAGTGTGTGAGAGAGAGAGAGATATAAAGAAAAGCAATGTGTAAAAGAGTGATATAGAAAATAGAGTATGAGTAAAAATGTAGGAAAGAGCAGATGAGCTTAAACAAGCAATAGGAGTATCATCATTTGTGCTATGCATATCAAGTATGGCTCATGTTGTTGTTTTTGTTTCTACTGAATACTGTTGATATGTATGTTGAGTTTGTGTTGACTAGCTGCTTGCTGGCTGCTCTTTCTGTTGTTACTGTTCCACACAATATGCTGGCAGCCAAATACAATCAACAACAGCCACAGTTAACCAAAAAACAACAACAACAACCAGAGGAATAGAGAATACACACAAACATACATACATAAATATAAATGCCTAAGGCTCAATACGTTACCTTGTGTATCCGGTATCGAGTGATTGTGTTCTAGGATCCATACGCAATATTGCCGGTTTGCTAAAGGGTCCAACACCCACTCGTGTAGCAGCAGCCACAGCAATATAATATGTAACACCAGTGGTGAGATTTGCCAGCAACAGTGTCGGTGAGGCAGCATCGATTGTCATATTTTTGAAAATACGTGTCGTATTATGTGAATCGAGTCCTTTAACAATTACATTGTAACTGGTTAGAATGCCTGCAAGTGTAGTTGGGAAATGAAATGAACAAGAGACCAAAAACAAAAAAAAAAAAAACAATACAAAAAAAGGAAAAAGCAAAAGAGAGAGAAAGAGAGGAGGAGTAAGAAGAAATAGAATGAGTAAAAGAGTCTCATGTTACCATTCTGATATTGCTGCTGATGATTACATTTTGAAATAGCCAGAAGGCTAACAAAAGGCAACAATGCAACAGTAGTAAAAAAATTAAATTGTCAATTGTAGTACTTCTAGTGAAGGTAACTAGTTACGTCTGTACTTACCATTACGTGTCTTATTTGGATGTGGTGGCAGCCATTTTAGAAATACTGAAGTTCGATTGAATTGAATTGCTTCCATGCCGTGTGGTGGCGCTTCGGGTGCTGTAAGTGAAATTTGCGTTGATTGTGAAATGTGGAAATGTAAAGTACAAGATTAGTAAAATAAAATGAGATATCAAAGCGATGGCACACATACATACATGGTAAGTGGAATAGTCATATAACTAAGAATACTAAAATGAAAGCTGAAAATCTCCTTAGCTATAAATTGTGTATCTAATCCTACGTTCAGGAAGTAAGTGACTTCTAAAGTATACTACTAAAATTTTATTTGATAGCAAAATTCACAAAAAGGACAATGAAATTTTTTTTCTCGAAAGATTTTGGAGTACTATACAATTACACACATATATACAACTACAGTGTCACGGAACGGTTAAAGTGTATTAAAATAAAAAAAAAAACTATAAAGCCTTCTTTTCTTCGAATTTACTTTGATCTGCCCCGCATCAGTCGTTCTGGATCTCTACATTGATCATTCCTTCCTCTCCATTCTGGTCTCTCCCTGGATCCAATCTGGAATCTCCTCCTTCTACCCCTTGGATCCACTTTGGCCTCTTCTTCCTCCATCCCTCCGGCTCTACTTACTTCTCTCTTCCCTTCATTCCCCTTGACCCACTTTGGTCTTTTCATCCTTCTTAACATTCTTCCACATTGGTCCCCGATTCCCTCCATTTGAATCCATTCTCGTCTACTCTCCCCTCCTAGCACTGTATCTATCCAGTCTCCTCAACAATGTGAAAACATTGTGTCAGTGAAAAGAAGAAAATTCTTCCAGTATTTTAAAAATCTTCCGACATCAAATGTTACCCTCCACCCCATTAAAAAGTTTATGGATGTCTTTTTACTTATATAGCATATTTATGGCATGGCTTTTGACCTTGTCTTTACAATTTGGTTATTTACAATTTGTCTACGCCATAATGGAGAAAAGTCAAAAGTACACAATTTTTCCTATTGTATTGTATTGTATTGTATTAGTGAGGTTTATATATATTTGTACCGCGACCTATAAGATCTACTGTACGTCCCTCTTCTCTATCTAGTCTGATTTGCCTAGAGTGCTTCATCCAGTCCAGTCTCCCTCAAGAATTTGATTATTGTGCCCGGATCTATGGATGCTAGTTCTGTACTGGGCACTTCGTACATACCCAGATATTTCATTCTTTTGTGGATCAGTGCTCCACACTGAGCTAAGATATGCTCTGATGATTCATCTTCCTCATTACAAAACCTACATATTGAGCTTTCCTCAACTCCTATTTTGCAAAGGTGTTCTCTGAGCCCGCAGTGCCCAGTCAGAACACGCAGTCTGTTTTTGTTGATACCAATGCAGAATGCGTATCTATTCTTATTATAGTTACCTAGAAGCGTTTTGGATTGCCTCAGTCCCGGAAGATTATTAAAGAGTTCTTGCCTCTTGTTCTTCTCTTCCTGCCTGAGTATTTCCCTGATTACGCTATCTCCTATTCCACAGAAGAATTCATTTATTGTCCTTGCCCAGCTGATTGAGCTTGCTCAAACAGTCCCACACCAGTTTAGAGGTGATCTCAGAGGAGCATAATGCTCGAATGGCTGCCTGGCTATCCGACATGATAGCGATATCTTGCCGTTTGTACTTCTTATCCAGGTTGAATTGCGCACATATATCGATTGCGTGAATTTCAGCTTGAAAGATGCTAGGATACTTCCCCATCGGCTCAGAGTGTTTGATTCTTGGCCCAAATACTCCTGCCCCAGTTCCATCCTCGGTTCGTGACCCATCTGTATACCACTTAATCGTGTGTTCTTTGAGTGTGTAGTTATGTTCTACACCCTCCCATTCGTTCTTACTACTAAGTTTTGCAACAAAGTGTTTCTCAAAACTATACTGTTTGTCCATTCTGTCCTGGGGACAGTCCAAGAGATAGTTGTCTTTCGCCGGGTTATCTCGGTTTTCAGGTCCTATAGATCGCCCCGTTAACCTTTTATTTCTTGTTGCTCTTACGATTGCTGTCTTGGAGGAACCCTCTATCACGAGGTGTAATGGAGTTAGCTCCAATAGTACCTCCAATGCAGCAGTCGGACATGTTCTCATCGCTCCCGTTATACAGATACAATGCAACCTTTGAACTTTTCCTAACTTGACTTTTCCGATTTTACCTAACTTTCACTACATGAAGAGTTGAATACCGAAGTTTAAATTATAGCTACTGCTAAACTATTTCTTACTTTATCTTCTTCTTTCTTATTCTTTTAGGTACAAACCAAGGCCGTATTTAGGGGGGAGGTTTTGGGGGTTCCTACCCCTAAAAAATAGAAAAAATTATCGGATCCTTGTAAAGACTTGCGTGAACCTAAAACGTGACGTGATGGGAAGTTTCAAATTCGTGTTCAACGTGAAAAATTCTTTCGCAAAAACTCCATCTTATTAGCAAAACCCATGCAGTTTTAGGAGAAAATCTTAAAATGTAATTAATTTTTTAACCCATTATTGCTCAGAGCACCACGACCAGAAAGATCTATTTCAATGCTGTGACTTCACGAATTTAGGGAATATAAGCCAACCTCATCCGGGTTCCTTATCATTGATAATGGCCCAAATTCCCACTGATGATCATTTGAAAAAAATGAACCCCTACTATTTTGGGTAATATTTTGAGGTTGGGTACATCATTCATCAGTAGTGGGAAGTCAATGAGTTAACGAAATTATGTCCTTCACGATAAAAAAATGCATTAAATGCACATTGAATAATATTTATTTGAAAAAATTTAATTTGTTTATTCTGTGAATTTTTTGTCACTTATGGCCATTTTTTTGAGGTTAAGATTAAAAAAAATCGGAAAATTTTTCCTAAAGTTTTAGGATATTTATCTACTTTTGTCCTTAGTCTGATAGGGTCCGTCAAATGTATCATTGATTTTATTGTATTTAAAAATCAGTTTGATAAAAATTATTTATGAATATTTTCTTCGAATGAAAACCCCCCCGAAAAAAAATTCTGGCTACGGCCCTGGTACAAAAGATAGAAGTATGTCTCCAAATTTAACTACTCTTTCGTTCTTAACATCAACTAAATACAATTTTGTCATTTTAGGTAATTTCTTTTTCAAATTTAATACACTTATATCATTCTTCAATTATTTTGACAGTATTTTTGGAAAAATTAATTTATTTTGTTGCGTCATTCTACTGTATCGCTACACTGTGCCGTTGCAATGGTTGCTTCAATTTCAAACTAACATTCTGCCCCACTTACACTCTTCCCACACTTACCATCTTCCATTGTGCGCGCATATTTAGCATTCGATGGTTTGCCTACGACGCTCTTGTAAAATGGCACAAGAAAAAACTCATACATGCTCGCCTTGTCCAGCCCGTTCACTGAGCACGCTGTGGCACCACCCGCTGTACCCGTATTCGCATTCAATACGGTCATCATTTTGTATTCGGCCGAATGTAATTCTCTGGCATAGATGTAAAATCCTTCAATGTATTGTCCACTGTCGATATCCCATGCCAAGCGTACCGTAGTCGCATCGGTTGCATTCGCCTCAAGCAATTCGACAACATCATTTGTTTGCAGCAAAGTTTCCGCTTCACCGAGCAACATATCCGACGACGATGATGACAACAAGTTACCATCACTGTCTCTTCGACCGCTGCCGCCGCTGCCATCGCCTATGATTTTTCCCGCTGTAATTGGCTCTGAAATTGGACTGGGCGGCGAGAAACCGTATGCATTCTCAGCGCGCACAATAAACATGTACGCCGCTCCATTTGTCAAGCTATCAACTGTAAAAATGGGCTCACTCAACCGTGCCGCAATTGGTATCCAAGTTTTGCTCTTGTTCGTTGAGTACATCTCAACTAAATAACCCAACAGCGGCGATGCACCCACTTTATCGCTCGACGGCCAGACAATAGTCATTTGGGTGGCTGATGCATTCAGTATGGTGGGCTGTCCGGGCGCTGTCGGACATTTGCTTTGTTCGGGTGCACGATAGAATTTTATGTTGGGATTTGTGGGCACCTCAATTCGTAGATAGCCACTCCATGTTGATTTGCCAGTGCGACTGCTGGCAACGCACGTGTAGAGCCCCTGGTCTTCTTTGCGATCCAAATCGGAAATTATTAAATCACCAGCCGAAGTAATATTCACCTTTGCATTAGGATGCACCGGAATGCCATCACGATACCATGATATTGTGGGATTAGGTAACCCAATTGCTTTACATTGCAATGTCGCTAGTGATTTGACAGGCAGAGTTTGATTGACCGGGCCAGCAATGATGATTGGAGGTGGCCGGTCTTCCTGTGAATCGAGTGTAATTTGTGCGCGTGCTGTGATTGTGGCCACCTCGTTCATTGCATTACATACAACGACAACGCCTTTATCGCTGCGTTGAAAATTCGTGAGGGTGAGTATTGAATGACCTTCTTCGGTGTTGATGCTTTGAAAACGGTCGAGCGGTGGTGCACCAGGAAATATAATTGTTCGATTATTTTTGATGGTCCAGAAGAGAGTCGGTCTGGGATTTCCACTGGCACGACACTCGAATGACGTGTCAGCGTTTAGCTCTACAGATTTGCTCGCGGGACGTTGTATAAATTTCGGGGGTGCTATATGGAGTTTGATAGAGGTTCCAGGTATATTGTGGGTTGGGGAGGGTTGTTGAATGGATGAGCGGAAATAGGTGTGGGGAAAAAACAAAACAAAACACAAATGGTGCAAAATTTAGCTACAATTTTGACTAGCGGTTTGATAGGAGAATGATATAGTCTTTCAACTTACCATAAACTGTTAAAGTGCCCATTGCTGATATTGAACCGACAACATTATCTGCCTCGCAGCTGTATTCGCCTTCATCGGCGATAGTGACACGTTCCAGGCGAAGGCTACGGTCTTCCAGCACACTAACGCGATCTGAAATAAAATGAGGAGAATTTCTTTGAAATTCATACTAAGAAAAGGATGTAAAGAGCGGCCAATGTTCGGTTGTCTGCATCAACTAAACGGTTCTCTACCTTTAGACAACTAGGTGCAGATAAGACTAAAAATCAATGTAGACAATGCAGTGAATTAATTAATAGGGTTTCCTTATGAAAGGATGTCCAAAGAGCATACAATGTCGTAACGTTAGCTTCAATAGTTTTCCACATTATCAGCCTAATTTTTTGTTTTGACGTAGTCTAGAATGGTTTTTAAATTACTAGAAAAACTGATGAATCAGTTTCTATATTATGGATATAGTTATTGATAAGTTTGTTAATATATTTTACACTGCGGCTTTCTCTACGATAGTCTACATAAAAGTATATAAAACCTTTAAATGCTTAATAATTTGTCTCACCAAGCACTTTTCTAAATTTAAATTAAAAAGAAGAAAAATACACATAAGACCAAATGTTTTCGTAATTTTTTAAATTTTTTTACATTTTCAATGTCGTTTAACTACTTTGAAGTCAAAGAAGTATTTGGCATTATATACATTACAAACTTTGTCGTCAAAGTAGCTTTTGATTTTCTTTAGTTACCTTTGGCACTTTATATATTTTCAACATGGTTGTTGCCTTTGTTTGTAGGTTTCCAACATATTATCTACACGAAAGTGCAGATAACTCTGAAACACAAAGATTATCGGCGCCAAAAGTTTAAGTGTAATTCGAAAGAAGCAAGGAAGTTTTCGGTATTGTCTACATCAATAAAAATATGGTTAACGTAGGTTTTTAAGCAATTTTTATTGCTGGCATGATTATCAAAGAAGTTTTTGTTATTATCTACATTATCGACTCAATTTTGAACGTTATCTACATTGCGGATATAGTTGTTGACGTAAATTTTGACATTATTTACATTCAGCAAGCAAGGTAATTAATGAAATTTTTGGCTCAACCTATAAGTTTGATATTATGTTTAGCATTATTATTAGGTTTTATACACGATGTTTGCCAAGAATAAACTCAGAAAAACACAATTTTACATCCCGGTTTTCACGTCAAAAATTAGATACTAAAATTTTTCGATTACTTACTGCTGAACAGCTTAACAGTTTACCTCTTTTCTCTTTTTTGAAATACAGAAACTGAAAATATATATACTTATGTATGTAGTTATATGCAGTTTCAGTGTCTGTTGCTTTAAGCATCGGATACCATTACATTTAAAAAAAATTTATATATTATTGACGTAGTTTTTGTTATTGTCAATATCATTAAAAATATTGTTCAGGTTTTTTTTAGTGCCAGTGATATAATTATAGAAGTAGTTTTGGATGCTATTTACATCATCGACGTAGATTTTGACTTTATCTACATTTTTGATACATGTATTTATCGAAATAGTTTTCTACATTGTATACATAATAAACTATTGATGAAATTGTTTGCTAACTCCAAATTTTTTACAAGGGTTTTGGCACTGCCAACTCATTTTCTACTCATTATCTACACCAACGTGTAGAAAACATAGAAATACATAACTTAACATAACATTAAGCATGGAAAAAATTTAATACTGAAATTATTTAAATACTGCAAAAAAAAATTGTATTTCTAACTTCTTCCCTCTCCCCTTTCCCCCATTCCCCTTTTTGAGACACAGAGAAGTGTATGTGGTTAAATTTCACACATTTTCGTATTTAATATTATCTACAATTTGGCCATCTCAATTACATTGAGTGTATATATGCTCACATTAACCCAATTATACTCACCTAATGGCATATTCCCTCCTGATGCTGTACGCAACCATAAAACATCAGGCATTGGATCGCCGCCAACACGACATGGAAATGTTACCGATGAACCTTCCAAAACAGTTTGATCATGTGGGCCACGTATTATAAATGGTTTTACTATGTGTGTGGTAGAAGTAGGTCAATATATGAAAGTAGCAAGAGAAAAGCAAAAAAAAAAAGCAAATATTAGTGGACAAAAAAAGGTAGAAGCAGCAAAGGGGAAAAACATAAAAAAAGAAAAAGATAAAACTGTAACAAATTTGGCATAAATTTAATATATTGAAGGTGTTATCCTGTGCCAAGTACATTCCACTAAATTGAACATGACACTTTGATTTGAAATCAAACTGCCACAAAAGTTAACTTTACCATGCATTTCTAGTTATTAATGCTTCTCTACTCACCATGTACTTTTAATGTTGCCAGCGTTGACTCACGTACACCTACAGGATTTTTGGCAATGCATTGATATTGACCCTCGTCACTTTGACGTGTATCCTGTATTGCCAAATTGCCACCATCCACAATCCGGATCCTTTTCGTACCATCTAAATCTAATTTTTGACCACCTTTTTTCCATGTCACAATAGGTTCAGGGATGCCACGTGGTGCAGCACATTCCAATAACGCTGTATCACCCTGTGCGATGCGTGTGTTCTGCGGTTCGAGTCGGAATTCATCGCGTAATACTATATGAGCGAATGTGTGCAGGCGTCCATTATTGGAGTTTAGCATGAAAATGAAAAGAAATGAAATTGAAAGAAAAAATTGTTAGAAAATAGTTTTGTTTTTTTTTTTTATTTTTAGTTTATGTTTGAGATAAAGGATTATAAATAATCTGCAGTTGTATGATATTGAATGACAAATGCCTTTCGGGTTGAATGGAATGTGAATTGTGGGAAAGGCGAAAAACAGAAAATGTACGAGAATATCTACTATGCACGACTAGACAGCATTATTTTTAGGATTACTGGCTGTAAAGTTTATAAATTTTTTTTTAAAGAAAAGATTTTATTTTGGCTTAAAGTTGATGCCGACTTTATTTTTTAAGATCTTATAAACTAAAGGAAGTTTTTGACGTTTTAGATCTATTTAGATATAGTTAAATACATACTACAGTACACAATATAGGAAACGGGAAAAGTAAACGCTTAATTTTTGACATAAAACCACCTCTAGCTGGCAATAGCAAACCTTGAAGAGCTAAAATTGTCTAAGAAAAAAACGTTTCGTTCGAATTCGG
The DNA here is from genome assembly GCA_963691655.1 of Toxonevra muliebris. NCBI lineage: Eukaryota > Metazoa > Arthropoda > Insecta > Diptera > Pallopteridae > Toxonevra > Toxonevra muliebris. The sequence continues at coordinate 50,335,625 of OY829329.1, forward strand.
CATAAAACTATAGTTTCCTTTCATTCGTATACAAATATAAATGTAAATGGGTGCGAAAAGCTGAGTTTAGACCTTCTTATAGCTGTTACGTAATAAAAGAAGAATAAGAAGAAATCATTGAAATAATTTTGAAATGTGCTTTTATGTTATTGAAATGCTTCCACGGTTGCTGAAGTAGTTTTCAATATTATCTACATTTTCGACATAGGTTTTGCCTTTATCTACATTATCGGCATAGTTGTCGACGTAGTTTTCGAAATTTCTTTCACTCTCTATGTTTTACATAATTTGGCTACTCATTTTCTAGACACATTTTCTTCTCATTTTCGATACAGTTTTTTATGTAAATATTTCAAATTAAAATCTAATTCCTTTGACAATATAGTCATGACTATTTAAGTGGTTCCTGAAGTTGTATGCATTGCCGACGTAGTTTGTGAAGTTGTCTACATTACCGATATGGTTTCCAACGTAACTTTTGATATTTTCTACACTTTTGAATTGGTAATTGAAGAAATTTTCGCCTCGTTCTATATTTTTGATATGGTTTTAGGCGTTGTTTACTTATTTTCGGCACATTTATGCAATTTTTTTTATCATTCTGGAAAAAGCTTTTTTATGTTCGTTACATCATTGAAAATATTGTTGACACATACACATACATTATTGATGTGATTTCTAATGTGGTTATCGAAGCTAATTAGATTGTCGACGTAGTTTTTGACATTATTTTCATCATCGAAATGCTTATTGTACATAGTTTTCTAAAATTTCTATAATGTTGACATGGCTAATTATGTAATTTTTTTATTATATTATATATTTAAAGCGAGGTTCACGCCAAATTGGCACGCTTTGTTGTGGTCACCACGTCGCCCCTAGTCATAAGAACAACAAATTTTTTACTGGGATTTGTTTACAATACCGTTACCGTTAGTTGATAAATTTTTTCATATTAATTGATCGCAAGTTGGTGATTGTGTGCACAATGGAAACTGCAAATAGAAAATTGATTGTGAACAAATTTATTGAAAATCCGTCGTGGTCTGGTTCAAAGATTGCGAAAGTGTTAAATATCTCCAAAAGAACGGTATGTAGAGTTATAAAACGATATAAAGAAACTCTTAGTGTTGAAAGAGCTAAAAAAGTTGTGAACAAAACGGGAACCACCAACCTAAAATTAAAGGCAAAGATCTTGAGGTCCATCAAAAGCAATCCCGGACTATCGGATAGCGATCGTGCCAGCAAAAGTACTGCTAAACGAATACGCATAAAAGCTGGGCTAAAGTGCTATCGTGCTATAAAATATCCAAATAGAACAGACAAACAGAATTTGCTGACCAAAAAACGTGCTCGTCTTCTTTATAATAATGTTTTGACCACATTCAATTCATGCATTATTGTGGATGACGAATCATACGTAAAATATGATCTTAAACAGCTTCCAGGTCAAAAATTTTATATGCCAACGAATCGTGGTAATGTACCCTCAAAATTCAAGTACATAAAAATGGATAAATTTGCAAAGAAAGCAATGGTGTGGCAGGCTATTTGCAGCTGTGGTCTCAAATCCAGGGCATTTGTGACATCCTCTTCTATGACGTCTGATATTTACATCAAAGAGTGCCTTTCGAAACGACTATTGCCATTTGTTCGTCACCACAATTCGCCAGTGAAGTTTTGGCCTGATTTAGCCAGTTGCCACTACTCTAAGAAAACCATGAATTGATATCAGACAAATAAAGTAGATGTAGTGCCCAAATATATGAATTTACCCAATTGCCCCCAGCTTCGACAGATTGGAAATTATTGGGCTATTACAAAATATAAGTTGAAGAAAAATGCAGGTATTGTCAAAAATGTGAATTCAATGTTACTAAAATGGAACCAATTAGCCGCAAACGTATCCAGAGCGGGTGCTCAAAGGTTGATGGGGTCTATTAAAAGGAATACCCGGAACTTTTTTGTATTAAAACACAATATTAAACTTATCATTTAATGCATTATTTATTATTCTGATTATTCTGGTTAAAAAGATACAGCAACTTTCCGGCGTGCCAATTTTGCGTGACCCGCTCTTTTTCTCATTGTTATTAGCATTGTCCACTCATTTTCTACACATATTTGTTATTTTTTTCATTCTCGGCTCAGATTTTTTAGTAGTAGTCTACAACAAAGAAAAAATTGCCACGCAGGTTCCATTGCTATTGGCATGTTGTTATAGTTTTTGAGGTAGTTTACAAATGTTACCTATATTGTCGACGTAGTTTCACGTTACTTAAATGACTGATATTGTAGTTGTGCTGGTAGTTTTCGAAATTACCTGCATTGTAAGCCTAATTGTTAATTGATATTATTGTTTTGTTCTATATTTTTGACATGATTTTGGACATTGTCTACTCCCCTTTTTTTATACATATGTTTCTTTCTCTATTTTGGATATATTTGTTTCTTTTGTCTAAATTATTGAAAAAATTTTCGACGTAGATTTTAATGCTATTGATATTGTCGACGTCTTAGTCAATTTTTTAGGGATGGTTGTAAAGAATAATAGAAATTACTTGTGTTTGCAGTTCACGAATAGTTTTTGATCGACTTGGCAAGCCGAGAAGAAGAAGCTCAATGGCAATATCTCCAAAACCACACCATAGAATTAAAAATAGAGTTGATTTTCGGGCTCAGCGACCATTTTTACATAGGAATTAGATAGTGGTGTTCATTGGTAATTTTGGCTGTAAACTAGTGTAATTAAAAAATAAAGTCAAAAAGAAAACTTCAACTTCTTCAAAACTAAAAAAGTACAATATGAAACTCAAGAAAAACAATTAATCAAATCTGTGGATATAGAAGAAGAGTACAACGAAGGAGAAGAGAACGAATGAAAGACTGAATTTATTCCAATTGAAATCGTTAATTAATGTCAGACAAAGTTTTTCCGCAAGAACAATTTGAAGAAAAATGAGCAAAAAACACAAATCAAAAGTCAGAAAAGCAAAAAAAAAAAAAAGAAAAAGGGGGAAAAACAGAAAACGAAGACGAGAAAATGTCAAAAGGTTAAAAGCTAAAATAATTACGCAACTTTAATTCTAACTTTTAGAGACACATTTTCTAATTACGATAATTGGATGCAACAAATGAGCAAAATTATACACACATACATACATATACAGGGTGTTTCATTTTTAAATGAAATATACACATTTATAAATGGATGCTTTGACATTTGTATGTACTCGCATGAAAAAATATTTCAACGATTTAAAACTTTTCCAACATTATCATTATCTAAGTTAATTGCTAGCGTAGCAAAATAAATGAAACCTCTGCAATAAATAAATAGTAAAATCTGGGTATGTATGTGTGTATATTAAACAAGTGAATTACTAATACTTACACATAGAGAACACTACGAGTAAAAGTTCAAAATGCTTCCTGTCAACCAGAATTAATATCAGCATGGAAAAAGTAAGTAGTAAAACGACCAACTGAGAGACAACCACTCAGCCAGCCGCATAGCCAGACGGACATACCTTTTTTTTTCTTGAACCTAACTAGTTTTGCTATATATTTATACGGAAGAGTGTAAGTAGTTTGCGGAACACTCAGCAAAAAAAATTGCATACATCATAAGCTGAGGAAAGTTGAAGAAAATGTTGGTGAAGGTAAGGTTTTTAAAAGGTTTCCGGGATTGTCAGGACCTCCGCTCGAGAGAAAAAATTGGCTGGCTTGATAGTTGAATTTCCTAAGAAAAAACTAGAAATTTGATTTGATATAAATAGAGAATGGGAAAATAGTAAGGAATCTGTAAGTTATCAATAAAAAAAAGAATAGTTTAAAATCAGAAAATATATTAAGCTAAGTAGGTCTTCCAAAGAAAGAAATGAGACCTGAAAAAAATCTTGCCTTTTTCATACAATTAAATAAAAGTGGACGCTAATAAGTAAAACTTGACATTCTGTAATCTGAATATATGGTAACTCAAGTTTTTCTTACTTAGTCCATAGTTCTTTCTAAATATTTATGAATAATTCAAGCCTCTTTTGACCTGGATTCAGGCCTGACATCAAAACATCAAAATATAGTTCATAGTTCAGTTCTTCTCTATTTGTAATTGATCTTATGCTTCAGGAGCTCTGGCAACGAGGAAGAACAGGGAACTGTAACTCATCTTCTATGCGAATGCCCAGCTCTGATTCACATACGAAAGAAACACACAGCTTTGTCTTTGATGATCTTGAAGACTTCCTGAAAAGTACTCAATGGTTCAAATGGCCTGAGTTAGAGGGATAGGTGCTTAGCTCTTTTTACATGGTATCACAATAGGCCTTGTTGTCTTGAGTGTGCTGGCGCTCGTAAGCAGGCATTTTAACCTAACCTAACCTATGCTTCAAATCAGAAAAAGTTTCAAACCTATGTTGTGGCCCGAAATCAAGAAATCACTCAATTATACTTTGCTTTGCTCTGAATGCTGACTTTCAAGTTTGGTAGGACTCCTAAATTTAGACTAAAAATCAAAAGACAAACCTGAGCTAGGTTTAATTTCGATATAATTTTAGTCATAGAACTAAATCTAAGATAACCAAGTTAACCATTTTTCATCCAAAAATAAGAAAATAATTTAGTAAGTTTTGCTTTGATTTGAGATTGGGCTTGAAATTGGTGAAATTAACCCCGAATTCAGACTAAATATCACCCAAGCTTTTATCGACCTGAATTTAGCACTCCTTCTAGAAAATAAGATTTGAATTCAAGCTCGAAATTCGCAAAAGATTCATTCCATATTCATATTCAAACTTAGATTTAATTTTCAAATCCAAAAAATATTATGGTCTACACATTAATTTATCCTAATCTTAGTCTCATCAAAATCAAGAAATATTTCATTTATTTTCTGCTTTGACCTGAGTTCAGGCTCAAAACTAGAGAAATAATGTATGCTTCCCTCATATAAACATGAAATTTGATTTTAAATTAGAAAATGGAACAAGCCAATCTCAGCACTTCATCGAAAATTTAATTCAGGCTCATTTTATTTAAATTTGAATTCAAAATTCTTCTGACTTCCTTTAATTAGATTTGAATACAGTCTATAATTTTTGAGTTATTCAGGACTGTCTGCTGTAGACCCGAATTCAAACAAAAGTAATCCAAACCCAAATAGTTGAGGCCTTTCTCACTTTAAGCTCATTAATATTGGTAGTATGAATGAAACCTAACCTAACCTAGATATGAAGTTAATCTAGGTTAGGTTAGGTTGGAGTGGCTGTCGAGAGACACACTTAGGCCTGAACGGCCCATTGTGGTACCACATATCTAACATACGCGCCATTTTTTTTGACATTGACAGCTATTCTATCTCGAAGAGCGCCAAAAATACTATAAGAATTGATCTGTCAAATAATTTTCATAATTTTACAAAAATGTTTTACTATAGCCGAAAATGTCGAATTTCGTGCCAACAAAACAAACAACATTTGCGGGAAGTTTTAATTTCCTTTTTCCACTTAAAGAAAAACGCAACTGAAGCACATCGTTTACTCACTGAAGCTTATCCTGACTGTGCTATAGGCGTTAGAATGTGTCAGGTGTGGTATGCCCGTTTCAAAAGTGGTGATTTTGATGTTGAAGACAGGGAACATTCAGGCGGCCCGAAAAAGTTCGAAGATGAAGAATTGAAGGCATTACTCAAAGAAGATTCATGTCAAACGCAACAAGAACTTGCAGAATCTTTAGGAGTTGATCAATCAACCATTTCTAAACGATTAAAAGCATTGGGAATGATTCTAAAGCAAGGAAATTGGGTGCCGTACGAATTGAAGCCGAGAGACGTCGAACGACGATTTTTCACATGTGAATTGCACTTCCGTTCTTTCGAAGAACTCAAAAAATGGGTCGATTCGTGGATAGCCTCAAAAGCTGAGGAGTTCTTTCGACGCGGAGTCCGTATGCTACCAGAAAGATGGGAAAAGGTTGTGGCTAACGATGGACAATACTTTAGAGAATAAATTTATAGTCACTTTTTCACAATAAATGTCCAAATTACGAAAAAAATACGAGTTTATACAGTCATACTCCCAATATAATTTTGAATTTTCTTAAAATCAGAATGTATGTCCGACCTTCTTTACTCATTTAGATCTAAAGGAAATTCAGTTCTTCATTACTTACGTTCAGTAATCTGGTCAGAAATATAGAAAATTTAAAGACTTTTTTATTTTGTTCTGGGTGGAATACTGAAATCAGGTAACTAGGCCTAAGAAAGTGACGTGAATATTTAACTTGTGTGAAAATACATTAATGCTTTCATGGCTGGGTAAGGACAGACAAACCTTGAAAGGAGGGCTGCATTCGCTAGTGCTCAAAAGTTTCTACCTTTTCGTTCTTTTTTCTTTGAGTGTATTTTATTATAGCATCTTAAATTCTGATAATTTCACAATTTCTGTATATTTAAGTGTTTATTTCATACTTTAAACCAAGTGAAAGTTTCATGGAGAGCATATACACAAATGAATTTATATGTACTTATATGTTTGTGTATGTGTGCAAGTTCGATGATTAAATTTTTACACCAGAAAAATCAATTACAATAATGTCTGTTTGTCCGTCTGCTTGTTCATTCGTTTGTCCGCAACTGTCCTGTAAATAACAAAAAAAAAAACTGCAAAAATAACAAAAACAACAATAATACACAGTAAATGCTATGAAAATGTACGACATCCAACTACCATCGCCACTAACTGCTCTACGCTATAAAGAATTACGTTACTTTTGATTTCACTCTCAACCAACACACAGATACACAGACACACTCTCATACTCTTTTTTTTTCTCACAAACACACACGACCATACTTTTGCACAGTCAAAAAGCAGGAAAAGCAAAGAAGACTAGCGGTAGCAAGGGGGCAGAGCAGTGTCCTGGTGCTTTATAAATGAAATTGAACTAGACGCATTCAATAAAAACTGAAATGAAATGAAAGAGAAAAAAATAAAGAATATATACGAGTACGAGTGCAAAGTGTTCAAGTTGTCTGTGCCTGATGACGAGAGCAAGAAATATGTAATAATGAGAATGAGAGTGATGATAATGATGATTACACTGATGATGATGATGATGATGATGATGATGATGATGGTGATAATGATGTTAGTGTCACTCGTGATGATAATAATGATGGTAATGGTCAGTTTTTGTTGCTTTTTAGCAAAATTAATTGAAGTTGCAACTAAAGTTTTGTATATATTCTGTGATTTTTTTGTACTATTTTTCCTTTGCACAAAATCAAAGTGTAGGAGTTGTATAAGTATGAATTTTATGTAGTACGTTTGTAATATTTTTTGGCATGCGAAAATTGACAGTTTTTTTTTTTTTTTAGCAATTTATATAAATAGTATAGGATTATGTCTGCTAAGTAAATTGACAGTGAAATTCACTGGCATTAATTTATATGGACATTTTCATTTCGAAATACCATTAAATTATATTTTAATACACGAAGACAGATGCAGTAAAAGATCTTGAAACCTAATTTTAAAATTTAACATAATTTGATATAAACAACACTTAAACTAAGATATTTTGCACTTAAATTGATTCAAACTTCTTTTCTGAGAGGGATGTGCCTTCATTCATGGACGTATTTAAGGAGGGGGTTTTGAGGGTTACATAATTAGTAACTGTTTTGGATTTAAAGTTTTCGTTCTGAAACTGAGTTTGAAAAGCTTAAAAATTAATTAAATAAAAAATTAAAAATATTAAAAAAATATTTAAGTTTTTCTTATATTTTGCCTCTAATTCCGGTATTCCTTAAGATATAAAGCGCGGTTCACGCAAAACTGGCATGCAGGAAAGTTTCTGTATCTTTCTAACCAGAATAATCAGAATAATAAATAATGCATTAAATGATAAGTTTAAATTTAGATTTAAATTTTTTTGTTGTGCAAAAAGTTCCGGGTATTCCTTTTAATGGACCCCATACACCTTTGAACATCCGCTCTGGATACTTTTGCGACTATTTGGTTCCATTTTAGTAACATTGAATTCACATTTTTGACAATACCTGCATTTTTCTTCAACTTATATTTTGTAATAGCCCAGTATTTTTCGATCGGTCGAAGCTGGGGGCAATTGGGTAAATTCATATATTTGGGCACTACATCTACTTTATTTGTCTGATATCAATCCATGGTTTTCGCAGAGTAGTGGCAACTAACTAAATCAGGCCAAAACTTCACTGGCGAATGGTGGTGACGAACAAATGGCAATAGTCGTTTCGAAAGGCACTCTTTGATGTAAATATCAGACGTCATAGAAGAGGATGTCACAAATGCCCTGGATTTGAGACCACAGCTGCAAATAGCCTGCCACACCATTGCTTTCTTTGCAAATTTATCCATTTTTATGTACTTGAATTTTGAGGGTACATTACCACGATTCGTTGCCATTTAAAATTTTTGACCTGGAAGCTGTTTAAGATTATATTTTACGTATGATTCGTCATCCACAATAATGCATGAATTGAATGTGGTCAAAACATTATTATAAAGAAGACGAGCACGTTTTTTGGTCAGCAAATTCAGTTTGTCTGTTCTATTTGGATATTTTATAGCACTTTAGCCCAGCTTTTAAGCGTATTCGTCTAGCAGTACTTTTGCTGGTATTGAATTTTTTGGCACGATCGCTATCCGATAGTCTGGGATTGCTTTTGATGGACCTCAAGATCTTTGCCTTTAATTTTAGGTTGGTGGTTCCCGTTTTGTTCATAGGTTTTTTTAGCTCTTTCAACACTAAGAGTTTCTTCATATCATTTTATAACTCTACATACCGTTCTTTTGGAGATATTTAACACTATCGCAATCTTTGAACCAGACCACGACGGATTTTCAATAAATTTGTTCACAATCAATTTTCTATTTGCAGTTTCCATTGTGCACACAATCACCAACTTGCGATCAATTAATATGAAAAAATTTATCAACTAACGGTAACGGTATTGTAAACAAATCCCAGTAAATTTGTTGTTCTTATGACTAGGGGCGTCATGGTGACCACAACAAAGCGTGCCAATTTGGCATGAACCGCGCTTTATTACCAATTTATATATCGTTGCAAGCAGCTTTGAATGGCATATAAATTCCTACTCTGGATAAATAAAAATAAAGTTACGGGCTTTTCGGCCCTAAGCCCAGATTTTAAGGGTCAATTCAAAATTCTGAGTACGCAGTTTTTTTCTGCTTAACTATACTAAAAATTTGTGTTTTGTCTGGAGAGTATATTTTCACCGTCATACAGTGTAATTAAAATAATTTTATACCATGTTCCCATTGAGCCGAAATTGCGCAGTTTCGGCAAATGGTTTCAAACGAGACTGCAATCGTTCACATTGGTTCAGCTGGTTTCGATTATGGTTTCGTTTGACAGTTCATTGCTTATTTCTTGTATTAAAATGCCGGCGACTAATATAATTATTCCTAATATTGAATAAATTTGAATACAAAGAGAATCAAAATGATAAACGAAATATTGAACAACGGATCAAAAGTGTCTAGGAGAAAGCGTCAATTGTTATTTATTTTATTATTTCACTTCAACCACAGTCAACTATGCAGCCGTGCTGCCGCAGCTCCACCGACATTTGATCACATGTATGGCCGTTTTTTTGGCCCTACGCAGCTCTTCCACCATTTCTGCCTATACTTGGGCTATGAGCTGATTTTCCTGCGCACTATACAAATTACTTTTTTAATATTTTAGTTTTTCTACATTAATCAAGTTGAAAGCAAAGCAAAATATAAATGTCAGAGTAAACTCATTTCAATATTCATTTCAGTGAACACATTCAGGGTTGCATTGGATTCTTGCGTGGTTTCGAATGCGATTTCGTTGAAACCACCTCATTTCCGTGGTTTCGCTTCAGATATTTTTATATGCCGAAATTGAGCATTTCAACGCAGTTTCAGCCGAAGCCACGGAAATGGTCGAAACCACGCAATTTCGGCTCAGTGGGAACATAGTATAAAGCACATTATTTTTGATATGAAATTTTGGGTTGTGCTTATTTTAGGTGGGGTAATTAATTGAATTATTGCAAAGTAACACGACTAGATAATAAGCAAACGCCCTCAAAGTGCGATTACTCTCAGAGAGAGTGAGAGAGAGAGATAGAGAGATCGGAAGCCGAGTTTTTCTCTCCTATGGTCCACTATGCACGGCGATAAACTACGCTGCATTTACGGCTAGGCTAATTTTCTAACAGAGAAGAAAATATATATTAACCCTCAAGTTCATTAAGGCGGGCATCTGTTTTATCCAGGTGGCGGGTCTATATAATTTTTTTTCGCGGAACCCAAAATTATAAATCTTAACTATTTTTACAGCGCACATATTGATCTAAGCCGTATGTTAATGTGAGGATCTAATTTAATGGAAAATTAGTTTAAAGCGAATTTTTAGTGTGAATACACTAAAAAAAATTGGTTGTGTATTAACGAACACAAGGCAGAAGTGAAACTTCTTTTGAACTAAACGAAACACAAGCAAATAACAAGAAAATTAAATTTTTCAATCGCTAAATTTTTTACTTCATTGGCTTGTGTTTTTTAATTTCATTTGCTTTTTGGGATTAATGCTAGAACAAAAATTGCAACTCTGTACCGGTAATGTCGATGGCAATTGTAGACGAACTCTTTTTGTGTGGTTTTAACTGTGCATCTTTTTACTCCTTTGTTCATGAATATATATATACAGTAATCACCACTTAATTGCTTCGATGAAAATGTACAACTTTTGAGTTTGAGTACATTTGGACCTAAACATGTAAAATTTCTGTTGCATTTAAATGGGAAACGCAATTAGGCGGCGATCAATTAACTAACTATTACTTTAAATATATTCAGCAATGAATCGCGACAGTAGCAAGCGTTATGAACTGTCAAATTCGAGCTCAGAAGAAAATGAGTTGGCTGATGGTGTAGATGAGTTTTCGAGCGATGACAGTGTTGTTGATCCAAGCAACATTCCAAACGAATCAAATTCATATAAAGGGGAAATCGACAAATGTTTGGTCATGAGCGAATTGACTATTGCAGATGCAATCAACACTTGTCTCAATTTGCCATTCATAAATTGCTCTAGAATACTGATATGCCATCTTATAGAATCAGATGTCTATTGCTTGGCAAACAATCTCTTGAAGTTAGGCGTTAATACTTCTCTGTTATGTTTGTAAGAGACATTATTAACAATCATATTGATTGCCCACCTCTGCTTCAAGCCCCATTTACAATGGAGCGAGGACGCGAGGCGTGTTTCGAAGTCGATTTCGGAAACGACAGCACTCGTCGCTATTCTCGTTGTTCAATTTATAATTAAGCGAGGCCCGATTAATATGAAACAGGTGTTTAAAGTGTGTTTACTTTTTAAGAGTTACCATCATTGTAAAAAATTGTGTATATATTTTGAAATCAAGTTATTTTCAGGAAAATGTAATACTGGAAATGTAAAACTGGTTCAATAATTGCTGCACTAAGGGTTAGTCCGTTTTTCCACAGTTTTCTACTAATACACTTTATATTTTATTTCATTTCAACAGTATGTAGTACATCTGGAAGCTCTACATGTATCAACATCGCGTCTCGCTCGCGAGGTTTTTCAAATTTTCGAAACTCACTGCCCTCGCTTCATTGTATATGCGCACATTGAAACACATTGAATGAAAATTTGTCGACGTAACGCTTTCGAAGATTGCCTCGCGTTCTCGCTCCATTGTAAATGGGGCTTCAATTAATTGGCTTTTATTGCCTTACTCGTAACTTAAGATCTAGAAGTCTTTTTTATGAACCTTACCATAGAGTAAACTATTGTCGCAATGAGCCTATAACGCGTTGTTTAAGGGAAGCAAATGAAGTCTGCAGCTTCTTAGATTCTTATAATCATTCAAATAGATGTAAATTTAAAAATCTGTTAATTATGGAATTGTAATTTCCAAGTTAATTATTACTTAAGTTAGCATTTAGAATATCTAGTAGTCTATAAGAGCATGTACTCTAATTGATGGAATTGAAATAAATAAATCGATCGGATTCAGCAATGAACCAGAACCCTGCGGTGTTGTTAAGATTCAACCAAGCAGTTTTTATTCTGGGCCTGTTAAGTTTCCAGTACTAGCTACTTGAGTTCCGACTACAAGTCGCGGATAATTTTGCAACACAGTTTCGGTCCCAGTTCGACGAGGTCATCTACATAGCATGAGGACACTTACTTGCCGCCAATTGGATCGGCCTAGCAAAAAACATGCAAATATCTTGGTTGCAAAGCTGAGACGTAGTGCATTTACACCAAACGTAATGTTAATTTTTGTCATGGTGCAAGCAATAAAACCTGTTTTACTAAATTTCACAATGTCACTGAATAAATTTTCTTTTCTAACCAATTTCTTCTGCTTACTATATGGTGGCGGTGCCTCATCCCAGCCGACCAAATCTTCGTGAATGATATCGTTTACAAGACGATAGTTTTGCGGACAAAACTATCGCTAATGGACCCGAAAACGATACGAGAAATAATCATTTGTTTCTCAGTTTGTGGCAGTAAAAGTCTCGTTTACGACACTCGCAAAAGATGATATCCATATGATGATAGCGAGCATTTTGCGAGTCTTTTTACGAATCGTTTCTGATATCATTTGCGAGCATTTAGAGATACTTTTTACGAGTCATTTATGATAACGGTAACGAGCCTTTTGCGAGTTTTTCATTCATGTCATTTTTTACTACAACTACGAAAATTCATAATTTTCTGGTCTGCTAGATTTTCAAATATTTTTATCTTTTACTACAATATTATCATACTACTCTGTAATATAAAATAAAAAAAATAAATAATAAAAATAATGATAAAAATATAATTAAAAATAAAAAATTGAAAAATGTTGGATTTTAAATTGTGTCTATAATTTAAAAAGCATAAAGTACATAAACGTAAAGTGCGTTTATGTGCTTAACATGCATTCCCGTCTTTGTCTAGTGGCTAATTTTCATAACCTTCTTATATCAATAGAAATATGAAGTGTACCAGAATTATAAGAAAGTGTACAAGTACAAATCTTTGTCAGCGTTTTGCGACGCTCGTATTTATGCCCGCAAAACTATCGTTTGCAAGCACGTTTGCGGACATTAAGCGAGTGTTCTTCGAACGCTCGTATTTTTGCCCGCAAAACGCTCGTTTCTGACCTCGTTTGCGAGAATTTAGGTGAACTTTCGCTCAACATTCGCTTCGAGGTCCACTGGGATAGTACTGCTCTGGAGGACGCAGAAACGTTCATCTACTCTAATTAATTTTTTCAAACCATATCAAAATTTATGCACTAGAGGGTTACAAAGATTGACTAGAATGAGATATACCGAAGGAAATAATTTTTTCATAGGTTATAGTGCATTCAAACTATAATTTACAAAATCTTTAATTTGCAGTAAAAGAAACCATTAAACATTTACACTCCTCTTCAGAAATTTCGATCATTTCCTTTTTTCCCCAAAATAACTCAACTGTTACCCAAAAAAAAAAAAAAAATACATTTAATTTCCATAATTACATAAATTTAATTCAATTTCGAAATTCTCCAACATTGAAAACATCCATTACACACACAGAGAAACTCAAAAACATACACAAACACACACTAACACAATCAGCAGCGCCAACGCAAAGAATCAAAATCCATTTTGTTATAGCAAAGCGCAAACGAGAAAGAAAGAAAAAAAGGTATTCAACATACTGAAAAAAAGGAAAAAATATAGTAAATTTTTATATGCTACATATACAACAAACCGCACCTTTTTTTCTTTCTTTTTTTTCACAACCTTCCACTGGTGAATTGAACAAAACTTGATTTATTTCACTTGTGAATGTACACGGTTATCTGTCTGTCTGTGCGACATATAAAAATATATGCATAGACAAATGAAAAAGTACATAAAGCATTAAAAAAGTACTTTGGAAAGTAACGAAAGCGTAAATTTGTACAAAAAATCAACGAGTATTACAAAAAATATTAGTACAAAAAAAAGTACTAAAAAAACGAACAGTACAAAAAAGTATGGTATAGATACTTGACGATAAAAGATGGAAGGGAGTAATAGTAAGAAAGATTTGCAAAAGTGACCACAGTATGTAAGAGACCAGACTCGAAATTCTTTTATTATTTTTTTTCTGTAATGTGAGGGATCGAAATAACGACAAAGTCCGTAATAGAGCTAGACTACTATTTTTACAATAGCTATGGAGAATTACATGCACATAAAAACAAAACAAAAAAACGGAGTAAACGCAATGTTAATGTACGAGAGTATTCATAAATCATGCTCAATGTTAAACTGCAATTTACAAATTTTCACATTTTCATGCAAGCATCCCCAGAAAAAAAGGTCCAAAAGGTATTTAAAATATTCGTAAAGCATTAAATCCGATTTAAAGGAAGTGAAGGATAGAAAAGAAATTGCATTTTAAATGACCAACGAGAGTTGAATTGAAAAGAAATAAGTTTTTGTTTTATATAAGTAAGAAAAAAGAATTTGTCATGCTTTTCTTTGAATGCGTATTTAATTTTCAACTTTAAACAAAGTTTTATGAATTAAACTTAAATGTCTAACGAGACACTAAATGGGGGGAATCGATTATAAACGTATCCAGAGATTAGGAAAAAGTTTAATTTGTAAAATTTTTGTATTTCTTTACTAGCAAAATTTTTCACCTCATGCTTTTTTATAAAAATTGTCAATTGTAGATCCACTGAAACTCGCCTGTTTTTACGAACCTGATCTCTCTCTCTCTCTCTCTCTCTCTCTCTGTCTTATACACATTCTTGTGATGACTCTTTTGATGTTAAATATAGCCTCATTTATTATTTAAATTAGTTATTTATTTCAGTTTTGTTTCTTCATAGTTAAATGGCTAGTTCATACTCGGCTAAAAATCTCTGCAAAAAATATCTCAGTAATCTAATAACTAGAACCTTAAGAGTATATAATGCACTGTCCAATAATCACTTTATTGATTTTTCCTTGCCCAGAACTGAATTTTATAAACTTATTTGTAGTATATTTTCATAATTATATGCATTCATAACATACTATTTTTAAATTTTTTATAATTGTATTTCTAGTCAGTAAGATTATTATCTAATTGGCTTAATAAACTAAACTAAAATACTTCAGCGAATCAATTAAAAATTCATGCTGAGATAAGTAATTCAATTTCTTCAGTAATCTTCATCCTATTTGCAGTTCGAGTGCAAATACTTTAAATTTTTAAAACCCATTTTCGACTACCACTCTACAGATTCCCATAAAAACAGATACTGTCCATAATCTCAAATCTTGATTTAGTATAAGCATTCATTGAAAAAGAATATTTCTAGTTCCCACTCTTTTTCATCAAATAACAAATATTTAAATAAAAAAAAAAAAGAGGAAATTTCCATTATATTCAATTTATTTCCGCATATCGTAGGTCAAATCATCATCAACAACGAATTTACCTACCCACAGCAACAACAATAGCATGAGACAAATAGTATGAAAAAGAGCAAAAGGTGGGAGAATGCTGAAAGTGAGCGAATGCGATAGCACCACTTCCGTTGCTGTCTTAATAAATCGATACTAATGAATATTAATGTCAAAATCATAAATTTCATCAAATGCGCACATAAATCACAATAAATCAAAATCCAAACGAAAGGAAATGAAAGAAGTCGAATGAATTTACGTGAAATTGATTAAAAAAAAAAAATGTAAGAAATACAGAGTTACAACCCAAGAAGAAGCCCACCTCAAATTTAAGCACATTAAGCATTAAAAATAAATATAGGTATATGTATGTAAGCAAAAAGGATATTTTATGGAATTAAAGACGATGAAAGAAGTAAAGAAAAAGTTCTGTTGATGAAATTGAAGAAAATATATAGAAGCAGCAAGTAACACACCTTAAATACTCCTCACTCTTTCCCTTCTTCCCTCTTTTTGGCTTCCTGGGTTATGAAAGGAAAATGTGTCTGCGCGCATTATTTACAAAACAGTAGCAGTGGCAGCAACAACAGCAACAACAAAATACAGCAAAGAAGAAAAACGTTTTGGCATAAGCTGAACTGAATGAAAAACACGCCAACAATCAATAAATTAATCAAAATCAACAGCAGCGACAGAACGTACAACGTACTCCACACACACAGACACACACACAGATGCATATACATATTTGCTGAGGCATAAGGTGAAAATAGAAATTGAAAATAGGAGGTGCCACCACACCCCTACACTTTTGGTATTGAAGCTCTGATATGAAAATGAAATAAAGCAAAAGTGCTTAAAGGAAATTTAAGAGGAAATTATTTAAATGTGCGTTGCCGTCATTGTCGGAGTCAGGGATGCATTCAGCGTTATAGCAGTGTGAGCCACATTGCTAAATGTTTACTAGGGCGCAATAATATTATCTGCCAGATAATTTTTCTTCTTCAAGAAGAACAATCAAATAAAAGACCAGATCGAAGACCAGACTACAAGTCAGATCTAACCAAGCACTAGTCCAATGATCAGACCTAATCAAAGACTAGTTCAATGATCAAAGACCAGACCAAAGGCCCGACCAAAGACCAGACAAAAAACTAGACCAAAAACCAGACCAAAAACCAGACCAAGGAGCAGACCAAAGACCAGACCAAAGACCAGACCAAAGACCAGACCAAAGAGCAGACCAAAGAGCAGTCCAAAGAGCAGACCAAAGACCAGACCAAAGACCAGACCAAGGACCAGACCAAGGACCAGACCAAAGACCAATCCAAAGACCAGACCAAAGACCAGACCAAAGACCAAACCAAAGACCAGACCAAAGACCAGACCAAAGACCAGACCAAAGACCAGACCAAAGGCCAGACCAAAGGCCAGACCAAAGACCAGACCAGACCAGACCAGACCAGACCAGACCAGACCAGACCAGACCAGACCAGACCAGACCAGACCAGACCAAAGACCAGACCAGACCAAAGACCAGACCAAAGACCAAACCAAAGATCAGACCAAAGATCAGACCAAAGATCAGACCAAAGACCAGACCAAAGACCAGACCAGACCAAAGACCAGACCAAAGACCAGACCAAAGACCAGACCAAAGACTAGACCAAAGACTAGACCAAAGAGCAGACCAAAGACCAGACTAAAGACCAGACCAAAGACCAGACCAGACCAAAGATCAGACCAAAGATCAGACCAAAGATCAGACCAAAGATCAGACCAAAGACCAGACCAAAGACCAGACCAAAGACCAGACCAAAGACCAGACCAAAGACCAGACCAAAGACTAGACCAAAGAGCAGACCAAAGAGCAGACCAAAGACCAGACCAAAGACCAGACCAATGACCAGACCAATGACCAGACCTAAGACTAGACCAAAGACCAGACCAAAGAGTAGACCAAAGACTAGACCAAAGACCAGACCATAAACCACACCAGATACCAGACTTTAAATTAGTTATATAGAAATATTAATTTTTTACTTCTAAATGTATATTGAGACTTAAAGCCTCACTACTTTTTTTAAACCGGCAATGATTACCAATATATTTTGCTGTGATTTAACACTAGAGGGAAATATAAGTAATTGTATCCAAGTGCGCATTTATGAAGAAAATGATATGCTGCTGTCGCAATGAAGAATATTTTTGAAAAATAAAATGTTAAGCCTAAGGAAGAAATAAAAAGTAGAAAACCAGGAAGCTGAGTAAAAAAAAAGTATATGGAAAAAGGCGCACCAGCTTATTCTATACTTTAAAGCTGCTTTAAAAGTATTGACAACAAAAGTGGCTTATATTGTGTAGAGTAGTTGTTGGTTGCGAATTGCTACTTCTCTGTTCAATTGATAAAGAGTAAAGAGAGGGTGAGTTAAAGCTGATGATGACTCGGTTGCGTGGTTGTCATGACGCATATGGAAATTTCAAAAGTTCTAAAGAAAATAGCACAGTAAGCAAGCAGGCAGGCAAGTAACGTGCGGTATTGCGGTTAAAAAGAAGTTTGAAATGTAACCACATGTTTCCTCAATGTCTGACTGTATGTAAACGGAAGAAAAATAAAAGAAAAAAATAAATAAATAAATATAAGGAGGAAAGGAAATTGCAAGTGAAAAAATGAGAAATCGAGTCAATAACAGTTCAAATTACCAGAGGGTTTAATGGTTCTTCTTATTCGACTTTGCCTTAGTTTGTAGAGTAATATACTGTGGAACAAAATTCAATATTATAGCACAAATTTGCATGTGGCTTAAAGTTTAATCAGCTGTGGAAGTTGATACCAAAAGGATTGCATAGCTTCTATTACATCATTCATATACTTAAAAGGGGCTATTGATCTCTACGTGCGGAATAAGAGAAATTTCAAAATTAGCATTGTATTATAATATGAGCCGTTAAGTACGAAAGCGGTGTAAGTCAATTTTTTATATTTTGCATTCCTAATTTTTTATATTTTGCAAAAGTCTAGGTTCAACCGTGTTTTATAAACTTGCTTGTGCAGTGGAAAAATAAATTTCTTAATTGCTCTATTTTGTACAGCACTTCTACCAAACCAATGTATTGCTAACAAATTATTGACTTTCACCACTTTTGCACTCAACAAGCGGTACCAAAGAATACAAATAGAGCTTCGAGAAAACAGAAAGCGTGGTAACGCAGTTGATGATCTCCCCTTCCCACATGTAACGCTTCGTAACAAATCGTCGGACCTCCCCTCCTTCCCCTCCCGTGTTACGTAATATGTGAACGGCTCCTTTTCAGATAATGATCTTAATGGCAAAAATAAGTAATCTTACTATGGAACTAACAAGAGAAAACCAATGAGGTGACGCCAATCTAGCCAGACTATGAGAGGCTAGATGGTCTGCTATCCTTGAATGGTTTGGAACTCAAAAAGTAGAAAAAGAGATTTATTAAAACCGTCTGGTTGTCACTTCAAGCCTACACATATGTCTATCCCGTAAATATTCAAGTCAGAAAGACCAAAGCATGCCTCTCAAACAAACGTACTAAGGTTTTAGAGCTTCAAACTACCTCCTCCCATGCACGGTACATTACTGGGAATGTCTGGTAATAGGCAAAGCATTGAACACAACAGCTGCTGATCCTAAGCAGGAACAGTATCTTATAGACAATGTATGCCCCATATTTGTCGAATATATTGCAGGGAAGAATAAATAGTAGAGAGTCTTATGAGAACCTACAACCGCACAATAAGCGGATAGTTCTCAAATTTCTTATAAAAGATTATACCATAAGGGAGGTATAAGTTTTACTGCTTATATACGCGAGGCATCACAATTGACACTAGCAGTGATCAGGGAATATAAGTCCACCTCATATAATGGCATAATCGAGAAATATCCCGACAGTTCTGTATATAGTAAATTGCCACTCTATCAATAGTTATGGAGCTTATTCAAACTCACTGGCTTTTTTCGTACTCAGCGGTAATAAAAAAAGGGTCCCTTAACCGGGTCAGTTCCACAGAGGGATTCATTCCACACTAACTGTATTATAAAGAGAAGAACTGAGGGGTCACAGAATTGTTTTTGCAGTATTAGGAAGAAATGAGTAAATTTACATTAACCTAACAAGAAATCCCATTAGTTGTTGTTAGTTTTTGATGCTACGAGTATTTGTAAAAGAAAAATTATGTGTCTGCAAGCACTCACAGTAGAAGTGAAACTATGTTGTTTATTGGAAACTATTTATAAAACATTCTGTTGAAGTTTTTGCAGTCCTCTTCTCTCTATTGTTGTTGTTGCTTTCCCTCTGTTGATACTCTTCTCACATATCGGCACAAAGACGACTTAGTACACGTATATAACACATGAAAGGAAAGTTCGGTTATATGCATATGTCTATATCGGCTCTCTCACTAAAGCACATTCGATAAAACTGCGAGAAGTCGTCTCTCAGCTTGATTGTATGTAGCCGAATAACAACTGCATAACTTCGTTTCTTACTGATTTTGTTAGAGTGCAACAAAAACGCGAACACGTGACTGTTGTTGTTGTTGAAGCTTTTGCACTCTTCCTCTTTCTATTTTCTAAAGCTTTTTTTCTGTTAATACTCTCTACATTTATCGGCACAAACATGACGTAGCACACGCATCTAATACATGAGAGGAAAGCAGCTATATGGAATCAAGCTCTCTAACTAAAGCACATTGAGATAAAACTGCAAGAAGTCGACTCTCTGCATGATTGTATGCAGCCGATCCCCATATGACTTCGTTCGCTAAACACTAACAACAGCATAACTTCGTTTCTTGTTAGTTTCGAATGAGTGCAACAACAACGCGACTTCCATTGCAAAATTGTCGATTTACCCTCGCTAAAGAAGTTTCACTTCAATAAAAGAAAAATATATTCCGTTACTCATGTTCAAACACTTACATTCTGTCAAATAAGTACCCGGAAATTCTCATTTTAAATTTTCCCTCTGAGAATATTTCCAAAAAATTTTTTTCCCAGGTTGGCACAACTGTCAACCACTATTCTGTGAATTTTTATTGCTATGTGTCATTTAGTTTGGTTACGGCATCATTAAGAACAAGTCAACCTTTTGTGTGCGTTGCGATTTTTACTATGGATAAAAATATCGAACAAAGAGTTTGTGTGAAATTTTGTGTTTCAAACGAAATTTCTTGTGCCAAAACGACATGTTTTGGGTATGCGGAAAGTCTCAGCGCGATTGGTGCCAAAAGATCTGAATTTTCTTCAAAAAGTGAATCGCAGTAAGGTGGCTGAAGACATGCTTGAACGCGTAAATTCCGATCCAACGTTCATCGGACGCATCATAACTGGTGACGAGACATGGGTTTTCGAGTACGACATGCAAACAAGTCAACAATCATCGGAATGGCGCGCCAAAAATGAGCCGAAACCGAAATCGCAACGCACACAAAAGGTTGACTTGTTCTTAATGACGCCGTAACCAAACTAAATGACAATGACACATAGCAATAAAAATTCACAGAATAGTGGTTGACAGTTGTGCCAACCTGGGAAAAACATTTTTTGGAAATATTCTCAGAGGGAAAATTTAAAATGAGAATTTCCGGGTACTTATTTGACAGAATGTATATTATTACTTTTGTCTATGGATCAATTTCTTTACAAACAAGACAACTCGCTACTGTCAAAATCTGCTAGCTAGTGTATATATATTTACTTCGAAACTAGTTGCATACACTGCAGTGTTACAATCTAATTAAAATTACTCCTAGATACTTCACAATGAATAGTGGCTCGTTTTAGTAATAGCCGCACAAGGTTGTTTGTTTCTTCTATCTAAAAAAAAATAACTATTTATTCCTTAATATAAAAAATTTGCTCCACTGCTACGGCAAAACGTCTCCCACGTAGGCGCACTTGTAAAAATAACGAAAAATTTGGTTTGAAAAATTCAGGTTACAACACAGCAGAGCAGCGGAAACCAAAAATCAAATTTTCCAATAAAACGACAAACGAAAAAAGAAAAATAAAAGAAACCAACAAATAAAAAATAATAAAATAATAAAAAAAGACATTGAAGGAATAACAAAATAACAACTTATGTTCAATATTTCAACCCACATTTGCCACAAATTTAACCGACTTCAAACAAACGGAAGAAAAAAAAAAAACAACGAAACATGCCACAATGAAGTACCTACATTTCACCCACGTTTCACTTCTCTCTCCCTCTCGCTTTACATGCCACAAAATGACGTTCGATTCTCAATTTTTTTTTTTTGCTACTTTTGCTTGCTACTATTTCGTGTTAGTATTTCTCAAACATTTCCAATTTCTTTTCTTTGCTTAAACTGACAAAAAACAAAATTGACGTGCTTTTCGTGATTTTCATGCAAATATTGAACACTCACAAACACATACAAATTTTCCCTCAAGATATTTGTACATGAAATGAGTAACAAAATGGGGGAGCTTCATAGGCAACGAGAGCAGCTGGAGAGAAAGAGAGAGAGGATTGCTATCTTCCAGAAAGGAGTAAGAAATCATTTGCTGCGAAAAAAGTTAGCAATATACTTGAGACGATGTTGGCATTGAGGGGGAAAAAAGAATCTATCTACTAAGTATCAAATGACAGCAGCCAAAAGTGGATGCGCTCATGTGGAAAACGCTATACTACGTGACGTACAGGTGGAAAGAAGCTGATGTGAAGTAGGCTGCCATGGGTTAAGGTATAGAGATATGAGTAGCGTTCCATCAAATAAAAAAAAGTAGGTATATAAATATAGTATATATAAACACATTTAAGCTTCATACAACTGAATACAATTTAACCCTTTTAATGCCCCTTCCATTTTTATAGTACTTCCACTTCCCTTTCCTCTAAATTTTAATTTCACTTACCCGCTACTTGCAATGTCGCATTACGACTACGCGCCACACCCAGCTCATTTTTAGCTTCGCACCAGTAAACGCCAGCATCAGTTTCACGTCGTGAGTTTACCACCTAAAAAAAATCGAGAGAAATATATTTTCATTAAGTAAGTAAAAAGCGTACAAAAAATAAAAGGAAATATTCCAAAAAATAGTAGCAGACTTTTCCACTTTTTGGTCCTTCTTTTGTTTATATTAATACAGTAGCTTCACCCAAAAAAAAAAAACAAAAATTATTGATGAGCCTCACATGGCACGCAACAAATTATTGCAAATCAGTTTTAATGTGGCGCAATTTTTCATACATATATTTTACCTTCGCCTTCTACTACTCCTGCTCCTTGGCACTCTCTTTTTCAATTTCTTTCCTTTTTTTTCGCTACGCTATCGTTGCGTATTGAAAAATTTGCATTTTAAACAGAAATAAATAAGTATTTTCTTCCGGTTCTTTCGCTTAGCTTTTTCGCATTTTTTCGTTTTCCCTACTCTCACTCTCCCTCCTCGTCATCCGTCTTCTTATAAACATTGCTCTTTTTTCTTTTTCTTTTTCCTTTCGTTCAATTTGCGTGGGTTTTTTTTTCTCTTTTTTGCTGCTTTTACTACCGTATCATGACTGATGTGAATTTTTAATAGCATACATTTAGGTGTTTTATATACACAATTTTGTTTTTGATGAATTGCATTATTGAAAGGATTTATTTCAGGGTTTGAGTGTTAAAAATAAAAGTTGGAAATGCTCTTGTATGCACATAATGACGCTTATAAATCATGACTGCTATGCAAATAAATATAGATTTGAAAGGTTTTATAAAGGCTTTTTTAGTATAGTTTGTAAAAAGATAAAGTTTGTATTATGATAAATCCTCAGATTATTTTTAATACAATATTATTAGCAAAACTTAATCTATAAATTTATGTAAAAAATTAACTCTCCCAGGGATTTTTCTTCATATAAAGACACGAGTTTGAAAATTACCCAAAATCGCCAAACAACACCCAGAGGATAACTCTACGAATGCAAATCATTGTCTTGGTTAGGAAAAAAAGAAGAAATTATTGAATTACAGTGAAGAAGGCGTAGAATAAGCATAGTGATCGCAGTTCATTATACCCACATTATTAATATATCTACAGTGATATGTGAAATAAGAGGATGCCACTGGTGCTAATCGCTTTTTCTTAAGGTCGTAAGGTATGTGGGCCATTCAAGCTTAAGTGTGTCTCTCGACAGTCACTCTAGCCTAACCTAAGGTATGTCAGCAAGCATAGCGCGATTACCAACTGAAAAGACGAAAAGCCTTTTTCATATTAATGAAGACATGATCAGCTTTTAGCTGTGTCAAAATATCAGTAATAGCCAATAGCTGCCGAGTTGTGGCAAATTTGTTTTTTGATGTGTAAACATTTCAGCTCACGTATGGGCAAAATTTCAAATGTGTAAAATGTAAGAATAACTGTAACGTAAGATGCAAGATAACTGTAACGTCCAGTTCCCCTCTCGCTCGCACTGCTGCGCGGCATGACTGTGCTACTCTAAACAGCAAAGAGAAGAGAAGAAGAGAGGAGAAATTAAAATACGAGCGGAGTTTATTTGTTTATGTTTCGATCAATGTGTGAGTAACACATATATGTACATACGAAAACAAAATGTGTGCGTACATTTATTCGTGGCAGAGTTTCTTGTTGGTGTTAAACGTATTGAGATTGACTATAACGTACAAGCAGAGAAGTCGCCGTAGCAAACACAGGCGTTTGATAGGTTTTGCATTCGGTTAGTTAGATTGGATTAAAATTAAATATTTTTTAAAATATAAAAACAATACAAAATGATAAGTAATAAGGAATCTAGGTTTAAATAAATGTATAAACAAAATATAGTGATAATGATAGCAAACCACGGCATTACAAAAATTTTGCTTTGTACATTAACCTTAGAAAGGCAACACTTTTTTTTATCTATGTAAATAGCTAAAATGTTAAACAGAAAAAATCAAACTTATTTATTATAAAATCGCTTATTTACTTCAATAAAAATACATTGTTTCTTATTTTTATTAAATGCAGTTAAGGCAAATCTCTTTGCGATGCTTTTAAAAAGTAGAGGGGTGACTGGTCACCCCTGTTGCCATTCTAAGATTAAAAGCGGAAAGCATTTATCGTCGCCTGGGAATTGATTTGGCGTATGTGTGTACAAATTCATATACCTATACGCCAAATCAATTCTCAGGCGACGTTATGTAAAATTTTCACATCTAATAAAATTTCAAATCGACAGGAAGAAAAACTTGAAGTGCGGAAAAAAGATGCAATTGCAGCTGCGTATATGCGAGCATATCATGCCCGATGCATTGAGTAAAAGAAAAATAATGCAACTACAACATATCAGCCCTAATATTTCTGCTATCACAACAACAAATATATGTTATATGGAATAAAAATTTGCATTTGCAATGATGCAAGACTATTTGCAATTTGTGGTGAATTGGGCTATTATATATAAAAGATAATGATATCTAATAAGTTTTTAAGTTTATAAAAGAATTGTTTCAATTTGAATTGTTTACCTAAGCTATAGGATTATACATTAAATCCCTATATATGGCTATACATATGTGAGCTTATTTACATTTATGGCATTCAGTTGGCTTAACTGTTTACACATCAAATATCTTGCGTGCCTTGCATGCATCCATTTTTTTGTTGTTGTGTTAGTGGATCTTTAATTAATACGATTAATGCCAATTGAATTTATTGCATTGCATTTTCCTGAATCAATGGATTAAAGCATTAAGCAGGCACAAATTTTTTTGAATTGAGAAATTGGGAGAATAAATTTAAAGCTCAAGTTTATGAGTATTACCGCAAATGCAAATTATATGCATTGAGAACTAATGCAAATAAAAATTTATTGCATTAGGAACTTTGAGAATTAATGTAAACTCAAATTATTTGCATAGAAAATTTTGAAACTTAATGTAAATGCAAAATTATTGCACTGAAATTTTAGAGAATTAATGCAAATGAAAATTATAGTAATGAGTGTTTATGAAAATTAACCCCTAGTTCGCAAGCCGGCTTCTAGACGGCCTTCACCAAAAGGGATGGAATTGCCACCATAACAGTTTTCTGTTGCTACATTTTATCATATCGTTTAGAATTTCCCAAGCTTTCAAAAACATGCCTCAGATATAAGCTATGATGCGTATTGCAGAAGTTAGCGACAGTCAAAGTCAAAAATTTGTCAAAAATAGGAAAATTAATTATTTTGATTGTATTTGAGATAAAAGTGAAAAAAAAAAAAATAAATAAAATACTTCCCGTCATAGTTTCCAGATAAAAAAACTAGCTATGGATAGCTAAGAATTTGAACTTTTATATAAAATATTTAATTACTTAAAACAAATTGATAAAAAGCTCATTCAAGAACAAATAATTTTAGGCGTTCAAACTTTCTCAATTCATAAAAGCACGCCCATTAGTTTTTTTTTGGGTTTTTAAATTAGTTTATGATTTTTACGCCAATATTAATCATTATTATCAAACAAAAATTTGAGAACTAGAAGGTTAAGACAAATGCTAATTAATTGCACTGGATGCGAGTTTTTAAAAACTAATATTTTGACTATTATTGGTTTGTAAGAACATAATGAGAATTTATCGCGTTGAAATTATACATTGAAAAATGATCAGAGGGAAAGAAAGATCGTTGGAGACTTTATTTTGAAATGCTTCGCTCTAATCAAAAATTAAACCGACTTGCCTGGTTAAAAATTTCATCGAATGTTCGAAAAAATATCTTAAACTAGAGCTAGTTTATATGTCACATAAAATGTAATTGAAATGCCGGGCATATGCTTTTTCAGATCTTACGTTGGCAGCCGCTGAATGGACAAGGATAACCTAAAAATAGTTTCTGTGATGGTACGACGATGGCTTGGCAACTTCAGACGAGGGAGGCTTGGCTTATAAAGCTAGTTCCAGTTGAAGCTTATTAAATTTCAAATTATATTTACTTCTCTAAGTTATGCAATATTTTAAACCAAATTTTCCAGAATCTACATTCGTAATATATGAGTGTATTAGTTAGAGTAACTTTATACGCATATGCATGTATATGAACAATATAAAATATTTATTTATTTAGCATGAAAGGCAAATGAATATCCATGTTCAACACAGCAACGATTTTCTGCATGACATGAGCTCAAGTAACTTTATACAATTTCAGGCACATGACTAACCCCGCACCCTTTCCCTCTATTGTCGCTAGACGCAATTCAAAAACTAAATAAATAAATAAATAAAATCTGTTTCCTCTTTTCAACAACAAGGAATAACACTAACAACAATATTTTGTTCAAAAACTCAATTTAAAATATAACGAGCAACACTTATATAAATAAATGTGAATGAACACACATACACACACACAAAAACACATACAAATACAATAATATAGCTACATATGCACATATACTACAATATAGTTAAGAAAACTTTGCATATAAATGTGAGTGTGTGTTTGTATGAGCCACACACACACACACACATACACTCAAGCAATCAAAACGAAGAACAATTTCATATTGTCTTGTTAGCAAACAAATACACACAAATGTATTAAATCAAGCATAATATAAAAGGATAATATACAAATACAAATATACATATACACATACACAGAGGATACAATAACAACAAAAGCAATAAAGGAAATGTAATGATACAAGTCCCAAACAAGTTGTTAAGTTTAAATGCCAAAAATATGTTATAAAAGCATAAAAATAACAACAACAGCACAAAGAATTTTCTTTGTAGGCGAAATGAGGAAGGAAGCAAGAAATGAAGAAGAATAATATGTTGATGGAAGACGAAGAAAATGAAGCAACCGAAACTACAATAGAATATTGTGTATGTAGAGCGAAAGGGTTTTTCCATGCCTTCATCATCATTGTTGTTGCTGTTGTTGTTTGCTGTCGTTCTTCTTCTTTTCGTTGGCGCAAGGATCACATTCGCGTTTTCATATTTAAACTTGAGAAACAAACGTATGTGCGTATAAGCATAAGTAAACGTAAGTGTATATATGCGTGTGCGCTTGTAAATGTGTTAAGTAAATTGCGTGCTGCCATATGGAGAAATCGCGAGCGTAAAGTAAGTCAGGAAAGAAGCAGCAACGACGGCAGCACTGTCTCAGAAATTTCGGTATTACACATGTTCAAAAAGATATTTCATTTCAGTTGGAAGAAATTGCGGTTGCGGTATACATATTGTAAGGACACACACACACACAAAAACAAACAAAAAATACACACAAGTAAATACCCAGGCACACGCTTTCAGATATACGTATGCAAACACATATGCATACAAATATACCACACACACACATATATGTATATGTATACATTCACTTTGTTTTCAGAAATTGGGGCGCGCTCGTTCGTTTGCTGACATTTTAAAATTAAAGGTGCGCATATCACTAGCATTTACATTCACGCATACACACATATATGTATAAGTATGTATTTGCATGCATGTAGTATATTTGTAAGTAAGCTTGTACGTCCTTAAGCTTACATGTATGCATGTATGTATGTGTGCCTGCAACGTTGGCAACGACGAAATGCGAAATTAAGTCGATAAATTTTGGTTCATGACTGCTTCAAAAAAAAAAAAAAAAAAAAAAAAAAAAAAACAGAAAGAAACTTTTTTTATGCATACGTAAGTATAGATAAATTTATTTTATTTTTTTTTAATATTTTAAAGATGAAACTAAGTAAGTGGAATTTACTTGTATATATGAAAAACGTGCGTAGAGTGCTGCCAGATGATTGAAAAATAAAATTAAATAAATATTTAACACAAATTGATAAAGTTTTTTTTTAAAGAAACACATTACATTGGAAAAGGTCGTAGGTTAATGCTAAAACATTTATGCATATTGAAATGACTTAAGAAACTTCCCTTTATCTACCTCAGTTTTTCTATTGGTCAGGCCTCCTGTTGCTGCCTGAAAAAATCTTACTATCGGTGATTCTCTGACCACCGATACGGACGCCTATGAAAAAATTTCTAATGAAAATCTAGAAATCTTCGTTCATTTCTAGATTCGTTCATGACTAAACTTTTTAAAATTCATAGAAGTGATTAGAACAAGAAATATATACATACAAATGGGACATTCTCTGTCAATGGGAGACCAATTTTGAACAGAATTGGTGAAAGTATTTTAGGGCATGTTTGGCCGCAAATGAAAGCTTATTATCTCTAGTTTCGAATGCATGATATTGATTTTGCATGATGGCGGATCAATATGGCGGCTGCAAGTCTACCACCTCAACTTAAAGTAATAGTTTTATCAAGCTTACGCTTACCCAAGTCATCATTAAAATGCAGATAAAGCCTTTTTTCGTATATTTTTGTTCGCTGAATATGAATCCAATATTATTTTCTACAGGAAATGTTATGTATCGTCCCTAATCTCAAAAAATGAAAAGTCCCAAAAAACTTTTTATAGTGTCTCACGTGTCCCAAGTCATCAGAAAGCTTCCCAAATGACTTGTTTTCTCAATTTTCATTCCTTAACTTGGCTGTAACATACTTTTAACGTTACCCAGAAATAACGACGTTAACTTAGTAAGCCTCTGTTTTCTTTGCGGTGCTTTATTAGATTGAAAACAAAATTAATAATGAAGAATAAGTTTTTTGGGAAGTTTTCTGGTGATTTGGAACACATGAGATACGAAAAATTTTTTTTTGGGATTTTTCATTTTTAGAGGTTAGGGACGACATGTAACATTTTCCATGGAAATTAATATTAGATTCATGATTATCAGCTGAAACAACACAAAAATAAGCTTTTCCCGTCGTTTTATGATGACTTTGGTAAGAGTAAGACCCGAAAAACAGCCTTTTTGGGCCTTTTTGAGGTTAGGGGTAACATGTAACATTCACCGTGAAAAATAGTATTGGATTCATATTCAGTGAAAAAAAATATACAAAAAAAAAAACTTTATCTGTTTTTTTATGATGACTTGAGTAAACGTACGCTTGATAAAACTATTATTTTATAGTGAGGTGGTAGGCTTCCAGCCGCCATATTGGTCCGCCATCATGCAAAATCAAAAAAGGCCTTGTTGCATTTGAAACTCGAGATAATAAGTTTTCATTTGAGCCCAAACATGCCCTAAAATACCTTAGCAAATTTTGGACATGGTGGGGATCTTCCATCGACAGAAAATGTCCCATATATAAGTGTAAAAGCTTTGCTTTTCAAGAGACTGACATTTGAAATTGAAAGAAGATTTTCAGGCGAAACTCTATGTATCAATGTACTTAAAAACTTTATCCCAACTTTTACTTTTGGAGAGTTGTCTCCGAATAGCAAATCGGCAAAAATTTTAGACCATATAATATCTTCAAGAGCTACTAAAATTCAACTCCATTATAATTTGCCTCAAAAGATTTTTATCCCGTTGGTAGAGAAAGGTGAAGATAAATTTCAATTCAAGAATAAGTCTTCAGAATCTTTGGATTTCTTCTTCATTTAAATGACGAAAAATGATAAACCAAAAACAGAAAGAGGTGTCCCTGGTTAATAAATCTGGAGAAATGTTGAGCCTTGTACAGTCCTCATGAGCCATAAAAGCAGATTACGTTTGTTTAAACTAGTCTTAGAAGAATTTAAGACCACACAAATTCATGAGTCCCCATAGATATACTTTGTGAAGAAGGGTAAAGCTAAATATGAATTCAGAAATATAATCTTTAAAACTTTCAGATTTTTATTTGTTTTCTACGATAGTAAGAAAAAATTGTTGTCCCTTTATTCCCTTATGTCCCTATTCAATTAATATCAATAATAATAATAATAAATGGATCTCTGGAACCAAATTAATTTGAAGTTTTAATTTCAAGCTTCTGCTAATGGTTAAAAGCTGGCAGCCAACTCTGGACTAATACTGTGACTATGGGTGACAGATGATGAACAGGTGGGTGAGTGGAATTGGGGACAGAAGGGATATTTTATGTCTAGAGGGCGACAATATGTTGAAGAAAAGGCAATGTTTGGAGACATTGATAGTGTATTTTAGATGGATGACAAAGGAAGATGGACGACAAAGAAAATTGTAGGAGAAAAAGACAAGGAGAAAAAAAAACAGAGAAAGAACGAAGAGACAGATGGAGTACAGACGATGAAAAGGAGAACCGATAGTATAGAGAACAAGGTGGGGTTAAAAAACGGAGGAGGAACGAGGAAGTGAGGTAGAGGAATAGATGGATAAAGAGAAGAACAATGTAAAGATTTCAGAAAGACGGAATGGGAACAGATAGAGGGACAAATTGGGAAAGGCAAGGGGCATTTTGGCACCGAATACAGAAGAATAGAGAGAAAGTGAGTGTGGGATAGTAGAGTGTTTGTTGTGAAAAAGGTTAAGAACGGAAACAAGGGAGATAAGGAACATATAAAATAAAAACAAACAAAAATTATGAAGTGAATTTAAGTTAAGTTAAAAGGCTGAAATCATATCACCATCATGTGGTGCCTAAAACAGTTTTACCCTCTCCTTGTATCAGTTTTGAACAATTCAGTGCTCTCATTAGGTTTGTTGGTGGAATTTCAGCCAGTTTCTTTAGTTTTCCAGACAGTGTGCCGTTTAAGGGGGCATTTCAGTTTAAAATTTGAAGAACATCGATTTTATATTGTTGACGTCTGATTCGTACTCAGAATCCTTTTTTTTATCAGAATCGCCAAACACAAGTTTTCGGAAGCTGAAAATCGTCAAAAATCGCATAGCTCAAGCCAATAGAAGGAACGGCGAACATTCTAAAGAAGCACGTACAATCAGAATATCTAAAGAAGTTGACAGAATTTGAAGACATAAAAATTTATTTAAAAAAAAACTTTAAACGCGATTTTCTCCAAACGATGTTGAAGTTTGAACTTGTGGGTCTGATATCTCGAGTTCTACTGATTTTGAAAAACCAAAATATGTAAATCTCGCAAAATTGGAATATTCCCTCTTTTTTTTCTACAAGAAAAATTGCAAGTAAAAATATGTGTTTTTTCGTTGTTTGGAGAAAAAAAAATCCTAAAAAAGGGGAAGGGTACACAATCACTTTTTTGTAATTCAGCGTATAGAAAAATGTATAGCGAACAAAATCTTTTTTAGTTTATATTTTTATCTTTATTGAAAAGCTTGGAATCCATAATGCCACCAAAAATGGACATTTTTTGAGTTGCCTTTACCGCCGCCATATTGGATTAAAATTGTTCAAACAACTTTTATATTCTTCATTAAGATACTTAAAACATCTCTAAGCAATTTTCTGATAAAATATCATAGTTGAAAAAAAAAAAAATTCCCGAAATTTATTTTTTTCTAATTTGAAACTGGAATGTCTCGTTGAGAAACAAAGCCGACGTAGCTTTGGTTTTGAGTTTTGCCGCATATTTTTGATTTCAGTAGTTGATTTTTGCAATTCCGATTTTCTCGAGGTCATTATAAGCACAGTGTCTGCGAATACATATATGCCCTACTGGGTCAGAAACCATTACACCAATGGCTCAAAAAAACAATGGGTACCCAGTCCGATTACCAGCATGTTGGTTTTAAAGAAGAAAGATGCCCCGTTTCCATTTTTTATCAAGAAATGGGTATAAACTTTGGACTACCATACAGTAGTTCTCGTTTTGTTAAGGTTTGTTTGTTGATTGTTTATTTTACTTTCTGGTTCAAACTCGATGTGACTATTCCTATGTGTATCTTTATTAATATCAGTTATTCTTAGGAAGCCACTATTATCCTATTACACAACTAAATTTTAGGGTTTTTAGTTTAAGTTTTATCCAGATGTTGTTGACTTAGTTTTTACTAGACTTACTAATCTTCAATTTAATTTGTAAGGGAGTAATTCAAGTTTTATTTTAACTACATAAATTTTACTTTCACTCAGATGCTTCATTCCTTTGATAGTGCTGGTATAAAGTTATTTGCCATTTTAGTTTTTTTTTACCATCTTAGCAACTTTTTATAAAATACCGGCAACTCTGCTGCTTACTAAAAATTCTTGATCTTAGCAAAAAAAACAAATTTTTTTTCTTTTATGTGAACTGCTTTCACACATAAGCAATACAAACTTACAAAGACACATGCATAAACTTTGGAGAATACACTTTTAAACGTACGTACAAACATATGTGCACCTGCAAAAACCTGCAAACAATGTATGAGTAAGATGGTCTTAAGCAAAAAGATTAAAAACTTAACAAACTTACTAAAAAATATAAACAACAAAGATACCAAACAAAGGCACGAATTAAACAACAAAGTAAGAGGGAGGAAAAAAAAATAAATAAATTTAAGTAAAAGAGATTCCATATACACATGAAAGAAAAATCAGTTGCAAAAGAAGAGGAAGAAAATTAAGAAGAAGTAGAAGGAGTGAGAAAAGTAGAAAAGAAGTAGAAAGGAATAAAAGTAGGAGGCGGCATTTGTTTAAGTAGATAGGTACCTACCTTAAGATGCAATAATGCCCTCAAAACAAACAATAAAGAAATACACAAAAATAATATTAACAACAAAAACAATAACGAAGCGAGAGAAATCTCAAAAAGGCAACAAAAACATGCACGCACCCACGCACTTGAGGAGCAAATTTAATTTAACATATTTTCGAACAAGAAAATGTGTAGTAACAACAAATTTCTTCATACATGTGTACAATGTTGAAAGTTGTTTATAATTTGATTGTATGTATGCTTAATATATACACACGTATAAGAGCTTATGTTTATGTATATATGTATGTGTATAGCTGGTATTCACATAAAATGTCTATAAAACAAAGTAATAGAAACAACGAGGCAAATTTCCATTTCTTAGTAAGAGAAACCGATAGAAAGCAAGCAAGTGAAGCTGACAAGCAACAGCAGAAAACAACAAACACCAGTGAAAATGTCATTTACTCATATATATAGGGAAAGAGATATACACACTCAAACCTATATGGGTCCACAAGCGCGTGCTTTAGACAAACGCAATTTATTTATTTCATTTAAAAAGCGCT
This sequence comes from Toxonevra muliebris, assembly GCA_963691655.1. Classification (NCBI taxonomy): domain Eukaryota; kingdom Metazoa; phylum Arthropoda; class Insecta; order Diptera; family Pallopteridae; genus Toxonevra; species Toxonevra muliebris. The sequence goes on from OY829329.1 coordinate 50,369,145, forward strand.
TGAGTATTTTGTTGCTTTTATGCACACACACACACATCTCTCGTATAAGATGTGATTAATATAAAATTTAAAATATTTAAAACACATCTATGTGTGTGTGTGTGTGTGTATGCTTTGAATTGCTAATGTAAACCGTGAGAGGGAAGAGAGCACATAAATGTGTGCTGCTCATTTTATAAGGACTTGTGGCTTGCAATACTACACACATACGAACATGCATTGCATACTTTTAGGCAATACATTTTTGCTTTATATGTTTAAAATTTTTATATCGTTATTTTTGTCACTGTTTGTTTTTGGTGGTGAGGAGACGCCGTATAGGTAGCTGGGTAAGTAGGCGGTACGTTAGGCGGCTTGTTATTGTGGTAATGGTGAGTAACCAAAGTATGTGTGTCTACAGCTATAAACTCGAGCTTTTGTATATGTATGTGCATACTTATATGTTTGTGCTCGGGGTTTTTGTGGCTTTGTACATTTTGGTTGTTAATAATTGCATGACACATCGTTAAGTTATGTTAATGGAGTCGGGACTCAAACACACATATATACATACCTACACATACAAAAACACTAATGCATGAGCTTTATATACGCGGTTTTATGTCATTCTCATTCTGTTTATGTGTTTGTAGAATTTCAAGCTTTATGTGATGTGTTTCACAATACACACTTGTGCCGAAAATCAAATATAAATTAAATTTAATTATTTACATATTTTGTTATGAATATCATGAATGAATAAGTGAGCGAATGAATACGCGCTCTGCTCTCGTTGCTATTTAATTTTATATTATATGCCAATGAATTATTTTGATATTAAAATTGTGTGCGCCTTATTCATTAGAATTTAGAATGTTCACTTTTTGCCTTACTGATAATTAGTTTAAGGAGAGAAGGGAGAATTTTGTTTAATGGGAAATTAAATTTTTCTGCTTTGTTGAATTTTTAATATATATGTAAGACTTTAGGGTAAATAACTCGAATAGTTTTTTTAAGCACAAGAATTTAAATTAAGGTTGAACTGAAGAAATATTTGGTAATAAAGAAGAAGAAGAAAATTTGTATGCAAAGTCAACTTTCGTTTGATAATTGCAAGTCTCTTGTCACATTCAACAAGCTTTGTAATATTAGAATTAAAACCGAAATGAAAGCAGAAGATAGAAGAAAAGGAAGGATTATAAAATATTGGGGGGATCAGTTGAAGGACTTTTCGTTCCTTCAAATAGGGCGTACGTGAATCGTTGGCTATGATACATACTGGGCACATGACGGCTAACATCTATATGGAATTATGAGCCATGATGGATCAAATATTATTTAGAAGCGAAGTTCTAAAGCGATAATGGCGGTGGATTAGTTCCAAATAAATAGAAAATCAAACGCTAACCTTCCATAACGAGCATTAGAATGAAATCAAAAAAACTTACGTAGAGTTGGAAGACCAGCAACAACTTGAAGACCAATTAGTTGATTTAATTTTTTTTTTAGATTAAAGGTAAAATTAATATATTTCCACCTATGCCTCAAAACGGATTAAATCGCATCTAGAAGAAAAATTAGTTCCTCTTCGCCGCTCTATGAGCATACATAATTCACTACAATTTCCACTAAATTTTTATATTCCATACTAAACCAAACAAAAGTAGTAACTAAATTAAAGTAAACCTAAAAGTATGCAATATCAAATGCATTTATTGTGTACAGCGATAGTTGCGTTATCATTTTTTTAGATTTTTTATGCAATAATTGGAATATAATATAATTTATAATTCTTATAGTTATAACTGAAGTGAATAAAAGCACTAATAAAATAAAATATAAGCCTAAAAGTATGCAGCTTGACTCACTTTTCGCAGCGTTATCACCATTATTATATATTTTTATATTGGTGGTGAATTTTAATTTGGGTGGTGAAAGAGATTGGATCACCCACCTGGTAAAAGTAACAAAATCAAATTATGTATCATAAAACAAAATCTTCTAAACATCAATCTCACAATGACCTTCGTAAGGTTTTCGGGTAGAATATATTGAAACAGATCAAAGTATTCAAGTATCAACGATTGAAGGCTAAGGAAATGAAAAGTTAGGTATTAACCTCGGAAGAGTAAAAAATTGCTTCTGACAAAATTTTTCACTTTACCATTCGGATTCGACTTCAAAATATAAGGCCGTCTAAGAGCTAGGAGGGAGAGGAGTATGTCAAGCATTATTCTCTATCAAGTAAGAGAAGCAAGCTAAACTATGTTACCTACATTTTTATTGCCGGACAGAAGTTTAAAGAACTGGAAATTTATGGTAGCTATAACGTTAAAGGAAATGGAATGGACTGCTTTACATAAACGTAAGGACTTAATTACAATTAAATTAAATCAGGCAAAATCAAAAACTTTAAAGATTTTTAATACGGGTTACAAATAGAGAACAGGCTTCTAACTTCGCCAATTGGGATTCAATTAGGACTTTCAAGGCGAGAGGGAAGGAAAATGGAGTCAGACATTGCTCTTTAAATGGATGAAAGGCAAGGCAAGCTAAGTTCTAGTCTTCGTGTTAAGAAGTAATTTGTACAAAATAAATGAAAAATAATTCTAAAAGTATGCTAATCTTATTTGTCTTAACGCTAACAGCATGACATTTTTTTTTTTAAATTTTTTTAACTTCAATTATTCAACAACAAAGACTTTTAAGAGCCCATACCTTCCTTTCGATCTGCTAGAGCTTAGATTACATTACTGTGCCTAAAAGTATGCAAACTTGGAAGCTTAGTAGTATAAAAATAAAGTATACTTTCGTAATACATTTTTTTGCCATGAAATATTTGAACTTTTTGGAATAACGTAAAACGAGTTAAGCTATAATGAACTTTTTTTGCGTTAGAAAATAAATGAACCCCAAGAAAAGAGAGGTGGTTTTTGGTGTTTTCTTAAAAAGTCTTTAAATTCGGAATCCAAGACAAAGTGGCTGAGATATTTAGCAAGATTCCCTATATGGATCAGTTAATGGGTGAGTGATTGATGGATATTTCATTCAGAAATTTGATAGTTTGATCTACAAGAGTGCCTATTTTGGTACCATAACATATGACAGGCTGAGAGGAAAAGCGGGCTAAAATTTATATAAGAGCAAAAGTGAAATAATTTAGAGTGTCAGTGCAAGAATGGCATAAGTAATACGGTTTAGAGTGAAAATGAAACACCTTAAAAGTAAGAGCAAAAATGATATAACAATTCTTTTAGAGCAAGAACAGCATTGTTCTTTATTCCGTTTTCGCTCTGAACATATTTCGTTTCACTTTTGCTCTGAACATATTTCGTTTTGCTTTTGCTCTTAAGTAAAATTATTCCACTTTTTTCTGAACGTAGAAGTTATACCACTTTTCCTTTCAGCTTCTCATATATGAAGAATATAATCACTCATACGTCCGGATATCTTTAAAATTTTATTGCAGAAAACTCACTTAAATTCAATATTCTAGTCTGTTATAACTTTCAACACAAAAATTTAAACCATTCACTTTCATTTATCATTTTCATGTTCCTTGCAACGACTAAAAACGAACATTAAAACTTTACAATCCACAATGTGACGCTAAACTCCTACTCCCTCTCTCCTATTCTACACAATGTGTTCCCACAATTACAAGGCACGTTCGCACACCGACAGGCAGACACTTTGAATTGGAATCAAAATCACTCCCCAATGAATGTATAAAATTTATGATTATTTTAAATTAAAACGGAAACATGTTTTCAGCAAATAGAGCTGCGAAAGTGAGGGAGAGAGAGAGAGAGAGAGAGAAAGAGGGGGAAAAATAAGTCCTTGTTTTTTGACTAACCAAGGCAATATACACACAAATACACTGAACAACAAGAACAACAACGATGAGCAAGTTGATGATAATGTACATATCTACTGCAGCATTATTAGAAGGTGGGGAACAATGCCATAAAATCACGGACACACACCTACACACTAACAAACTTGTTTGTGCTGCTTTCTATAGCGCACAATGTATGTATATAGTTAAAATGTAGCGATTTTCTACGTTAGCACCAATACAAATACCATCACCGCTAACTACAACTAAGGATAGATACTTTAACTTTTTACTGTATTATTGTCCGTTATAGCTAAATGCACCTTTGTACCAATACAAACACACACGCACACATACACATACACACCCATACACTTTTCCATGCTGTTCATACTCATATACTCATTCACTCGTTCGCTCATTCATTCATTCATTCTGTTTAAGTCATTAAGGATATAATAAATTCATTTGGCTTTCGTACGTGCAAAATGCCAAACAAATAAATAAATTTCTAACTTCACAGGCTTCTGTTGTGTTTCCTCCTGTGCCCTTCTTCCTGCATCGTTCTGCTGTGCTTTTGTACTGCCTTCTCATTTTTCTCTTTCTTCATTAAAAACGTATATATGTATGTATACTTAACTATAAAGCAGCACCATCAACAAAAAGAAAAAAAAAAAAATATTATATTATTGACTATTGTAGTTTTGGTTGTTGTTTTTGTTAGTATTTTCTGATTGCGTTGTATATGTATTTGTATGTGTTTGTGTATTAGTGATATATATCCCAGTTGCACTTAGATTAGATTGAATAAAGAGCGAGAACTGGTCACCTAATCAATGGCTTCAGTTGAGCCTATTGTGTCAAACTCTATAGATTACAAATCATCCCTGAGTCTTGTTTTCGTTAAGATATCTAAAACCTTCTTGGGAGATTCGTCCGCAATTTCTGACGCTAACTAGAAGCGTAATTTCGAAAGTAACGAAGACGGGTCAATATCAAAAAATTGCAGTAGCACAATAAGTGTTCAGTTGTTTCCTTTTATTCGCTCGTTTACTCTGCAATATCCAGTTAAGAAGCCTGAAATAATAAGAACTTGTTCTTGTTAATCCTTGAATATCTATAGTTCTCTTTCTAGATATTTTTGGCATGAATGCTTTCGCTACTCTTATACCTTTTGTTTCCATCCAGTATTGATGCAATTTACCTTCAGGCCATTAATTAAGATTGTGCTTTCTCGAACTCCATGGTAACCCGCAGAATAGCTCTGCTCCAATTTACTAGTTATACACAATCCCAGACTAATTTTGTCTTAAATTTAAAAGTGTTAATTACTAATAATGTGAAAAGAGAGAGTGAATAAGGACGGGGCTATTAATAGCGTCACTATCTAACTCTTCTCAAAGGCAGAGCTCTATCGCATGTATTTCGGCCTGGAAAATTGAGTTTTCTTAACCCATAGCGGTAAATAGGTGTCTTCTTGACCTTTCTCATAAACTTCAGCTCCAACGCCATCATCCGTCTTAAAGCCATATGTGTACCAGACAAGAGAGTTATGCGGTGATGAAGGTCTATTCTGTTCTCATTTAACCCTATTTGGGAGAATCATTCATTGAGTAATCACTAGAGAACCTTTGCATTTTCAGCACTCAAAATTAAAATTGCATGGTATTGTGGATATTGTAATCCAGAGGTGCCACGCCACATTTGTTTTCGTTAAATCACTTAGGTATAGGCTGAGCGTTTCCCAACTCTCTTCTTTGCCTGTACCAAAGTGCAAAGCAACAACACTTTCGTATGCTTTGTTGGCCTTCAAAATAAATTTTGTTGTTGTCTAACGTATGAGTTTATAATAATAAAGTTTATATGGTATGTATTGGTGTTTGCACTTCCATGAGAAACTTTTGGGCACCTCTGATGTAATCATTTTAATCACCAAAATGAGTAAAAGTTAATACTCTCTTTATTTCTCTTTTTTGATTTTTAGAATGAACATTAAAGTAAAATCCATTGCACTCTTTCGGCTTCTCTTGGTTAATATTATTTTTTTCTCTCTCTCTCTCTTTCCAACTTATAAATAAACAATGGACTTAAAAAAAATTGCGCTTTTTTGGCCTTTCTTTTGAATTGTGTAATTTTTGTCGCATTGAGTGAGAGAAATTTTCTGTAATTCATAGTTTTCTTTGTTTTGTTCTCATTCGTAAAATGTTATCTATCAAGTTTAATCTTTGGAATTACGTGCATTGCTCTCTTTTTGGAATACACATATCTGTGGCCATTTGACAAAATGACTTCTCTCGAGATAAGAAAATTTTCCAAGATTTTTGTTGTAAATATAAAATTTTATTACGCTTATTTTGGACTAATCGCCTTAATTCTAGGATTTTTGGAACAAAAGATATAGCAGCCTCAAATCGACTTCTTTCGGTTTCTTTTTGCAATTGTATTTGACAAAAGGGCTTCTGTGAAAAAGAATAGAGAAAAAAGGAGAAAAGAAGCTGTTTTGTTGTTCAACAATAGAATAAAATCCAGTAATTAAACTTTCGTACAAATGGAGTGAGGTAAAAAACTAGTGATTATGGTCAAAGAAGTGAAAGAAGAAAATAGAAACATCTTTGGCTGAAGGATAAGTTGCAAACGATGAAAATACAAATAGTGTCTAGAATTTCGTTCATAAAAATGAACCGGTTTTAAAATAACTTCCCTGTGAGACAACCACATCTCTTTATGTCGGTATTAGTGGTGATTATAACCCTAATTCAAAAGAAACACACGAAAATAAGTAACAAGGCCATCTGTTCGGTTAGCAGCCTAGAAAACTTTAAAAATGATGAAAACGTTTTTCATAAAACCAATAACGATGATTCTGATTGTGGATCTTCCATTTCACGGTGTATAATGGAAATCAATGTTACTTATGGAATGAAACAATTGCAAAGTTCGACATATCATTTTGTACAGTGACTCCTGTCCAGGACAAAACCGCAACTCATATATTTGCGCAATATTTGAAAAAGTTTTGGAAGATCACGCAAGCATTGAAGAAATAGATTATAAATTTCTTGTGGGTCACACGTATCGTGAGTGTGGCGCACTCCATGCCCAAATTTAACAAAAAAGAAGAAAAATTCATTCATATCACAAAATGAAAAACGGTATTTCTTGGACATGCTGTCACCGATCAGAATACATTTACATATTTTTTATCAACACATTAGAGTCGAAGGAGCAAATCCGGTTGAAATCAATACCGGATCTGGACGAAGAAGAAACTTAAAAACGATAACTTTCCACTATTTCCTCCTTAAATTTAAGTAGTTGGTAATGAAATAATACCGGGCACTAATACATACCCAGCGGTAAATGGAAGCACAAGAATAGCGCTAAACAAGTGGTTGATTGTAAGCACTTAATGCAGTACAATCACATGTGTTCCATATAAATTTTAACATTGCATGTCCTAGAAGACAAGCACTTGTTTAGTGCAGTACTTTTAGGGCTAAACAAGCGCAAGAAACAATGCGTTAGATAAGCACTTCCGCTCATTGATTCGCTGCTTCGTGCTTACTTTAGTTGAGAAAGAGAGGAGACAGAAAAAATAAATTCTATGTTTGAATGAGACGACTTCACTACCCACTAGTAGTTCATTAGACTTTCATCCGGAAGGTTCGAGTTTAATTCCCGTCTTCAGCTGGTGGTTAATTCTCATAACCTTCTTATATTCACTATCAATATGAAGTGTATGAGAATTATAAGATTATTATTATTACCTTGGTTGGTAATGGCGAAATCAACAAGCCGATAAAAACTTGCCACACCGCCGTTCGGAATCGGCGTTAAACTGTAGATCCAACTATGTGGTATCACAATAGGCCGTTCAGGCCTAAGTGTATTTTTCGACAGCCACTCTAATCTAACCTAACTTAAAAAATATTTTTTATTTATATACCGAAAAATATTAATTTTTGTTAATTATTTGGTCGTCAAAGATTTCGTTTATCTTGGATCCAGCATCAACATCAACAATAATTTCAGCCTTGAGATCAAGCGAAGAATAACTCTTACCAACAGGTGTTACTACGGGCTCAGTAGGCAATAAAAAATAATGCTCTTCAACTCACTCATCCTTCCCGTCCTAATGTATGGCGCTGAGAAGTGGACATCAATCACAAACGATGAGAGGCTGTTGGGAGCGTTCGAGAGAAAGATACTTCGCAAGATCTATGGTCCTGTGTGCGTGAACGACGTGTATCGTATAGGATGGAACCATGAGCTGTATGAGCTGTACGCCGACATTCACGTAGTCAAGTGCATAAAACTCCAGCGGCTTCGCTGAATGGGTCATGTTGAGCGAATGGATGAAAGTGCTCCGGCTAGAAGGGTATTTTATTCGAACCACGGAAGTGGAACGCGCAGAAGAGGAAGACCTAATCTCCGTTGGAAAGACCAGGTACAGGGGGACCAGTCTACACTTGGCCTTACTAACTTCGCGCGCATTGCAGAAGCGTCTGGCGAGGCTTTATAGAGGCGGCCAAGACCGATCATCGGTTGTAGAGCCAACTAAGTAAGTAAGCAAGTAATTATTTGGTTATGATATTGTAAAAGGCGAAATTCATTTTTAGGAAAATCTAAATATTTTTTGTCAAATCAACTTCTTTCGATTTTTTTTTACATTTCAACAAGTGACTAAGACAATTTTATTTTTAATCCAAATAATTTTGACAAAACAACTTGTGTGATATAAGCCATTTTGTTTGTTAAAAATCCATTTGACAAAACAACTTATCTCTTTTTTTTGCAGTTTTAAAGAAAACTATTCCTTTTAAAAGAAAAAAAAAAAGATCGCAAAATGTTTGTCCGATATTTGTGTATAAAGTCTAACTATAACATTTCTTTCATTTTCTGTATAAAAACTTTTGCGAGGTATTTCAACAGTATTTTCGCTTTAGAAAGAATTGGTTTTGTTAAATGCCCACAGATATGTATACAATTATTTAGTATTTTTCTTGGATAAATTCAAATTTGTGCAACTGGGATGTAACTCTGCATACTTTTGAGTTTTTTTTTACTATAGTAGCAGACATACACACATACATACAACCAACACAAAAGTAAAATTAAGAATATGATGCCAAAACAAAAAAAAAAAAAAAAAAAAAAAGGTTAATGATTTCGAAATGAAAATGAGCAGCATAAACTCATAGTACACAGTGAAAAGTTGCTGTGGTTGAGCTTCTTTTGCAGCTTCATAGTTCCCAAACAAAACAGCGTAAAAGTATTTAATCCTAGTTACGCATACATATACACAGACAGTGATACAAATACCTAGAAACACAGCGAAGAGCAAGCATGTTATAGCAACTCAGCTTACTCTGGTACAATCTCACAAAAGGATAACTTTATACGTTATTGTTATTAAAAGCAGGCAGCTAAAGAGCGAAGAAAAATAGAGGGTGAGAGCAGGTGGCAGCGGCAAGAGGTGGAATGTATAGGGTTTGGTTTTCACAGGCTTTTCATACTACATCACGCTGCCCCCTCAGCCTCAATCAACAAATCTATTCTACATTTTCTTTTCTATTGAAATCATCTCATTAAATGGGATTTCGCGTATATGAACGAGTATTGAAATAAATATATACATAGGTAGCAGGTAAATATTCTATGATTCTGATGCTGACACTAATACATTATCAGGTTGTTTTTTTTTTTCTCTATTTACTTTTTCTCATTTATTTCAAAAAAAATCTTTTTTTTGTTTTTATTGTTGCTAGACTTTAAATTTTATTTAAGTTATATAACAAAAATAAAAACGCTATTTATATTTATGTATTTATATAAAATAAAATTTTCTTTGTAATGAGATTTTTTTTCTTGCAAGGTTTCTTTTCTATACAATGTAGCCATAAAGTTAAGCTGATTTGAGTTTTTTTTTGTGGTTTTTTTTTTATTACATTTCAAAGAGCGTTAACATTCTTTGAAAATTCTTTTGAATTTTATTATGAAATTATGTCAAAACTGAATTGAAATGCCTTAGAAATTTTTTGCATTTAACGTAAATTAAAATTGATGATACCTACACTTTTATTGGATTGGGTATTTAGAAAAAAATATAGCATACATTTTTACTGTAAGTTAAATTTATTTTTGAAAGAGCATGACAAATGCTCAGGAAGACACAGGAAGAAACCATGTCAAAGAGAGAGCAAGAGAGAATTTTTTGTAAATGAAATTGCCAAAATGTTGGCAAATTAACTAAAAAATGCGGTGAGTAATTAAATTTATTTAAATTGTAATATTCCTTGGTCATTTGTTATATCAGTTCATCACAAATAAATGTAAATAATTACACTGCATGAGGGCCACATGTTTTTTGATCGCGTCTCTCCGAGGATAACGGTATCCTATTCTTTTTTTGTTTTGTTTCTTTATTCGCTTAAATTTGGGCAATTAAATTTTCGTCAGTTTGATCAGTTTACTCTAGTGAATGTTTCTTTATTTACAATTAAATAAAAGTCATCAAATTTTTATACGAGCAACAAAAAAAAATGCAACGCAAAGACAGAAGTTGTAAAGTAAGTAAATTATCACGGTTCACTTTAAAATTTTTTTGTAACTAAATATTATTTGGGTGTTACCATAGAAGCAGTTATCAATTGATAGCAAATCAGCAATTATTGCTGCGCTGAGGGAAGGCAAATCTATGCGTGAGATTGGTAATCTGTTCAATGTAAATAAGTATGCTTGCTGAACGCAAGGTAGGAAGTGGGCGTCCACGAAAGACAACAGATCATCAAGATCGCCAAATGGTTATGCAAGCGAAAATTGATCCAAAGAAGACAGCAGTGGATATGGTCAACTATCTGAATGAGGAAATTGCCATGCCCATAAGTGTCCATACTGCCAGGAGGCGATTAAAGGAAGCTAATTTGCTGGCCAGACGACCTGCCAAAAAGACCTTTACAATAAGCGTTAATAAAAAGAAGCAGCTCAATTTTGCGAAGCGGTATCTGCATTGAACGATCGAACAGTGGGCCAAAGTATTGTGGAACGATGAGAGTAAATTTAATATATTTGGTTCCAATGGAATAAAATACGTGATGAGGCCACCAAAACAACGATATTCTCCCAGATATCAATTGCCAACTGTGAAACATGGCGGGGGTTGATAATGTTGTGGGGTCAGAAACACAGGTTATGATAATAAAACAATATATAATTTTAATTTTTCTTAGGTGCCTTTTCCCGCAATGGAATAGGTCCCATAACCGAAATTGATGGTACTTTGGATGCCACTAGTTATCGCAAAATTCTGGAGGATCATATGCTGCCCCATCTCTACGAAAAAATGCCCGCCTGAAGTATTTTCCAACACTACAATGATCCGAAGCATAAAAGCCGCTTAGTGCGTAGATTTTTAAACGACAATAGTGTGCAGGTTTTGGAGTGGCCGGCACAGTCTACCGATCTCAACCCCATAGAGAATCTATGGGAACTTGTAGATCGGGAAGTGAGAAAGCAGCATACTTCAAGTTTAAAGGATTTGCAAAAAATCCTTTAATTGGAACTGAAAAAGATATCACTGGACCATATAATATCTTTAGTGGACTCCATGCCCAAGAGATTGCGTGAGGTAATAGCAAATAAAGGCTTTGCAACAAAATATTAATTAAAGCTATTATATTCCTTTGTAAATGAATTACTGTTATTAAAAAAAATTGCTCGCCATTGTAGCTCATACTGTAGGTATAGTCAGGCAGAACAAAACTGCATATTTAGAATTTTGTATTGACCCTCAAAATCTGGACTTAGGGTCGAAAAACCTTTTTTTGATATGTTGAAGCATATACTTGCCCGTAACTTTATTTTTATTTCCCCGATGAGTAAGATTTTGTATGCCATTCAAAAAAGGACATTTAGTTACTTACAATGATCTTGGGAGTATGAATGTATAAACTCGTAATTGTGACTAACTTCATATCAGTCATACGTGCATTTTTTTTTACATTGACAGCTATTCTATCTCGAAGAGCGGCAAAAATACTATAAGAATTGATCTGTCAAATAATTTTCATAATTTTACAAAAGTGTTTTACTATAGCTGAAAATGTCGAATTTCGTGCCAACAAAACAACATTTGCGGGAAGTTTTAATTTGCTTCTTCCATTTAAAGAAAAACGCAACTGAAGCACATCGTTTACTCACTGAAGCTTATCCTGACTGTGCTATAGACGTTAGAATGTGTCAGGTGTGGTATGCCCATTTCAAAAGTAGTGATTTTGATGTTGAAGAAAGGGAACGTTCAGGCGGCCCGAAAAAGTTCGAAGATGAAGAATTGAAGACATTACTCGAAGAAGATTCATGTCAAACGCAACAAGAACTTGCAGAATCTTTAGGAGTTGATCAATCAACCATTTCTAAACGATTAAAAGCATTGGGAATGATTCAAAAGCAATTGGGTGCCGTACGAATTGAAGCCGAGAGACGTCGAACGACGATTTTTCACATGTGAACTGCTGATTGAACGACAGAAAAGAAAGGGTTTTCTGCTATTGTGACGTATTGTGACTGGCGATGAAAAGTGGATACGTTACGATAACCCAAAACGTAAAAAATCATGGGGACCGCCTGGACATGCATCAACATCAACGGCAAAGCCGAACATCCATGGATCCAAGCTCATGCTGTCTATTTGGTGGGATATGAAAGGTGCCGTGTATTATGAGCTGTTGAAACCGAATGAAACCATCACTGTCGATCGCTACCGACTACAATCGATGCACTTGAGCCTAGCATTAAAGGATAAGAGGCCAGAATATGAGAATAAAACGACGAAGTTATTCTTCAGCACGACAATGCTCGGCCGCATGTTGCAAGGCAAGTAAAAACATACTTGGAAACGCTGAAATGGGGAATGCTACCCCACCCACCGTATTCTCAAGACATTGCTCCTTCTGATTACCACTTGTTCCGATCGATGACACATGGCCTGGCTGAACAGCACTTCCGTTCTTTCGAAGAACTCAAAAAATGGGTCGATTCGTGGATAGCCTCAAAAGATGAGGAGTTCTTTCGACGCGGAGTCCGTATGCTACCAGAAAGATGGAAAAAGGTTGTGGCTAACGATGGACAATATTTTAAAGAATAAATTTATAATAATTTTTTCACAATAAATGCCCAAATTACGAAAAAAATACCAGTTTATACATTCATACTCCCAATTTGAAATTTGGTAATATATCTTAAGAATTGCCAGAGTTAGAGGGCAAAATATAAAGAAAATTCAAAGTTTTTTCATATTTTTCCATTTTAAATGGCGTTTTAAACGACGTTTTTTTACCAGTGCATATATAAAGGTATAAATAAATAAAGTACATTTAATTTTGTTTTCAACGAGTTATAAATTTTTTAAATCCATTGACGTTCGACTGAAATATTGGGATTCAAGCACTATATACTGGAATAAAATCCATATATTTTTATGCTGTTGTTTTGTATTCTTAAATACTTGGAGTAATACTCGTATACAAATATTTATATTCCTACGTATTGAAATTTTTATGTAGTCAAATAAAAAAATGAAATAAGTCAGTTACACCTCAATGGATTTTGAAAATTTATACTTAAATAGAATTGAACGCAGTTTATTTTCGTATACTTTTGTATATACACTAGTAAATAAAATAGTCATTTTAAAAGCCATTCAAAATGAAAATATGTAAAATTTTTTTTTCGATTTTTTCCTTATATTTTGCCCTCTAACTCCGGTATTCCTTAAGATATATTATCAATTTTTATATCGTTGCAAGCAAATAAATGTCCTCTTTTAAATAATATAAGTTCTTACTTACTAAAAACTTACTCATTGAACAAATAAAAATAAAGTTACGGGCAAGTATATGCTTTAACCTATCAAAAGTCCAGATTTTGAGGGTCAACTCAAAATTCTGAGTATGCAATTTTTTTTCTGCTTGACTAGACCTACAACACGCGTAAACCTCGAAAATAGTATATATTAAAATTTTTCTTTTTTGTCACACTGCGTTATCACTCATACGCACGGTATACCTAAAAATATTCCAACACTTTAATAAACTTTAATATGAATTTTCAAACTCTGTTCAAGCTGAAAAATACATGCACATGCACATAGTTAGCTAGCGGAAAATCACAAATATATTTATGCATTTTTTTGTACACTTTTTTATAGAAGTACTATATTAACAAATTGCGCTTGCAGCAATACGAAAAGTTACGCTGCTTTCCCTTTTTCTAACAACAACATGAAGCTAAAAAATTTTAGAACTACTAAATCACTTGAAAACTGAACACATTTTCGAGAATGAAAGTTATAAAGAGGCGCTTATGCTCTTTTATGGTTGCTGTGGGTGCTGTTACTACTATTCTACTATATTACTTGAATAGCGTTTCCCTATTTTGTTGCTACTTTAGTTGATGCTTAAATATAGACGAAGCGTTACACACGAACACACACACACACACATACGAAGATAGAAAAAGAAGATATATGCAACTAGGGAGAATATGTGCTACATCACAGCTATGTATGCATATATAAAATTTGGGAAAGAAAAATAGGAAAAAAGTAACAGCAGCAATAGTAGCAGTTTGCAAAAGTCGAAGTAGAAACAGAAATAGTAGTAGTAGTAGTAGGAGAAGAAGAAGTAGCCTTAGACAATATTTTATGTAGCAAAAGTGGAGATACCCACACACACACACTTTTACATATATATCCACGTACTTCATTCGTTTGTCTACTTCAACTTAGCACACAACATAAGCTATAGCTATGTATGCTTCTTCTTCGTTGCCCACCTACTACATTACTTATTTGCTACATTCACGCTTACTTTTCGCTCTCATACAAAGTACATGCATACGTGAAAGAGTGGGCGTGTGAGGTAACAGGAGCTGGCTATGTTTATGTACTTATTGCTCTGTGCATGATTTGCACGTCTCGTCGTCATCGTCGTCAATGTTTCTTTTTTTTTTTTTATAACCGTCCTAGGTTACTATTGAAGTGCTTACGAAGTACATACATATCCAAGTATTCATATGTTTGCATGTGGAATATACATATATAAACATACAAACCTACACACATTCATTAATATGTATATTATATAGTAATTGTGTATGTTTGTATGTACGTTTATTTGTATGTGTGTTTTTATGCATTTAATGTTGATAAAATCCGTTTAATGTGTATTTAAATGTTGAAATAAAAGTTAGTTTGAGTAGAAAAGATTTTTACTTATAGTAGTACCTTGCATGCACACACACACACACTTACAAATATGTTTATATGTATGAGTATGCATACATACGTGTATACATGTATTCACTTAAGTGTTGACATTTATTTAAATTCTCATGCATGAAACAAGGGAATAAAATATTGAAATAATTATTTATGAATAAATATGTGTTTGTATAAGGATTTATTTATTGCGGAAGCTGAAGTTACTGCAGCTGCTTGTAGTTTACTTTCAAAGAGGGATACATAATTAAAATTTATATTCATTTAATTGATATGTCATTCATATACTCATATTTATACATGACTTATACGAGTAAAGTGTGTGATTGTATAAATTCATGGTAAGAAAATTAATGATTTAAATAAGAGTTAAAGTGAATTTTGTAGCAGAAAATTCATAGGGACATATGTATATGTAATTGCAAATTCTTGCATCTATTTGTATCCTTTTGACTCCTGTGGGGAACGGTTAAAAGTAAAAAAAAAAAGTAAAAGACAATACCAATGAAATTCAGTTGAAAATACAACGATATCGCTCTAAAAAGAAAAAAAGTGTGAAGTAAATGTAATCTAGTTGCTTTCCTCGATATAGAAGAAGCCTTCAATAATGTACTTCCCAGTGCTATAACAGCATCCTAGGGCAGGTTGGGTCTGGATAACGCTTTAGTTAGCTTTTGTAACGAACCTTCCTGGTTCCTTTTCGTTTCATCAGGGTATACTCAGCGAGTAACCAGAGTGCGTAAATAATAACTCACGATAGTTCGTTTCGATTTTCTTAGTTCACTTGTTTCTTTATTTTCTTCACGGTTGGTTTTAAATACACTTGATTAATTTTTATTCTTGGTACCTCGTACAGTCTTTGTTTGTTCCTTGTAGCGCCTCAATCGTCCTTCTCGGACGTTCGTTTGACGCTCGTTTGCCTACCTTGGCGCTCGTTTGCCTTCGTTTGCCTTTCTTGGCGCTCGGTTTGCGTTCGTATGTTTCCTTTGTGTGTGTTCGTGATACGATGGTTAGGTCATTGTCGTTTGTTGTTTGGTCCGTGGCAATTACGTGTGTTCACTACAACAGGGTACGTGGATACGACCCCCTGATGCCGATTAATACCTCAGTGGAAACTTAATCTTGACGTAAGGACTTACGCCAAGATCCAATTAATACCTCACGAATGAATAATGTCTTATGAAGAACCTAGCATGCGGACGCTCTGCTGATATAAACTAACGACTCTTTTGTACTAGCCTACCGTGCGGACGCATCGGTTGGTTTATTACATATAATCTAGCGAATATATTTATTATAATTAATTAAATATAAATGTTAACCAAGTGAGCCAAGTGCTAAATGATCTTTTAGTACATCTAGAAGGGTGCGGCTACACTGTCGTTGCTTATGCGGATGACGTTGCCTTGGCAGTTTCAGGAAAATTTCCAAGCACTCTCTCCGACGTTTTAAATAACGCATTCAAAATCCTGACCAAATGGTGCAGTAAATGCGGCTTGGGTGTAAGCCCGGCTAAAACCGAACTGGTCCTTTTCACAAATAAGCACAAAATCCCCTGTAGTACTCAGACTTTTAACGGTGTCTCTCTAAGGTTAGCGGAACAGGCGAAATATCTGGGACTCATCCTAGATAGAAAACTAAGCTGGAAAGCCAATACTCTTTTTAGGGTACAAAAGGCCAATGTTGCCCTCTGCTCGTGTAAAAGAGCAGTGGGCAAAAGTTGGGGTATGGCACCTCGGATTGTTCACTGGCTCTATACGGCAGTTATTAGACCAATTCTTTTTTATGGTGCTATGGTGTGGTGGACAGCTCTTCAAAAAGAAGTCCACCTTGAGGCTTTGGGCAAGGTTCAAAGAACTGCATCATTGTTAATCACAGGTGCCTTAAGGACAACCCCTTTCTTGGCCATGAATATCATTCTTTACTTAACTCCTGTTGACCTTTTTGGAAAATAGGTCGCGGCCAACTAGGCTATTCGGTTAAATCCAGTCAGGCGGAACCATTTGTAGGACATTCAAACATTGATTACACCCTCCCCACACCCTTCTTCGACAACCACTTCATTTCCATCGAGAGAGGATATGATTGAGAGTCGATGTCAGCAGAAGGATGCGGTGTATTTTTACACCGATGGAACCAAACTGAATGGATGGAAGGGTAGGGGGGGGGGTGGAGGTTTTCTCGGGGCAGTTAGGGTTAATCTTATCCTTTCGTCTGCCTGACCTATGCTGAGATCATGGCTATACAGGTAGTAGCGAACTGGCTGAAATGCAATAAAGTATCAGCCCATGATATCTTCATTTTCAGCGACAATTAACCTGCTATCAATTCCCTAGCCAGTATATCACTGGCCAAGGTAGCTCTTGATAGTCAGCGATTGCTCAATGAAGTAGCTGATGAACTTAACGTACACCTTGTATGGGTTAAAGGTAACTGTGACATACTTAGAAACAATAAAGCTGATGAACTAGCTAAATTAGGCACCCAAATGCCGCTACTACAATTCAAAAACTAACCGGCGTCTCACTGGCAACCTGCAAGCTTAATGTTCAAACGGAGTTCTTGAACCAGGCGAAGGTGAGGTGGTAGACAGGACACATTTGCAAAATCACCCAGCAGGTATGACCAGAGTACAATCCCAAACGCTCTAAGAAGCTACTATCTTTCAGTAGAAGATAGATTTACAAAGTCGTGGCAGTAACAACTGGCCATTGCCTTATAGGCGCGCACGCAGCTAGATTCGGTGTGCCCTCGAATGATTTTGCAGAAGTTGCAGGGATGAAGAGGAGGAGGAATCCCTTTCACACTTCTTATGCTTTTGCCCAGCCTTGGCTATCTGTAGGAAAAATGCCCTGCGTCAATATTTTCTAGACGACCTGTTCGACTGACCTAGGGAACCTATTTAATTATGTAAATAAGTCTAAGTGGTTAGATTAATCTTGGTTTTTCAGTCTTAAAGGTGGTGGATGGATATTAGCACCCACGTTGTAACACAATAGACAATTTTCTCACTAAAACCATGCATAAGAGGCCGTTCACATATTACGTAAAGCAATTTTCGGCCAATTTTGATTCCTGCCTCCCTGGTCGTAACGAAACGTAACAAAACGTACTACCCCGCAGAAAATATAATTCTAAGGCCAAGTATATTCTTATTTGAGAACCATTTTCTCTTTGATGGTCTTTACATTGAAAAAAAATTCTCAAAAGAACAGATTTTCCAACATTTGGTATTTAACACCAGTTGAAAAAGAAGCTTGGAAGTCATTTAAGCTGGTTGTATACCAATTTTCTTGGGAGCAATAAAATCCCTAGCTAAGAGGCAATTATTATAGATTTGCAGAAAGCTACAACAAAATGGGCACGAAATGTCATTATTTCATTTTATTCTTGTACATTTTCTATTAAAATTCTTTTTACAATTTTATTTATTTCTAAAAGGCATAAATATGTCTCAGAAATTTCCATTTGAATTTAATTTAAGAAAATCTTTGTGGCGTAAGTGTCAAACAAGGCAAGAGATTTTGCCAACAAATTAAGACCACTTAGCGGGTTTTGGGATGAAGTAATGTTGGGAGACTATGTATGGTTCCTCACGAGAGAAACGAGTCTCAAAAGCAACCGAAGACAAAACAACAAGCACAACTATTTCTAACATCTATACATTTATTACTTTAACTACAATTTTATTCCAGAAGATCCAGAAGCGCTACACTATTATATTATATGTATATCAAAAATTATCAGATTTAAAATCGATTAAGCCAATTCCAAAATATTAGCGTCGGAAGTTCTCTAAAATTCACTCATTGAACAAAGCATTGCATTCATTGTTGTAAAAATCATTGCGGGAGTAAATAGCAAATGAGAGAGAGAGAAGACATTAGTAACGGCATTTCTCAGAATTAGCTAACGAATTATCTGCATACACAAATAACAAAACAAACACCAACGAGTAGTTAGGTTCTCTTTTGATATTTGTTTTTTCATAAAGAGATTTTTTTAACAAAAAAAAAAAAAAAAAATCCCGAGTTACTGGGGCCTTACCGATTAGTATTCTAATAACACTAAAATGAAGAAAATATATTGAAAGCGATTTGACACAAGAAATTGCAGAAACAATTAATATATTATTAATTATGTAATGTGGTATTTGGATTTATTCACTCAATCGCTCATAACTTTGTTATTTTTCTGTCACTTTTCCACTGGTTGGTCTTACTTTACGTGCATGAAGAGAGAAGTTTTTCTTCAATGCCCCGCTATTTTCATCGAGAGGGGCATTGAGAGCTATGAGTAGAGCTAGCATTGGAAATGTTTGCAGTACTTGTGAAGCAAATGAGAGGCTGAGAGGAAAAGTGGTATAACTTCTACGTTCAGAAAAAAGTGGAATAATTTTACTCAAGAGCAAAAGCAAAACAAAATATGTTCAGAGCGAAAACGGAATAAAAAACTATGCTGTTCTTGCTCTGAAAGAATTGTTATACCATTTTTGCTCTTACTTTTAAGGCGTTTGATTTTCACTCTAAACCGTATTACTTATGCCATTCTTGCACTGACACTCTAAATTATTTCACTTTTGCTCTTATATAAATTTTAGCCCGCTTTTCCTCTCAGCCTGTCAAATATGACATGCATTTGGCGCCATTAATGCCTTCAAAACGAAGCGAACAATGAAACGCACTTTTTTCATTTATTCATCCACATTTATTATATCACCTTCAAAGTACTCCTCTTCCGATACAATGCACTTATTTTCAATGACTTTTCCAGCCTTTGAAGCATCGATTATATTCAATTTCTGGTATATCCTTCAGAGTAATCAGCAATTTCTCTTTTGTCTCATCAATGATATTAAAGTGGTGTCCACGAAGTGGTTTTTTGTGTTGAGGGTTTGTGGTGCCAGATCAAGCGAATATGGGACTTGCGGAAAGGTAATTGCCTGATTTTTTTTTTACCCAAAATTGATTAATAACGATTGGGTTATTGTTAGAGTTCGACCGGACGTCAATTTTTTGGCCGAAGCCGAATCGAACTTCGGCCAAAATTTTAATGTTCGGCTGAAGCCGAAGGCCGAACCGAACATTTGAACAGAAACCGAATTATAAAAAATTTAAAAATAAATCAATAATTTTTACTTTTTAAATGATAAATTTGGCCTAATTTGAAATACAAATGTTTTGTATATTATTTAAATTATATTTTTTTTTTATTTTTATAATAGTATCACGTTTAAAATTCAGAGCGTTGACTTAGAAAAAACCACTTTTTTTTATATTTCATTGAACACAAAATACAAACACTAAAAAAAAATATTATTATTAATCAAAGTTAAATAACTGTATAATATAGTGTAAAAATAACAATTTTTCGGCATTTGTATCAAGCAATCGATAAACCTTATATTTATAAAGCTGGCCTGCAGCACTAAAGAGTTGCTAATTAGCAACACTAGATGGAGGAGCGATAAGATTTTGGGTTGCAATTATTTTTAACCATAAATTCTGGCTGTAGTGAAAATATTTTTGTGTTCGGCTATTGTTCGGCCAAATTTTGGCCGAAGCCGAACACCAAATTTATGGCCGAACATGGCCGAAGCCGAACGTTCGGTCGAACTCTAGTTATTATGATGTAAAAACCATCAATTATTTCGTCATCATTCTGATCTTTTTTACGATTAGACTCTCTCAGACGACCTCGATAGTCTAGTGGATAGTGCACTAGACTTTCATCCAGAAGGTTGCGGGTTCGATTCCCGTCTTGGTCTGGTGGTTAATTCTCATAAACTTCTTATATTCACTATCGATATGAAGTGGATGAGAATTATAAGAATGTGTACAAGTGCGCACCTTGGTTGGTAATGGCAAGACCACCGAGCTGATAAAAAAATTGCCACATAGCCGTTCGGAATCGGCGTTAAACTGTAGGTCCTACCATCGCCACTGTGGTCTAGTGGAATAGTGCCAGACTCTTGTTTCTGGAGACCCGAGTTCGATTCTCGGCTTGGGTATGTTTCTTATCTATCTTTCTTTCTCCCTTCCTTTCTTTCTTTCTTTCTTGGGGCTTTGGTACAAAAGATCTTATAGGTCGCAGTGCCTGACTTTCGAGTCGTCCTTCCTCCAAATAATAATAATAATAGACTCTCCCAACCGCTTTGGCGTGGAATTTTGGATTTCGCTTCATTTTTAGCACAATATTCATTTGATTGCTGAGGTGTTTCTGGATTGTAGGTGCTTATTCATTCTAGAGCATAATCGTCCATCAAAAGCATCTCTTTGGACACTACAAACTCTTTGCTCAACAAATTTTTCCATACTGAAAATCGCAAAAAAAAAAAAAAAAACTTTTATTGACTTGGAAAAATGCGATAAATCGTAAATCAACGCTACAGATGGCGCATAATTTTGGGCAGATGTTAGAACCAGTTGTGCCAACCCATAAAAAAATTCAACTCCATACGATTAAGGTGCGAATTTTTAATACAAAATTGCCCTTTTTAATTTAAAAAATATATACTTTCCGTTTAATGTGAATTTACCCTCAAAAAGACTTTTTGGAACGAATTGTGGCAATTTTCCTTCAAATGCAAACAGCGTGCTACAATAAAAGTTATATACATTGTTGTTGTAATGACTACATTTGTTCATTAACCTGTTTATATATAACTTCAAATAACGAAATTGACATGAACTTAAGTCATGACTTTGAAAATTAACCTCTAGATTTAATTTTCAAAGTCTACTAAAAAACTATCATAAAAGTTCTCATTGAAAAACGCTTTATTAAAATTTCGTTTTCACTAAAATATTTCAAATAAATCCCGTAATATTTTTAAAGATTTTTCGCTTTCAAGATTTGTATACACTTTGATATTGCTACTGCCAGCAAAAAATTGCCCCACTACTGTAAAATTTATTTAAATAATTATAATTAACAGAAAGAGAAATGGTAATAACTACGACGCGAAATGAAAGACGATATTTTCAATAACGTTATCTATGAAAATTAAAATTAAGCAAGTAAAAGCATGGCAGCAACTCCTGCATTTGCTTCTGCTTCGGTTTCTTTAGCGCTTCATTATCTAAAATGAATGTTGAATGTCTGTCAAAAGTCTTTTTTTGTTTTTGTACTCACAGCGCGTTTTGAATCAATTCATTTACAACAAAAACGAAGAAACCAAGCAAGGAAAAGAAAAAATGAAATTAAAAAAAGAAGAAAAATGAAAATCGTAATGCCGGAAAGCGCTTTGTAGTGCTAAAGTGATGAACAAATACACTCACATAAACAAATACAAATCGTACACATGCACAGAGCTAGAGATACAGTGCATTAATACATATGAAGTTGAAAAGAGAAGAGTAGAAAGTATAAAATCTGCTTGATAGGAAAGTAAGCAAGGAAGCAACTAGTCAGCCAAACAGGCAGACAAACAAACAAACAAACAAACAAACAGACAGAAGCAGACAACAAAAACATATAGAAACAGCCAACAACCAAAATAGAGAGATGCCATGCCGTCTATCTCGTAGACAGATAGACGAGTTGCAGATTGATAGTGAATGCGGCTGTTGTGAATGTGAATGCTTCAATTTTCAAAATGCTTTATTTGCATTAAGCGTTTCGTTTTTTTGCAATGCAACATACAACAGCATCAGCATTATCATATGCTATCATCGTCAGAACCAACGTCATAGTCGTCATCAAAGTCTTCAGCAACGTCATAGTCCTCGTAGCTGTGAGCCAGCAAAAATCAGACACACGTTGTTTGAATTGTCATCAACGCACTCTGTCTATCTCTGCCTCTTCTGCCTGTCATTGGATTTTGTGTTTACCTTGCGTTAATGAAGTTGTTTTTATGTAAAATTCACTTGAATTTTTAGCTGCAAGGCAGTAACTACGCAACCAAGCAATAGCAGTAGGAGCTGTTATCCCAGTTGGACTTAGGATCATCAATAAAGTAATCATTGCCTATTTTGGTGCGCTCAGTGATTACTCTTTTCTGTTACAGAACCTTTACATTTGTTTTTTACAGAGCCAATTTTATAGAAAATGTTGAAACTGAATGCGATTGAGGGTAGAACAATCATGTTGGGCCATAATTTTTGACATTTAAAAAAGGCAAAAGAGAGAGAGAGAGAGAGCAAAAGAGAACATGATTGTTACTCGATTACTAGCAATAAGCAGTGTGGCCAACTTTTGTTTTTCAAAATCCGCTAAAATGAAGAATAAAACGCGTATTTTCTTAAAAAAAGCGTTAAATTTTTTTCCTTGTGAAAATGCGAGAAAACTTAATACATTTACACTTTTTCACTGATAAAGGCACACATCTGATACTTCTAGTCAATGAAAATTTTTTCGATTTTTCGAAGATATTTTAAACTAAAAAAACACTCTGAGCGCTAAATCACGCATTTTAATTTTCAAAAATCACTAAAATCAGCGGGAAAAGCGCTGAGTTAGCCGCACTGGCAATAAGCCTCTCTCTTTTTGTTTCTCTATTGCTCGTACTCTAAATATTTTCTTGTAGTTCCTTCTTTTGTATTGTTTTTAAGTTAACCCTTAAATGCATGAGGTCAGCCCCCAGTATGGAGACCAAGCTTCCCCAATGTAAAATCGCTCGCTAAATACGAAATTGGCATTGATGTTCCTAGCAAATGCTCCATTTCCCCGGAAAAGCAGAAAAAGGACGATTTGTGATGTGTACCATATATGGTACACTATGCATTCTACACATATTTGGAATAAAATACAATTTGATGGAATTATTTATTTTTTATTGGAAATCAATGTAAAAGTAAATAAAAATGAATGAAAAATGAATGAAAAGTAATTGAAAATATCAATTTTGGTAGTTTTTAGTGTAAATATAAAAATTATTATTATTTCTAAGTATGATAATCGACGAAACAATTGCGTTTTTCGTTCAAGCAAAGGTGAACATTACACTGCATTCTGCATTTAAAAATGGAACGGTTGTTCACTTGTTTGCCTTCACCACCACATTTTATATTTTTGCACCGAGCTCGTCCGTCAATAACTGAGAGGTGATCCATACCGTCATGTCGCAAATCATTAGTTGGCTGATATTCGTATTGTACTCGAGGGACTGGCAAACATACGTCTGGTCGACTACATTTATTTTTCTTTTGTGTCATGTTTGTCAGCACATGGGATACCTCCAGACGGAATGCCTTTTGGGTTACCGGGATTGAAGTGTTTGCTCTTTTAAAAGGTAGCCATGCATTCACCATGCAAAGGTCGAGTAAATGGTAGAATATTTTGATATCCCAATTTTCGGCTTTTTAATCTAATTTTTAGACGGCCCAAAGAAGAATCCATAAGGTCTACACCGCCCATGTGTATATTGTATTCTTTGATGATTAACGACCTTGTTATCTTTCCAAGATATTGATGTCAACTGCACACCTTGAATGTTAGTTGTGAACTCTGCCGAAAAGCCTCTATTCATTTTCATCATAGCCTTTGGGTCAGGAAGTTTACAATTCCTTATTCGGTTACGATTGATGGTTACAATGCTGTGAATGCCTTGGGTCCGCAGATAAATCAGTAATGGTATGGACGTGTAATAATTATCCATATAGGGGAACTTCACGAATCATATGCACCACAACATTCGCAGATGCCTTCAAATCAGGTTCTCCTGGCCATAAATGATGTTCTTCTCCAGTGTAAATTTCGAACTTGTACATAAAACCGGCTGTATCGCAAAGAGCAAAGAATTTGAATCCCCATTTCTTTGGTTTATTTGGGAGATACTGTTTCATATAATGCCCAACTTTTGTAGAGCACATCTGCTCATCTATCGATAAACGAGGCAGCATGGGAATCGATTGAAAACGTTCGTTGAGGGAATTCACCATTGGTACTCCCTAATCTTCTCAAACCGATTCACTGTCATTACATTACGCACTGCATCAACTCCATTCCACCAATTCCAATAATCTCTCACACAAGGAAGTTTGTGATAAGACATATAATAAATAATGCCAATACCAATACTTATTTCCACACGAATAACAAATATTATCACTTTTTTTCTCACTATTGAAACTCACTTTTGAAATTATGTGCAAAAAGTGCAAAAGGCCACTTCGGTAGCTTACTGACAACTAAAACAAATCACAAGTAAGCTGTAACGGTATTTATCTGAACGGTAATTTTGTCTGTTTCAATTTAAAGCGGACGGCATCATGCTTCAGTTTGATTGACTAGATTATTGCGTGATTAAAAGCATGTACCATGGTATGCATTTAAGGGTTAATAATAAGGGGCCGTTCACACAACGCAATTTTTGTCTCCTCCCAGGTCGTAACGCAACGCAACAAAACATACGTAAACGAAAAACTTAGCATTGATGTTTGTTGTAGAAATTGTAGCGACTTGAATATTTTCCACAAGCACTTATTACTCATTTTGGGAGCAATCCAAATCTGTCCAACTGGCTAATATTATTCGCTCCTACTCAACAACAACAGCTTTGGCAACAAGATAAAACTGACAACAGCGTCAACTGCAGGCAGCAACAGCTATTGCTACTACTACTTGGAAAAAAAAAGTAATTAGTTCGAGCGCTCATCACTCAAGAGATGGCGTTTATTTTCTTTTTACAGCAAGTGCTAGCTGTTGTTGTTTATTTGCATGTACTTACTCTCTTTCTCTCTTCTTACGTCTTTATCTCTTTTCCCTGTGACAAAACAAAATGAAAATTAAAATTGCAGCAAGTAAAAAATGGCAACAGAATGAAGAAAGCAAAGAAAATGAAAATTAAAAAATTAAAATAAATAATACTGCAGCCATTACTGTTGCTGCCATTGCGCCTCTATATAATTGCAATGCCACAGGCTCATTTGAATTGTGCAACTCACAGCGAACCCTACCTAGCTCAACTAACCTTCCTCACACCTCCTCCTCTTGCTTCCCCACATTTTCTCCTGTTGCATTTCCTTATTTTACGACGAGTTTTCATTTATTTATATTAATTTCTGTTTCTCTTTTTTCCATTTATTTTTTTTTTTTTTTTCGGTTTTTTTCTGTATTTTACACTCTCTCAGTAACTTACCTTAAGAAAAAATAATCCACCTGCTGGCAATGTTATTCTATGTGATCCTGGCAGTATTTTCAGCGGTACACCATCTTTATACCATTGTATTGTCGGTGTGGGAGAACCTTCCGCTTTGCAATTAAGTGTCGCTGGCTCATGACGTGGCACTGTTGTGTCTATGGGATGCTCGACTATTCGTGGCGGATGTGAACCTGTACAAATGAGTAGAAAAAAGTAAAACGAAAGGTTAAAATTATAGTATGAGTTGAGTAGAGTTGAAAGGGAAGAAAATATGTATACAAAATTATAAGCTTAATGTGAATTGCAGATGACGCGCATTGCTTGTGTTTGCAATTTCAGTTTTGTTTTTTGTTTTTTTTTTGTCCCACAGTGTTTCATGCACCACATGTTGTTGCATGAATGAATATGCAACTTGCCTACATCCTTCCGTTTGTGCAAATATATACGAAAATATGTGCATGTGTTTGTCTTTCACCTTGAGCGCATAAAATTGTGCAAGGCAGTTTTTTTTTTTTTTGCTTTTGATATTCTTAATATAAAGGTGTGATTGTAAAGAGTTTTCGAATGGTTGTTTACAAGTAACAGAATAATTCTGGATATTTGCAGTTCGCAAATGTCGCAGAGTTAAGAAATTTGTGTACAAAGCAAGAGAACATTTTTTTCACAATTATTATTTAGCGATCAACAGTAGTTGACTTCCAGAGTTAGTGATTATTTCTAAACTTTCCTGATTTAGTTTTCGAATTTCTTTGATTTAACCTCTGTAAATTTTACTTAATACTTAATTAAATCCAATGAAAAACTAAGCCATCCCGGCAAGTGCATACAGAAATTAGCGAGAGAGTAACTCAATAGTCCTACAAAATCAATGCACTAAAAAGAAAGCGATCAAGTCAATACCGAAGTTGACGACCTCGATGACGAAATTTATGGTCACTTCTAAAATTAATTTAATATCTACTGCCTTCAGATAAATTGTCAGGTTTTCTCTGCCTTTTCATTAAGAGTAAATGGACAAATACTCACGGTTGCCACTTTGGTCCTTTTGGACCAAAAGTGGTCCTTTTATTTTCGTTTGGTCCGCTGGTCCTTTTTTTTCTGAATTGGTCCTTTTCCAAAAATATTAAGTAATTAACTTTCATATGTAATGTATGAGTCACTCTGTGACTAAAAAAATGTAATGTTAAAAAAATCAGTGTAAGAAAGTTGTAGTAATGAAAGCAGGCAACACTGTCGATAATTTTGTTTATTTGAATTAGGGAGGGCAGGCCCTTCCCGAAAAACGGATTTTTGGCATTAAAATGTATTCAATAAATAGTAAAATAACAAATAAAAGAAATTAAATGGATACATGACGCACTAAATTCGGTGGCCATTTTGGTTCTTTTTCGCGCGAATTTTTTACTTTTTTTAAATGTGATTTGAATACAAATACCTAGACCTTTTAATTTGCGCGACACAAGTGCAATTTATGCATTCATTTATAGTCATATCTTTTTTTTGTTATTTTTACTATTTTTAGAGAAAATTTTAGCGACAAGAACCCGAACCGGGAGAGGGCGGCACGCCCCAATTCATATTAACAAAATTTGAGTCAAAAAGTGATTTTTAATCCCAATCAGAAGTGTAATCTGAACATTTACCAATAATTTGAAAACAATAGAATAACTTTTTTTCAATACGCCTGCCTAATTGAATCCGCCTTGATGGCAATGGCTTCGATCCAACTTTTTTTTCGATCTACTTAGTCCTTTTGAAAACAATCTCGCGCGTTGTGCTTTTATTGGCCAGAAAACTGAAAACTTCTCTTCTTCAATCAGTCTCAAGCAACTTTGTCTTTGTACAATTTAGTTGGTGCGCTCATTTATTGATTAAATCCACTCAAAATTCGCCGAAGTCACACCAAATCGTTGCATGCTTCTGATAAAGATGTAAACACAGACCCGGTCAATGAAAGAGCATCTAAGTTGCTGACGAAATCTACTTTGGTTTCGATACTACTGAGTAGTAAAGATTTAGCAACGCCATTCTGTTGAGGAGTATATGGCACTGTTTTTTGGTTTTGAATACCGTTTTTTTCTAAATTTCGGGGCTTTCAAGACACATCTTCTTTTTTCTTTGATATCTGATTTCAAAAATGACTTTACATTTGTATTCATCTATAAAAGAATATACTTTCTGCCCTGTTATTTTTTGATTTGTCCACATACTTGATTTATTTATCGTGTCCCAAAAATGTTCTTCTTTGTATCTGAATTGCTAACCATTTTTTTGTTGTTGTTTTTGGTATTGTTTGATGTGATATATGTATGTATTCTATAGCAATCGCTAAAAAAATATTATAAAATTGTTATACACATTTTACAATGTGCTATATTTACTTGTTAAATAAACCAAATAATTAAAAAAAAATTTGGTCCGTTTTTTTCCATTTTGGTCCTTTTTGCTTTTGTTTTTGGCCCCAACAAAAATTTTGGTGTGGCAACCGTGCAAACACTTTGAAATAAATTGCAAATTTGAAAAAATAAGAGACATATGAATGAACGTGATTTTGGCCTATGTCTCTCTCTCTCTCTCTCTCTCTCTCTCTCTGTTATTCATTTGTACTTTAAAATCCTCGTTCTGAGAGTGAATGAATAAATATTCTAAAGCAAATTAGAAATTTTGAAAAAAGTATACGACCTATGCTTAAACTACAAGCAAAAGAGATGTACAAATTAGCAAGCTCTCTCTTGACCTCTCTCTTTCTCTCTTAAATCAACTTGTCGCAAAATAGGATAGAAGAAAGCCCTGAATTTGCTCAAAAATCGCTGAACCCAGTATAGAGAACATATGAAAGAGTGCACACATACAGTCTTATCAGCTGCGGGCAAAATAACTATCCTACGAATAGCCTTAAATTAGTTCGATTCTGTGTCAAAAATATGAGAAAAAGCTCAAATAAATGCCAGTATTCAACCGTTAGACATGTCATTAACAGATCCCAACATTTGAAAGGAAGAAAGCTTACGAAAAACCCCCTAAATTGACAACGTAAGGCACAAAGTTTGCAGTTTTGTTAAACTCACATGGCATAGAAGAAAGAATGGCAGTACGTAATTTTCTCAGATGAAAAAAATTTAATTTTAACCGACCCGATGGATACAATTATTATTTCCATGATCTTGGAAGAGAGGAATGGTTTTTGGATCGCCATCATAGTCGAGAAGGCGGAGTCATGGTGGGGGCTCAATATTCTATTTTGGGACTATCGAACTGGAGTCAGTCCGCTAAAATGACAACATTGAGCTACCAGGACCTTTGCCATGGACTTATCAACAGGACAATGCCCCCATTCACACCGCATGAATCGTTAGGACCTGGAAAACATAGAAACAAAACTCTCAATTCTGATTAAAGGTTTAATTCTGTGGCAATAAGGAATAACAGCTAAACTCAAAAGTCGAATAAAAACCTGCTGCGTATTTTATATTATAAATCCCAAAATGTTGAAAGATTTCAAAAAATTTTTGCAATTTAGCAGTCTCCATAGTTTTTTATTAATTAAACTCCAATAATTATTTAAGAACTTTCAATATTTTGGGTTTTATAATGAAAAATACGCAACAGGTTTTTAGTCGACTTTTGAGTTTAGCTGTTATTCCTTATTGCCACAGAATTATGCATAAGTAACGGAACGTAATGTAGCGGAACGTAGAAATCTATCAAAGATAGAACTCTACGTTGCGTTACGATTTCGGTAATTACTTACAACGTTACGTTCCGTTCCCTTACTTATGCCTAATTGAAGACTATATCCAAATAAAAAATCTAGCTATGGATAGCTAAGAATTTGAATTTTTTATACATAATATTTAATTACTTAAAACAAATTGATAAAAATCTCATTCAAGAACAAATAATTTTAGGAGCTCAAACTTTCTCACTTCATACAAAAATTTGTGAGCTAGAGGGTTAAGAGTTATTAATTAGGAGGTACTGGACGAAGGCATAGCTAAGCCTTTCAGAACGGCCGAAAGGGAAGTCGAAGCGCCGCGCGACTGTTTTAGCCTGACTAAAACTGGTCTATATCTTCGAAAGTTCGCTGCGTTCTCTGAAATTTTTACAAAATACTTTCGAAATGTAATACTTTCAAATAGCACACTTTTTTAAAAATCGACTTCTCTAAACCAGTAAATTGCAAAGCCTGTTTGAGAATAGATGAAGATTTTAAAACCCAAAATATGAAATATTTCTTAAGTTAAACGTTTTACATCACGGCCATTCCAAAGTAACGGAGAGGACAAGGGGACTCTTATAATGATATTGATCTCATACAAGGGTATGATATTTTCCTTTGAAACTAGGGGGTTTTTGAGGGTCCGATAACAAGTTCTTACTACCAAAGTTTCGTTAAAAAAATAATGAGTCCGTCTAAGTTATACATCAACAAAGTGGGTAACGGAGAGGACGCGTACGATATGGGAAATCTTTATTTTCAATTTAAAGTCCCAAATTCTGCGAATGCCAGCGAGCTGTAGAGTAGAGTTTTTTTTGGCTTTTCATGGACCTTTGTAACTTACGAAAATCTTAATGGTCTCGTTGAAAAATAATTACATAATGAGAAAAAACTGAATTGTGTATTAACGAATACAAGGCTGAAGTGAAATTTCTTGTGAACTAAACGAAACACAAGCAAATAACAAGCAAATGAAATTTTTCAATCGCTAAATTTTTTACTTCATTGGCTTGTGTTTTTTTAATTTAATTTGCTTGTGTTGCGTTTAGTTCACAAGAAGTTTCTCTTCTGCCTTGTGTTTGTAATACACAACTAATTTTTTTTGGATTGATTCTAGAACAAAAATTGCAACTCTGTACCGGTAATTTCGATGACAATTGTAGCGAACTCTTTTTGTGTGCGACATCTTCATGTAATTCCTTGAACATTTGCGCCATCTGTATGTGAAATGTATAACTGTCATAAACTTTAAGATGGCGACGCTACACATTATTCTTTCTGCCATAGGCGTGTGTGTGTATGTGTGTAATTAATATGTTATATTGAATTAAAACTATTTATGAATCGTTTATTATATAGTTTGATCGTGAATTCAGTTACGGAATATTAATATTTAGCCCCTCATGCACATTGCTCGACAAAATTATGTCGCATTGCAAACTTACGCGCGACGTCACATCCGGTTGGTTTTACTCTAGGACAAGAGAAAAGAAGTTTCACTTAAAAAAAAACATGGGAAAAGTAACGGAGAGGACAAGTACAATCGCTCTCTTACATTTTTATCTTATATCGAGAATCGACTCAGCAAATGTTTAATATCTGAAAATTGTAAATATTTTTAAGTAATTACATAAGTAAATAAAATTAATAGATATTTCTTTAAAGCAAAGTAAATTCATATGAATTTTACCAGTTTGGTGCACATCCAACTGCATCTTTAATGCATACATACCAATGAACAGGTATTTAAACTAAAGGGAAAGATTCAAGATAACTCATGGATAACTCATAACTCAAGTTATGGCAACCGTATGCTCTCAAAGGAGGGGCATAACAAGGAATCCCACATATCAACTCGAGGATTTGGAGTTTGCAGACTATATATATCTGTTCTCGCACAAGCTCAGCGACATGCAAGCGAATACTGATCATCTAATCAGAGCATCACGCAACGTGGGCCTCGAGAAAAACATCAAGAAGACCAAAGCCATGCGAATTAACAACTTCAGCGACCAGAAAACACTTGGAGACGTTCAATACATCTAGAATACTGACATGATTTGCGTTGGCGAAATTGCTCTCACACTTCGGCCAAATGACATTGTTCGTCAATAGTTTGTACGCCACACGAAGTAACTTATTGTGTACGTGTGACAGCATTGCGTCGGCAGTGAATGTGAATAGGAAAATCAAAGTTGCCCCACACTGTTCTAAACTTTAGTATTATTATTTTTAAATTGAGGCTGCATCATTTATAAAGTTAAACGAAAATAGTTTGTAAAACATCTGCTAATAAAAAAAGAAAACAAAAGCATGAGAACGCGGTTCTGTACATTTAATAAAAAAATTCATCAATTTGAAATTCTTTTTTATTTATACATATAACTTTATTAGCAATACAACAATTGTCGAACTATCAAAGAAGAAAAGGTCTTAATGGCTCGAAAGTAGGAGCAGCTAGTAAAAAAATTAACACACTAAAAAAGTTAACACAAGTTTGAAGCTTCAATGTCATCGTCATTATTTCAGACAATTTCTTTGTATTTTTATGAGCGCAAATTTGCATATAATAAAAGTAAAAGTTTAATACAACAAACAAGAAATAAAGAAGAAGCAGTAGAGAAAAAGAACATAATTTCTTCTTTTTTTTTTTAACTGTCACAATTGCTTAAAATGTCACACATAAATTTAGTAAGTACAGGGTGACAATCGTAAAGTGACGCACACATTTCAGCAGTTATTTTCAAAAGGACGTACTTCCATTAAGTACAATTAAGTGTTAACATTGCTGAATATATAAGCATTCATTTGAACCCCACCTCATTCAATACAACCTCCTTTAGCCTGCACACATGCCTTCAATCGATCCGGAAATCGTAGGACTGTTCGCCGCAGGACTTCCTGATCAATTTCAGTCCAAACTTTCTCTAATGAATTTGTCAGCGACTCCAGACTGTGGTGTTGAGATGCACAAGCCTTTCTCTCTAAAATACTCCAAATAGAGTAGTCCATTGGATTCAAGTCTGGGGAGTATGGTGCCCATTCTTGAGATGTTATGAATCCAGAAAAATTGTCTTTTATCCATGTTTGCGTTAATTTTGCCATGTGGGAAGGTGCAGAATCTTGCTGGAAAGTCCAGTTTTCATTTCCAAATGTATCTTGGGCCCAGGGAAGAACATGTTCATTTAAAATGCTCCGATAAACAACCTGGTCAATTTTAACACCCTCTTCAACGAATATTAGAGGGGTTCTGGCATTAGCGGAAACTCCAGCCCATACCATAACGGAAGCTGGCTTTTGAACTCGGCCAACAGTCCTATTTTGTTGCGATGATGATGTTAGCCACATTCGGTCATTTTGCGCATTGAAATGTTGTTCAACCGTGAAAATTTTTTCATCTGTAAACAATATATTTTCAACATTTTTTAACACGGAGGAGCGTAGCAACGCCTTGCATATTTGCAGTCGCAAATCTTTCTTTTTTGTGTCAGATCTTGAGCTTTTCGGAGCTTGTACGGCTTAAGATTAAGCTTTAATTTGCAATGATTCGCACTGTTTCACGGTTTACTCCCACTTCCTTAGCGATTTTTCTCATTGAGCGCCTTGGATTTCGCTTGATTCGTTTACGAATTTTTTCTGTTAAACCAGTAGAGGCAACTGTTGAAAATTTTCCCCGGTCTCTATCTCCAAAACCCCCAGTTTCATTATATCGAATAATAGCTCGGTCTACCGTACGACTTGACAAATTTAAAGCCTTTGCAAGTTGACGTCTACTATAATTTGCCAAATGAAATTTCATAATTTCACGACGAATATTTTCCTTGTCCATTTTTATGGAAATTTCAAAATGTAATAACAAAAATTCAAATGAAATTAAAAGCAAAGCCAATGATGAATGAATTTGCTTTTTAAATTAAAGTAACAGTAAATAGCAAAGCTTGCTGCAGAGTATTAAACTTGCGTCACTTTACAATTGTCACCCTGTATATAGCTCCCTTCAAATTGCTTGCCGGGTTCTAGCTTACAGCACCAACGTCAATGTTTGCCGTGAGTTGTAGTGGTATAGAATAGTTAGTTACTTTGTGTATACTTTACATGTAAAACAAACTTAAGCGTGTCAGTTGTATTTCTGCTTCCACAGAGCTTCTTCTTTCTTTATTTTTTATTTTTTTTTTGTAAAAGTTGTAGCTGAAATGGCCCAAAAACTTTAAACGTTAATAGGCCTGCATGCTTACATTAACAAACTCGCACACAACGACGTTACACACATACATACATACATACAAATACTTTGCGTTAAGTTGTGAAAAATATATAACGACGATCATTGTATGGAAAGTAAATGGCAGTGTGAGAAAGAGAGTAAGAGCTTGGCATGAATTTAATACAAAATTGCATGCAACATAAAAGTAGCATGCAATACAAAATAAAACAAAGCAACAGCAAAAGAAAAGAATTGTAAATAAGTAAATAAGTAAAAGAAAGAAAGGCACAAAAAAAATGAAAAGGACATGCAAAAGAACTTAAGGCGTTAGTTTCCACATTGTTGTTGCTGTTGTTGTCCTTGTTGCTATATACTCCAATGAACTATGTATTGTTGTTTCTTAAGCTTTTGTAATGCAAATTGCTCAACAAGGCTTCAAAAACAACAGCAACAGTCCACCGAAGAAAATTACATAAAAAATATAAGCAACAAAAGGTAAAGTTTTCTTCTTTTTTTTTGTTTCAGATCATACTCGCACGCTACGAAAAAAAAAACCGAAAAACAAATGAAAACATTGAAAGAAAATTCAAGCAATAAAAACTGTGAGAAGAAAAAAGTTTTACTCTTCACCAAGTATGAAAGGAAGTTGGCATAATTTACAGGCCGCCGCTGCTGCCGCCAACCAGCAACAATGGCGCATGACATGCAAGAACTGAAGAAGTTTGGTAGCTCGCTCGCTCATTGTCGTTGTCGTTTTTAATTACGTACACAATTAATTTATTACAAGCACATGAAATTATGTTATGCACACATACATATGTATGTATATTCGAAGAAATTTATGCCAAGAAGAAGGATATTATCCTCCATGTGAATTGTTCTTAAAATTAAAATTAAAAAAGGTTGTCGTTAAAGCATTAAGCGTTTATTATGTGCTGCTCATTTATAACGAGGTTAACCAAAAGCAACCAATTTGATTCTTATTAACTCACTGAGCTCACGCGTAATCATTTTCTATAGTTTATGCTGGATTTTGTGAATATAAAGGAAAGAGGAAAATGTTAAAGAAACGGAAAGGGTAATATTGGGAGTATGAATGTATAAACTCATCTTTTTTTTCGTAATTTGAACATTTATTGTGAAAAAGTGATTATAAATTTATTCTTTAAAGTATTGTCCATCGTTAGTCACAACCTTTTCCCATCTTTCTGGTAGCATACGGATTCCGCGTCGAAAGAACTCCTCATCTTTTGAGGCTATCCACGAATCGACCCATTTTTTGAGTTCTTCGAAAGAACGGAAGTGCTGTTCAGCCAGGCCATGTGCCATCGATCGGAACAAGTGGTAATCAGAAGGAGCAATGTCTGGAGAATACGGCGGGTGGGGTAGCACTTCCCATTTCAGCGTTTCCAAGTATGTTTTTACTTGCCTTGCAACATGCTGCCCAGCATTGTCGTGCTGAAGAATAACTTCGTCGTGTCTATTCTCATATTCTCTTATCCTCTTATCCTTTATTGCTCGGCTCAAACGCATCAATTGTAGTCGGTAGCGGTCGCCAGTGATAGTTTCATTCGGTTTCAATAGCTCATAATACACGACACCTTTCATATATATATATTTCACCAAATACACAGCATGAGCTTGGATCCATGGATGTTCGGCTTTGCCGTTGATGTTGATGCATGTCCGGGCGGTCCCCATGATTTTTTACGCTTTGGGTTATCGTAATGTATCCACTTTTCATCGCCAGTCACAATACGATGCAGAAAACCCTTTCTTTTCTGTCGTTCAATCAGCAGTTCACATGTGAAAAATCGTCGTTCGACATCTCTCGGCTTCAATTCGTACGGCACCCAATTTCCTTGCTTGATTGATCAACTCCTAAAGATTCTGCAAGTTCTTGTTGCGTTTGACATGAATCTTCTTCGAGTAATGCCTTCAATTCTTCATCTTCGAACTTTTTCGTTCCCTGTCTTCAACATCAAAATCACCACTTTTGGAACGGGCATACCACACCTGACACATTCTAACGTCTCTAGCACAGTCAGGATAAGCTTCAGTGAGTAAACGATGTGCTTCAGTTGCGTTTTTCTTTAAATGGAAGAAGCAAATTAAAACTTCCCGCAAATTATGTTTTGTTGGCACGAAATCCGACATTTTCAGCTATAGTAAAACACTTTTGTAAAATTATGAAAATTATTTGACAGATCAATTCTTATAGTATTTTTGGCGCTCTTCGAGATAGAATAGCAGTCAATGTCAACAAAATGGCGTGTATGATAGATATGAAGTTAGTCACAATTACGAGTTTATACATTCATACTCCCAATAAATATATAAAAACTAGGTTTTATAGTACAAAAATTGCAACAATAAAAAACACCTGCAAAATAACTGAGCAGATGAGCCTGAGTAAAAATTCAATCGAATAACAGAAAAAATTCAATCTGACACTGATTTACTCATCCGTTTAGCATGTAGTAGCTGTTGTTATTTTAGCACGGACTTCTCTCATCTTTAAAAATTTGTTATAGATTTCTCCCTCAGCATTGAGTATTTAGCCACTCCCACAGCAATAGGCAAATTACAACAATAAAATTCACAAGCACAAAAAAATGCTCTCTTGAGTTAAGTCTCTTTCTTGGCAAGATAAACTTCTTGACCTCTTCTAATCATAAAACGCTTTGTAGTGCCTTATGTGTATCTTAAGACTGTTCACTATAGTTATAAGTCTACATAGAAGAGTTGTAAATGGTTATTGCAATTTCGAGCTGCATTCATTGAAGTTACTGCAAGCGAATTACGTTTTCTGATTACAGTCTTTGATTTTATTTGGGACTTATGACTTTCAAAAATTAAGTCACCAGTCTTTTTGAAGTCAATGACTGCTCATTGATTACACTGTTCAACAGCCAAAAATGAGCAGAGACGGGACAAGTGTACTTAGGGTAATGGGGGATCGCTGAGTCCGACTCCGTGGTCCGTTTTGCTGTGCTATGTCACAATTTTTTTGTTATTGACATTATACTTTTTAAAATTGAGAAAAACAAAAAATTAAAAATGCAGTTCATATTTTTTTTCATCAAAACATCCATTTTTTCAATAAAAATTTTTTTAGATTTTTTTTTTGTTTTTTAACTTTAAAAATTTTTTTTTTAATTAATCTATTTTGTCGGAATTTTTTTTCATCCTTGTTATCATCGTTCACTTTTATCTCGTTGTTAGCTTAACCCAGTAATGCCTGTCGGTGCCATATGGCACCTTGTCGCTGAGCCGTTCCTGAGCCAGTTTCAAAAACAATTTTTTTCTCAAGTTACTTTCTTTGAACTTGAACAATTAAATCCTAAGAATTTCTTTGTGTATACCTACAAATAAATTTATATATTGCTGTTTCCTTTTTGACACGTTCACGTATTCATTTTTGAACACATTGTAGATAAATATATAATATAAAATAAAAAACGTTAGTACATATGAACATAGTTTTTGACAAGAGAAAGATTTATTTATCAATTTTAGATTTTATTTATAATTTGTCCGAAGATGTTTTATTTTAGGGTCATACACGCTGGATTCCATTTTTGCACACATCGCTATTCTCAAAACACTAATCGGAAACAAATAGTTTGTACAAAAATAAAACCGATGACAGCCTACTCCAAGCTTGCTTCGAAATTTGACAACAAAATCTAAATGAATTTTTAGGATTTAATTGTTCAAGAACACATTAAAATAAAGTCAAACTTTTATACTGCTCTGCCTTTGAACGTTGCAACGGCATTTTTCAGCGAAGACGAAGGCATAGTTGTGGAGACGTAGCTTTGCAAACGCAGTGGCTTTTAAACATTCTAAAAACGGTACAACTTATGCTGTTGTTGTCGCTCTCTTCTCTAATTACGTACTGAACATCATATTTAAGTACGCCGATCGCATTCTTACTTACATATCGTCGCCAGAAAATTGATTTGCGTATGTTTATACGTATTCGTATACGATATGCGTAAAGAGTTTAAAGCTCATTTTGCACTTAAGTATATGTTTGGGCATCATTGCTTTGACCCATTAAGGACGAGCGGGAACTAAAGTAGATAGATCAAAAAGTAATTTGAGAAAACAAATTTTTTTTGAACCTGGCTCAGCGACAAGGTGCCATATGGCACCGCTAGGCATTACTGGGTTAAGCTAACAACGAGATAAAAGTGAGCGATGATAACGAGGATGAAAAAAGCTACGAAAAAATAAATAAATTAAAAATTAAAAAAATTAAAAAAAAAAATTTTAAAGTTAAGAAATAAAAAAAAAGCAAAAATATTTTTTGTAAAAATGTTTTGATGAAAAAAAATATGAACTGCATTTTTAATTTTTTTTTTTTTTTGAAGTGAAGCTTCTTTTCTCTTGTCCTAGAGTAAAACCAACCGGATGTGACATCGCGCGTAAGTTTGCAATGCGACATAATTTTGTCGAGCAATGTGCATGAGGGGCTAAATATCAATATTCCGTAACTGAATTCACGAGCAAACTATATAATAAACGATTCATAAATAGTTTTAATTCAATATAGCATGTTAATTACACACATACACACGCCTATGGCAGAAAGAACAATGTGTAACGTCGTCATCTTAAAGTTTATGGCAGTTATACAATTCACACACAGATGGCGCAAATGTCCAAGGAACTACATGAAGATGCCGCACACAAAAAAGAGTTCGTCTACAATTGCCATCGACATTACCGGTACAGAGTTGCAATTTTTGTTCTAGAATTAATCCCAAAAAAAAAAATTGGTTGTGTATTAACGAACACAAGGCAGAAGTGAAACTTCAAGCAAATGAAATTAAAAAACACAAGCCAATGAAGTAAAAAATTTAGCGATTGAAAAATTTCATTTACTTGTTATTTGCTTGTGTTTCGTTTAGTTCACAAGAAGTTTCACTTCTGCCTTGTGTTCGTTAATACACAATTTAGTTTTTAATTTTAAAAATGTCAATAAAAATTGTGTCATTTTTTTTTTTTCGATTTTAAAAATGTTGATGTCAATAAAAATTATGTCATAGTAGAGCAAAACGGACCACGGATTCGGACTCAGCGACCCCCCATTACCCTAAGTACGTTTGTCCCGTCTTTGCTCGTTTTCTAAAGTTTCCATTTGTAGCAATCAATTGGAGACTTCAAGGCAAATAAGTCACAATCACTCACATGACTTTACATTATATTTGGAGTCGCAGGCATGACTTAATTGTATGGTCTCTATAAGACATATGTATGATCGCATAATTTGAAGATGCCATTTATTATAATTGAGTATTTTTGATAGTAATTTTACTTCACTGAGTAAAAAAGCTGAGTAAAGCAGCACGACACTTACGTACATATTTAAAATGCTTAAAATATTTTACTAAAATTCTTTAAAGTTCATTAAATTTCAGACAATATAACAATATAACAATTTCCCTTTATAACTCATACTTATACACCTCTCAATAACTCTATACTCCTAAATTTGATTTTAATTACGCACTACTAAACTATTGTACAATACTGCACATTTTTCGTGTTTGCATAGCAAGTAGCATTTTAAATTTGCATAAATTGCTAACAAAAGAGAATTTCTTTGCACAAAAATTAGAAAGAAAAAATATGCAATGAAAAACAGAACAGAAAAGAACGAAATGAGAATGTTAGTCAAGAAGCGCATGTGGTAAAAGACCATAGCATAAATGCATAGTAGCATAGTAGCATATATATAGCAAGTAGTTAAGAAAAAAAGGTAGTAGGTAAATTTTATATAACAAACAAAACATTTGCAACAATTTCCTTTTAACATTTTTTGCAACTACTTCGTTTTTTTTGTTTTTTTTTTTTGTTGTTGTGTATGTGCTTATTGTTGTGTTGTTGCGTAATCATATACATTTGCATCCTGTACATATAGTAATATAAACATACCTATGCATATATATTTGCATGTGTGCTCGTATGTCTGTAGTATGTATGTGTGTACTTTGGCATGCAGCATTTTACGCCAAGAGGCAAATGACCATACATCCATCAAAAGAACAGCAGCAGCAACAACAACAACAACAACAACAGCAATAATAATGGCTGTGTGCCACAACACAACAAAAAACAATTTCAATTATGCTTGTTGTTGTCGTATACAAACATAGGTACATAGATACATACATACAAAAGTGTATACATATGTATGTAAATGAAACTTTATTGCTGA
Organism: Toxonevra muliebris; assembly: GCA_963691655.1. Classification (NCBI taxonomy): domain Eukaryota; kingdom Metazoa; phylum Arthropoda; class Insecta; order Diptera; family Pallopteridae; genus Toxonevra; species Toxonevra muliebris. The sequence goes on from OY829329.1 coordinate 50,409,471, forward strand.
CACACATATTGCAGAAATATGCAACAACAGCAACAATGGAGTAGAAGTAGCTACATATAAAGTTGCAAAAATCACCTCAGGAGCATTTCTCCTATTTTGCCTTTATTCCCAGTTGCACAAACAGTGAGTACTCCTCAAACGATTAATGATTTCATTACTCAAAAAGGAAGGATAAACGAGCAACTCCAATACAGTAACAACAACATTTTTGAATTTCACTAACACAATTTCATAATTTTATATAGTCAATTTTTAGAAATAATGATAAACAAAGACAGCCTGATGGAGTAGTTCAAGTTTGAATAACTTACTCTCTCTTGCCCAGTTAACCCTTTACGGTAAGTAGGTTAAAACCTGCCCCGCATACTTTTTATGCATAGTGTGATATATTTTAACCAACCTTGAAAAATTGAAATTACTTATAGTCACACAGTTTAATATTTTATTTAATTTCTCATTCTGCTTATAACGATATAAACCAAATTTCTGTGTAACTGGTGTTTTTATTTTCTTTAAAATCGTGTGCATCAAAGAGTTAAAAATCAGTAACTGGTACTAGAATCATTGCAAGAGTAAAAGAAACAAAATTCAATTATAATAAATTTGCTTGTGTGGCTCAGTTGGTAAGCGCGTTGTTTAATATTCGCGTTGCGAAATTTTTCGAGCACAGGTTCGAGTCTGGAAAAAGTCAACTCAAGAAAATAATAGAATTATAACACGATAATTGAAACAATAAAAAAAAATTAAAAACAAATGGACAAAAATGAATATAACATTAAAAAATAAAATTAAAACAAAAAAATAAAAAAATGTTGTGGGATTTGAACCTAGGCATAGTGATGATTCGATACAAGTAAGTACTCGATACTTTTCATTCGATTCAAGTACTTTTTTTACTCGATACTATACCATAAGTATTTTACTTGGTATGGGGAAAAAGGGTCAGTATCGGATACTCGATACTTTTGGAAAAAATTTATTTAAAAAACTGAAATATTGCTATACAATATTTAAAATTGAGGATCGTTGTACAATATTTTACAGCAATCAATAATATATTTCAAAGTGTTACTCCAGAATTATTCAATATCCATATTCAAAATATTTCAGTCCATATTACAATATTCCAATGTATGAAAATATAGTTAAATATTCAATGTAGATAAATATCGCCAGCCATGCATGTAGAACATAATGTTTATTGAAACTTTTTTATTAAAATAAAATATTTTTAACAAGCTTTAATCTGTTGATTAGTTTTCCTTCTATTACAATATATTATTTTAGCGATTTGCTAATATCATATACATAAGTTAACTTAATTTCTATATGATTCATATATTTCCAGTGGAAATATCTCAAAACCATGATGTATAGCCTAAAAACTCGTGTTGAGCAGTTTAAACTGTAGTCTCAACCATGTGGTAACACAGTGGGCCGTTCTGGTCTGAGTGTTCTCCTCGACAGCCACTTAAAAAAGTGTAATTTGTCTCTTTTAACGAGTATTCGATACAAGTACATATTCGATACTTTTTTCCGATATTTTCGATAGCATCGATACTTTTATTCGATACAAGTAATGAGTAAAAGTATCGATACTTTTATTCGATACAAGTAATGAGTAATAGTATCGATACTATGTGGGTAATGAATCAACACTACCTAGGCACACACAATTGCTTGCGTGCTTACTGGCGGTTTAGACAATTAGTCTATGGGGTCATGAATTTTGTAAAGAAATATTTTGGAGTTTTGTTTTTCTATGAGATGCAAGTGAGTTCATGCTCGTAATCGTGTCCTCCTTTATTACTCCTTTTGAAGGCTAAAACGAGTACTCCATGCCCTAGGACATGCAATGTTAAAAAGGAGTACAAAATGCAAAAGCTCTGGAGCAATAGGGAGTAATCGATTGCTCGCTTTGGAGCGTTCAATGATTAGTCTTACGATCATTCAAAGTTCAACTGGGTTATGCATGAATAATACTCATACACATATATAAACACTTACGCATACATTCTCACACATACATACGTATACACATATTTTAAACAACAGCTGCAAGATATGAAAAAAAAAATTTTAATGCAAATTTTGCACTTTATACAACTACATATATATACATACATAGTAATGTAATTTATGTAATTTTATATATTCCCATATTGTATATTATTATCCTTAGGCTATAATCGATTTTAATTGAGCCAATATAGTTATAAAAAACAAGATTTGTGCGCTATACTCGGTCTTTGACTTGATTCATTTATAGCATCATTTAGTGGCATCTATGTTTACTACTAATATTACAGATATGCTTCATCTATAAATCTATGACAGTTTGCATAGAATTATTATTGAATTTTCCCTTAACCCTTGCGGTACCGTAAGGAAACCAGAGGAGATAGCACAGACATTTTGCGCCTCAGAAAACCTGAACTTTTATGGGTCACCGGTGACCCTGTGGCTTTCAATGGGATTTCTGTTACGAAGTTTTTCTGTTCATTTTTATTAGATATTTTTTTTATGGATAGACAAAGTAACCTAGTATTAATTTTTCACTTAACCCTTTCTTGACCGTAAATAAATTTTATTGAGTAAATAGTTTTTCCCACAATGTATTACAGATTTGGTTTATCCAAATAAACTTTGTAAAAATTGTGAGCGATAGAAAATTAACAAAAAAAAATTTTTCATTTTCATTCGCTAGAGTACCATTTTTAAAAAAAATTTGTAAATTTTTTTAATTCAAATTAAAAAATCATCAATTCTCTTTCCGAAACCCCTAAATTTATATTAATTGACTGCATAGTTTTTAAAAAATCTCATAAATTAATTTAGCGACATCGGTTTACCATGGTATCGAAAGGTTTAATTCAAAGCATATAAGCTATTATTTCCTTTAAAATTGGTTGCTGAAAGAGTAGTAAGTGTTTTAGCAGGGCCGCCGAGAGAAAATTTGAGCCCGGTGGTGATAAACTTTGGGTTAAGGATGTAGTCTGGTGTTCGAGTTTCAAAAAATCGATTATTTTTTTTTAATATATTTCAAAAGTACAATAATTTGAGAGCGTGCTGTTTCAGACCATAATTCAAAATAATAACGAAGTTATAGCACATAGTCGAGAGTTTTAAAGCGTTTTTCTCAAAACAACTTATTTTTGTTTCGTCCAAGGGTCTTAAAGAATACAATTGGGCTGAAATTTTAATATGTTAAACTACACGCCAATGGCTCTCGCAGGTAACAGAATTATTTATTTTTAATCATTTCCTATTTTTTACCCCATTTTTCAATAAAAAACAAAGAGATTTTTGAAACATTTTTTAGAAGTCCGCCATTTTGTTATTTTTGAATAAAAATGTTTAAATCTATTACATGCCAGTATGACATGCCCACAGAACAGTACTTTATTTAAATTTTTTGTTTCTGATGACTTCAACTATCGTAATCACCCGAGTCCCGCTCCTTTTTTTTAGATGTCAACTTTCGACGTAAAAAACACTGTAAAAAAAAATATCGTAAAATAAATTCCAAAAACTTTTTTTTTTGTGCAATGAAAGAAGCCAGTAATAACATATAAAAAATTTAAATGATTGTATTTTATTTTGTTATAAAAAAAAATTCCCGAAAATTAGGCCGGACTACATTCTTAAATTTTTCTTACCTGAAATAACCCAAAAGAAAGTTAGAACAAAACTCGGCCAGTATTAAAACTTACTCAATTTTATTACAAATTTACGCATTTTTTAGTTTTAGCACTTTTGACTGGTTTTCTCTTTCCTTTTTTTTTTATTATAAAAAATCAAAAATTCAATTAACTCAGTTGTAATTTTTAGTATAGTGTTTTATTCCTTGTCACATATTTGTAGGTATTCCTTTCAAGTTTCCTTTTTCAAACTTTTCGTAAAACGTTATTTCGTACTACTAAATCGTCCAACCGTCATTTGGCTCTGAAATCGTCCAAATGACGTAGCGGTCGTCCATCTGGCAACGATGATTATAGTATATTCTTATGGCGGCTAAAAATTTGATTTTGGTGGACAAAATCGATTATGGCTGAAAATTGAATTTTCATCATAGAATAATTGTCAAATGAAAATCTGATTTTCAGCCGTTTTTCAACGAAAAACGTTTTTTGGCTATGATTTTTCGTTATGCAACTCTATGTTTCTGAGAGAATTGAGAGCATGCTACTACAATATTCCATCTATTATAATATTTAGTACTTGTTTTTTTGGTTTTTGCCACACATGATGACATTAGTTATTAGTAAAAAGTGTGTGAGAAGTAAATGGTCTCAAAAAAATTAAAATTAAAATTGACAGATGAAAAATCCGTCTGCCGTCTGAACGACTTTTCTGAAAATCGAGTTTTGCGTAACGAAAATCGATTATCAATTTCTATGTGAACACACTATTAGCTACGGAAGTTATGCTAAAATTGTAATAACAACAAATTGACGCATTGAGCGTGAGATTAGTTCTACCTCACTGCTCCACATTAATTGCATTTATTAACTTACGTTCATGTATTAAAACCTTGACCAGCTAAGATGTGTACTAAATTTAAACCATTTTTATATTTAATTTAAAATATTTTCGGGAGCTTTTTTTTTTGTCTCATGCTACGAAAACCCAAGTTGAAAAACAAACTTTATAAAATTTTTTACACAATGTTTACATTGCAAGTCAACGTAAAACAAAATAAAGTAAAGGAAAAACAATAAAAACCGAAGTTAATGTGTTGATTTTCAATGAAAATTGTTTTATTTTTAGAATAAGGAAAACAAGCCAAACAAGCAAAAAAAAGAAAAGAAAAAACAAACATATCGGTGTAAACCCTTTTTTGTGTTGAACATAGCCACAGGACACTCCCAAAAAAAAAAAACTGGAAGAAAAACAATGAAAATGTCCTTGCTATAACAAACGAAAAAACAAATGCTAAAAGTTAAGGACAACAAAAAAAAAAAAAAGAAGCAGTAAACAGGCATGGAAGTAAGCAGTATTCAGGCATAGAAGCCAACTACAGACAGGATGTAAGGCGATAACAGGAGAGGAACACGAATTGGTTGTGGCTTTAAACGCGTCGAAGCCCAAAGCTAAAAAACATTGAAACTAGAAATTAAAACATAGGAAGCAGAAAAAGTAGAAGAAGAGTTGAAAAGTTGTTTATTTTTTGCATACACACATATACATAAGCATATATTTATATATATATATATATATATGTGTTCTTGTTATTTTTGACCCTGTCTTTTGTTTGCTTTTAAATTTCTATGTTATCCGCTTTTGCTACTCTGCTGCTGGCATGTTTTGGGGTCACATGTTTAGGAGTAATATTACTTGCTAGTAACTGCAACCAGCAGCTACCAACAACAACACCTTGAATAAATAACAAATAAGGGTCATTCACCCACACCTTACTCTACACATATGTAACTAACTGTGGGTTGCTCCTTGCCTTTACTTTCCTGCACTGTTGTCACTGTTGCATGACGTGCAACTTTTAACCTGCGGGGTATTGTACTCACACACACACACACACGCGCGCATGTGTACACACATAATATGCATTTTTCTATAAAATTCTATTGAATTTTCAAAGGGCGCTGGCGTGTTAACAACAACCAACAACAAAAATTGCCGAAAAATTAAAGAGAAAAGCTACGATTGCAACCAGTGTGGCCAAGTTTTATTTTTCAAAGTCCGCGTAAAATGAAGAATAAAACGCGTATTTTCTTAAAAAAAGCGTTAAATTTTTTTCCTTATAAAAGTGCGAGAAAACTCAATACATTTAAACTTTTTCACTAATACAGGCAAACATCTGATACTTCCCCAATATACATTATTGTTTGATATCAACTTGAGGTACATTTGAGATCCAATACCTTTCTCAAATCTCCAACGTTAATTCTCAAATGCACCTCAATAGTCCGATTATAGTCTTCTCAACTTAAAAGGCACATTTTTTATATGGTGATTTTCTTAGTTATCAAATTGAGAAATTAATGATTCTCAACTTGATATCAGAGGAATTTCTCCTACCTGTCAAATATCACTTTTCACTTTTTTGCTCTTACGCATCCCGCAAATTGAATTATAATTATATACAAAATATACATTATATAAAGCATATATTTCCCTTCAATTCATTTTCACATCGCTTTTATTTCGAATTTTTTTCACTTTTACTCAGTTTTTTATATTTATTTTTCACAATTAAATTGAATTTACAGAAAATGTTTTCCACAAATTAAAATTCTGTGAGAATCTGTGAGTATTGCCATACGAGTATACTTATAAAATATTGTAAATAATATCTCAAATTTAACTCAAATCGTATTCAAGTTGATATCAAGCGTTGGAAAAAATGTTTGATTTCAAGTGGAGAAAATTGAAAATTATAATATTTCTCAAACATTGGAAAAAATGTTGATTCTCAACTTGTTGTCAAGTTGAAAGTAAACAACGAGAAAAATGTTTGAACTTAAATTGAGAATTACGTTGGATATCAATTTGAGAACTAAGCTTTTCTCCAACATTGGAGAAATAATTTTTCAATGCATATTGGGTCTAGTCAATGAAAATTTCTTCTATTTTTCGAAGATATTTTAAATTGAAAAAACTCACTGAGCGCTAAATCACATTTTTCCGTGTTTTAATTTTCAAAATGCACTAAAATCAGCGGGAAAAGCGCTGAGTTGGCCACACTGATTGCAACAGAAATAAAACAGCAAACATACTACATACATAGATGTACTCACGTTTACACGTGTCATTGGGAGTAACGCAATAATTCCACTTAAAACATTCTTTCATTAACTTTAATTTAAAGTTTGTATTTGCATATGAAGCGAGGCGAATGAGGTACTGAAAGCAGTAGTCAGGCGTGCTTGCTAGCTACTACTTAATTTATGAACGTATGACGTTTGCATTCAGGCGCAAATGGGAGCCCTTCCCTTTCCGGGGTGTTCTTTTTTTCGATGTGATTCAGAGAGCAGTGGATGGTTACCTTCTTTTTGTTTATTTGTTTGTTTGTTTGCTTGTTATTATTATTGTGTATACACGCTCACAAAAAAAAACAAAATACAACAAGAAAAAATATGAATGATTCCCCAATTTTTTTTCTCTTTAACACCAACATTTTTTTTGTTGCTGTTGATATTTTGTGCCTTTTAGCATTTTAGATTGGATTGGTGTGTATGCGCGTGTGTTTATGTATTTGTGTTATTTTGCTGACCTTTTTATTGTTTTCTTGTATAACTTTTGCCAACACATTCAAAATATTTTTTCTCCACTTTCAATTCACTTCAATGGTCAATGACAAGCAGCGAGCAGAAAAATATCAACAAAAAATATACAAAAATACAATAAAAGCCAGAAAGAGAGACAGACAGACAGACAGACAGACAGTTCGAAAGAAAAAAAAATTACTCGTAAATACAACAGCAACCCAAGTTGAAAATGTTTGTTTAACTATTATTTACGCCCTTTTGCAGTTTTGGGTACTAAGGTTTTTTTTCTTCAATCAAATTTTCTTTTGTGGCTTTGTTCTTCTGCGATCCCGTTGCCTTCACCCTTGCCCTCACTCGCCCTCCCTACTTCAACTAACTAAATAATACTTTACTTGTACACTTTAGTTCATAACTTTTGATTTTATTGTTGTTCCCCTTTGAGTGTTCAGTGTTTTGAAGTTGACGTGTTTTCTTTCTTCTCTGTGGGGGTATACGCAAGTTTCAGTCAGCAGTCAAAAACACACACACACATTCATTTTCACACTCATATTGACATACACACAATGACTCATAATTTTTTAACAAGAAATTTTGCTGTGTGTCAACAATTACTGTAATTGATTGAGAGTAATTTTTGCAAGCTTATGAGGTTGATGCAAAAAAAAATAAAAAATAAAAAAATAAGAAAAAAACAAAAAAGTAAATAAAAAAATATAAGTGTCTGAAGAAAAAGGTCCTTAAATTTTTAGGATTTTTCTGCGTATTTGGTTTTTCTTTTTGTGTGAGTCAAACATTTATACAGAGGTTACGGTAGGTTGTGATAATCACCTGGAACGAGTTCTTCCATCTGAGTTTCTTATGTAATTTGTACGATCTTCCAGAGATAGAATTATCTACACTTATGGTCCATACACATTGATGACAGCAGCTACACGAACACACGATTACGAAATTCTGTCAGCTATAATTGTCGGCGTGTAGTCAGCTACTAAACACAATGGCAGCGGCACCACCTGCAGCAAACACAGGCAAAACTACAAGAGCAAACTCTCTTCTCTCTCTGTCGCTTGTCAAATTTGAATTAAATTTAAAATTGGCTACAACCACAATTGTGGTCAGTGGTTATGTGGTCGTGTTGTCGCCAAAATAATCGTCTCCATAAGAACATGTTGTTTTTATATTTTGAGAGATGTAGTCATGTAGCTGCCGTCGTCAATGTGTATGGTGCATTACTGTTCATTTACGGTAGGTATGCGCTCTTTATCCTTGAAGCATACCCCTTATCTAAAGCTTCCCCTTTGACCTAACGCATAGCGACTTATCTTTTTAGGTAAAAAAACGGAAAAGAAGAAGAGGGTTCGGGAATGAAAAGAATTTAAAGTCGCCGAAATAAAACGAATTTATAAAGAAGAGAAGAAATTAAACATCTCGTCCCCTCTTCCGCTCGTTATCTCTAAACTCGCTAGTAGTGGCCAGTCGGCATTCACGTTTCAGCCATGACCAGACAGACAGAGGACATAAAGGCAATAAGTAACTTCAGAGGCTGTAAAAGACAATTAAAATCGAACAGAGAAAATTACAGCTGCTTACAGACAATTAAATACAGATACTTAATGAGGCTGTCACCAGCAACTGGAGCTCAAAGGAGAAAGAAAAATACAGTCAAGGGTATCCACGAGCTATCAGAGGTAACTAAAAGCAGACACTATTAATTAGTTCTTCACTTAAAAGAATCAATCGGAGGCAATTAAAAGCTACCACATGTAGCCAAAGGCAACCATGCGATATCATAAATTGTAAGAGGCAATCAAAAATAATTAGAAGTAGCGGCAAAAGCGAGTATAAATCCTGGATCATCGATTAGAGCATTCAAAACAGTCAGAGGCTGTCAGATTCCGGCAAAAGCAGCTAGACCCTGTCAGAGGTAATAATCATCCTTCAGAAGCTGCCATATGAAGCAAAAGCGAGCCACAGGGTATCAAAAGCATTCAGAGGCATGAAAAAAAAGCAATTAATGACAATCAGGAAGAACAGAACAATCAAGGGCTGCCAGAACTCACCAGAGGCAATCAAGAGCAGACACGATCAGTTAGTTGTTCACTCATAAAACGCAGTCAGATGCCATAAAAATTGTTTGAGGCAATAAGAGAAAGCCACAGGCTAAAAGAAGCATCTAAAAACAGATAAAGTCAATTTGCGTTTGATCAAAGTAAGTAAAAAGCAGACAAAGACTATCAAGAGAAGTCAGCTAAATTTCTCATTATAAATAGCCAGACTTCCTCAGAGGGGAAAAGAGAAAGTGAGATGGAATTAGATGCGGCGGGCAGAGGGAGTCAGAGACAGTCAGAAGAAATAAGGGGGAAAACTGCCAGTTAGACAGAAGAGAGAATTCCAGGCTAACGGAGGTAGTCAGAGGCAGTTGAAGGCAATGAAAAGCAATTAGAAAGAATAAAAGTCCACTAGAAGTAGCCACAGGTTATCAGAGGTAGTCAAAGCAATCAGAAGACGTCAAAAGAAAGTCGGAGCCATTTTTTCCCCTTTTAAACAAAGGCCATGCTTACAATTGTAATTACTGATTTGGTGGAATCTAATAATAAGTACTAAGTCAAATATAATAACACGAATTCAAAAAAAAAAGGAAGTAAAAGGAACGAGAAATAAAAACGAGATTTCTGACTGTGGCAAGTGTTTATATTGTTTAACAAAGATTTTGAGTGACCTTTTTAGCTTATTTTTGACGACCTCGATAGTCTAGTAGATAGTGCACTAGACTTTCATTCAGAAGGTTGGGTGTTCGATTCCCGTCTTGATCTGGTGGTTAATTCTCATAAACTTCTTATATTCACTATCGATATGAAGTGGATGAGAATTGTAAGAATGTGTACAAGTACACACCTTGGTTGGTAATGGCAAAACCACCGAGCTAATAAAAAATTGCCACAGCCGTTCGCAATCGGCGTTAAACTGTAGGCCCTACCATCGCCACTGTGGTCTAGTGGCAGAGTGACAGACTCTTGTCTCTGGAGACCCGAGTTCGATTCTCGGCTTGGATATGTTTCTTTCTTTCTCTCTTCCATTCTTTCTTTCTTGGGGCTTTGGTACAATAGATCTTATAGGTCGCAGTGCCTGACTTTCGAGTCGTCCTCGTCGAGTCGAGTCGCACTCATCACATTCTTTTTCTTTTTACTTCATTATAAAAGTTTTCGTTTTTGTATTCCAAAAATTGCAACCACTGGTTTTTAAAATATCTCATTTTCTCTTTTCAATGCGCTTTCTTCGCTTTTTGCACGTCTAGAAAAACTGTAAACTAAAATAAGCTATGCAATAAAATAATACAAAAAATAAAATCAATTTTTGATATGTTCCACTATTCCATAACCATTTTTGATATAGAAATTACGTGTTGCATACTTTCGGGCTTAAAGTCAAATATATAATAAAACACACAATTATAAACTCACACATACTATTAAACTTCACACGACGCCGACGTGACATTTGATTTTAATTCCTATAAAATTAGTTCACTATAAATTCTCTTTCAGCCCTGAATAAAGAGGTTATCACATCATAAATCCTAAGTCTAATAGATGTAATCAGAAGTATTTTCAAATATTTTGGTTTTCAGCAATGACCTAACGATATTTTCTTCTTCTTTCTTTAAAAACGTGGAGTTTACGTAGAGTGCTTAAAATTATTTAAAATTAGTTTTTGGCCCATTCCCTTGGATTATTCTGGCAATTCCAAAAAAAGATATCCAAAACTTCTGGCTATACCTGAAAGCATGTTTAAAATTATAATTTTTCTATTCGAAACATGGTTTCATGTTGCATGTCAAATATTCTATTAAGAGAAGCAGCAGTCAAAAGTAGTCAGAAACTGTTCTAAGTTTCTAACTCTCACCTAGGTTCGTAATGACACTGGTGATCAAAATGCGATCTATATGATATTGTATAAGTTTTTTCTCTATAAATAAATACCCTCAGTAGGCATTAAACCCTCTTAGAAGCTGTCTTTTGTTAGTAATAAGAAAAAAAATTATATCCCAATTTACTGACGGATATCGACAGTACATTTATCAATTATTTTAAGTTATGCTTTAAAAAATTAATAAATTTATATACAATATATAACTCAAATTTGTATCTATCTTACATAAACATCAAATTAGTTGCTGCCAATATTTGATCTATGTATCAAAATCTCACCAAAAACTAATTTCTAAAGTTTATATTAAATTTTGATTTAATTATGTAATATTTATATGAAATTAACGAAAATAAATACACAATATATAAACTTCATAACTCAAACAAACTAGAAGATAATTAATGTATAATTAAGTGACAAAAGCATAACATACAAGTACATGGGAAATAATAATAGAAAGTCAAAGTAAAGTAAAATAGAGAAGGCAATAAATCTTTAGTATGTATTTACTTATATTTGTACATACATAAAATGATTAGCGTTGATTTGTATGTATGTGTGTGTATGCAAATTATTTGTGTTAATTTAATTCAAAGGAAACAAATACACTGAAACATTCTCAAATACACGCATAAATTCAATTATCCGTGTTTATACATATGTGTGTTAAGTAAAGTATTTATTATTTTAATAAAGTCAAATATAATGAATAATTAAATGCCTAAAAGTATGCCAAACTATATTTAACAAACACACAATACACTATAAGTCCTTTGTCAACTAAATACTACATAAGCAGCCAGAACACAAGAAGTTGCACATTTTGTGTGACATTTACGAGTGCGAAACCACTTTAAATCACTCAAAAAATGCTGAAACAAAAACAACAACAACTATGTATGTATAACAAAACTACAACAAAACGTACCACAAAAATTCTAATTTCTCAAAGAATTTATGTGCGAAAATTTTACCCAACCATAAGCGGAAATATAAAAGAGCACACCACACACAGAGCGAAGAGAGGAAGGATATACAGCGGAAGTGGACAGAAGAAGCGAGCAGAAGAACCGGTGGAGAGAAAGAGTGAAATAAAAATAAATAAAAATAAACTATGTCCCCAAACAATGACCTAAAACAATAATTCCCATGCGAAGCAAAAACTAAAGGCTGTAACTAAGGTGTTTATATATATATATATATATATATGTATAAGTGTTTGCGTGGGTGTATAAGTGTGAGAGTAGCGACCGTCACAAGCTGATGTTCTATTACTGTATATATTTGCATGTGTGGGTATGCATAAATGTGCGAGTGTGTTGATTTTTTTTCGGACAAGTGATATGAAAGTTGGGTTTATTGTTTTGGTTTTGTGTTGTTGTTTTTGTTTTTGGCTTTTCACCACACTCTCTTTGCCTTTTGCAGAATAAAATGCGCAATTTGCTAGATGATTGCTATATGAGTGTGAGTTTGTGTGTGTGTGAGTGAGCGTGAGAGTAAATACAGTGTGATAAAATGCTAAATAGCACAATTTTTTTCAAACTTCGTCACAGCGATAACTAGAAAAAAGGATTTTAAATGACCCAATTTATTAGCACCGTTCTGCTAACGAAACACCAAATCACGCCTAGTATTATGTGTAGAATTTTTATTTTAGCATAAATAAAAAAAAAACAACAAATTTCTCTTAAAAAAATTTGTGAGTTATGTCAATTTATTAGTGGACATTTTCATAGCAAAAGAAGAAGAAGAAGAGGTGTCTCTCTGAATAACAGAAGAACATTTCAGGTTACAGATGAGCAGTAGAAACAAGACTTTATACCTGCTGTTCTCTATGCCAAATTCAATCGAATTTGCCAACATAATGGCAAATTTCATATGGAAATTCTCACTTCCTCTCTCTTTGACTGGGAATATGAGATAGTGAAAACCAATCATTAGTTTTAATGAATTTTGTGTTGAAAACAAAAAAAAAGAAGAAATCTATGGTTTCTTGTTCAAAGCAACTTACTCTCGGGAAAGTTTTTTTAGAATCAATGGCTGCAATTTTCTTGCAGATATAAATTCCGCTCTAGCAGCGCGCATACTATAAACCCTGGGAGAACCGTTCTATGAGAGACTCACTGAAATTGCATCCTCTGAAATTGAGGATTTACTACACCGAGAAAAAAAAACTGTGATTTTAACAGCTCATCACTGTTGTTAAGAAAATCTGTTTTATTGAACGCAATTTGTTTGATTCAACAGTTTTTTATTTTGTATTGACAATTTTCGTCTGTCGTTATCTGTTGAATATTTAGTTCATAACACTGCCAGACAGGGCTAATGGAAACTCCAATACAGTAACAACATGTTTGGCTTTCATTAACACAATTTCAAAATTTTATACGGTCTATTTTTAGAAATAATGATAAACAAAGACAACCTGATTGAGTATTTCAAATTTGTATATCTTTCTCTCTCTTGCATAGTTAACTCTTTAAGGTTAGGTAGGGTATAAATTGTCCCAACTTTTGCTTAGTTTTTTATGCATGGGATATATTTTAACCCACCTCTAAAAGTTGAAATTACTTATTGTCATATAGTTTAACATTTTATTTACAGTTTCTTATTCATTTGTCAATGCTATAAACCAAAAAAAACTCTGAGCAACTGGAGTTTTTATTTTCTTTAAAATCGTGTGCCTCAAAGAGTTAAAAAACAGTAATTAGTGCTCGAAACATTGAAAGAGTAAAACAAACAAAATTCATTGGAAGTAAATCTGGTTACGTGGCACAGTTGGTAAGCGCGTAATTCGACAGTCATCCTTTTTCGGCCTCAGGTTAGAGCCTGGGAAAAAGCAATTCAAGAAAAAATAATTTAAAACGATTCATAGTAAATAAAAAAATAAATAGAATTGGAAAGAAAAAAATAATTCAAAAATAAAAATTTTTTTTTGATTTTGAAATTTATTTAAAAAAAAATGTAAAAAGAAATTTGTGGGGTTTGAACTTTAGCCACAAGTGGCTGTGTGCTTGCTTGCGCACTAGGGAACTAGGCTACAGCGTGAAGAATTTTGGTAGCTACTATTTTGTAGTTTTGTTTTTCAAATCAACAGCACATTATCTGTTAATATTACAGAATTCACTTTTGGATGGGACTTAACAGCAAAATCTGTTGGTTTAATATCTTTTCCATTTGTTATAACAGCATTTTTTCCCTCAGTGTACGCTACATTGAAAGCATAAAATGGTTTGACTAGAAGGGACTGGAAGGCAACTTTTCACCCCAGAATATCACAATGGGTCAGTAGATCTCAGTGTGCTCATTTTTGAACAGCCCCAACAACTTAACCTAACCTAACCTTACCTTACCTTACCTAACCTAACCTAACCTAACCTAACCTAACCTAACCTAACCTAACCTAACCTAACCTAACCTAACCTAACCTAACCTAACCTAACCTAACCTAACCTAACCTAACCTAACCTAACCTAACCTAACCTAACCTAACCTAACCTAACCTAACCTAACCTAACCTAACCTAACCTAACCTAACCTAACCTAACTTAAACTCTGCTTTACAGTTTCGTTCAAGAAATACATTCGAAGGAATGAAGAGTGGGGCAAACGCCAGTGATCTCATTTACACTACAATTGCAGTTTTTATTATAAGAACAAATAAAATATTTTTGACGCCATCTACAAGTGTATTCTCTCTCCCCCCTCTCCCTTTTATATTCACCAGAAATACTCAGTCAAAAATAAACCACTGCAAAAGACCTTTTAGACCTATTTGTGGAAAGCAAAAATAACTTTACTTCACCATAACACACCACTACTTTTTTTTTAAATGTCTGAGGCGGTAAGCATAAAAGCAAAAATTTGAATGTTGCGTTCGACCGAGTGGTAGTTAATTGAAATTTTTAAATGCTATTTTCTCGAGCACAAGTTTTTTTGACTTATGAAAGTCTTGCAGCAAACGAGCGATATGTATAAATTCCCAAAAACACACCAGCAGTTTCGGCTTATACTCACTTTTTATGCTTTCTGCCTAAGCTGTCGTTGAGTTCTCTTTTTTTCATACTCACTGCTTAAGCTCTCGTAGAACTTCGAATTTAAACTACGTAACTAAATGATCGTAAATGTTTATGCTTGCGAGCTTAAGATTCGAGGCCTCTTTGTTAATTTAGTGTAGAAGTTAAGTTAGCCATACCTGCATACTTTATCGTTGTAAAATAAAACTGTGAGAAGGAACGGCTAACGGCTAGAAAAAGTTAAAGTTTTTGTTAAATAAATAATCTTAATAAAAATCAAGTATTTTATTATTTTAATTTGAGCGATTGTTAATGTGCTTTCTTGCCCACACTGTCGACTGCATCCGTGAACTCTGAAGTAAGTTGTAATACTACAGTAACACTGTCAGAGATCTTGCAGCTTTCTCTCTTTTTACTTTGAGTGCTAATGTTTTGTGTATTTTGCTTGCCTAGCTTACTCCTACTCTCTCACTAGAGAGAATAGGTTGGAATAGGCTGAGCTCTCTAATTTGAGACCGTTCAATTCTATCAACTATGCATGCATTTCTGCCCACAGTGCATACTATGGAATGTGTATGAGTAGATGCCTTTATAGAGTTGCTGCTACTGTAATTGCCACACTGTTTGCAATGTTGTTGTTGTTACTTACTTACCAGTTAAGCATAAAATTTATTGTTGAGGAACTACTAAGACTACTTTTTATTATATGCATTACATATACATACATACATACATACTTGTAAACGATACTTAAGTTGTGTATGTGTGTGTATGTATGTGTGTTTATGAAGGCAGTAATTAGTGTTTAAGTTGGTCAGAATATGAAATTTAGGATACTGCGAAATTATAGTTACACTCCACTCTATTGTTAAGCAACTATGGAAGAAGTACATGAAAAAAGGAAACAAGAATATATATTTAGGTAGTTAAGTGAATTTAATTACTGTCAGCTCAAAAACTATGTGGGAAGTATGTTTTACGTTTATGAGCAACAAAGTATGGCAATAAGCAAGAAAGAAGCTTTAAAAATGCTTTCAGCGCATAAGCAAAAGTTTTTGGAGAGCATAATCTACAAACGCACACAAGAGAATTTAGTTACATACGTGCATTTTATTAACAAAATAAGCAAATTTATGAAGTTATCCTACGCCTCCTTTACCCCGTTCCATTATACATACCCACACATATACAAACATACTTAGAATCAATTAAAAATTTTACTACCTTTGTGGCACGTTTATTTATGTGCTTACTTATACCCCCAAACAAATATTCGAAAATCCTAAGATAAATACACTTTCCTTCACTCTCCTTCTCTCTCTCTCTCTCTCTTATAAATTCTCTATCTATAAATACCCCAAAAATCAGCAAAATCTACATAAAAGTTAAGATTGACATCTGTCAGTTTGTAATTAAGTAAAGTGAAAACATATTTTCCCCAAGTATGATAAGCTGGTAGCTGCTGGTGCCACACCCCCACACATTTTTGCCCCTTGATATTTTGGCAATGCCGACATACCGGAAAAGCAAAGACATCTCTCATTTGGGGGGGGGGGGGGGGGGGAGAGAGAAGAGGTATGAGTCCTTTTTAAATGAAACTTTTAGTCAAATTTACAAAGATAAAAGCAAACTTTATGTGTGTGCATAAACACACATACATATATACAAACACATGTAAATTAGTGTGTGTGCGTCCCTGCTCTCTCTCTCTCTCTCTCTCTCTCTCTCTCTCCTACTAGGCCTTAAAATATTACGCAATTAAGTATAATTGAAAATTTTCACTCTTCAAAAATATGACAAAAACGTGCCGCTGCTTCTTTGTCTCTATCCCACTCTGCGCCTAAATGTATACTATAGTTACAAAATATACTTGTACAAACAACAAACAAAACAGCAACAAATAATGAGGACGGAGAAGAATAATAAAGAGCCAAAGCGTTTAAAATTCACGCTAGCATATCCATAGCTAAGAAACATAGAAAACGTAGTGGAAAGAGGAAAGTTTAAGTGAGAGTGTGACTACCCAACGTCATAGCGCAAAGTGTTGCTTCAACTTTATTACCAAACAAACAACTACACAGCACACCTCACTCCTACACTCCCCAGCATACATGAGTCCTGAGCGAAGGATATCGAGCGTCGAACGTCGAGCTTGTATCTTCTATTTTTTATCTTGATTGCTGTCGTCAACAATGACGAAGCTGAGGATGATTATGTTGGGCTGGTGGTGCTGCTGATGTGGCTGCTGAGATTTTAGTTTGTTTTGGGTTGAATACCAATTTATATTTATTTTCTTTTTCATTTTTGCTTTTTATTTTGCTCTTCCTCGCTTGTTGTTTTTTTTTTTTATAATGTTGTAATACCAAAAAAGGAAGAAAATGACACCAACATTGTTCTCCTTGTTGTTGTAATTGCTGTTGATGAGCTGCATGGCGCTGCCATCGGTTGAGCTTTAACGTGTTCAGTGACTTTAATTAGTATTTGACAGCGTTAAAGAGGCCATAGACTTGGATTTTTTGTAGCATGAGATAAAAACGAAAAATATAGAAAATTGTTTGTTGTGTTATGATAGCATAAATTTAACACATACACACACACACACATGCATAGGTTAAATTGCTGATTGAGTTAATAATTTCTGCAGCAGGTTAATGGGTGTGAGAGGTGCTTGCTTGCTTGCTTTCAAAAGTTGTGCTTACTTTTGTTCTACTCTACGGACTTTGTATGGGAAAGTTTAGTTTTAGTTAGTGTTATGTATGTACTAAGTTAATTTTGATGTTGAATTGCAAGCTGAAGCTTTATTAAAGATTGGAAGTTGAAATTTTATTAGGTATATCACGGGACATTCAATTTATTTTAGCTTTAAATAGGAAACTTCCATCAAAGGGAAAACAAACGTTATAGCTCGATAACTCTGAAAGGAAAGCCTAAAAATAGAAAAGGAAGCAACAATTACATAAGCTCGATAACTTCTGAAGACAAGCATTAGCGGAAAATTTATCAAGTATAAGCAGGAAGGAATAAAAACTTCATAGCTCGGAAAATTCACAGAACAAGCCTAAAAACAAAGAACAAAAAGAGAAAAAGAAACACAAGACATGAAAACTTCTCAAGACAAACAATAAAGCAAAGGCAGGAGAATATAACAAACAGTTGTCTGTATAATTTTGTGCGCTATAATGTAAAACTGACCGCACAATTCTGAATCTTGTTTCACTTTTGGGTTAAGATTTCTTGATATTCTGAGGTGAATGAAAATTCTGCTATCAGATTCGGATTGAGAACATAAAATAACATAGAAAATATCTGGTTGTGCTCAATCATATAAAACCTCTGTAGCCCGTGTAATTCGTTGTATGAGAAGTGCCACGCCTACTTGACCAGCAATACCCAAATTCTGTTCAATCCAGTAACTAAATGCTTAATTAACGTAATTACACATTTGAGTAATTACAGATGTAGTTTCTGAGATAAACACAGTATCTTCAATATTTTCTTTGGGTGGAAGATGCCACGCCCACTTCTTAATATTTTCTTTTTTTGTTTAATAATTTAGCAATCAGCTACGTTTGATTTTACATTAAACTTTTATATTTTGCTGACTATATTTTTTAAGATTTGTAATTAAAGATTATTGCCACTCCCCTTTTTTGCTTAAAGAGGTGGAATTTCTTTCTGTAATTTGTTAGTGAGATCCCTACTCTGATTAAAAAAGGGTCACCCAGGATTACTGTTTCTCATTCCATGAGTCAATGAATCATTTACTCAAAAATAATTGAATTAATCTGTCTGCCGGTTTTTTCAATCTTAGAAAATTTTTAAAAATATACGTCCTTATGAAAGAAGTAGCTTTGCAAATTTAAAGCTTCTCATGCCAATGCAGCATAAAGGAATTAATGAATCTCAGAGGAAATCCGTCATATCGATTTAACTTATTCTCACACACATTCTTTGCTACTGGAGATGAAATTTTGGCAATTTTGAGAAGCAGGTGCGATAGTAAAAAATTGTGAACTCTCCATATATTTCTAGATGCAGTCAATTGAGCTAGGTGCTTGTGAGTCATATAGTGCACCAATGAATCACTTAACCGATTTGAACTGAGGTATTCAAAAATGTTCAATTACTTGTGAAACTTAATCCTTTTAATTCTATGAAGTATTGTGTTTACTTAATTTCCCATTTTCAGATGCAGTCGTATAATTTAAGGAATTATGAGTCAGTCAGTGCGTTGATAAATTACTGATAGAGGCAATCACTGATTGAAATTGAGTTTATTAAAACGAACTTATATGTTAATACAAAGTTTTCCCTAAGTTTTGTGTTTCTACCTACAGTTATTTAGGTTGTGAGTATAAAATCGAATGAATAAAATGAATCGGGGATCCAGAAATCAGTGAATCAGTCTTTCACGCCAAGTTATTGGGTGTATGAATGTATAAACTCGTAATTGTGACTAACTTCATATCTATCACGCGCCAGTTTTTTGACATTGACAGCTATTCTATCTCGAAGAGCGCCAAAAATACTATAAGAATTGATCTGTCAAATAATTTTCATAATTTTACAAAAGTGTTTTACTTTAGCTGAAAATGTCGAATTTCGTGGCAACAAAACAACGTTTGCGGGAAGTTTTAATTTGCTTCTTCCATTTAAAGAAAAACGCAACTGAAGCACATCGTTTACTCACTGAAGCTTATCCTGACTGTACTATAGACGTTAGAATGTGTCAGGTTTGGTATGCCCGTTTCAAAAGTGGTGATCTTGATGTTGAAGACAGGGAACGTTTAGGCGTCCCGCAAAAGTTCGAAGATGAAGAATTGAAGGCATTACTCGAAAAGATTCATGTCAAACGCAACAAGAACTTGCAGAATCTTTAGGAGTGGATCAATCAACCATTTCAAAACGATTAAAAGCATTGAGAATGATTCAAAAGCAAGGAAATTGAGTGCCGTACGAATTGAAGCCGAGCGACGTCGAACGACGATTTTTCACATGTGAACTGCTGATTGAACGACAAAAAAGAAAGGGTTTTCTGCTATTGTGACGTATTGTGACTGGCGATGAAAAGTGGATACGTTACGATAACCCAAAGCGTAAAAAATCATGGGGACCGCCCGGACATGCATCAACATCAACGGCAAAGCCGAACATCCATGGATCCAAGCTCATGCTGTGTATTTGGTGGGATATGAAAGGTGTCGTGTATTATGAGCTGTTGTGAAACCGAATGAAACGATCACTGGGGACCGCTACCGACTACAATTGATGCGTTTGAGCCGAGCATTAAAGGATAAGAGGATTAGAGAATATGAGAATAGACACGACGAAGTTATTCTTCAGCACGACAATGCTCGGCCGCATGTTGCAAGGCAAGTAAAAACATACTTGGAAACGCTGAAATGGGAAGTGCTACCCCACCCGCCGTATTCTCCAGGCATTGCTCCTTCTGAATACCACTTGTTCCGATCGATGACACATGGCCTGGATGAACAGCACTTCCGTTCTTACGAAGAACTCAAAAAATGTGTCGATTCGTGGATAGCCTCAAAAGATGTGGAGTTCTTTCGACGCAGAATCCGTATGCTACCAGAAAGATGGGAAAAGGTTGTGGCTAACGATGGACAATACTTTAAAGAATAAATTTATAATCGCTTTTTCACAATAAATGTCCAAATTACGAAAAAAATACGAGTTTATACATTCATACTCCCAATAAATTATTGTAATAATGGTTTTCTACTTTTGTAAGTTGAATTTTAAAGAAAGTTATAAGACTCAAGATAATGAAAATCAATCGAACCAATTTTAAATATTCCGCCCTTCTTCCCCTGCGTTTATTCCATAAAAACCCTTTGCTTATGGGGCTCTCTATCTGTTTTTTAAAGAGTTTGAATGTATCTGGCTGGATCTTGTTTGCTGTGGTTACCACTGGCAATTATAAACCGACATTATCTACTGCTAGCCACCTTTCATTACTTTTAACTAGCTCAGATTGGAGATGAGAATATGAAACATAATTATAAGAAATTTGTTGTTATTAACAATACAATATAAATAGCAGAGTTAGGGCAATAAAATAAGGTGGTATGGCCTACGTTCTGCTTCAAAATATGTAGTCATTGAAGAGTTAGTGAATGAATGGACCTAGGGATCAACGAGTGAATTAGTGAGCATTTCAGTGAACCAGTCAATCAGTTAGTCAAGCAAACCGCATTTACATTAAGAGATAAACGAGAGAATTTGAAGTGATTGCTGCATGAGTACGAATATTTAGTTTTTGCTTATTTGCATAATCCAATTTAAAATTCAATTTATCTTCATTAGAAAATTATGATTTCCTTTAGTATTAATATTCACAGCTACTTACGATTTATGCATTACAAATACGAATGCACTTATATGTATGTGTATATGTGTGTGTGAGTTTGTATTCATGTATGCATATTCATTAGCATGTTTCTTACTCTAAATTTCAATTACATCATTGACTTTCTATGAGTGAGAAGAGAGAGAGACTCAACAAGAAACTCTTTTGTATACATACACCTTCTTAAATAAATAAATATACAACAAATATATATGTATGCATTCACTAGCTGATCTAATGGGGGATTCTTGGGGTTAACCCCCCTGCCCCCTTTACAGATGAAAATCTTACACATACATTTTGATCGTTTGTCACGAATTAAGAAACAAAAATTGTATGAGATGAAAATTTCAAAACCCCGGCCCCCCCCTTCGGAAATCTCTGGATTCGCTTACTTATGCAGTTATGTATGTATGTATGTAGTATACAAGCTAAGAAAATTAATTACATTATGCAAACATGCAAATAGCAGCAGCGAAATGCAATAAATTTTGAAGAACATTGACTAGAGTTGAGTTGCGTTTGCGTTGAAGGAACCCTGCAATGCAAAACATTAAAATTACGCTGATATTAAATCAAGTCAACACAAATGCGCACCCATACAAACACTCACACATATCCCTATATATGTATGTATATGTTATAATATGTAAATATAGCATCAAAATCACGATTGCTGCTTTTTGGGTTTCTGGTTTTCCAAGAAATTTCACCTACACCCAAAATTCATACCTCATCGTCGAACATACGCACACATACATACATGAGACTCGATGCCAACACAACGTGCAACTTAACGTGTTGGTGGTGATGGTTGGTATTGGTGTCGTTGCATGTGGTAGCAAGCTTGGATGTGGTGGCATGGTTGCATGTGAATTGCATTTATGGTTGCCAAATAATGCCACTCTTCCTGTCATATACCCTATGTATGTGTGTGTGTATGTGTGTGTTTGTTTGAAACTCATTATGCATAAATTTATGCTGCTACTTTCGCCGCTGTTAAATTATGACAAAGTTAATAACATTATTATATATGTGATGGGGGTAAAAGTATAACTAGTTTTGGTTGTTGTTGTTGTTGTTGTTGTTGTCGTTGCCGTCATCGTTATATATGCCAACACTAGCACACACTAAGACAGTGTTGGCAACTAATTTAAACTGTTTTTATGCAGTCGCTTTGAATTTTCTTTTCATCCTTGTACTTTTTTTTTTGTGTTCTTCGTTGTTTTCATATTATATACCAACTTATTTGTGTATGTATAATTTGATAGTGATGATTTAGCAGAATTTTTGTGTTAAAAACTTTGTCCTTTTTCTAGCTTGGACGCTTCATAGACATACACACATACTTTTAAGTAGTATCTATTGTGTGTATATGATTCGAAAAAGTTATCAATTTTTGCATTGTGAGCACTTAATTCCTTTTCAGCTACCAGTTTTACGTTGTTATATAAGTCAATGAGTAAGAAATGAGTAGGTACCCAACGGGCCCGATTGTCAGCAGCTCGCCTGAGGAGTATAAGGTCAGCACTTGTTGTTTTTGTTTTGTTAACGAACACTTGCTGCCGAAAAGTAATCGTTTCCGAATCAAACGACGACAAGATAATTGTAATTTAAAATAACAAAACTGCTGTATCAAAGATTTTGTGAGAGGTCTTTTGAAGCAGGAGGATGAGGAGGAGCTGTGTAGGTATTTAACTGTGACTCAGATATTTTATGTTAAGCCTTTTCATATATGTTGAGATAATTGAAGCGAGAGAGAGACCAATTCATAGATACTAGATTCACTGGTTCATAACTACCTGGAAATATAAGTCCTAAGGAGTAATTTAGCATACAAATAGATTAGATTCGATTAATACGGAGGTGGGCAATAATATCCCAGATCACTGCGGCCATCTAGGGCCTATTGTTTTTGTTTTATTATTGTGTTTATAGTTCTCCTATGAGTTTATTTCCTTTGAGGAAATTTAATATCTCTTTAGGAGAATAATTCACAATGTCTTGCAGTTGTAGGATAGAGTTTCCTAAGTAACGAAGTTGGGTCTTCATTAGACCTTCACAGTGGCATAAAATATGTTCTGCTGTTTCTTCCTCCTCGTAACATATTCGGCACGTATCTTGTCTTGTGCTAGACCCAATTTCGATAGGTGTTTTTTGACCCTACAATGCCCTGTATAGAATCCTGTGGCAATTCGGATTTGGTTCCTGCCTAAATTAAGCAGTTGTTTAGTTCTGCGTTGACAGACCTTTGTCATGAATGATTTAGCTTGTCTGTTACCGGGGGTTTCCCTCCAGTATTGTAGCGAGTTACTGTCCAGCCAATTTTTTAAACTGATTTTAACGGAACTCCATGGTAGACCGCAGAATGGTCGTGGTCCAGTGAATTCACTGGATGAGCCTTTCCTTGCAAGTTCGTCCGCCATACCATTGCCTACGTGTCCTCTATGCCCTGGCACCCAAATGAGTTGTACTCTGTTATGAGAAACTAGACAGATTAGGAGCTGTAGGCAGTCCCAAACTAATTTGGAGGTAATTTTAAAAGCAGTTAGTGCAAGAAGAGCCGCTTTGCTGTCAGAGTGTATGTAAATGTTCTTGCTGTGCATAGATCTGTTTTCATATTCCCTTAGGCAGAGCTCGATGGCATGCACCTCGGCTTGGAAAACTGAGTTACCTGTGCCCATACCAGCATAAATATATTTTTTTGGTCTAACTCCGTACACTCCTGCCCCAACTCCTTCGTTTGTCTTGGAGCCATCTGTATACCATACATGATAGTCCTTTGTAAACTTTGGCCTGACCTGTTCCCAGTTATTCTTATCAGGGAATGTGACATTAAAGTTGTGGCAGAAGTTGTAAAGCGGAAGACAGTTATCGGTAGAAAGAATACTAAAGCTTTCAACCAGGTTAATTTCTTGGATTAGATCCGGATGAATAGCCGTTCCTTCTGATTCCGAGATGAGCTTACAGGTGAACTGTAGAGCTTCTTTCTTTAAGAATAAGTGTAGCGGTGGTAGGTTTAGCAATGTATTCAATGCCGCGGAGGGCGTTGTTCGCATTGCTCTTGTGATACAGACGCTAGCTAGTCTTTGAAGTATATTGAGCTTGGCCCGCGCTGTTTTTTGTTTTGCCTTACTCCACCATATTGGTGCAACATAGGTGATTATTGGTCTGGCTATGGCTGTATATAGCCAGATTGAGAGCTTAGGACTGAGTCCCCAGTTCTTGCCTTCTAGACTTTTGCTGGTCCAAATGGCTTTCCTGGCTTTATCTAGGGCCCTATCTAAATGTGAGTTCCATGTTAGTTTTTCATCGAGAATCACACCCAGATATTTTACTTCTTTGGAGAAGTTAATGGTTTCACCAAAAAGTGTTGGTTCTTTTAAATGATCCCTGTTTCTTCTTTTGGTAAATACCACTATGTTGGTTTAGCATACAAATAAGTTTTCAATCAGTGATTCATTCTACCACTGATTGACTCATATTCCTCTAGCTTTAACGACTGCATCTAGAAATGTGAAATTTTGGGAAAACATTCCTACTGAGGAGTAGGTCTTAAAAACATGAAAGATCTGGAACTTTCAGCTCTAAGCTCAGATCAATTACTTAGAAACATGAAATTAGAAAAACATATTCCCATTGGCTCTTGAAGGTTAAAATTCCAAGACTGTCGGTTAAACTAAATCCATCCATAATAATTCAAATCGACATAGTAACTGATTGATTCATAGATTTTTGACTAGCTGATTCCTTAACTGGGGGCAGTTTAATTCAGAAAGAGAGAGTAAAATGCAGCCAGAGGCAGGTAAAAGCAATCAGAGGCAATCAGTTGCAATTATAGGCATGTAGACTGTAAGTACAGAAAGAAAAACAATCAATAGTCTGAATCATTCAAAGGTAACCAGTTGCAGTTACAGTATAAGATGATTAAAAGTTGCTGTCAGACGTAACCAAACATACACTTGTGGTCACATAATTAAGTCACTAGAACAATATTTTATGCTGAGTTTGAAAAATATTTTGTACTTAGTAGTCTAAGAATTTTTTATAATGTCATTTAGCGGTACCATTAGTAGCCTTAAAAAATATTAACAGCAATTACAAAAGAGTGACGTATTTTGCGGGCAGTCGGCAATTGTATGTGAAGGAGTAAGATTAGAAGTGGACATATAATTAATTCACTTAATTAGTGCACTTAAATTCCGTAAAAACCAATAAAATTTATCATTTACACATTTCTGTATGCTTTAGTTGAACTATTGTTGATTTTGGTTGTGATGGGGAAAAATAAGAGTTCCACTCCCTCGAAGAGGGAGCTCATTTGGAAAACTTTCGAGAACCTTGGGATTATTGCAAAGGTCGTGGAAGAGCTAGCTTTTTTACTTCGAAAATAGGTCAATGAGATAAGATACTACAAAAAATTTAAAACATTCCACAATTTGCAACGCCAAAAAACCAAAAATCACAAAAAACGTCTCCAGCTGAAGATAGGTACTTGATTAGGCTCAGCAAAATGAACGATTTCTTAACTTTCATCAAACTAAGATCACAAATGGACTTACATAGATTATAATTTGAAAATATCAGCCAGAACTATACGCAAGCGATTAAATGAAAAGAAAAGTATTAGGACGACATAAACCTAATGCTCAAAAAAAAATTATTGTGCAGCGTATTCAGTTCGCTAAATGATATCTCCACTAAGGAGTGAGATTGAAAAAATCTTAACACATGTTTTACCTAATAATTTTTTTTGGGTGTAAAATTTAAAGATTCCTTTGATCTAGTTATCTTTGAAAAATATGTCAGTTGTTATTTTTAATGACAAACATGTTGATTTATTGTGAGTTTGATCAAAATGAGTACTTCGTTAAGTACGTCTTAAAATTATTAAAAATTTTCAAAAAAATCCAAATTGG
The DNA here is from genome assembly GCA_963691655.1 of Toxonevra muliebris. NCBI lineage: Eukaryota > Metazoa > Arthropoda > Insecta > Diptera > Pallopteridae > Toxonevra > Toxonevra muliebris. The sequence goes on from OY829329.1 coordinate 50,435,935, forward strand.
TCCTACAAAGAATTGGCCAAAGAATTGAAGGTCTGCCGTCAAACTGTTTCTATCATTATTAAACAGTTTGAGGAGAATTTGACCATCGATAGGAAACCTGCTTCGGGAAAAAAACAGGGACCACATGATATTGGGAAAGCAAAGAAAATAGAAAGCATATTGAAAAGATCTCCAAGCACATCTGGTAGAAAAGCTGCCCGGTTAGCCCAGTGCTCTGTATATTTGGTGCGAAAAGTTAAAGCCAATGACGGTATGAAAACATACAAAGTCCAAAAAGTTCCAGACAGGAATGCTGCAAAAAATTTAGACGCCAAAAGTAGGGCTCGAAAAATTAAAATCGAATTTCATACAAAAATATTCATGTTGTATAATGGACGACGAAACGTATGTACTGGCAGATTTTACACAGCTTCAGCTTCCGGGTCAAAATTTGTATGTTGCTGATGCTCGAGGAAATGTCGAAGAACAATTTAAAATCCAAAAGCAGACAAAATTTCCTAAAAAATTCCTGGTATGGCAAGCTATATGCAGTTGCGGCAAAAGAAGCAAGTCATTTGTTACAGTGGGCTCTATAAATACCGACATATACATCAAAGAATGTTTGAAAAAAAGACTTCTTCCTTTCATAAGAGAGCACAATGTGTCCACATATTTTTGGCCCAATTTGGCATCATGTCTACGGCAAGAAAGCTCTGGAGTGGTACCAAAATAATAACATAGTTTTTGTACACAGAGAGGCCAATCCTCCAAATTGTCCGGAGCTAAGACCAACCAGTGGAGAGATACTGGGCTCTTGTGAAAAGAAACTTAAAGAGCACAAAAAAGGTGTCCCAAAATATCGAAGATTTTAAAAGGAGATGAGCAAACTGTTCCAAAAAGGTGACTGAAACAACTATCAAATCTCTAATTGAAGGCGTACCAAAAAAGGTCCACGAGTTCATAAATAGTGGTTAGAACTATAAAAGTTATATTTTTCTGTAATTTGTAAAATATTATCAATTAAATAAAAAAAAATCAAAACTCTAAGATCAACCGTTTAAAAATTATTGAATTTTATATACCTTAGTACCAGAATTTTTGGAAAATTTTTTCATCTGGAGTTAAAACAATTGTGTAAATCGATAGCAAAATTACTAAAGAAAAGTACAAAGGCATGCTTAAAAATCATCTTCTCTGAGTATACGGTGAAAATTTACCTTTGGGTTGGATCTTTCAGCATGATAACGACCCGAAACACACATATCGGGTCGTTAAGTCTTTGTTAAATGAGAACAAAATAAAAATTCTAGAGTGACCAGCCCAAAGTCCATATTTAAACCATATAGAAAATCTATAGAGTATTTTAAAAAGGGTCGTGGCAGCGCAAAAACCTTCAAATAAGGCTTCCTTATGGACTATCATTCAGGAGGAATAGAATGAAATCACTGCTGCCCAATGCTCTGGTACAAGTCGAAGAGATGTACAGAAATTATCAGGCAAAAATGGTTTCCACAAAGTACTAACAGTACCAAAGGTAAAATTTCAGTTCAAAATTATTATTTTTAAATATTTTTGTTTAGTATATGACTTAATTATATGACCGCAAATTACACCATAGACAAACGATAATTTGGAAAAATTTTACATATTCGAGATTATAACTGTTTATTTCTTTTATAATTTTAAATATTGAAGTGTTACTTATTTATTACCGTTGGTTTTGCTTCTATTCAATAGAAACTTTATTTTTTCTTCAAATTCTTCTGCTCATAAGTGTATGACTTAATTGGATGTCCACAAGTGTATAAAAAGGAAAACAAAATAAAATACTTCCGATACAAAAAGAGACAGTCAGAGGCGAGTTGGGCAAGTCACAGGCAATCAGAATTAATCAGAGGTTGTCAGAAATAGCCAGAGGTAGTCAGGGGCAATCTGTGACAGTCACTAAGTCTAATTTGATAAGGAATGCATTTTGATACTCTATTAGCAGCAAATTGGTTCAAAATGTGTCAAGTGAGCTTTTAAATAAAATAAATAATACTTTGTAAATAATTTCTTAACTCTGAAGTGTTAATCAAACCGTAAAACTTTGATAAGTAGAAAGCTAGAAGTCGATTTTGCGATGCAATTTTTGTTTGATTTCTCAAACAAAAATTGCATCGGATGATGCAAAATAAGACCACAAATTCAAAGTGTCAATATTTTTTCAGTGATGCCACCGGTGTGACATACGAAGTTGATTTTTTATCACCAACTTACCTGGTTTGATGATTTTTAATTTTAAACCAAATTTGCCTTTACTTTGAAGTTAGTTTTATGCAAAAACTACTGTATATAATACATTAAATTTAAAAGTGTCTCATCCACTTTCATTTAATTTATTTAGAAATATAAAAATAACAAATATTTTTGCAAATTAAACTGAATAAGTAATTTCAATTAAAAATACTTGAGTATAAATACATAAATAATTGGATGTACATATGTTGATCTAGTTATAACTGCATACAAATTTCAAATAACTTAAGCTATTGAATTTAAAGTAGGTCGTTACTCGGATGCACGGTGTTAGTTTGCCATTTTGCTACTTACAGAAAATGTATATATGAAAAAATTAAATTGAAACTCATTAAAAATAAATGAGAATTTTGTTGTTAACACGGTGTTGAAACCAGGAAAAATAAAATAAAAAATAAAAAGAAAAAAAAAATTGAAAAAGTTTTTAATTTGTTATATAATTTTATACAAAAGAGACATCGACAGTAAAGTGTTGGTGATAGAAGCGGCGGAAGAGAAAGTGAATTTTCAAATAGCACACATAACGAACTATGGAATAGAGAGAGTGTGTGTGAGACAGAGCGATAGAGAGAGAGAGAGGGGGAGAGGAAGGAAATAGAGCAAGAAATAAACATCAGCAGCAGAGGCAAGTACATGCACACATAAAAGTGTTGTAGTATTAGTGCATATGAAAGTAAGAGAGTGTAACACATGTTCACTAATCGGTCCAAAAGCCACAAAGTGTTGAAGCAAGCAAATGTTGGCTGCCTTTGGCTTACACTTGGATATATTTAAGTATGTGAATCTAGAAAAATATAAAAGGATATATTGCTACAATGTATCTGAAGATCTGTACGTGTATGTCACCCACATAACTGCTAGAGCAAATAAAATTCAGCATAGAACAGAAGAGAAACACATACATACGTGTCTGTGTACGTATGAATCCTACTCCCTACATACACTTATGTCAAAAAAGTTTTTCTTTAAAAAAAAAAAAAAATAAATAAAAAATATTTACTATATAAAAGTTGGGCGCAAAACAACAACAGCAGAAACATATAGAAAAAAACAAACACTTTTGCACCTGCATTTTCCAAATGACAAAGTTTTGTTGAAAAATTTATTGAGCTAGAAAATTCGATGTGAAAAGTTTGTTTGCATGCAACTCTGAAACTCTCTCCTTCTTCTTCTTCCTACTATACTTTTTCTATTATTTTTTCATTTCCGTTTGCGTTTGTTTCTATTTCACAATTTACAAATAAATAGCAGCAACGAAATGCACAGACAAAAATTGAAGCTCACACGAGTACGTGAGTATGTGAATCAGTGTACAGTAGCGCACCATAAAATTATGCGGATTTTAAGTAAATATCACCCAATAGAATCAAGTCGAACTACAAAGAATGAGCAAAGAATATGAAAAGAAAAAGCCGAACTGGAAGCTGCTAAAGATAGAAAAAATCGTTCCAACTTTTTAATGATATCCAGCCGAAAGTTCCAGTTTTGTATTCGCAATTTATCAAGGAAATTTTTGATGTTATTTTTTAATCAGATTTGAAAAGGTAAAAATACCGCATTGTGTTCAAAGTTAAGTATTTTTCAAAATACAAAAACTGAAAATTGATGAATTTTGGTAGAGAAAATATAGAAAATTTGTGAAAATATGTTCGTGGATTTTTTGTCAATTTAAAAAGGTACTTTTCTATATCGGAATATACAAAAGCATTCTCCGCTTTCTTCCGCTTTTAGGGAAATAATTCAATTTAAAAATAGGTCTGAACATGATTTTTTCAACAAAAACTGGAATAAAATTTGTTTTTGGTAAAGTATGCAATCATGTGTACTTAAAGCGTAACAAAGAAATCATTAAAGAGAAAGTAATGAAAGAAAAATCATGACTGGAAAAGCAAACACGACAAAGAAATCACGATAGAAAAAAACAAAAGAAAACATTGTGATTAAGCAGGGCCTAATGACACGGAAGAAGAGAGTCCGATGGAGCCGGAATAAAAAATCAGATTAAGCCAAACTTAACTTACAGAAAATTCAGACCAAATTAAGTGTGATGAAGTCTGCTGAAGGCTTTAATAAAAAAAACATCATGTGAAATCAACTTTGATGAAGAAAAGTTTGATTAAGTTAAGTTGAAAAGTCGGGTGAATCACGATAGAAAATTGGTATAAAAAAAAAAATAGATGTTTTCGAATGGGATGAAATTCAGTTAGGTGCAATCAAAGCTAATATAGAAGAAAGGGACGAAAATAAGTTTGATGAAGTATTTGATGACGAATAATCTGATCGAAAAAAGTCTGATGAAGAAATCTCGGGCCAAGTTAAGCTTTGTTAAGAATATTCAAATGAAATCGAGACGGATCAAAAGAAGTAAGACAAAATTAGACTTGAAGAAAATTGGTATGTTGAAATAACGATAGAAAGCAAAAATTCAAGATAATTGAAGTTAAATCTATCAAAGAAAACTAAAATTTTAAGTGATAAAACACAGTCAGATGAAATAAAGTTTGTAAAGGATTAGGAACATACAGACCAGATAGATGAAATCGGTTCAAATGAAACCGAGTCTGATGAAACCGAGTCAAATGCAATAGAGTTAGATGAAATCGATTCAAATGAAACCGAGTCTGATAAAACCGAGTCAAATGCAATAGAGTAAGATGAAATCGATTCAAATGAAATCAAGTCAAATTAAATTGAACCAGATGAAATCGAGTCCGATAAAATCGAGTCAGATGAAGCCGAGACGGATGAAATTGAATCAGATGAAACCGAGTCAAATGAAATCGAGTCAAATGAGATTGAACTAGATGAATGCGATTCAGTTGAATTTGATTCAGATGTAGTCGAGCCAGAATAAATCAAGTCGGATGAAATAGAGTCAAATAAAATTGAGGAAAATGATATCGAGTTAGATGAAATCGAGTTAGATGAAATCGAGTCCCATGAAGTCGTTTCCGATGAAGTGGAGCCAGATGAAATAAAGTCGAATGGAATGAAGACAGATGAAATAGAGTCAGATGAAATCGAGTCAAATGAAATCGAGTCCGATGAAAATAAGTTATATGAAATCGAATCCGATGAAGTCGAGTCCAATCAAATCGAGTCCGATCAAATCGAATCGGATCAAATCGAATCCTATCAAATCGAGTCCGATCAAATCGAGTCCGATCAAATCGAGTCCGATCAAATCGAGTCCGATGAAGTCGATTCAGGTGAAATCGAATCAAATGAACTTGAATCACAAGAACTCGGATCAAATTAAATCGAGTTAGATTAAATCGAGCTAGATGGAGTCGAATCATATGAAATCGAACCAGGTGAAATCGCGTAAGATAAAAACGAATCAGATGAAACGAAGTTGAGACAGAAGAATTCGAATTGAATGAATTCGAGACTGATCAAATTAAGTTTGATGAAATAGAGTAAGTTGGTTTCAAGTAAGAGTCACAAGAAAAACGTGATACAGAAACTTCCAATGAAATCGATTCTAATAGAAAAGTTTAAAGAAGAAGAAAAATCCATAGAAAGAAAGCTAATTGAAGTAAACACACGAAAACAAATAAGCACAGAGTGTTGAAAGCCCTTGCATGATAAAAATTGCAACAATATCGGTTTTACGATATATTTCTAAACCACAAAACTGTGTTAATTTCATGGCTACTTACTGTTGCATGCAAGACTAACAAAACTGAAGCTACTCCCACACTTTGCTATTATCAAACACAAACTACTCGCAGCCATACATATGTGAAGTGGCTCTCTGCGTCAAGAAAGTGCTTGGGCAAACAGACAAAAAAAAGTACTATGTAGTAGAAACATAGTTGTATATGCTCGTAGTGAAAATATAGAGTGAATATTCTAACACGAAGCTGCTGTACATGTAGCTAGTAGGAAGATTTTAAGCAATTGTAAAATGTAAAAATATGCAAAAGAAGTTAACAGTGACAGAGAGAGAGAGAGAGAGAAAAAAAATGAAAAAAAACTTTGCTTCCGGTTCTACTTCCGCCTTCTCTCCATCAGTTTCATTTCATTCTCTGCTATTTTATTGCATAATTTGCAGAATAGTTTGATATGTATGTACATAGTTTGTTTGCTTACTTGCTTGGTTTTTGTTTTTGTTGTTTCTAGAATGGATTGCAGCCTTCTAGGCGCTTAAGCAAAACGTAGAACAAATGCAGCAGCAACAAAAAAAAAAGTAAAAACATGGTAAAAGAGATGACAAAGCAGCAGGAGAAAAAGCTTTCTAGCATTTGCATTTTCTTGAAAATGCATTGTGAAAACTTTTTGACTTAAATTTTTCGAAAAATGCCAAAAAGTAAAGACAGCAGCAAAAACAAATCAACAACTACAACAAACAGTTGAAGATAAAAATATCTCTGTGTGTGTATGTGTGTGACGAAACGAAGAAGAACATGTCATTCAAAATGTTTTCTTAAGGAATTGAATTTTGATATATTAATTTAAAACTTTGGCTGACTTCCAGTTGCAGTTGCATGTGGGAGTAAAGCAAGGGAGTCAGAGGGAAATAACGTGAAAAACAAGCAAAATTGTGAATTCTATGTGTTTGCAGAAAAGTTTTCTGCAGCAAACTGCCAAAAAAAAAAAATGTATGAACAGAAAAAACTGAATGAAAATTCAATTCTACTGGAGTTTGAGGTAAACTGAGGTGCAATAAAAGTTGAATTGCAATTTTTTATTGGATTCGAAGAACAGAAGAGAAAACTCTCCTATCGTGTTGTAGAAAAATTTATTATTTTGAGTTCTAGTTTGGTGTTACTTGTGAAAATTTTAATATATTTATTTATTCGAATACTTAATAGTTTTATAAGAATATAAATAATATCTTAGGTATGGCGTACAGATAATTATATAAATATTCTGATTCTGACCAAAAATAGTGCACAGTGTCGTTTCTATCAATATCCACTATCGTTTAAAGCACTAGTGGATCCAAGGAAGTGGTTTTGAAGATGAAACCCCTTGTCCACTTACCGATAAATATAACAGTCATTACGATTGTTGCTTCTGAATTTTAAAACTTTTTGGAGGAGCCCGTGCCTTTTTTCGTAATTTCTGGCTGTTGGTGAATTCGCTCCTGAGCTTGTATTGATTACACATACAATCAAGGTGAAGCAAAGGCAGTATAAATGAATTGAAGAAGAATGGTAAGAATCATTTGAAGAACAGGGAAAGAAATTAGAGAAAGCAAAAATTTAGAGAATGTAGAACAAGTGTGTCTAAGAATTGGGAAGAAGTCAAGTCGGGGGATATTGACGAGGAGGAGTAGGAGGGGAGAAAACTACAGAGAGAAGATGAAACGGAAGGGTAAAGGGCGCATGAAAAATGCGAAGCAGATGGGGAAGGAAGGAAGAAAGATAATACAGAGAAAGGATCGTCAGTTTCCCGAACATTTCAATTTGCATAATTTAAAACGAAAAACCTGGGACGCTTATGGATAGAGATAAATTGGTAGCGATTGGTGAACGATTCATCCATCAATTTCCTATTTCATGCGACCCATGTTTTCAGTTTTAAATCGTGCAAGTATTTTCATACCTACTAAAATTCGCCATTGCAATTTTCAGGACATTGTAAATCTGTATGGGGCTAGGAGAAATTATTTTATACTTTTTAGTCCATTTTAAAAACGTAGTATATTAATAATTATATTTTGACGACCTCGATAGTCTAGTGGGTAGTACACTAGACTTTCATCCGGGAAAGAATAAATCGGGTTTGATTCCCGTCTTCGTCTGGTGGTTAATTTTCATAACATTCTTAGATTCACTATCAATATAAAGTATATAAGAATTATAAGATAGAGTACAAGTACACACCTTAGTTGGTAATGGCAAAACCACCAAGCCGATAAGAAATTGCCTCACCGCCATTCGGAATCAACGTTAAACTATGGGTCTAACTAATTGGTATCACAATGGGCCGTTCAGGCCTAAGTGTGTCTCTTGACAGCCACTCAAACTAACCAACCTAACCTATATTAATAAATACATTTTTTATTTAAATTTTTTCTTAATATCTTTTTTAAATTTTTTCAATTCATCCTCCTTCCCAAAGCCTTCCTACTATTATTCTTCTTTTTTGCTGCTTTATTTAGTTTTCCCCTCTTTGTCATTTTTTCCTTTTGACTCCAATCTTTTTCTTTCTTCCGCCAATTTTTTTATCTTCTTCTTAATCCCCTTTTCTTTTTCATTCCTCCTTCCTCCTTCCTCCTTCCTCCTTCCTTCACGACATAATCCTTCCTCCTTCCTCCTTCCTCCTTCCTCTTTCCTCCTTCCTCCTTCCTCCTTCCTCCTTCCTCCTTCCTCCTTCCTCCTTCCTCCTTCCTCCTTCCTCCTTCCTCCTTCCTCCTTCCTCCTTCCTCCTTCCTCCTTCCTCCTTCCTCCTTCCTCCTTCCTCCTTCCTCCTTCCTCCTTCCTCCTTCCTCCTTCCTCCTTCCTCCTTCCTCCTTCCTCCTTCCTCCTTCCTCCTTCCTCCTTCCTCCTTCCTCCTTCCTCCTTCCTCCTTCCTCCTTCCTCCTTCCTCCTTCCTCCTTCCTCCTTCCTCCTTCCTCCTTCCTCCTTCCTCCTTCCTCCTTCCTCCTTCCTCCTTCCTCCTTCCTCCTTCCTCCTTCCTCCTTCCTCCTTCCTCCTTCCTCCTTCCTCCTTCCTCCTTCCTCCTTCCTCCTTCCTCCTTCCTCCTTCCTCCTTCCTCCTTCCTCCTTCCTCCTTCCTCCTTCCTCCTTCCTCCTTCCTCCTTCCTCCTTCCTCCTTCCTCCTTCCTCCTTCCTCCTTCCTCCTTCCTCCTTCCTCCTTCCTCCTTCCTCCTTCCTCCTTCCTCCTTCCTCCTTCCTCCTTCCTCCTTCCTCCTTCC